>CM062815.1:441089732-442289732 GCA_031772625.1 Pinus tabuliformis | reverse complement strand
TTCACTATGAAGAACCCCTTGGAACATAGATGTATTTCACATTGTGTAGTCCAATTTGTGAAAATCCATAGTTCAATAGGCTTGGGCCAAAAACAGTTGAATCTACAAATTAAAGCTTGTTTTTCATATATAGTACAGTGCTCATCTGTTTCTGGTATAACTATGTTTATTTTTGGGGTATAATCTAGCTGCTCCACAATATATGGCCTTGTTTCCATTCCTGCTTGATTTGGTGTTGTCGTGGCTGCATTTTTCCCTTGGAGAATGTTTTTGAAAGATATACCTCCATTTTTTTCCCCTGATGTATTTCTGCATTTTTTGTTGTGCAATTCCCACTTCCTTCTCCTCTATATGGATGTTTGTTGTTATTTTCCACGCCACCTCTTAGTCTCAGATTGAGAATTATCGTTGATAGAGAAGCGATTTTGTAATCCTTAAGGTGCTTGGAGTCCTAGAGTGCTCTACCCCCATGTATCAAATTTTGTAAACTGGTGGGGTATCCCACTTGTTGTGAGATAAGATTCTTTAGATGCTTCACATAATTTGTTCCATGTACCCAAAGCAAATGTGTTTTTACTAAAGGGGTTTTGACAAATACTTGGAAGCGGATGGTACTTATTAGAGATCCAGGTTTTGATGCCAACTGAGGGTAGCTTGTCCAAACAGCTGGAGTTACTCTTCGCTGTAGTGTGAGCTCTGCGTTCCCTAACAAGGTTCTGGTTCCCTGTTCCCGTTGTTTATTTAACTATGAATGCTCTGCTTTATACTATTCCATCTGCAACCCCATGGACCTCTGTTTATCACCTCTTTCGACATCATTAGAAATTACCAAAGAGGGGGGTTTTGAGGTCTTCTAGTTCATGCATAGCTATGTCACTTCTAAGCCTCCATAATGTTCTGTAATCCTGGGGCTCACTAAGGTAGGGGATGCAATACGGCCTCTACAACTCACAAATTTATCCTCCTTGCTAGTCTTGGGTTCGACTTCTGTGTTCTCAGACTCCCCTTCCCTCTTCTTATTCCTGGGTGAAACCCTAATACCCATATTGTCATTAGCGACTTTATCATTGCCAGGAGCCTCAACAAACCCTAAAGATCCCTGTTCACCCTTTTGCATCTTTTCAAAAGAGGGATCATGCTGGATCGACTTCCTTACCTGGGTTCGAATCCCCGAAGAGCCATTTTTTGATGGATTTTCCTGGGCTCGAAACCCCGCAGAGATTTTTCTAGGAAGATTTGCACTGAAGATGTACCAACAGCTCTCAATCCCCTGCAGAGGGCTCAATAATCCATTCTTCACATCAATGTTGGGCCCAGTACAACCCATAGTTGTTCCCAAACTGCCATTAAGCTTTAACATAACCAGCTTGTCCAGGAGTTCCTTCGTTTTCAATGGATCTTCTCCCAAAGCTGCCAGTGAATCATAGGGCAACACGACATCATCAGTCGGGGTCTTGATCTTTTCCCTTTCAATCTTCTCTGCTTCACCACTGAGGTAGTGAGAAACCAGTCACACAAACCCTTCCTTCTCATTATCACTGATTTGGTTCAGCTTCATGACCTCGGCTTGAAGCTTGGGGATCCGATCGATTTTGGATGCGAATGAAGCAACTACTGGTGCGACAGCCATTTTTCAAAAACCCTCAGTTGCTCTCATATCAAAAGTTTCACATTTTATACCAGTCAATCAAAATATAAATTTGTTCATGTGGCTAAAATATTCATGAAAAAAATTTAGATTACATGGAATACCAAAAATTTATACCTAACATAGATACAAAATTTACCTCTAATTTTTGGTAAGCACTGTTTGCAAGATTGGGTATTGTTGTAGTAGCTACAACAACCCTCAAAAAATTTTCCTTAGCTTTTTTTTGGAGCCTCCCTACCAACTTTTCATAGCACCTTGTCTTTCTTCATCAAGTAAACAAGCTTCAGTGTTTTTTTTTTTCACAAAGACAACTTGTCGATCAAAGCTTGATGCATTCCCCTCACAGGCTGATCAAGTGGACTTGGTTGAGCAGCAGGCTGAGCAGCCCCCCCAAGAAATTGCACAATACTGGAGGGAAACCATCCTTCCCTATAGAAATTACACAATTTTTTTTTACAGCCTCTTGGGCTCTAGAATTGCGCAATCCTGCCAATTAGGCTTCACCCATAAAACTGCACAATCCTTCACAATAGGGTTGCTCAGCCCAGGAATTATGAAATCCTGGGTAGTGGTCAGCTACTCTGCCCAGAAATTACGTAAATCTCCTGGGTAGCCAACCCAGTTCCCATCCAAAAATGCACATTTTCTCCCAGCAGTTGAGAAACCTCATGCATGAGCAGTTGGGTTGACCAGTTCCACCCGGGACCAAGGAAACTTGACTTTCATGCATGGCTTGCTTTTTCCTTGAATAACAAAAGGTAACATGCAAAAAACATCCCATGATTTAGGGAGTTATTTTTAGCAGTCGGAGGTTACATGAAAAGTCGATTTAGAACCTTTCCTCCAAGTGTCGCTTTTTCCTAGATTTGTGGCATGCGCGTCATGAGCTCAAAATTATTTATTCAACGCATCAGATCTCATTCTTTCACATTGGTCTTGGAGCTCTGACATCCCATAGCACATCCAGGACTCTTCGACACATTCAACTCAGCTGTTCACGAGTAAGTGTTCTCAACTTGTCTTTTTCAGAATTTCTGTCGCTTTTTTTGTTTTCACTTGTGTGAGTGTTGTTTGCTTGATTTATTTGAACGCTTGCTCTCATTTACTTGAATACTAGCTTATACTAGCACCGTTTGAGTTTTTTTTTTCTATCTCACTACTGTCACATGCATGGAACTATTTTGCATGAAAGGTCACTGATTCGGTGACTCGTTTCACCGACATGCATGTTGATCTTTTTACTGAATCTTTCATTCAATGTTTTCATGCATGATCAATCACTTCTTCTTTCATTTAGTGTCGCCATGCATTCACTTTTAAATTTTCTTTCAGTTTCTTGTCAGTGGGTCTGGCCAGCCTTGGCCCAGACACTGCCTCACCCAGACAACATTGTGCAATCTGGAGAAGGAAGGCTTTGTCTTCCTCTCCAGAAATGCGCATTTCTTCCCAGGCACTATCCTCCAAGACTAATTTTCATATTTATAAGGGACAGTGACTGTTGGCCTAGAAAATTGAGTAATGCAGTCCCTAAGCCTACAGTCATTGCCAGCTGGAATCATGCATTGCACAATCCCAAAAATCAATAGTCAACCTAGCTTGCACATTGTGCAAATCCAGTAGCCAGTCTTGCCGCCCAAACAACCCATACTATCTTTTGCATAGTTTTGGCAGCTAGTCACCCGACCTCCCAGAAAAAGTTGCGCAATATTTGCCTGTCATTCCCCAGGTATGTGTTATATCATTCCCTGAATTTTCTTTGGTTTTTGCTGATAGATTTATTGCCATGCATGTTTCTTTGTCTCCAGATATTTCAGGTGTTCATCCACCTCATAGCAGTATAGGATCAATGGCCTCCAAGAGAGCAGGATCAAAGGAAACTTACATAAGTGCAACTGAAGTAGCAGTTGAGAAGGTGTCCACATGTCTACTCATCTATGAAGATACCAAGTTGTTTCTAGACAAGGACATCAAGATGAAATGGCAAGAGGTAAATGAAGCATTTACAGGCACTTTTGGGGAAGTCCTCGAAGACTATCAGGTGTATGTGAACATTCACAAGTCCAGCTTGTACTGGATTGCATGTAGATACCCCACATTCCCATGCATAGACATGATACACTAGATCGTCTTGCACACTGATCCCAAGAAGATGACTCTGAGCAGTGTTAGTAGGATGAAGCTTTTCACCTTTTGGGCACATGATTATGATTATATGTATCAAATGTCGAAGCCCATGACTATCATGGAGACTCCTTTCATCTTACCCAACAATAGTGCCAACTCTAGAGACATTCTGAGGAACTGGGTAAAGGAGCATGCTAGATTCAGGATGTCACCCAACCATATCTATAAAACGAAGATATTGCGGAAGGCATGTCAATACTTGGTCATATTTTCATATCGACTATGTGGCCAAAAAAGCATGGAAACTTTCCCACAAAATTGGGTGATCGTGCTAGACTAACTGGCCAGAGAGGGTAAACCATGTAACTGGTCTGACATGTTGGCTCATCACCTGAAGGAACAAGTAACGAAGGCTCAACATTCACCCAAAGGTATGCAAGTAGAGATCTACATTTCCACCTACATCTTTGATGCAATTTGTGCCCAACATGAGTTCTCGGGCTTGGAGTGGACATGGTCATCGATAGAGACTAATGTGAACACATATTGTAAGTTGTTGTCTGAATGTAGCTTTAGAGGAGTAATCACACGACTGTCTAATCATTTTTTCACCCCAGTTTACAAGATGATATTCGAACAAGACCACCCTGCATGTCAAAAGAAGAAATGGAGGCACTGATAGACATTGCTGATTAGTATGCCTCATTGTCTGGCACCTTCATACGAAATTTCATCATAGAGAAGCCTCCACATGTTCTACTGAAGTTTTTCTTGGACATACTCGTCATGTAGGAAATAGCATATCACATCTCAGTACGATTGTTAGCTAGACTGTACAAAAGAATAAGGCCCCTTGGCCCGCTCTTCCATTACGAATTAGGTTATATGAGATCCAAAGTTTCAAGCAAGCAACTATCGAAGTAGAATAGATGAAAAAGTATCCATTTGGCCTCCAAAGTTACAACCCGTATGACCCACATTGTGTTGAGAAAGATCACTCCGCGAGAGTACAGTTCAACTTGATCCATGGGGCATGTCACTAGGTGGAGGATGACCCATGGAGATATTGTTACAACTCCTCCAGACTCAATGAATTGGCTGGCTTTGTTGTGGAGTGGTTAGCAAAGCAACATGAAGCAACATCCCGGAGAGCACTAGCATCAACAGCAGTAGCAGTAGAGGAAAGCATACCAGTGCATGACAAGGGTAAGAGGAAGATTGTCGATTGCATGGAGGAAGCGAAAAACTGAAATTTCCGAGAAAACCCACATGTGAACAAGGAATCTATGGCTATAGAGGTGAAGAGGCAACAACACGATAAGTGAATCATGCAAAGGCAGAGGGATAAGAGAAGAATGGAAGAAACAGAGAAGGAGTTGCATGAGCTGAAGGAGAAACTCTAAAAGCAACAAGAGTTGCACAAATAGGAGAGGTAAGTGTAGTAGCAATAGGTACAGAAGGGGGCACAACATGTGAAAACAGATGAAACAACGCCCGTACAGGTAGTGGATTCATCAGAACAGTTGGCATCAGGAGGACAGGGTGAACCATTGCAGGAGGAGGACTTCGCTCGTGAGATAGAGCAAGCACTTCAACAGAAGGATACAGATATGGAGAAACTAGAATTGGAACAGGAAATTGACCTTATGCCTCACCACCAAGAGGTTGACTTACCTACTTCACCACATCTAGATGATGAGAAAGTCTTAAGTGACCATGGAGGCACTGAGATCCTCAGAGATTAGCCGGAAGGAGAGATGCACAACATCTCATTCGATGAATCTCGACATAGAGGTGTGAAGTCTCGTAGAGTGTCAACTCTGGATGATCATACATCTCTTGTGCAAGTTGAGGAATGAGTGCTCGTGTCTGATGTTTGCAAATATCCAATAGCCTTGGCTGATCCAACTAAAGTGTATGTCGAAGCCACTAGCTCAAGTGTTCACTTATTGATAGCTGAAAATGAGTTCATAGCTAAAGAACTTTAGACAACCAAGAAAGGAGGAGAGTTGGTGACAGCGTCCACCTGAGTTGAACTGAAGAAGGCAATACTAGATGAAGTATTGTCCCTTGGCACTATGCATAAGGCGGTTGTCCATCTCAACCGATGGCAGTAGCGATGTGCTAGAAGAGCACGTATCTTAATGAAATTGCATGTTGCTATTGATTACATGCAAACATGGATGATGAGATACACGGGAGTCCCACTTCACTTGGCTATGATGGTGAAGGCCAGTGCGGTTGAGCTGAAGGCACATATCTAAAGTTAGATCTGGAACTATGAAGAGCTCCTGCAGCCCATCACTAGTATATAGGCTTCCCATACACGTGTGTTTAAGAGTATGGATGTTGTGGTGCACGCATATGCAATACCATCTATTGGGACTCTAACCTAGGTGAAGACAAAGGCACAGGTCCAACTAGAGCTTGACTCGTACATCGATGAGTTGATGCGCATTGCTACCAAACCATACTTGTGCATTAGTGTTGACATCATGCACAAGTATGTTGTTGGTCTAGCCGCATTGAAGAAAATGATGCGCATGCTTATAGATGAGTTGGACAGAGGATCTTGAGAAGTGTACACAGATGCTATGGAGGCAAGAGTTAGGTTCCAAAAATATGTCACCTTAGAGCATGCGGACACCATCGCAGACTACAGATCTTGACATAAGTATGTTACTGCTGATCAGCGCGAGGATGTTGAGGAGTTGGACTACCATGGTTGTCTAAGTCATAGTGATGTCTAGCATGGATTTCTCAAGCCATTTCTCTCACATGGGTACATGTGTATTGTAATGTAATGTCTTGTCAAGTGTAAGTCAAGTTGTGATAGTTGGTTGTAACAGTCATAAAGTAGATAAAGATTCGTGAGGGTATTTGACCTGTCACAAAGGGGAATTTCAAGGGCCACCCCACCCTTTGCTGTAAATGGTCCCATAACTCATGATATAGGATTTTGGTCAGCCAAGCTTTCGATAAGACTATCTTGGAGAGAGCTTGGACAATATTGTAACAAGCCTTGGCTTCTCCACTTCACAGATCTAGTACATCTCTTTGGAGGAGCAGGCAGTTATGGTTGTAATGTTCCGCTATCAGAACTAGTGGTTGGAGATGGATGTATTGTCTGACTGGAACTTACACTTCTTAATATAACAAGAGCCAACATGTTTCATGCATATGTTGTATTGTATTCTATGGGATCTGGTTTACTCTAAATGATATATGTATTGGTTTTCTTACACATGCATGTATAGCTATCTATGTATGTATGTATGAATCCTTCTTAAATGTCTTTTTGGTTTAACCATCACTTTGGATTTCTTGCTAACTTTCCTTCCATGTTATGATGTATCTTTGCTCGTGTGTTCCCTTCTTAACTATGTGCTATCACAAGTTTCCAAGGGGCACAGTCATCTCAACCCTCGTGTGTTAGAACCTCTCATGCACCTTCCTTGGATCGCTGCAGCTATCACACCCTTGCTACCAATAGAGTTATCTTACTTGCCTCTGTGTGAAATCGCGGTCAAGGCATTACCATATGACCCACTGCTAGGACTCCTACACCAAATGGTCTAAGGTCTAATTGGTACTTCTTGCCGGGGAGATCCCTTGACATGTTGGTGGGTCCAGCACCGTCAATATTTTTGGTGCTAGAAGGAGGGCCAGATGACAAGTTGTGTCCTCTCATCCTGTTTTAACCTTTGCATATCTATCACGAATTCTTGCACTCTTCTCCCTCCATCTTGTTTTTCGAATCATGAATATGTCACCACCACGAGGGAGTTTTCGATCACTTGTCCACTTACACATATGATGGTGAAGGTGAAGTGGCTTGGCCTAAGTTCTTACATGACATTCTTTCCATGGTTCATGAGGAACATGGGTGTTCTAATCAAAAGGCCAATTTGCTACTTGCATACACACTTCGCGAATCTCCACTTCAGTAGCTGTGTAGCCTACTCGCTGATAGCGTGCACTCATTTGAGCACTTTTTTGATCTCATTGAAGACACTTTCTATCGTTTTGATCTAGACCATCTTGACCAAAAACTGTTACAACAATGGAAGGCTACGCATGAATCGACTATGGATTTTTGGCAGTGCTTCCTGACTTACAGTTTCAAGCTCCAAAGAGCTAGAAGAATTTTTTCTATCTTTGGGACCCATTCGAGTATTGTGTTAATAAATATTCTCGTCCCAAGAAGAATTTTGAAATCAAGCCTCGCTTAACATTCTTTAGTGAAGGAGCTTCACAATCCCAGATGGATGTGGTCATTGTCACAAGTGACTGTCCGCCATCCCCTCATCAAATAGCTCCACCACCGTAGAGTGATGTTGAAGATCATGCTCACATGCCTATTCAGCTATCACATCCCCCCAACATCACTTCACTTAATTTTCACACATATTTGGTTGTGATTCCATTGAGTTTTCATATGCATTTTGTTCCACAACCTCTGTCTTCGCACTCAACTATTACTCCAGATGATACTGTCATGTGTTCTTCAATTTCGGATTCTACACTTCATGTGAAAAAGGAATAAGCTACTGATGGATTTGGTGTTGCACAACTAACATGCATTATCGTTCATGAAGAATATGACTGGGAGCTTGAGCATCAGCACTCAGTGAAGGATGACTCCCTTCCGTCCGAGCCCCCTTTGTTCCTTCTTGACATATTGGGTTAACTTGCTATCCATGATTTTGCATGTGTATCTTCATCCATGGATGCACCCATTGTTGATCACTCACAGGACACACCAGATGTCAATCCATCATCCGGCAATGGAGAGGATAAGTTATTCATTGAAAATCCACTTGATCTTTCATCTGTCTTTTCTGGAAACATAGAGGATGATTTTGTTCACTTCTCATCTACCTCTCTATTTGATTCATCGTATTATGAGGATGCTGATGAAATCATTGATTTTTCTGATTATGGCTATTGTGATCCATTTACTCCCATATTCGATCACAATTATGTTTCTATCATAGTTGATTTTTTGAAGCCACCGGTTTATGATGATCTATCTAACGATGAAGTTGAAACACCCAAGACTGTCGAGGCCCTTCAGCCTGAGCTGATGGTTATGTCAGGTCCTCGCTCTCTTGGGCTTAGTCTCACTTCCAATTAGGAAACTATTAAATCACGCAAGGCTCCTCATCACTCATCTGTATGCATTGAAGATCAATCTCACACACAGATCATGCTTCCTCCACTTGAACTGCATGATCCTATCGCACATCCATTGGAGTAATCTTACATTGCAAGCACACATGCACGATGCAAGTTGTCTTTTCTTCTTTCGTTTGCTTGTATTTCACAGTCCAAAGTGTGCATATTCTTCAAAGATGCACACAGTGTTGCACAACACCATGGTAAGTCCACGGACTTCTATTCATACACTTTCACTAGCTTATGTCCCGTGGGCATCTTGGAACACGAAGTGTGGTTGTCTTCATTGTTATATGTTTCTCGCTTGCAGCTTTGCACAAATGGGTTGCTCGCAGACCAAGCCTTCAACAACATGGGTCAACCAATGCACCGGTGGCTACATTGGAAATATCACTTCATGTGATCAGGCACATGCACCGTTAGTTTAGGAGTAGGAATAGTGTTTGCTTTCAGTCAGTTTGCTTGCATGCTTGTTTGCTTACTTATATTGTCTTTTTGTTTGTCTCCTTGATTATTTTCTTACTCACTTTGCTTTCACTTTTTCTTCTCCTTCTTCTTTGCCTTGTTTTTTGTTTTATTGTTTCGTTTGTGCGCATGAAACCATGTATGACTCTTGAAACAAGCTAAGTAAAGTACAACATGCCTTGTGCAACTATAACTACATGGTTATTTGTCATCTTGCCTCTATATGAAGATCTTGTTACTTTTAATCCATGATATGTAGAAGGAAAATACGCACTGTGCGACATGAACCTTGGTGAAAACACAACACTTGCACACTAACTAGTGTCACCTACTATACTCAGTTGTTTTTGGGTTAACCCTTGTTAGCTCAGTCAAGTAGAGTAAGGTGAGGGGGAAACCTTAACATGCACATCAAAGATATAATAAACTACTTCTCTACTGGAAAAACCTCTTATGCTCATAATAAGTCAGGATCCCTCTTCCGCCTCTAAAATGAATAAGTGCTATGCACAATTATGAAAAATGAAAAATGAAAAAATAAAAGTGAAAAAGTTTGAAAAAATGAAAATGTATAATGTGAAAGAAGAGAAAGGCTTCCTGCGCAGAGAGGTGTTGCAAGTAACTCTGCCAGGATACTATGCAGGCCTGCTAGCAGCGGAGCCATGCTTGTGTTCCTATGTGACTCTGTCGGGCTACTATCTACGCCTGCTGGCAGCGGAGCAACACCAGAGATGAAACTAAGACTCTAATGACTATACTACTTGTGCACCAATATACCCCTAAACCCCAATCGAAACAACTGTGTTGCCTGGGCTTGGAATTTGTGTCAATCAACCAAGAGCTTAGCAGATGCTACATATTACAATCAAGCTAGTGTGAAACCAAGATGAACTAAGAACTAAAAAATAGTTCTGGAGATGTTAGACTTGATTTTCATGAAAAAGTTCTATTCAGAGAGCTAGAGTTCTACCAATGTGTAGCCAAGTGTTGTAGCAGCTATAGGCACCCTCCAAATTTTTGCCTTAGCTTCATTTTGGAGCCTCCATACCAACCTTTCATAGCACTTTGTCTTGCTTCTTCAAGTACACAAGCTTCAATGTTTTTTTTCACAAAGACAACCTATCGATCAAATATTGATGCGTTCCCCTCATAGGCTGATCACCTGGACTTGGTCTAGCTTCAGGGTGAGCAACTCCCCCAAGATATTTCACAATTCTAGAGGGCAACTAGCCTTCCCTCCAGAAATTGTACAATTATATCTGGCAGCTTGCTGGGCTCTAGAATTGCACAATCCTACCAGTCAGGTTTCACCCAGAAAACTGCGCAATCCTTCCCAGTAAGGCTGCTCAGCCTAGGAATTGTGCAATGCTAGGCAGAAGACAGCTGCTCTACCAGAAAATTGCACAAATCTCTCGGGCAGCCAACCCAAGTCCCATCTAGAAATGTGCATTTTCTCCCAGCAGTTGAGCAGCCTCATGCATGAGCAGTTGAGTTAAACAGTTCCACCTGGGACCAAGGAAACTTGACATGCATGCATGGCTTTATTTTTCCCAGAATATCAAAAGGCAACATGCAAAAAATAATCCCATGATTCAGGGAGCTATTTTTAGCAATCAGAGGTTACATGCAAAATAATTTTAGAACCTTTCCTCCAAGTTTCGCTTTTTCCTAGATTTGTGGCATGCACGTCATGAGCTCAAACTTATTTATTCGACGCATCAGAGCTCATTCTTTCACATCGACCTTATATCTATGACATCCTATAGCACATCCAGGACTCTTTGACACATTCAACTCAGTTGTTCATGGGTAAGTGGTCTCAACTTGTCTCTTTCAACATTTCTGCCACTTTTTGTGTTTTCTCTTATGTGAGCGTTTTTTGCTTGATTTCTTTGAATGCTTATTGTCATTTATATTCATACTATCTTGTACCAGCGTCGTTTCAATTTTCGTTTCTATCTCACTGTTGTCGCATGCATGAAACTGTTTTACACAAACGATCGTCGATTCACTGACTCACTTCACCCACATGCATGTTGATATTTTTACTGAATATTTCATTAAATTTTTTCATACACAATCAATCACTTCTAATTTCACTTAGTGTCACCATTCATTCACTTTTAAATTTTCTTTCACTTTCCCATCGGTAGGACTGGCTAACCTTGGCCCAGACTCTGCCTCACCCAACAAACATTGCACTATCTGGAGAAGGAATGCTCTACCTTCCTCTCTAGAAATGCACATTTTTTCCTAGGAACTATCCTCTAGGACTGCTTTGTGCATTTATGAGGGACAGTGACTACTGGCCCCAAAAATTGTGCAATGCAGTCCCTAAGTTTGTAGTCATTGCTAGCTCGAATTGTGCATTGCACAATCCCAGCAGTCAACAGTCAGCCTGGATTGCGCATTGCATAAATTCAGTAGCCAGTCTTGCCTCCCAAACAACCCATATTTCCTTTTGCACAGTTCTAGCAGCCAGTCACCCAGCCTCCTAGAAAAAGTTGTACAATCTTTGCTTATCATTTCCGAGGTATGTGTTATGTCATTCCCTTAATTTTCTTTGGTTTTTGATGATAGATTTCTTACCATGCATGTTTCTTTGTCTCTAGATCCTTCAGGTGTTCATCCACCTCTTAGTAGTACAAAATCAATGGCCTCCAAGAGATCAGGATCAAAGGACATTGACGGAAGTGCAATTGGAGCAGTAATAGCTGAGCAGGTGTCTGCATGTCTACTGATCTATGAAGATACCAAGTTGTTTCTAGACAAGGACATTAAGCTAAAATGGAAAGAGGTCAATGAAGCACTTGCAGGAACTTTTAGGGAAGACCTTGAAGACCGTCAGGTGTATGTGAACATTCACAAGTTCCGCTTGTACCAAATTGCATGCAGATACCCTACGTTACCATGCGTGGACATGATACATTGGATCATCTCGCACACTGATCTTGAGATGATGACTCTAAGCAATGTTAGCAGGACGAATATTTCCACCTTTTGGGCACATGATTATGATGATATGTATCATATGTTGAAGCCCGTGACTATCATGGAGACTCCTTTCATCTTACCCAACAGTAGCGCCATCTCCAGACACATTCTGAAGTACTGGGTAAAGGAGCTCAAATAACTTGGTCATATTTGCATGTCGACTATGTGGCGAAGAAAGCATAGAAATCTTCCTACAATGTTGGGTGATCGTACTAGACCAACTGACCAGAGAGGGTAAACCATGTAACTGGTCTGGCATGTTGGCTCATCAGCTGAAGGAACAAGTAACAAAGGCTCAACAGTCACCAGGAAGTATGCAAGCAGATATCTACATGTCCACCTACATCTTAGATGCAATCTGTGCCCGTTAGGAGTTCTCGGTCTTGGAGTGGGCATGGTCACCGGCGAAGACTGTTGTGAACATATATTGTAAGTTTTTGTCCGAATGCAGCTTCAAAGGAGTAATCACATGATTGTCCGATCATTTTGTCACCCTAGTTTACAAGACAATATTTGAACAAGATCCACCCTGCATGTCAAAGGAAGCAATGGAGGCACTGATAGACATTTTGGATTGGTATGCCTCACCATCCAGTACCTTCATACACATGTTCAGTGTGGAGAAGCCTCCGCATGTTCTACCAAAGTTTGCCTTGGACATACTCATCATGCAGGAAGTAGCATATCACATCTCGGTAGGATTCACAGCTAGACTGCACTAGAAGAAGAAGGCCCCTTGGTCTGCTCTTCCATTGCGGATTGGGTTATATGAGATTCAAAGTTTCAAGCAAGTGGATGTTGAAGCAAAACAGATGAATAAATATCCATTCGACCTCCAAAGTTACAACCTATATGACCCACATTGTGTTGAGAAATATCACTACGTAAGAGTCCAATTCTACTAGATCCACGAGGCATGTCATTGGGCGGAGGAGGACCCATGGAGATATTGTTACAACTCCTCCAAACTCAATGAACTAGTTAGCTTCATTGTGGAGTGGTTAGCGAAGCAACATGAAGCAGCATCTTGGAGAGAACCAGCACCAGCAGCAGTAGAAAAAGAGGCAAGCATACTAGTGCGTGACAAGGGCAAGATCAAGATTGTTGATCGCATGGAGGAAGAGTAAAGTTGTAAGTTCCGAGCAGACCCACTTGTGGAGAAAGAAGATGTGGCTATAGAGGTGAAGAGGCAATAGTGTGACAAGCGAATTGCACAAAGGCAGAGGGGTAAGAGAAGAATGGAAGAAACAGTGAATGAGTTGCATGAGCTGAAGGAGAAACTCCGAAAGGAACAAGAGCTGCACAAACAGGAGAGGGAAGCACAATAGCAAGAGGTATAGCAAGGGGTGCAATATGTGCAAACAAATGAAACAGTTCCCATACAGGTTGTGTATTCATCAGAACAAGTGGCATCAGGAAGACAATGTGAACCATCACAGGAGTAGGAATAGGACATCAACCTTATGCCTCACCACCAAGAGGTCAACTTACCTGCTTCACTGCATCCAAATGATGAGAACGTATCATGCAACTGAGGAGGCACTGAGATCCTCAGTGATCAACTTGAAGGAGAGATGCACAACATCTCATTCAATGAGTCTCAACATAGAATTTTGTAGTCTCATAGAGTGTCGAAGCCGGTTGATCATACATCTCCTACACAGTTTGAAGAATGAGTGATTGTGTCTGACATGCACAAACATCTAGCAACCTTGAATGATGCAACTGGAGTATATGATGAAGCCACTACCTCAAGTGTTCACTTTCTGATAGCTAAAAATGAGCGAATGGCTAAAGAACTTCAGACGGCCAAGCAAGGAGGAGATTTGGTGACAACGTCCACCTAAGCTGAACTAAAGAAGGCAATGCTAGATGAAGTATTATCCCTTGACACAGTGATGTGAGTGTTGTACTCCAAGTTTGGCATCATCCATAAGGTGGTCGTCCATCTTAACGGATGGCAGTAGCGATGTGCTAGAAGAGCACGTACCTTGATGAACTTGCATGCTGCTATTGATTACATGCAAACATGGATGATGAGATACAAGGTATCCTTGCTTCACTTGCATAAGATGATGAAGGCTAGTGTGGTCAAGCTGAAGGAACATATCCAGAGTCAAATCAAGAACTATGAAGAGCTCCCGCAGCTCATCACTAGTATATAGGCTTCCCATATACGTGTGTTCAAGATTATGGATGTTGTGGTGAGCACACATGTGATTCCATTAATTGGGACTCTCACCTAGGCGAAGAAAAAGGCACAGGTCTGACTAGATCTTGACTTGTACTTCGACAAGTTGGTGTGCATTGCTACCAACCCAGACTTGCCCATTAGTGCAGACATCATGCAATAGTATGTTGCTAGTCCAGCCGCATTGAAGACAATTATGCGGATGCTTATAGATGACTTGGATAGAGGAGCCTGAGCAGTGTACCTAGATGCTATGGGTGCAAGAGTCAGATTCCAGAAATATGTCACCTTAGAGCACACAGACACCATTGCGGACTACTGATCTTGGCATTAGTATGTTACTATTGATTAGCATGAGGATTTTGAGGAGTTGGATTTCCATGGTTATCTAAGTCATAGTGATGTTTAACATCGCTTGCTCAAGCCATTTCTCTCACATGGGTACATGTGTATTGTAATGTAATGTCTTGTCAAGTGTAGGTCAAGTTGTGATAGTTGGATGTAACATTCATAGAGTAGATGAAGAGTCATGAGGGTAGTTGAACTATCACAAAGGGGAATGTCAAGGGCCACCCCACCCTTTGCTATAAATAGTCCCTCATAACTCATTGTATAGGCTTTTGGTCATCCAAGCTTCCGATAAGACTATCTTGGAGAGAGCTTGGTCAATATTGTAACAAACCTTGGCTTCTCCACTACACAAAGCTAGTACATCTCTTTGGAGGAGTAGGTAGTTGTGGATGTAACGTTTCGCTATCGGAACTAGTGGTTGGACCTGGATGTATTGTATGACTGGAACTTACACTTCTTAATATAACAAGAGCCAACACATTTCACGCATATGTTTTATTGCATTCTATGCTATCTGGTTTACTCTAAATGATATATGTATTGGTTTTCTTACGTGTGCATGTATAACTATCTATGTATCTATGTATGAATCTTTCTTAAATGTGTTGTTGGTTTAACCAACACTTTGGATTTCTTGCTAACTTGCCTTCCATGTTGTGATGTATCTTTGCTTGTGTGGTCCCTTCTTAATTGTGTGCTATCATAGGTTTCCAAGGGGAGAACTCATCTCAACCCCTGTGTGTTAGAACCTCTCATGCACCTTCCTTGGCTCACTGCAGCTGTCACAACTTTGCTACCAATAGAGGTATTTTACTTGCCTCTATGTGAAATCGAGGTCAAGGAATTACCGTATGACCCACTGCTAGAACTCCTACACCAAACTGTCTAAGGTCTAATTGGGACTTCTTAACGGGGAGATCCCCTGACATGTTGGCAGATCCATTACTGTCAACATGTATATAATTAAATTTTAGCATTTCTTACCATCCTCAAATAGATGGATAGACTAAAAGAACTAATCATATTCTTGAAAACATGCTTCGCATGTATGTGATCGATCAATTCACTAAGTGGGAAGACTACATACATTTAGTTGAATTTTCCTATAAAAACAGTTATCAAGCATCTCTTAAGATTATTCCTTTGAAATTGTTAATGGATGGAAATGTCATACTTCAGTGAGTTGGAGTTAACCAGAGGAAAGACTTTTTTTTGGATATGATCTCTTACATGAAATCAAATAGATAGTAAAAGAAAGTAAAATAGAACCCAAAGGCAGCTCAAGACAGACATAAGAGCTATGCAAATCTCAAAAGGACTCATAAAGAATATAAAGTAGAACACCAGTTAGCACCTCGATTTTATGGACCATTCAAATTACTACTGCGAATAGGATTGTTGGGAAAAATACTAAGAAGGGGGGTGAATTAGTATTTACAAATCAATAACTTTTTACATTTCATATTCAGATTTCTATATGCGACTTTACTCAATGGAACCTGCGTGTGTACACGATTGTTCTTCATACTATAAGCATATATCCATTGAACTTATGATTCATTTAATCCATCATATGTTTGTCTTCATCCATTGCATTAGTACTTTATTAAACATTAGATAAACAGCAACCATGTGTTGTAATAACAAAATAAACCATCACACATAAGCAACACACATGAACACTAGGATTTAAGGTGGAAACCCAATGCGGGAGAAAACCACCTATTATTGTCATCTCTAACTTCTTTTTAATATAAAGAAAATATTTTTTACAATATTGTACTGGCGCGGACCCATACTAGTACACAGGAACCCACCTATAGAAGGCTACAACCTTCTCTTGTTCTCCAGCTTCTATTGGAAGGTAGCTACAACCCCCTCTCTCTTGTACTGGCTAATATATTTACCAGTATGTAGGAACCGACCTATAGAAGGCTACAACCTTCACTCATTCTCGAGCTGCTACTGTAAGGGAGATACAACCCCCTAGCTCTTGTACTGGATGATATGTTTACCAATACGTAGGCACTGACCTATAGAAGGCTACTACCTTCACTCTTCCTCTAGGGACCACGTTTCATAAATTTTCAGATTGGATACTCTTGGTGCACAACAACACAATATGTAGGCCACATCTCATCACATTTTCATACTGGACCCATCAGTAACATTGAAGCTCAAAATCAATCACCACTGTAATACAACCATCAAACTGCATCGACCACTCACTGAAACCCAATCATCAAAATATGATATAACTAAAACTTAATCATCACTTTTTAAATCAGCCAATCATTGAAACTTCTAACACAACTAGATCAAAGAATCATTGAAACATCTAACACATCTCAATTTCTCAATCATCAATTTTTGATACCACTGAATCAATCATTCACTCAAAACCCAATCAACCGACACTTAATCAAAATTCAACCAATAAATTGGAACAGTCAGATTATTGTAACCAATACACAGAACTAAACTTGGAACGCTGCATCAACTACAACCTCAAAAAATCATTTATCAGAATGTATACGCTAATTAAATGAAGCTAACCTGCATGTATACACTACTTTTTGTAACCCAAATTGTGTATACCTCTCAAGATACTGAATTATTAAACATCTGAACCCAAAATTGTATTACCCAAAGACATTCTGAAGATCCATTGTCATGTTACAGAGTTCTAAATAGATAGCATAAAATATCACCCTTCTTACTCAATCAACCAATCAACCACACTTAATCACCTTATACAATCAGTTTTACTTCGTATCTAATGAAGACATCATTGAAAAACAACAGTAAAAGAACAATACTAATTAGATAGATCAATCATCTCTGAACAACAAGATTTTCTTTTGAATAGGCTACTTGGAAGTGTTGAACCAACGTGTAAGTGTGCTTTCACCAATGCGAACCTAGCATATAGATCTATAAATAATTACTTATAACTTCGCAGCTATTCAAGAATTCAGATATACCCAGATCATAGCATTTAAAGGATAAAACATGCATTAGCACTCAGATCTACCTTATCCATTATCAGATCATACAATTATAAGCCATTTTAGGTCTCATGATCCTGATCCATCATTCGATCTCATGCATCATTAAACACTCAGGTACATACTTAGTTCAAATCAAGCAAAGCATCAATAACCCATAACATGCAAATTTTCTTTTGATCTAACTCTTCATAAGATTTTCATTACTTGCACACTATCACAATTTGATCTTCCCCTCCTTATATAGTTTTAGACTTTTTAAATACCTCGGGTCAAAACCATAGTTATGCCGATGGTATTCTTTGACTGGATCAATATTATTTTCCTCGCTCATTACTATGGGCCAATACCATGGTAGGAACTCGTGGTATTCTTTAACCTTAATTTTCCATCCCATACACACTTTTCTTTCTGTGAAACTGTGTGCATACATATATGCTCCTTTTAGTCTATGTAGCGTGTGTATACGCTACTTGGACTAGATGAAACAACATATACAACTTAAACCAACTTAAAACATTATTTTTCTTCAATTTATTGATTTTGATCTGTAATCCTTTGTTCCATCATCCTGTTCTTCTTTGCCATTACTTTGTTACCTCTGAATTGACCTGTTACAATGTGAGTTTCCATCATACATCACTTCTTAACTGCTTCCTCTTATCTACCCTACATTTTGTCACATCTATAAACACAACTGCCATGCATTTTGTCACATTCTATTTATACCTATATCAAGTATTCCATTCATAAAATAGTCGTCATTAAGGAAAAATCATCAGGTAGGTTTCTTATCAAGGACAACAATAAGACAATCTCCCTGTATCAAACCTTTGACCATGATTCTGTTCCATCATTATGTCACCTCTGATATCTTTGTGTTCCATCATTCTGTCACCTCTGATCTATCCTGTAGATTCATCTAGTTACCATGTAATTGTTTTGTCACAAGTGAGTTTCCATCAAGAACAACACATGCATCATAATTCCAACAAGGACTATTGGCCTACTAGTTGGCATTACTATCCCACATAAAAGTTCATAATGTATTTCATGTATCTCTTTTAAAGAAGTGTATTCATGATCCAACTCATATTATTGACTAGAATGTTGTATAGATTGAATCAGAAGGAGAGTTTTAGCTTGAGCTTGAGCTATGAATTTTATATCGGAGAGAAAAATCAAGCCATTGCCCACATTAAAGTGCAACAGAAATAATCTGGGCTTGAGGGGGAATCCTAGGAGATGGAAGAGGAAATGAGGAAACATTTCCTTCACTTTTCTAGAAATGAAAAATGTAGAGAGAACACTAAGGACAATTTTCATTTAAGGGAAGGGGAAATGTAGTGCCCCCGATGTAATTACTTGATTATTAAAATTTATGGTTTTAATTCTCTTACAAACATTTAAATTAGAGTAATAGCCATGGGGCTAAGAGAATTTAGATGTTCCTAAATGACATATGTAAGTATTAATATTTTGTTATGAATGAAATATTATTTATTTCATTTATCATTTAATTGAAAATATAAGAGGAGCCAGCACATGAGTAGTCAGGTTCTCCTACTATCAGGAAATTAGATACATCAATTAGAGTCCAAGAAAGGACAATTTTGAAGTGAAGGTTGCATAATTTTAAGCCTCCATATTTTCCAAGATTTCTAACCAGCATATAATAGCATGATGGGAGATAAATTTCATGCGATGGGAAGATAAAATACCAGAGAAAAATTGACTATGAACTAGCATGACATTGCTATAGTCTGAGCAAGAAAAACATTAATATTGATCAATATTTCTCTTATAAGGATAGATTGAGGCTCCAATGGACTTACTAATATATCAGTTAATTTGGCTAGGAGGAACGTGCTTGATCATGTTATATTTCCAAATACTCAAATAAGTGAACAAATTGTTTTGTTTAAGCTTATTTAGAGATATTTTTTCAGCTATATTATCAATGTATAAGCAATGAATAGAGTAAGTAGTAGAGCATATAAATTTTTAAATGTCTTCTTGGTAAATAAATAATATCTGACATGAATCTAAGTAGGGTAGTGATTTATTTCTAATTATATTTCTAAACAAGAAAATGAGTAATATTAGTAGAGGTGGGAGGCTAGTACAAAGGAGTAACTTTGTACTAACCCTTAACTAAACCAATTCTTACTCAATTTGCAAGGAAAACCCCTTGGAGGAGCATCCATTGAAACCAATAGTTCAGGATCCTTACAACTAAATACCTCGGCTTAAAACAATTCTTCAATTTAGTCTAAGCATAACATGGTTGAGATCTAGTATAGAAGGTCTACCATTTTAAATTCAAAACATGCTTGGAAAATGAAGAGTTAAGTGTAAAAGAATAAATACCTATTTTAAGCGAACATGCAGAAACAAAAATAAAAATTGGGCATAAAAAAGAACCTAATACATGTATACATAACTAGTACAAGGAAAATACTGATAAATGAAGCAATAACTTGTTCAACAGGAATCTCATTATAAATCTCATCCAAAAAAAAGTAGTCTACATCTATTTCGCTTGAGAATGACCAAATTCATTTTAAGAAACAACCAACATCTAAAAAGGAAGAAGTTTCTTGTCTTATTGTTGATCATCAAGAAAAGGTAATGATTCACGAGTTTCAGGATCCTTTTCTCAAGTTGTTGTAGTCATCAAGGGATATGAGTTTTATTGTATTTATGGATCATGTACACATGTACAATGGGCACCTGGAGTGACCTATCTTGTGTTTTTTCTGCCTACTCAAGGAAAGTGTGAGTAGGACTCAAGTAAGTAGCCATTTGCTAGATTGATTAAACTGGAGGGATCATATCACATGATTGTATATATATATTTATATTTAGCAGGTGGGCAATTATGATCAGGATTTGAAGCCTGAGGTGAAGGCCCTAAGATCCCGATGGTTTGCAACCATAAGTAAGTTTAGTAATTCTTTAGTCAAGTCAGTTCAGTTTATCAGTCAACTTTCAATATTAAGTTTTTTGTCTTTTGTTTTTTACTTTTTAGTTACAAGTTACTCTAATCAAGTACGCTTGATGTCACCTATCAAATCAAGCCTCAAAGTCTCCAAATTCAGTTCTACTAGCCAAAGTACACCATTAGCACCATCCAAGCATATGGAGATTCACTCATCTAGCAGAATTTTAGTCAAGAGGACACCTAGGGTTGAGGTGACTCAAACATATCAGAGAGGAAGGAGTTGTGCTTAATCCAAAAATTGTGGAAGGGGCCAAGCCTACATCAACAGAACAAGGATCGCCATCACAGCATGAGGCAGCTTTGCAAGATGAGGAGCCATTCCATCTTGACACTGATATAGTAGACTTGGAGTTTAATGAAGTGAATAGAATAGTAGCGCAAGTCATCATGGAGAAATATGTTGAGATAAAAGAGCTTAAGGAAAACTTATCTAAGACCAGTTTCATGATTTCATTCCTAGAGCATGAGAATAAGCAATTGAAGGTAAATCAACTACCCTTGAATAAGAATAAGGTTGATGTTAGCAAAGAAGATGTAAAGGGAAAAATAGTAGTTGACATAAATGATTCAGATGAGCATCAAGAGCAGGTGACAAGGAAGAGGCCAAGGACTAGAGGCCTCCAAAGGGCACTTTAGCAACAAAGAGAATAATCTCCACCAAAAGAGAAAATGTCTTTAGATGACATAATTGCAGCTGAAATCAATCAAAATTGGGAGTTTTGGCTTGACAAAGTGAATTTCCATTTCTAAAATCTCTGTAAGAGGGCCAAAAAATACAACAAATTATAAATACACATGGTTTCTCATTACTATACAAGGAATCATGTCTCCAAAGTCAAGATCAAGTAGTTGAAGGAAAAACTCAAGGAAACCCTGATCAAGCAAAAAGAGAAGGTTAAGTTGGATTTTCTTGCTGATTTTTCCCTCATATCATAGCATACAGTCTCAAGTATTCATGGATAAACTCAAAACCAATTTTGAAGAAATTTGAAGAATTTTTGGGAAATTGTGAATTTTTGGAAATTTTTGGCAATTTTTGAAACAGTCACTAGGTCAAAAACGTAGCATGCCCCACGTTGTGCTTTTGATGTGGAGATCCAAATGAAAAATTTCTTGCATATTTGTATTTTTATCACTTTTACATCACTTCTAGCGCCTGGGAGAAAACTTTTGACAAGTTGTGGTAGGTGAAAAAAGCCAAAAACCACTCAAAAATCACCTCTCTTCCCTCTTTTTGAAGAGCTTGCTACATTTTTGGAGTACCTATGGGAGAATGAATTTTTGGAGGGCTAGGAGTAGCCTTTTTCAGTGCTTGAGGATTCTATCATGTATCATACATCTAAATCTATCTCCATCATTTTTTAGATCATGATTTGGAACTCGGGAAGGCCTCCAAAAGTCACTTCTACCAATTTTTCTACATTTTCTCCTCGCATGCTACGCTTTTTCCTGAATTCGCTATGTTTTCACCTAGAAGCTACTTTCCTCAGTTGACTTAGTCCAGATTCAACCTCCACTGATGTAATTTTTCATTTTTGATGTTGTGATGATGTGAACAGGTGTAAATAGGTTAGTTAGAGTGAATGTGAAGTAGATACATGCTTGTAAATGTCTTTTATTGTCAAATGTATTAGATTTTCTATTAGGAGGAGAGTTTGTTAACCTACCTAGTCATTAGGTTATGATTAGAAATATTTTGGGAACTACTGCACCACTCATGGATTCGACCCCTAAGAGAAGGTAGATGTTTTTTTCGTCTATATGTATCATTTTCTTAGCCATTTGGAGGGTTGGACATCAGAGGTTGGATCACTTGTAGCTTGTACTTCAACTCTTTATTCAGGAAATCAAAGGATCAATTGCAACTATTATCTAGGAATTGATGTGCAGTGAGTTTGTGATGATGTATTTTCTTTGTTATAGTTTTATATGAATGATATACATCTCTCCTCTCCATACCTTATTTCTTCAATGATTTTCCTTAAAGGTTATAAGAAAAATTATTTTCATGTAAGATTTGTTTTGATGGGAAAGTCATTTTGTGTAATTTTTCTTCTTAAATAATGAAATAATGGTGCACATGCTCATTAAGACCTTCTTACTCTTTCAAACCCTATACTACACCGAAAAAACCTAAAACCATCACAAAACTATTGCTACCTTGCTCCTCCATATATTTGTTGTTGTAACTCTTTGATACTTTGACCTAGCTACCTAGTTTTCATCCCTAATCCATCATTAAATCCCTAAAAACTCAAAACCTACATGAGCCTAAAATACCTAGAATAATATTCTTTTACACTCTAGTCATATTGCCTTTGCTCTCATAGAGATATCCCTCTCTAGTTTAGCAGGGCTAGCTACTAAACCCTAAGTGGTTTTGAGGTTACCTTTGTTGATCTCCTTTCCTAGCCTTGGGATATTGTGAAGGATAATAGATAATATAATGTATCACCAGACCTAACGGGGACAAGATGCGGGAGACGCGTAGGGCTATCATGCGATCAGGGTTAGGCTAGGGTTTCTGTAACCCTGCAGTCGCTGGTAACTCGGTGCTCCGTTTTGCCCTTCACCGCGCTACATTCTCCGTCAGCTACAATACTATTCTATCGCCGTCTGGGTATACGACTCTCGGGGGTTATACTTTACCTGAAGCTGCGTTACGCTCTCTACTGTGGCGGTTTCTCATCGAACTTTCAACCGCTACATGTCGTTTTCGCCAGGATTCACTGCTCCGCAAAGTGCTCACCGTTCCGAGGCGCAGATGACTATGGAGGACCTGGAGACCATCGATTACTCTGCTGACCCTTTGGAGGGGGTCTCCATCTGGCGAACCCCCAATGCCAGCTCAGAAGGTATGTATTACGATGACTTCTCTGGGATTTACTCACAGTACTCACATGGTGAATCTTCCAGATCTTTGCCGGTGGTCCTCCCGGATGAACCCCCCACCTGGCCGACACTCTCGACGCCTCCCCACTCTCCGGCGACCCTAGGTTTTGTTGCTGGTAGCCTAAACCCTAACCCAGGGTTAGCCCCACAGACTGTCGGTACATCTCACCGCCTTCCTCACAACCCTAACCTGGTACTATCCTCTTCCGGCCCCTTGGGTTACCTTGGCCCCTCATCAGGCTGTTTTACTTCCGTACCCCCGCTCTCGGGCCCCCTTTCGGGGTTTACTCATGATTTCCCTGCTGGTATCCCTGCAACCCACCAACCCTCGGCTCCATCACATTTCTCTCCTCCGGCATCCGGACATCCACAGAATCCACCCCCTCCCGGCGGCCCTAAAAGGAAATCAAAGTGTTTCAAATCAAGAGAAGTTGATTATTTCCTCAGACTGGAAGAGGACATACAGTGGGGCGAAGCGATGGATTTTGCAGATCGGGTCTTGGTCGGATGCATCAGGGGTCGCAGCTATACGGCAGCACGATTGAAGGCTTGGGCTACCGAGATTTGGGGACATCACTTGGTAGATATCCCTTTTGTGCAGACATTCGTGAGGGGATGGTTTGCACTAAGATTCGCGCATGCCGATCATACAAACTGGGTTCTGTCCTCACATTGGCACTTTGACCATGCGCCTGTGCTCCTTAAGCGATGGACACCCTTGTTTGATCCTGAGACAGAGCAGATTGGGGTCGGCCCTATTTGGATTCGGCTACCCGGACTACCTCTTCATTATTGGTCTGAAGAAATTTTCAAGCGCATTGGCAATGCACTCGGCACTTATATGGGCTATGACAAGTCCTATCTTCAGACGAGCATGATGGCTTATGCCAGGATTCTCATATACATGGATACTAGGGGAGGACTATATGAGTACATTACTATTCAGTGGAAAGATACGGCGCGACGGCAGATTATCGACTATGAGGGTATCCCATATCGCTGTCGCAGATGCCACAAAGTGGGGCATCTCTACAGGGATTGCCCGCTCCTTCGGAAATCGCAAAGGAACGAGAAGGAAGAGGTCACTGATATCACCCGGTCGACCCCTCTGGAACAACATCCGGTTCAGCCTCCTGAGACTCATCAGAGCTTTCAAGGGGATGATACACCTCAGGAATTATCGGGACCTGCAAATTTAGATCCTGTAGCACCTACCTCAGCACCGCCAACATCCTCAGAGGCTCAGGAGCATACACTGACCCCTCCGGTGGACTCAGCGGTTACGGGTATGTCATTTCCTCCTATCTCTTTGTCATCTTATGCATCCTGCACTACATCAGTCTCAGCACAATCTAATCCTCCTGTATCTACACACTCATCACTCACTCACTCTCAATATACACTCTCTTGCTCGATCCCGCCCCTCCTCCTTTGGCTCCCCCCTCACTGATCACATCGACCTCGGTTCTCTCCAAGCCATCTCCCCGATATTCCCTTCGTCCTCGGGTCAAAGTCAGAGGCCCAGATGTGGTAGGTCTCGACCTTATTAGTCCCCCCACCTCCCATAAGACCTCACGAGGTCGTCCATCTCGTATTACTAAAGCAAGACATACTGCGGATGAGGAGGTCGCCCTCGGGCGACAGCAAACCATTTTTGGGGCCCTTAGAGCGAAGGATGGCCCTCCCCCTCCCCCCTCATGAAGTTCCTCTCATACAATTGTAGAGGGTTTGCTAGTACAGCCAAAAAACTAGCGCTTAGGAGGTTGCTAACCTCGGATCAACTGGATATTATCTTTCTTCAGGAGACCCTCTGCCAAGCGGACCATCTCATTCACTCTCTTACCTCTTGGCTCCCGAACTGGACATTCCATGCACTTGATGCATCAGGGAGATCCGGAGGCCTGGCAATAGGAGTATGTAACAAGACAGTGGACATCTGCAATTTTTGGGGAGGCAAAGGATTCATAGGCCTTGACATATATGATCATACACTTGAGAGGGATCTCCGCATCATAAATGTCTATGGACCCTGTTCTGATCGAGCTACATTCTAGAGATCCCTACTTGAAAGGGGGCTCTTTCAAGCGGATAACATTATATTGGGGGGGGACTTAAACTTCTCCCTGGGCTATTGTGAATCCTGGGGGCATATGGCACAAGTGGATACTCTCTCTGATACCATCTCCTCCCTTTTAGAGGACCATCACTGGGTGGACATCCCCACTGCCAGACTTCAGTATACCTGGACAAATAATAGGAGTGGAGATCAGAGTTTGGCCAGGAGACTCGACCGCTTCCTCATTAAAGAACAGTTATACAATGAACTACCCAGAGCTCGTCAATGGGTAGGATCCGGGGGCTTATCAGATCACAGACCAATCCTCCTGGAGGTAGATGGCCTCACTCACAAAATCAAAAGCCCCTTCAAATTCAATGCCTCCTGGCTACAAGATCCTTCATACATTCAGCTGGTCCATGAATACTGGCAGAACAACCCTATCCGGGAAGAAGAGGAACTTTCTGCTGGATTTGTCAGGAAGCTAACAGAACTCAAGCAGATAACTAAAAACTGGGCACATCAGAAGCGGATCCAGGATAACCATACCCTCAATGAGGCAGAAAGGATTATCACTGAGTATGAAAATTCTACAACAGGAACTTTCAACACTCCGGAGAGTAAGGAACAGTATAACCTACTGCTTGCCAAACGCTCTCAAATATTGAAGGAAAGAGAAGAAAGCATGAGATTGAGAAGCAGGGCTATTTGGCTCACCGAGGGAGACAACAACACAAAATTCTATCACAAATTTGCCAATGGTCGGAAAGCCATCAACACTATATGGGAATTAAAGGATGATCATGGCCTCACCATCTCTAACTAGCAGAATTTGGCCAGGCTTGCCACTGAGCACTTTAGAGGTATCTACAAGGCGCCAGGGAATGTAAACATACTGGAGATCATGAGAGTGGCTGAACTCTTCCCCAGATATGTGGACCATGAAAATTCGGAAGAGATTCTGAAGGAGGTGACCATGGATGAATTGGAAGCCACACTGAAATGGTTTAAAAAGGATAAAAGCCCTGGCCCTGATGGATGGACCATTGAATTTTACATCTCTTTTTTTGACATTTTGGGTCATGACTTATTGAGTATAGTGGAGGACAGCCGGAGAAGAGGCCGGATATCATCAGCTATCAAATCCACCTTCATCGCCCTCATACCGAAGACTGATGATCCGATCTCTTTTGATGATTTTCGCCCCATATCACTCTGTAACTGTCTTTACAAGATCATTGCTAAGATCATTGCAAACCGCCTCAAGCCCATCCTCTCACAGCACATTTCTTCTGAACAGTTTGCCTTCTTGCATCACAGACAGATCCATGAAGCCATAGCTACAGCGCAGGAACTCATGCATACTCTTCAGATCAAGAAGCAGAAAGGTATGATACTCAAAGTGGACCTCTCTAAGGCATTTGACCGAACAAATTGGCTGTACCTAAGGTTGCTGCTTACTCATCTTGGTTTCCCATATGATTTTATCAAATGGATGATGAGCTGCATCACTGATGTATCATACAGTGTCTTACTCAATGGAGAAGCAACTACCTTTTTCACTGCTGAGAGAGGGCTCAGGCAGGGATGCCCTCTCTCCCCGCTGCTCTTTCTCCTAATTATGGAACGACTGAGTAGGATAATCTTATCCACCAGAGATCGACACCAAATTACTGGAATCAAAATAGTGGATAACTTCTACCTTACTCACCTTTTATTCGTCGATGATATTCTCATCTTCCTGAATGGCAGTATCGGTGACTCCTCCTCATTACATAACTCCTTCTTTCTTTTCCAGCAGGCCACGGGGATGCAGATCAACAATAATAAATCCACTATTACAACAGTTGGCTGCTCGGTACATGAAATCACCTATGCCACACAGCGCTTCCCTTTTGTCACCTTGGAATTAACGGATGGAATAAAGTATCTTGGTTTTCGATTGAAACCATCTGGCTACAAAATTGCAGACTGGTTATGGCTTATCTCCAAAGTAGAGAAGAGGCTACAAGTTTTGTACCACAAATACCTCTCGCGAGCGGGCAGATTAGTACTCATCAAAGCGGTCATAAAAGCCACACCTGTATACTGGATGGCCCTCGCTTGGATTCCAAGGGGCATCCTGAACAGGCTGCAGAGCATATGCTACAGATTCCTTTGGAAAGGACACCAGCCGGGGCGTTTATTTGCATGGGTAAAATGGGAGACCATAACTAAGCCTAAGAGTTGGGGAGGATGGGGCATAAAGAGGCTGGCTATTTTCTCCAAAGCATTGGCGGCCAAACTCGGATGGAGTTTACTCACAGCAGACAGTCTCTGGACCCGGGTGGCTTACTCCAAATACATCAAGCCTCTATCCATATTAGATTGGATTTGTACTAGACATGGACACAATAATCATTTTTCCAACATATGGAAAGCTGTCATTGACTCAATTCCCCTGCTTAGAGATGGCATCACTTGGAGGATAAAAGAAGGGAATGTTGTACGTATTGGTGTGGACCCTTGGGTTGGATGCGGGAATACCCACAGACTGCCAGCAGATCTCATCCACCATCTCCATGACAGAGGCATCACGCACATCAAACACATTGGTGACCAAGCAAACTCCTCTTTCCTCCAGCAGGCTTGGTTATCCGCCAGAGCTCTAGACCTGCCTCACCAATGGACTGATGAATGGAAGGAATATACTTCTGCTCTCACTCAAGCACAAATCAGACTTACGGAGGGACCAGATGAGATTATCTGGGCACATGCAAAACATGGAGTATACTCACCTAAGCTCGGATACCTCAGACTTATGGAGCCATATAAACCACCTGACATTCATCCCACCTGGAAGTCGATATGGAAATTCAAGGCCACACCTAGGACGAGACTTCTGATGTGGAATATTATCTTTGATAAAATACCCACGGGTTCTAATCTCATGAAGCGATCCTTCTATGGACCCTTTCACTGTCATCTATGTCTTAATGCTGAGGAAAGCACTGAGCACCTGTTCCTATCCTGCAGCTTGACCATTACCTTCTGGCAGTCAATATCATCACATATCCCGCTTTTGAAGGAATGGCATGGGAACACCCTACAGGAGGCTTGGTCTAACTGGTGCTTAGAGCATACAGGCAAGGCCAAGAACCTACCTCTGCTGATTTGTTGGGCTATATGGATCGCCCGTAACCAATCTATCTTCCAACTTAAAATGCCACACTGGCCATCGATCATTCTTCACACAGTTGCTGATTATAATTTATTACCTGATGAGGACCACTCCAACCCACCGAGAACTCTCAGTCCTATCCCCATTGATAATACAAAGCCTTGGGCCTTTTTTGATGGCTCTGCCCAAGATGATGGTTGCGGGGGGGGAGCCATACTTCACATCAATGACAGACACTGCTACAAGATACAAATTAACTTAGGAAGAGGCACAAACAACTTCGCAGAACTCAGCTCAGCCAAGCACATCATTCATTTTGCTATCCTTAAACAATGCAGACATTTACAGATTTTTGGTGATTCCAAAGTTGTTTGCAATTGGCTCAATAATGCATCACATTGTCATGCTTTTGCTTTGAGACATATTCTTGACGAAGCAAAGAGATTGATCACTTCCTTTGAATCTTTTGTCTGTCATCATATTTACAGGGAACAAAACACCATTGCAGACCAGCTCTCCAAAGAGGCAGCGCACAGAATAGGGGAGGAATGGTGGATCCAAGAGGAAGTCGATGGCACTTTTTATCAGTATTATCATCGTCCTTTTGATGAACAACTGGAATGATGGGCTATAAGCCTATTTTCACATGCAGTTTTTTGCTCATTACAGTATGTAGATATAGCTACATCTTTTTGTTTTATTACAGCAGTATATATTGCTCTCTGCGAAGAGCCAGTTTAAATTTTGAACATAGTTCTGACTTATTTTTGAATGCTCCCTGCGTGGAGACTTATTGTATATAGCAGTTATAAAATGAACTCGACAGGCTTAAGCCTGCATATGAATATGCTTCGGCATCTGCAAAATGTAATTTTCTTAACCTTAATGAAAATTACGACTTTTTCCTAGGGGAAAAAAATATAATGTATCACCATGGTCTAATCAAAATACTTTTTGAATTTCATCTTCAAAACACAGGTGATAATTGGAAAAGCTTTTTAGTAAGGAATCACTTTCAGGAATATACTCATGGGCAGCCAAATAGAAGTAGACCTAAGAGGGGAAGGAAAAGAAAAAATTGATAGGACAATAGAACAAGAACCACAACAGTCATAGGAACTGTTAGAGGATGACATCCCTATTTTATAAATTTTAGAGAAAATAAACAAAATAGATGTTAGAAGAAATAAATCCAGTAAAGAGACATAGATTTCACCTCAAACAAAGAAGCCTAAAATAGAAAGGAAGAAAACTCAAAATATCCATGTCATAGGTCTAAGAAGGAGTACCAGAGTCAACTCAAAAAAATAATTACCCTCAAAAAGCATAGAGCATATCAATGAAGAAATAGAAGAAAACTCAGAGGTAGAAGAAGATTCAGGAATTTCTCTGAGAACATCTCCAAGAGTTTCACCACCAAGGGTTTCATCACCAACTTTCACCTTGCCTCCTCAGAGTCCAGGACGAAGAACGCGATAAATTGATCCTGTGCAGCAAGATATTTATGATTATGTTGAATTCCTAGATAAAAGGGATGCAACAAGAACATTAATCCCAATTCAAGAGGAAGAATATGTCGAGTTTAATGAACCACAAGAACCTTCGGTAATCAATGTATTGAAACAGGAAATCTTCGAACTATAGACATTAAACAAATACATTAAAAATGAAAATTAAGCCTTGAAGTCACAGAATGAAATCAAAATAGCTAAGAGTGATAACCTCCTTTTACATCTAAGTCTATGGTTTAAGAAGAACAAGAAATTGAAGAAGAAAAACAGGGCTTTACAAAGACAGGTTATAAATTTGAAATACAAGATCCTCATGAGAAAACCAAGGATGGAAATGACTGGTAAGAAAGTGAAAAGGATGAAGTTAGATGTATTGGAAAAAGTGTCCAAGAAAATGCAGTAGTTCAACAAAGATATCAATTTTGTATTTTTTATGAGGACATACAAAATATTCACTGTGGGGGTATGTATATTTCCGTAACTATTTTGTTCTGACATCCTTTTTCCTCCATTTTCCTCTTTTCATCATTGCTATCAAATCAATAAAAGCAGTAAAACCATAGATTTTGATAAGGTAAAAACTCTTATATTTTTTATTTTTCATATTTGTTAATGTGCGTTATTATTATGTTAAAGATTGCATTATCTATAGAATTAACATGATTCTACAACTATTTTACAAATATGCAACTATCTCCATGATTTGCAGGGTTTTGGTGTGCCAACGAAGCAAAGAAGCACATGGGAGGTTGAGGGTCAATCCGGTCATGGATATCCTCCCATTTGCTCAAGCCAATTCACTAAAGGAATCACATAGTGGCGCAGTCAAAGGAAAGTGTCAAACATGTAGCAGCAGAGGTCTGGATGCATCACATTTCTCCGATTTCTTTTCCAAATAGAAAATCGTCAAGATAATTCTTTTACTTATTAAGTTTCAAATTTGAATAAGGATTGATTAAAAGACCTGTAGGAGTAGAAGTCTAAAACTGTTGAGCATGCATTTTATATATAAATATGTATCCTCTGTAAAGGATAACAAGGAAGTAACAGTTAATCTTTGAATAAATTGTGTGAAATAGACCTTTGTTCTCATATTGAATTAAAGTTACCATTTTATTATTCGATGTGTATGTGAGTGTGATTTACACCTACTGTATGTGGAGGAACCCTATAGACAGTCGAGGTTTAGTTTATTTCATTTTATCGCTTTTTGTTATCACATTATCATTTCGTTCTAACTTAGTTTTACTTCATTATTTCATCATTTCTTTATAACTCAGTGAAATCTCGTTATTTTGTTTTCAATTGAATTTCTTCATAGTCATTTAGTGGTTCAATTTCTTCAATGTTTTTTGATTAATTACAGCCAGTGTTAACAGATTGTTTTCATGCTTTTAGAATCATAACTTGTATATACTTTGTAGTCAGTGTTATAAGATTACCTTCATGCTTTTTAGAATTATAATTTGTATATACTTTGCAAACATATTTTAAAGGATCATTTTCTTGCTCTTAGAATCATTTGAATTTCAATACTTTGTTTTATAGTAGGAAGGTGTTTAGGATAGGCTCATAATTTTAGAATGATTAACATAAGATGTTTTAGAACGATACTCAATATAGATGTGACCTAGTAGATTAATCTAACAATAACTTAACTTCCACTATTAATTTGTAGAAACATAACTCTAATCTAATAGGAACCTAGATAACAACGAAAATCCCCAAAACAAATATAGCCATCATCTTACAAACTGAAAGAAAGGCTTCTAGCATATACAGTGCACTTGCACTTCATAAGTTTACCAACTCCGGTTGATAATTTATTCTTGCAATTTAAGAACATTAAATTTACCAAACAAACACCCTCCTACAAGAGGAAAAGGAGATAAATTTAACAAATATTTTGGTACTTGAAATGAACCAAGATACGTGTAATCATTAGACCTTTCTTCAAAGCTAATCCTGAAATGGTAGTAAGAGACTAACTTGGAACTCAATCAAGAAAGAAGATCTTGTTAGAAAGCATAAAATTAACTTTACCTATAAACCCTGAGATAAGTAAAGGGTTTGTTCACATATATTAACTCAAGAGAACTTGGTTGAATAACAAGATGCCTAGCTCCTATAACAACTAAATTGTTGTTAGCTAGGGAGGGTTTGAGTAGTTAACCAGTGCAAAGCTAAATCTTGAGCATAAACCTAACAAAGAAAGGAAACAATAATGGTGTACTCGTGGCTCAGGGTAAGTCTGCCTTCAAAAGTGGTTGAATGAGGCCAACACACTGAAGCTATTGAGGAAGGATTTGAATACTGAACTAATGAAATTTATGCCAATGTCATGGAATAATTACTAGAGAAAGGGTTCACCCCATTAATATATAGTAACTTGAAGGATGTTACAAAAAAGATAACCCTAACATTTACTTGCAAGATAATGTAAACCCTTGCCTCTAGGAATGATATCCAATATAGTCATTGAGAGAGTCATGGTAGTTTTACCTAGGTTTGTGTAAGCAGAAATGAGAAAACTATAAGTAAGTAAAAAATCACAAAGAGGAAACACTACAAAAATAAACAGGGAAATTATAGATAACATTAAGAAAGAAATATAATTATGGGGAATTACCTAACAAAAACTTGCCTGGTGAATAAAATTTTGTCATTTTCCCAGTCCTAAACAAAAATGATTCCTTGAAATAAATTGGTAAGAATAAGAACTCATTAACAGAGGTGGGGAAGGGCCCTAAAATGTTTCTAGGAAGGGCCAAAGCCCATTTGAGGCCTTTGAAACTACAAAGAATGGTAAATGTTTTTTTATTTAACAACCTATTAAAACTTTAGGAGAATAAAAACAATGAAGAGAACCTTAATTGAGACACCCAGTAAAGTCAAGGGAGATTGTTACCTATAGCATTTGACGACTCTATGGTTATGTCACCACATTGAACCACCCTATTTCTTCAATCAAATAGTCTCTTTCTAGGAGAAGAGACACAACATTCAGGTAGAATCTTAGTACAAAATGATAGAGGATTTAAAAAAAGCAATAGAAGTAAAGACCCTCATAAAACTTGTAGAGCGCAGAACCACAAAACCTCGATATTGAAAGTGACAGAGGAGACAAAGGAGGGGGGTAGTAACCCTACCTGGTTCTTGAAGAATTCTCATCATTAGATCTTTGAATTAGATCTCGACTATCCCTCTGTGACATATCACATGGATGGATGAGGTGTCATAGTGAAATCGAGTCGCATAACTATAATCAGATGTCCCATCATAGTATGGCTAGAAAACATTATCTCCTCACTCAAGGGGTAGCATATCGGTAAGATATGCATGTTACATATGCAACACCATGGTATTATTTTTGTTCGTAGTGCATTGGTAAGGTATATATCATACATTTGCAAGGTCGTGAAATCCATTTGCAAGGTCGTGATATCCAATGTGTTTTAAAATTCCCCCTTTTATTTAACCAAAGGGCCAATGGCCAAAAATTCTAAATAGCCTATACATGGTTCAATTATTAACCTAGGATGGCTTCAGTATAATAAGCCTCTTCACCATTATCAATGTTAATTATATTCCTCAATGGATGCATATTATCATTACAAGGTAAAGGTGGGGTTAAGATTGGTTTTGTCCCTATTAAGTGAAAACAACAATGAACATAAAGTAAAAAAATTGTGGTTAGAAACATGAGAGAGAGACATGTGCATGTTTCCAAAATCATATTGAGAAAAGTGAAAGTGTAAAATAGCATAATATTTGTTTTTTCTTTTTATCGTGTAGATCTGAGGTATATTACAAGTGGTATCAGATATATAGGTTACAACATTATGTCCTATGATCCAAATCATAACTTTTATTTAACAAAATAAATGTTTGTTTTACATAGTAAGGACTGGAAACAAAACAGTGATGGCATAAACATCATCAAGGTCTTCTATTGGAGAAGAAAAAATATGGGTATAGTTAAGAAGAGAAACATCACTAGGCATACATTGGAATTATTAGAAATGGTTAAGGATCTAAAACTAGAACTAGCCAGTATTAAAGAAGACAATGAAAAATTGTTGAAAGATAATGTTGAGCAAGAAAAGCTCATAGAAATTGTAATTGATGAGTTTGATTTAAAGATAGTAGAACTAGTTACAAAGGAAGGGGATACATAGGAGTCTTGTAAACTGAAAAATAAAAACAAAATTGATGAAATTAAATATGTTAGACCTAAATATGAAGAGGATAATGAATAGAATTCAAAGAAAACACTCCCAATAGTACCTAGTCATGTAAGGAAACAAAAAGTAGAATTGCAAGGGGAGTTTAAAAATATTATACCTACAACTTTTGATGGTTAGTTAGAGGAGGAGACATAGTCATGGCTACTCAACATAAACATATATTTTTAGGTGTATGAATATCCAGTCAATATAAAATATAGTTTAGCCACTTATTAGTTTTAAGGAAAGACATCCTTTAGGTGGGCCGAGATCAAAACTTTGCGCAATATAGAGGAAAAGACCAAGACTTTGGAATATTTCCAAAAAAATCAAACCTATCTAATAGAGAGATATCATGATGATAAAGCAAATGAATATCATGAACTAAAGCTAAAACAAATGGCCATGGATGAACTTATGCAAACATTTACCCACCTCTTACAATATGTTCCCTACATTCGTGAGGAAAAGGCTAAAGTACAATGATTTATCAGATGTCCTCCTCTTTCCTTTAAATAAAAACTTGAGAATGATAACCCAAAAGCTATGGATGAAACCATTAAAAAGGCTAGAATCTATAAGTAACAATATAAATAGAGAAGTGAAAATTCAAAATCTTTGCCAAAAGAAAAAGAACAGATTTATGCAAGAGCCTATAAAAGGCTTAAATTTTTCTCTTCTAAAAATTTTGATAAGACACAAGAGAATAGAAATTTTAATAAAGAAAATAATCAGTAGTGAGGAACTCAATCTAAGACTAGGTCCAGAATGATAAATTTGAATAGTAAGGGAGTCAATTGTAAATAAAGGGAACCGCTGATATGTTAGGGTTGTGGAGAGCCTCATGTTTTATGAATTTGTTAATGCAATGTAAAATTAGTTCAATCCCTACAGAGTGTTCAGGAAGCCTCCACTATGAATGATGTGGCTAGAAGCGTTGCTAGAATTAATGCAACCCTAGAGAAGTTTCAAGTTGAGCATAAGTCCACCATGATTAAGATAGAAGGTAATATCATAAATCAACATGTATCCATTTTAGTATATCTAGGGGAAAATTCAAGCCATATTAGTCCAAAAATAGTGGGCAAGCATAAAATGAATATAGAAAAATATTAAAAAAATGGGCTGGTCCAACTAACCACTAGTACCAAAAGGAAAGTTACCAGTTGGATTAATTATTTTTTATCGATTTAAGTGGATGTAAAATAATAGTGAACTTGAATTGTTTACCCTTAGGATCTTATGATGTACTGGTAGGAATGGAACGGATATAAAAGCGTATATCAATTGTTAATTGTTTTGATAAGAGTACCACTTATACCATAGATGAGGGCAAGGTACATATTATTAAGGATATACCTAGAGCAATTTCTACTAGGAAAACATTAGCTTTACAATTGAAAAGATGAGCTAGAAAAGGGTGTCAAATATTTGTTGTAAAAGTAGAGGAATTTTAAACATAAACTAAAGCAAGAACATTAGATGACCTGGAGGTAGTACCAGAGTTTAAGGATATCTTTCTAGATGAAATTCCCAAGTTACCACCTAAAGGGAATATTGCATTCATTATATAGTTGATACCTGGAGCCACACTGGTATCTAAGGCACTGTATAGAATGAGTGTACCAGAGTTAATGAAAATGAAAAAGAAAATTCAAGAACTATTAGATAAAGGATATATTAGAAAACATGTTTCGCCATGGGGAGTGCTAGTACTATTTGTAAAGAAGAAAGATGATACATTTAGGTTTTATATTGATTATATGCATCTAAATAATATTATTAATTAAAAGCAATATTTGTTCCTAGGATTGATGACCTTTTTGATCAAGTGAGAGGATCCACCATCTTTTCTAAAATAAATGTAACGTTTTTTTATCATTAATTCATAATTAAGGAGGAGGAAATTCATAAAACCAACTTTAGAACTAGATATGGATATTATGAGTTTATTATTCTTTTGTTTTCTCTCACAAACACTCCCACTGCATTCATGTGTTTGATGAACAATGTTTTAAGGAAATATTTGGACAAATTTGTACTAATTTTATTGATGACATTTTGATTATTATAAAATTCTAGAAAAACATGAGCAACACCTAATAATAATGTTACAAACGCTTAGATAAAAATAACTTTATGCCAATTTCAATAAGTGTGCATTCTACTAGGACTATGTCCAATACTTGGGACATGTAATTTTTGAACAAGGAATTGCAATCGACCCCTAAAAGGTCAAAGAAATACTTAATAGGAATGTCCCTAATGATGTAGAAAAAATCTGATATTTTATGGGTATTGTGGAATACTATCATAGATTTATTAAAGGATTTTCTAAATTACCATATCCCATACCTTCTATACGGTAAAAGGGAGTCAGATTTGAATTTGCTCAAAAGTGTCAAAATTGATTTGGACAACTGGACAATTTATTAGCTCTAGCACCAATAATTAAAATTGTTGATCCTAATAAGGAATGTACAATATATGTACATATACTTTCCTAGAAGGATGAGGTGGAGGATTAATGTAGGATAATCATGTAAAAGGCTATGAGTCTAGGAAATTGAAATATTATGAAAAGAACTATGTTATGTATGATTTGGAACTAGATGCACTAACACATGAATTAAAGATGTGGCACCATTACTTTTTGGGAAGAAAATTTACTCTAATTACTAACCATATCATCTTAAAATATTTTTCATCCAACTTGATTTAAATGCTAGACAAGCCAAATGGATGGATTTTCTAAGAAAGTTTGATTTTTATATCAAGCATATTAGAAGGAAAGAAAATAAAGTGGAAAATGCATTGAGCATAAATGTAAAACAAATTTACACAATATCTATAAGTAGTGTTAAAACATACCTTGTTGAGAAAAATAAAAAAATAGTCTTAAGGATCAATATAGACAATTACAAGAGAAGATGAAAACTGAAATTGGTTAAACATAAAAGTCAGAATATGCCTTAAATAAATATGACCTATTAACATTCAGAAATGAAATTAACATTCCAAATGTACCAAGGATTAAGTAATTAATTTTACATGAGCATCATAAAAATCCATTATTAGCTTATCCCGAGTACTAGAAAATTATCACAACACTGAAGAAAGAATTATTCTAGCTTGGAATTGTTGGAATTATGAATTATGTGTTGTCCTTGATGGAAACCTACCTAATGAATGGAAATCTATTCGATGAGTTGTCTCTTGATGGAAACCTACTTGTTGAATATGTAAACGTGATGTGTTTATAGATGGGACAGAGATATGACAAAAGAATAACAATTCAGAGGCAGAGGTATGACAAAGGCATAGCAGTTCAGAAGCATAGGTATGATAAAGAAGAAATTTCAAGAAGTATACATGAGTTCTCTTAAGAAAATCTAGGTACACGCTCGAGTATGAAGAAGGAGAGGCGCATAACTTTCTGCACTATGGTGTTCTAAATACCAAGGGTACTTACCATGGTATTGCCCTGTGGTATTGAACCTAGTAACAGATGTTTTGATCCCGTCTCAGAAAACCATTCGTTGGAGTATGGTTTCTACCTTTGGTATTAGATAAAGGCTAAGATATATAAGGTGATGAAGATCAAACTGGTAGTGTGTGTGTGCAAGTGATGGAAATATTATGAATAGTTAGATATGAAGCAAATATGCATGTAATGGGCTATTGATGCTTTGCTTGATCTAAACTAAGCATGCACCTGAGAGTTTGATGATGGATCAGATCTAATAGTTTTGTGATGATAATGATGATGATGAGATGAGATGATTTGTGTTGATAGCTTCTTAACGGTGATTTTCTATATGTTCAAAGATATGGGTATGTCTGAATTTATGTGTTGCAATGAAGGTTTCATTTTGAATTTGCAGATTTGTATGAGTGTTTTATAGCCTGCAAGGCGTGTACACACACTAGTGTGTTTCCGGTAAGTTGCCTACACACAATTTTTTTTTCTAAAAGGAACGTACACACTCATATTCTTTGAGGAAAGCACATACATAAAGTAGGGTTTTGATGGAAGGTTGTATCAGTTTTGATGTGTTTTTGTTGTATCTCAGGAAGTCTTCTTGATGATATGGGTTTAAACAATGATGTTTTATTATGGATTAATTGATAGAAGAATGTTGAGGTTACTTGTTGGTTGTGATTGAAGTTCACTGAAGATTTTATAGTTGTTTTAGAATGATGCAGTAGATCTGTGTATGATTCGGTGCTTGTTTCAGATTGACAATGGTCCAATTTTTAGGTTTCAGAGGTTGAAGATATGTATGCAGGTATGCTTCATGAAAGTTACGTACACATGCAAGTTTTCTACTATAAATTATCATACATTTTTTGACAAATGGTTAATCAGAGCTTGCAGTAACATAATCTGGTTTCTGTGATGTGCAATATGTTGTTTGGTATTTTGGTTACAGTTATCTGATTTCTCTAGTCAGTCGGTTGAGTTTTTGGTCACTTCAGTGATTGGTTGATTCAGTTGGGCCATAGATTACTGATTGATTTACAACAATAAGTTTCAATTTTGATGATTGGTTTTGAGCTTAAATGTTGGTAGTGGGTCCAGTCTGAAAATTTAATGAAATGTGGCTTGCATGTTGTGATGTTGTGTAGCAGGTGGATCCAGTATAAAAATTTATGAAATGTTGTCCCTGGAGATGAGGGAGTCAGAGCGTCCTTCCAGTGGTAGATGGTAAATTATATCAGTGGGTTGAATCTCCCTTCGAGTAGTATATGGAGAACAAGTGAAGTTTGTATCCTTATGGAGGTTGGTGCCTGTGTACTAGTAAAATTTTATGCCAATACAAGATTCAAGGGGTTGGAGCTCCCTTATAGTAGGAGATGGAGAACGAGCGAAGGTTGTAGCCTTCTGCAGGTGGGTACCTGCATATTGGTATGAGTCTACGCCAGTACAAGATTGTAAAATCTTTTATTTATATTAAAAAGAAGACATAGATGAAAACAACAGGTGATTCTTTTCCGCATTGGGTTTCCACCTTAAATCCTAGTGTTCATGTGTGTTTCTTATGTTTGATGGTTTATTTTTTTCTTAATGCACATGATTAATTATTTAATGATTAATGAAGTACTGATGGACTAGATCAAAATAAACAGAATATGAATTAACTAAAAAGTAAGTTTACTGGATATAGATTAGTTGTCTTAAGAATAGTCACATACACATGTGGGTTCCCTTCTGTAAAGTCGCGTACATAAATTAGGAAATGAAATTGGAAATTTTAATTATTTGAAAATACTAATTCACCCCCCTCCCCGGGTATTTTTCCCAACAAATGGTATCAGAGCAGGTCCTTTGGAAGAAGCTTGATCACTTGAAGGAGATCCATCAATATGGGTAGTCATGAAGGAGTATTTTCTATCAGACCTCCTATATTTAATGGAACTAACTTTTTCTTTTGGAAAGTTAGGATGACAACATACTTGCAAGAACTAGAAGTTGATGTGAGGGAAATCGTTGAAAGTGGATATCAATTTCCAACCTCTATTCCTTCAGATACTATAGGAAATAAACAATATGAAACCAATGCAAAAGTTGTAAATGCCATCTTGTGAAGTTTGGCCGAGACTGAGTTCATGAAGGCAATGCAGCTGAATACAGCAAAGGGAACATGGGATAATATTATCCAAATCTATGAAGGCGACACCAAGGTAAAAAGTTCTAAAATTCAAATTCAGAATATAGTATGAGACATTGAAAATGCATGATAATGAAAGCATTGCAATTTTTTTTTCTTAGAGTAGATGAAACCGTGAATTCCATGAGAAATATTGGTGAAGACATAAAATATGCTTCTATTATTGAAAATATTTTGAGATCTCTAACTCTAAATTTCAAAATCAAAGTATCTACTATTGAAGAAATGCAGGATCTAAAAAGTCTCACACTTGATCGATTCCATGGAATATTGACAACATTTGAGATGAGGAAAGGTGGTCCTTCAAATATGAGAGAAGCAACCTTCAAAGCTATTGAAAAAGGAAACGAGAAGCAAGAATCAGGTTATGTATTAGAAGAAGAGGAAAACTTCGTAAAGAAAGTACAAGTGGATACTGGAAGATTCAGAGGGAAACTTCCTTTCAAATGTTTTGCCTGTGCTAGAGTTGGTCATTGTGCTGCTAAATGTCCTTATATAGAAAATCAAGAGAAATGAAAAGAAGCTGCAAAAATAATTTTGAAGAGGTTTGAAAACAAAAGAAGTTTTTATACACTTGAAGAAAATGGTGGTCTTTCAAATGGTGAAGAGGGCGAGTTTGATTATAATTTCATGGATGCTCTAGAAGAAAAGGATACTTTTATTGAAAACTTTAACAAGAATATATCAGATCCAGTAACAGTTACAGATGTCACCAAATATTCAAGTTTGGTAGCAACCCTATTTCTATTGATCATAATGAAGAAGACGAAGCATCATAGGGTATGGGTTTTTGTTTAAGATGTGATCCATTTTCTTGTCTATGCAACAATGATAGTGATGATGATAGTGAAACCATTTAGTTTCCACTTATGGGAAAAAGTGAAAGTAATCCTCTTGAAGAAGCAGATCAAGGTAAGTTATAATCAATGGAAAATGTAGATGTGGTTATGCTAAGAAAAGATAATTATCAACAATGGAAAGGAAATATGAAACATAATCCAATGAATCTTGATGTTTGTCATCTAGTGTGCAATGGTTACACCAAGTTTCCTCCAATTAGGCAAGTGCAAAAGAAAAGTACGGATTTGAGTAACATCTTTCGAGGCATATCTGATTCAATATTCAATAAGGTTATGCATTATACTACTGCAAAGAAAGTATGGGATAAGTTGTAGGAAATACATGAAGAAGTACCAAAGGAATATCTCTCAGGTAATCTTATATCTAACAATGTGTCCAAAATGAAAAATGGAGTTGTTGATTCAAAATAAGATAGGTTAGAAGAAATTGTTGATCTTATAACAAAACTTGATCTTGCTTTGAAAAAGATTGTTAATCTTAACGATAAGTTGCAGGCTTATGATAACAAGGATCATGTTGGTATGGTATCTAACCAATATTGTGAAGGTATTGAAGTTGAGGTCATCTCTCTAAGAGCAAACATTGAAAAATCAAATAAGTGGAATGAAGCTCTTGTTATAGACATTTTTGTGCCTTGCAGCATTGAGCATGAAATGTCCATAATCTAAGGCATCCAAAGTCCCTAAACATGTTGTTCCTACCCCTAGAGGAACAAGGCTAACTAACCACAGCAATTCACAGAAGTTCTCCACCTGAAACCACTCAAAAACAAGTCAATTCAGGATCATGTCAACTGCTCCACTGAGCATCTGCGCTGAATGTCAACTGCTCCACTGACTACCTACGTTGAATGTCAACTCCAACAAAGGCTACCTGCGCTGAGCGAGTTTGGACAAATGGTAGGCTCATTCCTCAATGTGTTAATGCTCAGGAAGCTTCCAAAATGACACTTGCCTCAGGGAATTCGACTGGTGATGAGTAAGAGGTTCCAAATCTCCAAGTGGAAGCAAGAACCTCCAAGTGGACTCAAGAACTGAGAGAGGGAGAGGACACTAGTCAGATCTCAAGCTGACTCATCCTCTCTCCAAAATAACTATATATAGATCTCTCCTCCATGAGATCTAGAGGCTGGAATTTTGTTATTGCAAAGAATTGCTGTTGGCTTGAGACTGGAAACATTGGGTGCTTAATGCTTTGAAGGGAGCTGAAGAAGGAATTCCATTCTGCTGGGAAGGAGATGCTGGATTGGAGCCCTCTGGGTTGTATCTCTTCCTGAAACTTGTTATCAATCAATAAAGCTATCTTGGTTTTCTCGTATATACTGGTGTATTTGTATGATTGCATTAGTGTATTTGATTTACTTCTAATCCTGAATCATTTATGAATATGAATATATGCCTTTGTGTTGTGTTCTTCTCTTGTCGCAAGTAGCTATTCTCTTGTCACAGGTAGCTGTTCTCTTGTGATCTCGTGGGAATCAAGTAGCTGTTCTCTTGAGCAAGCGAGGAGGCAAGTAGCTGTGAACACCCAAGGAGAAGAGGATCTAGATCGAGGGAAAAATAGAAGACAAAGGTAAGTCTATCTATCTCCCCTCTTTTACATTTCATAAAGGAAGAAACCAGTGTAGTTGTATTCGTTTGTTGCTAAGGCACTGTCACACCTTAGGTGGATAGGATCGTCCTGCATAGGCATTTTTCCCCACAAAAAATTGGCGACTCCGCTGGGGAGAACTTGTTTATTCATTTCATTTGTGTTTCTGTCATTTGTTTACTTCATAGACTTGACAGCAACAATCGAACTACATCTTTCCCCTGATGCAAAGTAGAAAGTTGCTACTTTGATCCAGTTGCTGGACTTGTCTATGATCTAAACAATGGATCTACAAATGATTTGATGATCCTTTGTGATAGTCTTTAGTACCCTCTCAAAGCATCCCTCTGTTTATACCTTGCTTGTGTTTCTGATTTGGCCTGAAACAGTTGATTTTTGAGCATTTTATGACCCAGAACCCAGGGGAAACGAGAGTTTCTCCTTCAGCGCAGACACTGTGAAGCCAGTCTGCATTTCAACGCAGGTCCCTTGAAGGCTACCTGTGCTGAATGTCAACTCCACAGTGTTGGACTTGCACTGAACCAGTTTAGCCTTGTGCAGCTGGGGTTCTCTGCTGTCTGTTGCCCTGTTTTGATCTCTGTTTTTTGCAGCCTTTAACCAGCATAGGTACCAGTCTGATAACCCTTTTTCTTTGCTTAGATTCCGTCTCTTTTTGTAAAAAAATAATGTGAATGTTTTTATGTGTTTGTGGCATCATTTACAGTTTTCCTTTGCATGAGTAAAGTGGTCATCCTGTAGCCTTTGATTCAGATCTGATTGATTGTGGTCTTAGAAGAGAGTTCATTGGTTGTTTGCAGATTGATTATAGATTTACTTTTGCTTATTGGTTTGAATTTGTCCCTTTTAAGTGTCAAAACAAGTCTTTATTTCGAAAATCGTTAAGTGTTGTAATCTCTTCTATCTTCTCTGATTTTGGAAAAAGTGAAGTTGTTTGTATTGATCATTTAAAAGCAAATTCAAAGTTGTACAAAAAGCTTTCTTTGTAGGCATCTATACTAAGAAAGTGGAAAACAAACACCTGCATTGTGCATTTTGCATTTGATAGTTTGCATGTTGGATTTAGGAAAAGTGCATTAGAGTGTGTTGATTGCTCTTTGAGAAAAGATAGCGTTTTTCTTTTCCCTTAGTAGCTAGGATTTTCAAAGTTGAAAAGATTATAAAGCTTGCTTATCATCTTTAGACTGCATTTAGGAATTTGTATCATACATCTCGTGGTGAACCTTGAAAGGCAAACTTTAAAAAGATCAACCTAAAATAAACTGAATGAACCTAACAACGCTTTGTAACATAACGCATAACATAGAGGTCTAGGCTAGAGACGTGTTCCGGCGTCGTTAAGCCTAGTGACTGTCGATCTCGTAGAAGGTGGGTGATTCCTCCTGAGGGACGATAGCGCTAGTATGGATTGTGCTCCCACGTACCGTCGCGTATATATTGGGAGACCCCTATAGGCATATATCTTTTATCCTTAGGAAGCCGTGTCAGCCGCCCCACTGATCGCAATGCAGTGAACACAGCATTCATGAAGATCGACTGCCCGTACCTTAAAAAGTATTCTGCGGTTTTGCGAAAAGTTTGGCACACCCTCTGCCTAGAACTCCAGAGCAGTTTCTTTTGGCCTTTTTCAGACTCTATAACAGAAAAAGTCCATCCGAGCATTTCTCACTTCGGGCTCGTTAAAACATCGAAGGAGACTAGAGTCATCTTTAGCTTTTTCTCGACTCTTTAAAAGTGAAAAAGCAAGTTGTGTCTAAAGCATCTAATAAAATTCATTCAATTCGGAAACACCAATTTCCCCTTTTGTATTTTGGTTGATCGAGTAATCCACAATCGTGGAAGAAAGTCAATTGAAACCCCATCGTTCGCGGAGGCTTACGAGTCAATCGTCTTTGTCTCCGAAATCGAAAATAGTACGGACAAAGCGAACTCGTTTAACCGGTTCAAAATCTCCTATCAAAGTTAGAACAAGTGTTCAACCACATCTGAGATTCCGGTTACTCCAAACATTTCTGGAAACCCTGCCTCTATAGAAGAAGTTCAACAGCCATAGAGGGACAGTAATACTGATCATAGTCTGGGGGCAAATACTTGCGTTACTGAACCAGTTCCATCTGTAACCGGTTTAGAGAGTCTTGCTCCCCAAACAACTGTCGCTGTCAATTCAACCCCTTCTTCGGCACCAGAAATATTTTACGGACCTGACGGTCTTCCTCTTCCACCGGGTTTGATTGCGATAGAGGAAATTGTAGAGGATCCGCAAGCAAGTACTCCAACCCATTTTGGAGTCGGGGTCACTCTATTTCCTTCATCAGAAGTTAATCCACCACAAGTGGAAGTTCCTGTAGAATCGCTAGGAAATCTATTGGATAGACTCAAAATGTCTGAACAACCGTCAACGTCTAGGACTATGTCGAACGACACAGCGACAGCAGAAGCCCCTGCCGTCACTCCGATGATGTTTGCCGGCATACCATTTGTCCCGACTAGCTCACAACCGCTAGAAGGAGTCCACCAAGGGACTATTTCGACAGTGTGGTCCGTTCCAGTTTGTTCATCCGGAGTAATATCCGGCAACTCTTATGTTGAGACTCGCCAGATTGATCCATTTGGAGGTCAATTTGGGCAATCTAGTCCCCAAGGACAAACAATCCCCTTGAGTTCCAGATTGCTACAGTATGGGGGGCAGTATGCCCTTTCATTACCCCCTCCGGGAGGGTATCCATACGGGAGTTCACAAAAGTATTCAGGTTATACTGGAATTACAGCAAGTGGTTGGGTACCTATGCTACCTCAACAACCAAGGGTTGTATATTCTATGCAACAGTGTGTACCTATGTCAAATATCCCGACCACACCAGCTATTTTGACATTGTCGCAGGTTCAAACGTTGCCTGTTGTATGTCAACCCTAGATTTCTCAGGTTGTAATGCAACAGCCCGTTGACCCTGGGTCACAATCGCAATTGCCAACTGGTGGGACGACACAGGTCCAAATGGGTACAATTACCCCACATCTTGGTCCTACGGTTAGTATAGCGCAACAAAACATGGCTTCACAACCGTGGCTGGTGCAATACCAACAACCACAATTCCAGCAAGTGTACCAAGGTTCTGAGCAGCAGATCTTTGCGAACAGTGGACGACCGTATATTCAAAACGGTCAAAACCAACCGCTTTACAGTGGTCAAGTCCACCAACCGTATCAGTCATACCAACATCAATTACATTATGCTGGTATGCAAAGGCCCACTGCTCAAGCGATTCCATCGTACCCTGGTTATGCTTCACCTAACCTGAATCAACAGTTACCATTCGTGGCAACTTTAGAGTTACCCGATTTACACCGGTTAACCAACGATCTGATTGCTTACGCCCCTTGGTGGCCAGTGATTCCTCACAAACTTCCATCTGACATTCCTAAATTCAATGGAAATCCAGGTGAAGACCCATCGAATCACGTGATGACTTTTCATCTGTGGTGTTCATCAAACACCCTGAATGATGATTCGATAAGGCTTCGCCTTTTCCAGAGGACATTAACGGGTCCAGCGGCAAAATGGTATATTGAATTACCTAGAGCCTCGTTCGACAATTTTAGCTCCCTAGCCACGACTTTCTTAACCCATTTTCAATTACCGATAAGGTATGAAACTGGAACAGAAATCTTGACCAACTTCAAGCAGACGACAGCCACACATATATCTGATCATATACATGAGTGGCGTCATCGTCGCAGGATGGTGAAGACTTACGTTCCCAATCAGCTATTAGCTGAATGGTTTATAAAGTCGTTACTTCCCGCCATAACGGAAGATGTGGCAAAAGGAGGAGTCGTAACAGAGGAGCAAGTTATTTCTCATGCACAATATCTAGACTTAGTTTATACTCAGTCTGGCACGCTCTACGACAAAATACCTGAAGCCCCTAGACCGGAATTCTCAATTCCTCCTCCTCCTAAATCAAATAGTGACTCTCATGCCGGCGATGGTGTGATTCGCATGGCAAACGTGAAATCGACAAAGGCTTCGTCTAAGAAAGTCCGTAAGACTTCATATCAAAATGCAAAAGAAGAAATTCTTGCTTCGGAAGTAAATGCCGTATCAGGAGATAAAGGAAAAGAAACCAATCAACCAGGAAGCAAGAAGAAGCAAAACAAAGGGAAGAAGAAGAAACAGGGTGAGTCATCCCCTGCAAAAACTTCTTCAAACCCTCTTGGAAATAGGAAACCACCCTCCTCAGGGTGTCAGATATGTGATGAGGATCATTGGACGAGAGAATGTCCGTACAAAGCTGAGCTTAAAAGGTTCTTCAAAAGTTCACAAACCTCGGCTGTATTAACTGATCCGTTTCCCAATCCAGGTCAAAATTTGGTTGATAGTGGAAATGCTTCCCCGTCGCAAGTGCTAATGTTGTCGATCTCCAAGCAACAAAATGATGCTTTGATTTCGACAAGGAACAAAGATTACGGGAATCCACAGGTGTCGAATAACAAGGCTAATGAACAACCTAGTAGTTCGACAACAACTTTGACCAAAGTTGTGCCACCCACCATTCCTGAACAAATGATAAAGTTGCCAAAGGGAGTAGGGTACAAGTCGACATTTAATCCTCGTGCAAAAATAACACAGAATTATAATATAATAGAGGACCTGGCCCAATCGCCGTCCGCTATGTCGACGCTTGAGGTACCGCAAAATTGCCTCTCCCAAGAGCAAGCTTTATTATCAGCAATAGGTGAAATTGACCCAATGGACTCCAATCTTGTGGCCTTTGATCATAAAGGATATGACCCTCAGCTACCAGCTCAACTAGCTTTCCTTATTCAAGTGAAATCCCTCAACAAAACTGTTCATCGAACAATTATTGATGAGGGGGCATCTACGTGTATTATGTCGATGAGTTGCTAGAAGAATTTAGGCTCACCACCCTTGTTGAGATCATCAACGACGTTAAAAGCATTTGATGGACGATCATACACTCCATACGGGATTTTAAGTAACTTGCAAGTTGAACTAGGGGGAAAAACAGTAGGAATTGATGTTGAAGTAATTAATGGAAACCTCGATTACAACATCCTACTGGGAAGGCCCTGGATATATGCCATGGCCGCAGTTGTGTCGACCTACTTCAGGAAGATTGCATTTCCCTTTCAAGGAGGAATTACAGTCGTCGACCAACAAACTTTCCTCCCCGACAGTTCACAAGTTACGGGAAGCATTCCAATGATCCATGGAAGCAATCATTCGCTTCAAAATATTGGAGTAGGTCTCCTAAAAGACCCTGCCTTAATGGGTACTTTTGCCCTACCGCCTGCAAGTAATCTGGCGGAAGTGGCCACAGTGGAAACCTACAATATGAAATCTTCTATATCTAATGGATTTGGAAGATTCCTAAACATTTTGTCAGCGTGGATCATCGCCCTAATGGAAATACTGTAAATACAGTGGGCTCCGAGGACGGTTCTAATCTCGTGTCAACCTCGTTAAAAAATGAAACAAGGAGTCATGAGGATAGTTCTTTTACTGTGTCAACCTCATTAAAAAATGAAACAACCCCCTTTCCAAATCTCAAAGGTAAACCTTCATTCCAACCACCAAGTTGAATGAAATGAAGCTTGGGGGGCATGCACCTTGATTTGCATTGTTATGCTAGGGGCATGCAAACTTATCATCGAGCAGTTTTAGCACACAGTTCATGCTCGTTAAAAAATAAATGCAAGATTCGAGCAGTTTTAGCACATAGTTCATGCTCGTTAAAAAATAAACATAAGATCGAGCAAGTGTTTCAATCCGCGTTTAAGCTCGTTAAAAAATGAACTACCCGGTAAATAACCACTGCAAATGTAGATTTATCAGCCATCAAAGCCTTGGTCATGTTTGCACCGTCACCTCCACTTTTCCATTGGCCGATCATTCACCTCCATTTGATTGTTTACCCATTTTGAGGAACAGCTACGAAGAGTGATTTCACTTAGCCATCCTTGTGACACTGCCGTGATTGGAAAATTCCAACCCTTACCTGGAATCAGCTGCTACCCGTTTTATCACTCGTTCCTCAAAAGACGAGTCTTCTTTAAGCTCTTTTCATCTGGCTCGTAAAATATGAAAAGATTGCCGTGTTTTGGCCTTCCAGCTCGTTAAAGCGACCGGAAGTGCTATCCCTCCTCTAGATTTTAATCTTTTTGGACCTGAGGGATTATTGCACAAAAAGATCGAGCGCTTGTTTTGTTCGGCTCGTTAAAACTATCGAAAACTCATCCCTTCTGTATTGTTTTATACTTTTTCGGACTTAAGGGATTAGATGACGAAAAAGGAATTTTGGAGTTGACTTTATGTACCTTTTTAGACTCTCTAAAAATGAAAAGGACCGAGTTATCCTTGTCGTTAGACTCGTCAAAATTATTAAATAGCGACAAGCTTGTCTTTAGACGAGAACGAGTTTCCCTATCGCTAGGCTCGTTAAAACATAGCGATAGGCTTGCCTGAGGGGCAGGTTATAGAACAAGCATATGTTATCCTCCTCAAGCTTGACAAAAATAAAGAGGTACTGGTCAGCAATGACCGGGGAAAAATTGGGAGAAAACTAAAGAAAACTTTGATGGTAGCAAGTCGCTCTTGAACATGACACTTTTCCTCCGTACCACAATCGGGTTGGGTTGTCTCATTCACCGGTCACATCACCATGGTCTCGCCATACCATCCATATTTGGGGTAATGCTACCGATCCATCGCATCAGTGTCGCCATATGTTCAAGAGAAGTCGTTCAGAAAGAGTCAACCGGGTCCCATCCACTGCCATACATTATCCTTCATCCATTCATGACCGCCACCTTGAATCATATGTCACAGATCGTTTTCACCTCCATTAAAATCATTAGCTCCATTCCGTGTCACTGATGTGGGATTCATCAAGGCCCTCCTTTGACAGATCGCTTCTTGTCGACATCAGCTCATTATCCAAGAAGTTGATCTAGGAACAACCCCTTCAGTACTCTGAAGCTTGCATGCCTCAATGGCAAGTTTCTCACTTCCGGCGACAGGTATACATCAATGACCTTCGACCAGAAGATTTTTCATGGTGTTCGAAGCCAAGTCCTTTATTCACACCATGTGAATTGTACTGCAGTACCTTGAGGGTCATTATCATTATCGGTGATTCCTCTCACACTTGTTAACGGTTTACATCATTGACCGGTAATCAAGCGATGTCTTTCCATGTTCGACTTCAGCGCAATTCTCACATGGATCGACTTGTACTTAGAGTGAAGATCGAACGAGTTTGAAGACCCCGGATCTAGTTTCATCCATCCGGGCTGCGATATATATTCAGGAAAAATAAAGACATTTGACATGTACATCATTGCAGCAGATGATCATCCTACTCAAAGGATGATAATTTCGCCAAAATTATCAGTCTACCATCAGACGATCGTCTGTTCTATGTACAAAAATGAACTTATAAAGTTGAGCATGGGAATGCCCGCCTCAGCTAGATCATGAAAGCGGTATGAATCATAATATATTGTATTGTATCTTATTACAGGTCTCCTCCCAGCAAATGGATGAACTTCGGACCCTCCTGGATAAAGCATTTCACCCGATAAACGGCCTCATACTTTAGGGGGCAATTGTTATAGACATTTTTGTGCCTTGCAGCATTGAGCATGAAATGTCCATAATCTAAGGGATCCAAAGTCCCTAAACATGTTGTTCGTACCCCTAGAGGAACAAGGCTAACTAACCACAGCAATTCACAGAAGTTCTCCACCTGAAACCACTAAAAAACAAGTCAATTCAGGATCATGTCAACTGCTCCACTGAGCATCTGCGCTGAATGTCAACTGCTCCACTGACTACCTGCATTGAATGTCAACTCCAACAAAGGCTACCTGCGCTGAGCGAGTTTGGACAAGTGGCAGGCTCATTCCTCAATGTGTCAATGCTCAGGAAGCTTCCAAAATGACACTTGCCTCAGGGAATTCGACTGGTGATGAGTAAGAGGTTCCAAATCTCCAAGTGGAAGCAAGAACCTCCAAGTGGACTCAAGAACTGAGAGAGGGAGAGGACACTAGTCAGATCTCAAGCTGACTCATCCTCTCTCCAAAATAACTATATATAGAACTCTCCTCCATGAGATCTAGAGGCTGGAATTTTGTTATTGCAAAGAATTGTTATTGGTTTGAGACTGGAAACATTGGGTGCTTAATGCTTTGAAGGGAGCTGAAGAAGGAATTCCATTCTGCTGGGAAGGAGATGCTGGATTGGAGCCCTCTGGGTTGTATCTCTTCCTAAACCTTGTTATCAATCAATAAAGCTATCTTGATTTTCTCCTATATACTGGTGTATTTGTATGATTGCATTAGTGTATTTGATTTACTTCTAATCCTGAATCATTTATGAATATGAATATATTCCTTTGTGTTGTGTTCTTCTCTTGTCGCAAGTAGCTGTTCTCTTGTCACAGGTAGCTGTTCTCTTGTGATCTCATGGGAATCAAGTAGTTGTTCTCTTGAGCAAGCGAGGAGGCAAGTAGCTGTGAACACCCAAGGAGAAGAGGATCGAGATCGAGGGACAAACGGAAGACAACGGTAAGTCTATCGATCTCCCCTCTTTTACATTTCATAAAGGAAGAAACCGGTGTAGCTGTATTCGTTTGTTGCTAAGGCACTATCACACCTTAGGTGGATAGGATCGTCCTGCATAGGCATTTTTCCCCACAACAGCTCTACTTCAAGTTTTTGAAGAACAAGAAAATGGGTTGAAAGAAGAAATTCTCAAATTAAAACAACAAATGGAGTAAGGAATAAAGGTTGAATAAATCATGAAGAAGCAGTATCTAGAAAAGGGAATGCAATATAAGGTTGAGGTAAATATCCTTCAAGGTAAATTGGAAGAAAAGGATAAACATTTACGATTTCAAGATAGTACTGAGATTTTGGATAATATTCTTAGTAATCAAAGGTCTCATGCCATCAAATCTAGTCTTGGCTTTCATGAAATTGTTGAAGGTGAATCTAGTTCACAAGCTAAGGCAAGGAATTCTAACGAAAAATCTGAAATGCTCAACAAGAAGATAAGAAGTCAACCTCATGAACAACCAAGGAAAGAAGGTATTCAAAGGAAATCATTTACTCCTAACCATAGAAGTGTTAATTGATTTTCTCCTTTGATCAATAATATTGAATGTTATATATGTCATAATTATGGACATGTTGCAGCCTATTGTAGAAGTAGAATATTTCAAGCTAATAACAATCTTAAATGAATATCATCAGCTTCCAAGTACTACTTTAAAGGATATTTTTTTTCTTGCAATATGTTTGTTCGCAAATCCATTGATTGCAATAGAAGGAATATGAAACATATAAGATGTTATGCTTGTAAAAAGTTTGGGCATGTAGCAAAAGAATGTAGGAACTAGTCTATGGGTCACTATAGACAACATGGTAAGCAACTAGATAAGAACATTAATGTTAGAAGACCTGAAAAATATGGATCCACCAATAAAAAAGAAAAACAAGAACATATAAAGTGTGGCCTTGATCTCTGATCATTTGATGATGAAGATGAATGGTACATAGATAGTGGATGTTCTCATTACATGGCTCGAGATAAGATTAAAATGGACATTCTCAAGAAAAACCATCTTGGTAATGTTATTCTTGGAACTAATGTTCTAACAAAAGTATTGGGACAAGGTAAAGCCAAAATTAATAAAACTAGAGTAGCAACTGATGATTTATTAGTTCAAGGACTAAAGCAAAATATTCTTAGTGTAGGACAAATGGCAGATAAGAGAAATATAATTTTTTTTACATCAACCAACTATAAGGTTATGAATGAAGTAATTGGAAAAGTCATAATAAGAGGATATAGAAATCGAGACAAATTATATGTATTTGAAGAATGGAATTCTTGTAGATATGAGAAAGATTCAGACTTAGAGTAAAATAACATGGTGCCTATTGCTGTCCATTATTCTTAAATGAATATTTTAATAAGTGACTACATAAGTGGTGATAGGTACTTGACCTCATGAAAATAGAAGATAATTATCACGTCCTTAGGATCAGTGATATGTAATCTCGGGGGGAGTAATACATGTGTTGTCTTGATGATGACTCCCATGGTTGTTCTTTTATTTCATGTTGCTTATACTAATTACAGTGGCTTTGGCATAGTAACAATGCATAGGTACACCCCGGATGCGGGTGGTTGCTAGACACATGGCGCATAAGGCTCGTCCGAAGGGCAGGTGTCCGCCCGGACGAGCCACGCATGCCAGGAGGACACACCATAACTACACCAACCCGCTGCATTTAAGGAAGGGAGTTAAGGTTGTTGACAGTGGCGTCCTGTCGACATTCATGGCGCGTCTTGAGAAGCGAAACATGGCGCTTCATAACTGCAAACTCTCGGACATTCTCCCGCATTTCCCGTCTGCACCTGTTCTGATCTTGCAGGAGGTGACGGAGGTTCAGCACTTCGGCTCTCATTCAGGCCCTGAGAGCGAATGTGAGTGTTTAGCAGCTGCAGAGTGGGGCAATTGGCAGGCTTACAAGCAAGCCAGTTGCGATTCTGAGAATTTGGCAGTGCTGTGTACTTGGGAAACTGGGGGAATTACATACCCGCATCTCTTGTTGGCTCTTGTTCTGGTTTCGAAGGAAGTGGTGGAGGTTCAGTGTCTCGGCTCTCATTCAAGCTTTGAGAGCGAAGGTCAAGGCTCTGCTGCCACAGCTTTGGGCAATTGGGAGGCTAGGATTTGGTCTGGCAGTAAACCTGTGCCAACAGTGGTGTTGCACACCCGTCATCTGCAGTTGCGTTGGGGAATTGATCGCCCTGTACAGAGGACCAGGATGCAGCGCAATCGTGGAAGGGGTAACAGTGGAAGGGGAGGCTACAGTGGAAGAGCCCCCTCGACTTCTTCCTCAATTGAAGAAACCTCTGAGTGCAGAAGACCGAGGGGAAGGCCCCCGGGCAGAGGCAGAATTGTGGAACCTCCAGCGCGAATGGACTGTGGGCATACGGAACACCCAATGGTGAGATACCGCCTTCCCTGCACCTTAGCCAATTCCACTTTCTTCGTGACTGTTTCTGTGGAGCACTACAGCAATCCTTGGGAAGATGAGGAAGGCAATCCCCGAGCCAACCCTCCGTGTGTTCCTGGGATTGTCCCTACGGTGGAAATGGAATTCCCTGCTGTTGATATGATGCGGCCCATACATGACCCGGGAGCAGGCCCGAGAGAACCTGTTCGTGACTATGGCGCTGGCCCAAGTGACCGTGGAACGCGCAACCCTGGTAAGGCCATCCTCCAGCCTCCCTGCTGCAAGACGGAAGATGAACCGCAAACTACTGATGAAGATTAACATGCCCAGCTCGCGCTCCAGGTTTTACAGCAAGAATTTTTCTCTGTCAGCTCCCTACATGGTTATATATGAGTCTGTTAATCTGTCTCTATGTAATTGTGTCGGTTTTCTGTTATCTCTGTTCTGTGTCGGTGTTCTTCACGTGTTTTTGTCCATGTGTCAGCTACATGAGTGTTGCTCTAAGTTTCTATCCTATGTAATCCTGGCATGAATACTCCTGAGTCTACTGTCTGTCCTAGGACAAATCTTACAGGGCCGCGGCTCCGTTGTAATTTTGATGATGTAACTTTGCTCTTGCTGTAATATAATAGTTTAGCCTTACTTAGAAAAAAAAAAACAATGCATAGGTACAAACAAAACAGACTTAGGGGGAGCCGAAGGTGTGAAATTTCAGTATTTCACTTTCTATACGTGGATCCTATAAATAAAGTCACGTGTATACATGAGTTCTGAACTGAACAATCGCGTATATCTTGGATTGATAAAGAATCACTGGGACAGACTCAGGAGAAGGGTTTGATATGCTTCAGTCTATTATTATTCGACTTTCATGATTATGATGGTTGATGGTTACGGTCTATTGATGTTATTTAGAAGTGCTTTTAGCCCTTATAAGTTCTTGATGACTTGATGGATCACTAGTTAATGATGATGCCTTGATGATTCTTACTGATATATGAAATGATATGATCAGATCTGGTAGTGAACAATTGGAACATGTTCAGAGAGAGTATTTTCTTTGCTTTTAATAATGCATTGTTGACATTATGTTTTTTCTAGAAGTCCTTGGTACATAATGATACTTATCAATGGTGATGATGATTATGTTACTGAAGTGTTTAAATGATGCATCATGTTATGTTGCGGCCATAAGTTGCCTATGATGAAATCATGGATGATACTTGTATTGCTTGAGTCACATAGTTTTTATGATGCTACTAATTAGATTTATGGATGATTCTTTTAATGATGCATATGGTACATATGTTATGTTGCTTACATGGTGATCTTCATAAGTTCAAGGAGATAAATAGAGCTTGATTATACAACCTCATTATTTGATGAGTGTCGCTCATTACTTTTATGTTGTTGTCATGCATGATGTGCATATGGTGCAGTTATGGATGATGATTCTTACAGTTGTTGGCTCTCACATGGTATATTGATTCTTTTGATAAGATGAGTTACTAACGAATTTTGATAAATGATGGCAAGCTCATGATTTTCTTTTCTCATTTGATGAGAAGCAAGATGCATATTGTTATATCTATGATGGATGAACTATAGATAAGGATCTTATGGATGATTTGCATATTGATGAAGTGATCTTGGTATGATAGTTCTTCTTAGATGAAGAAACTGGGCCAGGAGAATGGTGTTACTATAGGCTTCATGAAGACATGGTTATTTGGAGACATGACATACTTATTCACATATTAATGATGTTAAGGAATGATGTATACTTCTCCCTATCTTACTTTATGATGATAGGCCTAGTTCTCACATATGTTGATTATCATGGTTGATGCTTATCAGGTGTGGGATAACTCTCTAGTGATGATACATGTTTGATATGTTGGGGTTTGATGTGGAAATAACATGCAATTATTGCTATGATTATTTGATGATGATGTTGTTGTCATAGATGATGACTATGGTGCTTATACATGTACATGATATGATGCGAATGGTTTTGTGAATTGTTGACACCTAATCATAGGGATTGGGTGAACAACTATAATTAGTGTAAATAAATAATGGAGAAAATGGAGAGTCATCGGGAGATTAACTGAAGAGTCAATCCCTCTTGTATATAATAATGAACAACCTGAATGAATGATACAATATCATTTTGAGGAGTTACCTCCTGGTCTGACATGGTATCAGAGCCAATGCCATTTTTGGCTTCCCTCTCTGCTCTATGACTCCCTTCTGCCTATGTTCTACCTATTTTGTAGAACTAATCTCTTGCAACCACTCCACAAGTGTGTCTCTCTCAAGAATTTTATAACCGTTCTACAAGTTTTCCCCTCTCTCGTAACTGTTGTCTCTCTCTGGAAATTGTTGCAGACGTTTGGCTGGTTATGCGAGGTATTTTTCTCTCTTCATACATTTTATTTATAAATCACAGTCAATTAGTGTTGAGCGTTAATACTGGATTTTAGCACTAATTCCTTTATTAAAAATATGAATTAAGCACGTGGGTGGTATTGATAAGTGGGAAGCGGTATCTCATGCACCCTAAAGGCTGTAAACGGTATTCCTAAAATTCATGCGATTAACGTTAGCGGGTGACACCTAGCATGGGAAAACCACTTTTCTCGTGCACCCTAGACTTGATATCGATCGTGCAAGATTTTACACGAGATTGCACGACAGCTATTTGATTGGACAGGTCACATCGACGTTGGAGATCGTCCAGGTTAGTTGGTGAGCAGACGATGCAATATCTGTTGGATATGGAGAAGTGATATCAATGGTGTGGATTGAAGCACTTGATAAAATGAGAAGTCAATGAGGGGCCGATAATGATTGGTCAGATAAGCGGGACCCTCAGGGGGAAAATCCATGTAGAGAACCGGATTTAAGAAGATCGACAGTGATCGCGCAGGAACTTGCAAGCAAGTTACCTCAGCTAGCAGATCCGATAAAATCATTAAAATTAGTTTAAGGTTTAGAGTGATAGGATCATATGTTTAATGGGTAATTGGACACATATCATGTCGGAAGATGCATGTGAGTTAATTTAAATTTTGAACGCAATAAGGTTTTATACAATGGGATTAAAACCTCATTGAGTTCCGAACATCATGACCATTTGTTGGTTGATTGATTGGACGATAATCGCATCACAACATGCGTATACATTAAAATTTATGGGGGATGCGAAATGATCATAAAGGAGATTAAATTTATTTGGGTTTTGGTCATAAACATTAAAGAAATCATGTTCATTCCAGCTGTGATAAATAAAATAATAAAATGTTGAGGGCCCATAATTCACAGGTCTGTGAATTGTGTAAATATGTAGCTTTGCTGATGAGGTTACAAAGTTAACTAGTAGTCGAATTACAGACTACCACCTCATTTTCATACACAACAGAAGAGCGACTTTTTTTTACATAGTACATATTTTTAAAAATTAAAATGCACTTATTGATATCTTTTATGGGAGTGGTTCTCAATGGGAAGGAGAACTATCCTAAGTGGTCTTGGAAAATCCAACACACATTCATTTTTAATGAGTTGTGGAAAGGAGTGTGTGTTGGAAACAAAGACAAAGAGCCAAAACAACCTACCTCAGACAAGGAATTCGCCATTTGGGAAAATAAGAAAAACAAGTCTTATGCATTGATTGCAACATCAATAAATGAAGAGGTGAGTCTCCATACTTCGGCATTTTCAAATTCTTTCGAAGCCTTACAAAAACTTAAGGAACTCTAAGAATCACATTGTCCACTTGAAGTTGGTAAACTCATGATTAAATTGTTCTCCCTTGAATTACAAAATAATGATCCTCTTACTCTTGCATCAGAAGTAAAATATATTATGCATGATATCAAAGTCACTAATGTTGAACTGGACATTCCTCTAATAGCTTTTCTCAAGGCACTTTATCCCACTTACTCAAATTATCTTGACTCGTTGCAAGAAAATGGAAACCTCAAAGATATTACCTTTGACTCCCTTGTGAAAAAAATTTCCGAAAGAGAGAAAGCGTTTGGGAAGAAGATAGCTCCTTAGTCTTCTAAAGAGGTTGTGTGCCTTTCACATAGAGAGAAAAATCTTGCTCAAAGTTCTTCAAGAGGAAGAGGTGGGAGAAGAGGAAGAGGAAGAAATTTTATAGGTAGGGGGGGTAGACACTCTCAAGGAGAAAATTTAGATTTGCATTGCATATACTGCAAAAGAGATGGATCACATGATGCATCCACATGCAAGTTGCCTTGGGACAAAATTGAGCATGAAAGAAACCAACCCAAAGGTAAAACTAATGACAAAGAGAAAGGTATAGCACTTGAATCCACTCACTATGTTGTGGCACATTGTAATATTGGAGTAAATGAAGACTTATTTAATGCTTCACTTACTTCTTGGAAAAATGATTGGTTTCTTTATTCAGGAGCAACTTGCCATATGACTTTCAGAAGAGATTTTTTTGAATAATTTATTGACAATGTTGATGGAGCAGTATACTTTGCAGAAAAATCAAAACTCAAGCCATCGGGGCTTTGGTACAATCAAGCTTAAATTGTATGGTCTTCTAGACTTTCTTTTGCATCATGTTTTATATCTCCCACAGTTGAGGAGAAACTTGTTGTCCTTGGTCCACATCCACCAGCAAGGACACTCCATTCATATGTTTGATGGCAAGCTTGAGGTGATAAAATCATCATACCACTCACTTGTCATGACAGGGATAAAAGAATAAAGGCTTCTCAAGCTACAGGGTACCTCTGCTCGTGCACAAATTTTCTCATACAATTCTCATTATGAAGAAGGTACATTTCCATCAAGTTTATTATGGCATGCTAGATTTGGACACTTGAACTATGACAACCTCTGCTTGTTTAAGAAACATGGTGGTACTGGTTTGCCTACAATTCCTAGGAAACTTAAGCAATGTGATGATTTCAATCTAGGAAAGCATAGCAAATAGTATTTCCATGATTCACATTCTAGATCACATAGAAAACTTGAACTCATCCATTCAGATTTATGTGGTCCAATGGCTATTCCTTCTGCAAATGGAAATAAATATATGATGACATTTATTGATGACTAAACCAAAATGTGTTGGGTTTATTTATTGAAGAATAAATCTGATTCTTTTCAAACATTCAAGAACTTTCATACATGGATTGAAAATGATGCACAATCTCATATTGGATCTATTCACACTAATAATGGAAAAGAATACACTTCAAATGAATTTGAAAACTATCTTCCCCAACATGGGATCAAACATAAAACAACTGTGCCTTATAATCCCCAATAGAACGGAGTAGCTAAAAGAATGAATAGGATAATCTTAAATATGGTGCGCTCCATGATGTTTTTCAAAAATGTAAAAATGATGTTTTGGGCTGATGTAGTTCTATGTGTTGTATATGTAAATAATAGATGTCCATCTAATGCTATTAGAAACAAGACTCCTTATGAAATGTAGTATGGGCACATTCCTTCGGTAAAGCATCTCAGGGTATTTGGTTCCACATGTTATGCCTTGATACCAAAGGTACATAGAAACAAACTTGGTGCAAGAAGTCATAAGTGTATCTTCCTGTGGTATTCAAACACCTCCAAAGCATAACGTCTCTATGATGAAGTCAATAAAAAGTTTGTTGTATCTAGAGATGTAATATTTCTTGAATCATCCAAAACTAACAATGTTGTTGAGTGGAAACTTGATCGCTTGGATAGATTCACAAATGAAAAACCATTTCAATAATTTGATAATCAGATTCCACATCTTGAAGGGGGGATTCTTGTACTATATCAACCTGTGGAATCTTCTTCTGAATCACCTCCCTCACATGAAACTCCAACAACGGATGATACTTTCAGTGATGTGATTGACATAATTGGGAGACCCAATCTTGATTCAGTCCCAACTAAATCAATGAAGCAGCCTGGACCATCTCAGAAAGGTCCCCTAAAGTGGTTGACAAAGACACTTGAAAGTGTTCATCCTAATGAGGTTGGAAAGACAGGAACTAGAAATTCAACCCGACAAAATGGAGGTGATGTAGATGACTCTGATTCACCTGTTGATATGGATGTTTCTTATGATTGTGAATTGAATTTGTCTAGAAATTTTGAACCAACTTCCTTCAAGGAATCTGCTTCTCATGACGAATGGAAAGAAGCAATGCAAGAGGAGTATGATGCCTTGATAAATAATGGCACTTGGAAGCTGGTTGATCCTCCATTGGGAACCAAACCAATTGGCTACAAGTGGGTCTACAAGAACAAGTATAAAGCTAATGGCTCATTTGACAAGAAAAAATCTAGGCTTGTGGCAAAAGGTTTTGCACAGAAGGAAGGGGTCGATTATGAGGAGACTTTTTCCCTTACAAAAAAATGGGCTACCATCCAAACACTCTTTTCCCTAGTAGCTCATAACTATTGGAAAGTCCATCAAATGGATGTAAAAACTTCTTTCTTGAATGGAGATCTAAAAGAGAATTTTTTTATGTCCAAACCTAAAGGATTTGTTGTAAAAGGACATGATCATAAAGTATGTAAACTTGTGAAATCCTTGTATGGCCTCAAACAAGTACCATGAGCCTAGTATGAAAAGATAATTGAGCATCTTCTGAAACTAAATTTCAAACATTATGATCTTGATGATGCAACTTTGTTTGTCAAGAAGGTTGGAAAAACAGTTGTATATCTTGTGGTATATGCAGATGATCTTTTGATGACAGGGAACAATGAGAGCTACATTTCATCCATAAAGAAGGAATTGAGGAAAGGTTTTGAAATGACTGATTTGGGCTATGTTCATTACTATCTTGGTATTGAACTAACTCAACATCTGAAGTCCATATTCCTTTATAAAAAGAAGTACATTGGAGATCTGTTGAATAGGTTTGGCATGATTGAATGCAATCCTCTGACTACTCCAATAGAACAAAACTTAAAGCTCACATCCATTGAAAGAAAAGAATTTGAGGATGCAACAAAGTATAGATAGCTTGTAGGAAGTCTCAACTACCTAGCTACTACCAGACCAGACATTTCATTTGCTATTGGAATCCTCTCCAGGTTTATGCAAAAGCCTTGTGAGGGACATTGGTCTATTACAAAAAGAGTTCTAAAGTACTTGAAGGGAACTCAAGACTTTGGAATCAAGTATACACAGGTGGGCGACTTCAGCTTGATTGGATACTCTGATTCAGACTTCGATGGAGACAAAGAAACTGGGGTATCTACATCGAGTTATGCTATGAGTCTTGGATCAGGAGCTGTCTCCTAGAGAACATGCCAACAATCAGTTCCAATAGATTCCATAACATAGGGATAATATGTGGCAACAGCTGAGGCAACAAAAGAAATTGTGTGGCTCAGGACAATTCTAGAAGATTTGTAGTTAAAACAAGTACAATCGACTCCACTCATGATTGACAATACCTTAGAAATAAAGTTAGCTAAGAACCCAAAGTTCCATGATCAAATGAAGCACATCAATACAAAACATCATCTCATTCGACATCATGTTGAGGCCAAAACAATCCATCTTCACCATTGTTCCACTAATGAGTAGATTGCAGACATCTTCACCAAAGTGCTTGGAAGAGAAAAGATTGAAAGATTTAGAACGATGCTTGGACTCACCAACATCCCTTCAGATTAAGGGGGGGAATTTTGACACCTAATCACAGGGACTGGGTGAACAACTATAATTATTGTAAATAAATAATAGAAAAAATGGAGAGTCGTCGGGAGATTAAATAAACAGTCACTCCCTCTTGTATATAACAATGAACAACCTAAATGAATAATACGATTACATTTTGAGGAGTTACCTCCTGGTCTAACATGAATATATGGTCATTACTGCTTGGAGATATGGCATATGATTAGTTGATATATGAAAAACTATGCTTTAATGAACATGGATTAAGGATTTTTATACTAAGGGGAAAAAGAAAAGTTGGCCTTGATGAGGTCAAGAGGATGAGTTGATAGCATATATCTATGGAAAATATTACCCTGCATACTTGATCATAGGTTGATGATATTGAAGGTACATTATTTTATCTTTCAAATTGATGATGGACATATACAGGTTTTTTTTCTTGGTGTTGATGATAGATGCCTATGGTGCAGATCATATATGGTGTATAATAGTTGTTGATGACTATCATGGTCTTATTAACATCTTTGGTCTTGATTATAAATGTCTTATCTATCATTTAATGTAAAATTCATGTAAAGACCTATGATGTAATCATTGTAAAATTCAGTCATGAATGGAATATTGTGGTCAAGTCCTTTTGGACATGTGATGTAATTTGTAATCCCACTTTGTTTGGGAAGTTGATGTAATAATGATGTCAAATATGTAAACCCATTGTGATTGAGTGATTGATGAAAGCTTGAGTCCTTGGTGATAGGAAAATTCATATGAGTCATAGAGTCATGTAATTCATTATACGCCCATCAGAAACTTCAACATGTGCTCAGGGGGAGCATAATCAATGTTCATACTCATCAGTTTAGATACAAAGGTCTTCATTCAACATTGATCATCCCTTTGCTCTTGATGTCAAAGGGGGAGAGTAGGTTGGTGTTTGGAGAGTATCTTGGTTTGGTGCTTGTCTTGATGTGTTCACAGGTATTTACAAGTTGTGGTGACCAAACACCAAAGTGGTTGCCATCAAGTCCAAAGGGGGAGATTGTTGGCATTATGAATTATTTGTTGTCCTTGATGGAAACCTACCTAATGAATGGAAACCTACTTGATGAGTTATCTCTTGATGGAAACCTACTTGTTGAATATGTAAACATGATGTGTTTACAGATGTGACAGAGATATGACAAAGGCATAGTAGTTCAGAGGCAGAGGTATGACAAAGGCATAACAGTTCAGAGGTAGAGGTATGATAAAGTTGAAAGTTCAAGAAGTATACATAGATTTTGTTAAGAAAAGCTGCATACACATGCGAGTATGAATAATAAAAGGTGCGTATAGTTTCCATGCCATGGTGTTATAAATATCAAGGGTACTTATCATGGTATTGCCCTATGGTATTGAGCCCAGTAATAGATTTTTTGATCCTTTCTAAGAAAGCCATTGGCTGGAGTATGGTTTTAACTTGTGGTATTAGATAAAGGTTAACCTATATAAGGTGATGAAGATCAAAGTGGTAGTATGTGTCTACAAGTGATGGAAATCTTATGAATAATTAGATCTGAAGAAAATATGCATGTAATGGGCTATTGATGCTTTACTTGATCTAAACCAAGTATGCACCTGAGAGTTTGAATATAGATCAGATCTAATAGATCTGATATGACAATCATGATGATGAAATGATTTGATTTATGTTGATAGCATCTTAATGAGTGATTTTCTATGTATGTCGAGACCTGGGTATATTGGAATTTTTGTGTTGCAGTGAAGATTTGATTTTGAAATTTCAAATTTGTACATGGGTTTTATAGCTTGCAAGGCACATACACACGTTAGTGTATTTCTAGTAGATTGCGCACACACCGGATTTTTTTCTTCTGAAAAGCGCGTACACACATTGATATTCTTTCAAGAAAGTGCATACAAAAATAGGGTTTTGAAGAAAGGTTGTATCAGTTTTGATGTTTTTCTATTGTCTATCAATGAAGTCTTCCTGATGATATGGGTTTAAACAATGATATTTTAATTATGGATTGATTGATAGAATAATTTTGACGTTACTTGCTAGTTGTGATTGAAGTTCAGTGAATATTTTTTTGTTGTTTCAGAATGATGCAATAGATCTGTGTATGATTTAGTGGTTATTTCGAAGTGAAAATGGTCTATTTTTCAAGTTTCAGAGATTTAATATCTATACACGGGTATGCTTCATGAAAGGCACGTACACACACAATTTTTCTACTATAAAGTAGCATACATATTTTGACAGATTGTTAATCAAGGTTTGCAGTAAAAAAATCTGGTTTTTGTGATGTGTAGTATGTTATTTGGTATTATGGTTACAGTGATCTGATTGTTTTGGTTGGTTGGTTGAGTTTTTGGTTAATTGAGTGATTAGTTGATTCAGTTGGTTCAGAGATTAATGATTGAGTTGAAATAATAAGTTTTAGTTTTGATGATTGGTTTTGAGCTTAAATGTTGGTAGTGGGTCTAGTATGAAAATTTGATGAAACGTGGCCTACAAGTTGTGATGTTGTGTAGCAGGTAGATCCAGTATGAAAATTTATGAAACGTGGTCCCTGGCGATGAGGGATTCAGAGCTTCCTTCCAGTGGTAGTTGGTAAATCATATCAGGGGGTTGAAGCTCCCTTCCAGTAGCTATTGGGGAATAAGCAAAGGTTGTAGCCTTCTGCAAGTTGATGTCTTCTTACTGCTAAAAGTTTACACCAGTACACGATTCAGGGGGTTGGAGCTCTCTTCTAGTAAGAGCTGGAGAACAAATGAAGGTTGTAGCCTTCTATAGGTGGGTGCCCGCATACTAGTGTGAGTCTGTGCCAACACAAGATTGTAAAATATTTTCTTTATATTAAAAAGAAGACAGAGACGACAACATCAAATGGTTTTTCCTACATTGGGTTTCCACCTTAAATCCTGGTGTTCATGTGTGTTTCTTATGTGTGATGGTTTATTTTGTTCTTATTGCACATGGTTATTTATTTAATGATTGACAAAGTATTGATGCACTGGATCAAAATAAACAAAATATGAATTAACTAAAAAATAATCTGACTGGATATACGCTATTTGTCTTAGAACAATATTATACACACACAAGTTCCTTTTTGTAAAGTCATGTATAGAAATGTGGAAATGAAACTAGAAATTTCAATGATTTGAAAATACTTATTCATCACCCCCCCCCCCCCACCGTCTCAGTATTTTTCCCAACAAGAATGAAGGGGGAGGTAGATGAATATGTAGCAAGGTCTTAGGATGCCAAAAAGTGAAAGTAGAGCATCATCATTTTGTTGGATTATTGAACCCCTTTCCCATTTCAGAATGTAAATGGGAAGAATTTTTTTTAAGATTTTACTATGGGTATACTTAGAACTAGAAGGCAACATGATTTAATCATGGTTGTAGTGACAATTTAACTAAATTTTCACATTTTATACCATTTCAATCAACATATAAAGTTGCTCATGTAGCTGAAATATTCATGAAAGAAATTTTTAGATTGCATGGAATACCAAAAATTTATACTTGACATAGATGCAAAATTTACCTCTAATTTTGGAAAGCATTGTTTGCAAGATTGGGTATTTTTGTAGTGACTACAATCACCCTCCAAAAATTTTCCTTTGCTTCCTTTTGGAGCCTCCCTACCAACCTTTCCCAGCACCTTGTCTTTCTTCGTGAAGTACACAAGCTTCAATGTTTTTTTTTGCACAAAGACAGTCTGTCGATCAAAGCTTGATGCATTCCCCTCACAAGCAAATCAATCAGGCTTGGTCTGGCTACAGGCTTAGCAACTCCCCCAAGAAATTGCACAATTCTACAGGGAAACCAGCCTTCCCTCCAAAAATTATGCAATTTTGTCTGGCAACTTGTTGTGCTCCAGAATTGCGCAATCCTGCCAATCAGGCTTCACCCATAAAATTGTGCAATCCTTCCCAGCAGGGCTACTTAGCCTAGGAATTTCTCAATCCTAGGTAGCGGTCAGCTGCTCTACCTACAAATGGTACAAATCTCCTAGGCAACCAGCGCAACTCCCATCGAGAAATGTGCATTTTCTCCCAGCAGTTGAGAAGCCTCATGCATGAGCAATTGGGTTGACTAGTTCCACCCAGGACCAAGGAAAATTAAGTTGTACACATGGCTTGCTTTTCCCAGAATAGCAAAAGGCAACATGAAAAAATCATCCCATGATTCAGCGAGCTATTTTTAGTAGCGGAAGGTTACATGCAAAATCGTTTTAGAACCTTTCCTCCAAGTGTCGCTTTTTCCTAGATTTGTGGTATGCACATCGTGAGCTCAAACTTATTTATTCGACACATCATAGATCATTCTTTCTCATTTATCTTGGAGATCTAACATCCCACAAAAAATCCAAGACTCTTCGACACATCTAACTCAGTTGTTCAAGCGTAATTGGTCTCAACTTTTTTTTTTTCAGAATTTCTGTTGCTTTTTGTGTTTTTGCTTGTGTGAGTGTTTTTGCTTGATTTCTTTGAATGATTACTATATTTTACACTCATAATAGCTTGTACTAGCACCATTTCAGTTGTCATTGCTATCTCACTGTTGTCACATGCATGAGACTATTTTGCACGAACGGTCACTAATTCGGCGACTCACTTCACCCACATGCATCTTGATATTTTTACTGAATGTTGCATTCAATGTTTGTATGCACAATCAATCACTTCTACTTTCATTTAGTGTCGCCATGCATTCACTTTCATATTTTCTTTCAGTTTCCCATCGGCGGGTCTGGCTAGCCTTGGCCCAGACTCTGCCTCACCCAGACAACATTGCGCCATATGGAGAAGGAAGAATCTATCTTGCTCTCTAGAAATGTGCATTTCTGCCCAGGAACTGTCCTCTAGGACTTCTTTGCGCATTTCTGAGGGACAGTGACTGTTGGCCCAGAAAATTGCGTAATGCAGTCCCTGAGCCTGCAGTCATTGCCAGTTGGAATTGTGCATTGCACAATCCCAATGGTTAGCAATCAGCCTTGATTGCGTATTGTGCAAATATAGCAGCCATTCTTGCCTCCCAGTCAACCCGGGCTGTCTTTTGCATATTTTTGGCAACCAATCACCTAGCCTCCTAGAAAAAGTTGTGCAATCTTTTCCTATCATTCCCCAGGTATGTGCTATGTCATTCCTCGAATTTCTTTGGTTTTCGCTGATAAATTTCTTACCACGCATGTTTCTTTATCTCCAGATCTTTCAGGTGTTCATCCGCCTCTTAGCAATATAGGATCAATGGCCTCCAATAGAGTAGGATCAAAGGACACTAACAGAAGTGAAACTGGAGCAGCAGTTGAGCAGGGTTCCTCATGTCTACTGACCTATGAAGATACCAAGTTGTTTCTAGACAAGGACATCAACCTGAAATGGAAAGAGGTCAATGATGCATTTCTAGGCACTTTTGGGGAAGACCTCGAAGACCTTCAGGTGTATGTGAACATTCACAAGTTCAGCTTGTACCAAATTGCATGCAGATACTTCGCATTCCCATGTGCAGAGATGATACACTAGATCGGCTCGCACAGTGATCCCGAGATGATGAATCTGAGCAGTGTCAGTGGGACGAAGCTTGCCACCTTCTGGGCACAGGATTATGATGAGATGTATCAGATGTCAAAGCCAGTGACTATCATGGAGACTCCTTTTAGCTTACCCAGCAGCAATGCCAACTCTAGAGACATTCTGAGGAACTAGGTAAAGGAGCCAGCTAGATTATGGATGACACCCAACCAGATCTATAAGACAAAGATAATGTAGAAGGCGTATCAATACTTGGTCATATTTGCATGTCGACTATGTGACCAAGAAAGCATGGAAACCTTCCCACAAAGTTGGGTGATCACGATAGACTAACTAGACAGAGAGGGTAAACCGTGTAACTAGTCCAGCATGTTGGCTCATCAGCTGAAGGAACAAGTAACGAAGGCTCGATAGTCACTCAGAGGTATGCAAGCAGAGATCTACATGTCCGCCTAAATCTTTGATGCAATCTATGTCTGATAGGAGTTCCTGGGCTTGGAGTGGGTATGGTCATTGGTATAGACTGTTGTGAATACATATTGTAAGTTGTTGTTTGAATGCAGCTTCAGAGGAATAATCACACGGTCGTCCGCTCATTTTGTAACCCTAGTTTACAAGATGATATTCGAACAAGATCCACCCTACATGTCGAAGGAAGCAATGGAGGAACTGATGGAAATTGTTGATTAGTATGCCTCACCATCTGGTACCTTCATACGAATGTTCAACGTAGAGAAGCCTCCACATGTTCTACTGAATTTTTCCTTGGAAATACTCATCATGCATGAATTAGCATATCACATCCCAGTAGGATTGACAACTAGACTGCACCAGACGAAGAAGGTCCCTTCGCCCACTTGTGGAGAAATAAGTTATGGCTATAGAGGCGAAGAGGCAACAGTGAAACAAGAGAATCACGCAAAGGCATAGGGATAAGAGAATAATGGAAGAAACAGAGAAGGAGTTGCATGAGCTGAAGGAGAAACTCTGGAAGCAACAAGAGCTACACAAACATGAGAGGGAAGCATAATAGCAACAGGTACAGAATGGGGTACAACATGTGAAAACAGATGAAACAATGGCCGTACAGGTAGTGGATTCATCAAAACAGTTGGCATCAGGTAGACAGGGTGAACCATCGCAGGAGCAGGACTTCACTCATGAGATAGAGCAAGCACTTCAACAGTTGGATATGGATATGGAGCAATGGGAATTGGAATAGGACATTGACCTTATGCCTCACCACCAAGAGGTTGACTTAGATGAGCAAGTCTCAAGTGACTGAGGAGGCACTAAGATCCTCAGAGATCAGCTGGAAGGAGAGATGCACAACATCTCATTCCACGAGTCTCAATATATAGTTGTGTAGTATCGTACAGTGTCGACTATGGATGATCATACATCTCCTATACAAGTTGAGGAATGAGTGATCATGTCTAACATGCACAAACATCCAGCAGCCTCGGTTGATGCAACTAGAGTGTATGCCAAAGCCACTAGCTGAAGTGTTCACTTTTTGATAGCTGAAAATGAGAGAATGGCTAATGAACTTTAGACGACCAGGCAAGGAGGAGAGTTGGTGACACCATCTGCCCAAGCTAAACTAAAGAAGGCAATACTAGACGAAGTATTGTCCCTTGACACAATTATGCGAGCATCATACTCCAAGTTTGGCACTGTGCATAAGACGGCCATCCATCTCAATGGATGGCAACAGTGATGTGCTAGAAGAGCACGTATTTTGACAAACTTGCATGCTGTTGTTGATTACATGTAAACATGGACGATGAGATACAAGGGAGCCCCACTTCACTTGCCTAAGGTGATGAAGGCCAGTGTGGTCAAGCTAAAAGCATGTATCCGGAGTCAGATCCAGAACTATGAAGAGCTCCTGCAGCTCATCACTAGTGTATAGGCTTCCCATGCACATGTGTTAAAGAGTATGGATTTTGTGGTGCACGCACATGCAATCCCATCTATTGGGACTCTCACCCAAGTGAAGACAAAGGCACAGGTCCGACTAGAGCTTGACTCGTACATCGACGAGTTGATGCACATTGCTACTAGCCCAGACTTGCCCATCAATGTAGACAACATGCACAAGTATGTTTTTGGTATACCCGCATTGACGAAAATGATGTGCATGCTTATAGATGAGTTGGACAGAGGAGCCCAAGAAGTGTACCCAGATGTTATAGAGGCAAGAGTCAAGTTCAAAAAATATTTCACCTCAGAGCACATAGACACCATTGTGGACTACAGATATTGGCATCAGTATGTTACTACTGATCAGCACGAGGATGTTAAGGAGTTGGACTTCCATGGTTGTCTAAGTCATAGTGATGTCTAGAATGGCTTGCGCAAGCCATTTCTCTCACATGGGTACATGTGTATTGTAATGTAATGTCTTGTCAAGTGTAAGTAAAGTTGTGATAGTTGGTTGTAACAGTCATAGAGTAGATGAAGATTCATGAGGGTAGTTGACTTGTCAGAAAGGGGAATGTCAAGGGCCACCCCACCCTTTGCCATAAATAGCCCCTCATAACTCATTATACAGGTTTTTGGTCAGCCAAGCTTCTGATAAGACTATCTTGGAGAGAGCTTAGATAGTATTATAACGAGCCTTGGCTTCTCCACTGCATAGAGCTAGTACATCTCTTTGGAGGAGCAGGAAGTTATGGCTGTAACGTTCTGCTATCAGAACTAGTGGTCAGACATGGATGTATTTTATGACTAGAACTTACACTTCTTCATATAAAAGAGCCAACATGTTTCGTGCATATGTTGTATTTTATTCTATGTGATCTGGTTTACTCTAAATGATATGTGTATTGGTTTTCTTACGCATGCATGTATAGTTATCTGTGTATGTAAGTATGAATCTTTCTAAAATGTGTTATTGGTTTAACCATCACTTTGGATTTCCTGCTAACTTGCCTTCCATGTTGTGATGAATCTTTGCTCATGTGTTCCCTTCTTAACTATGTGTTATCACAGGTTTCTAAGGGGCGCACTCATCTCAACCCCCGTGTGTTAGAACCTCTCATGCACCTTCCTTGGCTCACTGTAGCTATCACACCCTTACTACAAACAAAGTTATCTTACTTGCCTCTATGTGAAATCGTGGTCAAGGCATTACCATACGACCCATTGCTAGGACTCCTACACCAAACGGTTTGAGGTCTAATTGGGACTTCTTACTGTGGAGATCCCCTGACATGTTGGCAGGTCCCGCACCGTCAACGTTTCTAGCGCTAGAAGGAGGGATAGATGAAAAGTTGTGTCCTCTCATCCTATTTTGAACTTTCATATCTATCAGGGATTCTTGCACTCTTCTCCCTCCATGTTGTTTTTCGAATCATGAAGATGTCACCATCACGAGGGAGTTTTTAAATCACTTGTCCACTTACACGTATGATGGTGAAGATGAAGTGGCTTGGCCTAAGTTCTTACATGACTTTCTTTCCATGATTCATGAGGAAGATGGGTTTTTTAATGAACAGGTCAGTTTGCTGCTTGCATACACAATTCCTGAATCTCCACTTCAGTGGCTATGCAGCCTACTAGATGATAGCGTGCACTCACTTGAGCACTTTTGTGATCTCATTGAAGACACTTTCTACCATTTTGATCTAGACCATCTTGACCAAAAACTGTTACAACAATGGAAGGATCTACATGAATCGACTATGGATTTTTGGCAGCGCTTCCGTGACTTACAGTTTCAAGCTCCAAAGAGCCAGATGAAATTTTTCTATCTTTGGGACCAGTTCAAGTATTGTGTTAAGAAATTTTCTCATCCCAAGAAGAAGTTTGAAATCAAGCCTCACTCAAAATTATTCAGTGATGGAGCTACACAATCCCAAATGAATGCAGTCACTGTCACAAGTGACTATCTGCCATCCCCTCATCAAACAGCTCCACCACTGTGGAGTGATGTTGAAGATCATGCTCGCACACCTGTGTAGCTGTCACATACTCCCAACATCACTTCGCTTAATTTTCATGTAGATTTGGTTGTGAGTCCATTGAGTTGTCATATTCATTTTGTTCGACAACCTCCATATTTGCACTCAGTTGTTCCTCCAGATGATATTTTCTTGTGTTCTTCCATTCCAGACTCTACACTTGTTGTGAACAAGGAACAAGCCACTTACGAATTTGGTGTTGCACAACCAACATGCACTATCATTCATGAAGACTATGACTGGGAGGTTGAGCATCAACACTCGGCAAAGGATGACTCCCTTCCGTCCGAGCCCCCTCTATTCCTTCCTGACATCTTTGGTGAACCTACCATCCATGATTTCACATGTGTATATTCATCTGTGGATGCACCCATTTTTTATCACTCGGAGGACACACCGAATGTCAGTCCATCATCTGACAACGGAGAGGATAAGTTATTCATTAAAAATCCACTTGATCTTTCATATGTCTTTTTTGGAAACACAGAGGATGATTTTGTTTGCTTCTCATCTACCCCTTTATTTGATTCATCGGATCATGAGGATGTCGATGAAATCATTAATTTTTCTAATCGTGGCTGTCATGATCCATTTACTCCGATATTCGATCACAATCATGTATCTATCATAGTTGATTTTTCAAAGCCACTAGTTTATGATGATCTATTTGATGATGGAGTTGAAACACCCAAGACTGTCGAGGCACTTTAGCCCAAGCTAATGGTTATGGCAGGCCCTCGCTCTCTTGGGGTTAGTCACACTTCTGATCAAGAAACCATTCAATCACCCAATGCTCCTCATCGCTCATCTATATGCATTGAAGATCAATCTCACACACAGACCATGCTTCCTCCACTTGAACTGCAGGATCCTATTGCTCATGCATTGGAGGAATCTTACATTGTGAGCACACGTGCACGACACAAGTTGTCTTTGCTTCTTTCATTTGCTTGCATGTCATAGTCCAGAGTGTGCATATTCTTCAAAGTTACATGCAGTGTCGCACAACACCATATTCTTGGAACTCGAAGTGTGGTTACCTTCATTGTTATATCTTTCTCTCTTGCTGGTTCACACAATTGGGTTTCTCATGGACAAAGCCTTTTTGAACATGTTTCAACCAATGTGCTAGTGGCTACATTGGAAATATCACTTCACGTGATCATGCCCATGCACCGTTAGTTTAGGAGTAGGAGTAGTGTTTGCTTTCAGTCAGTTTGCTTGCACACTTGTTTTCTTACTTGCATTGTTTGTTTGTTTGCTTGCTTGCTTGTTTCATTTGTAGGTTAGTTTCACATGAAACCATGTATGACTCTTGAACCAAGCTGGGTAAAGTACAAGAGGCCTTGTGCAGCTATCACTACATGGTTATCTATCATCTTTCCTCTATATGAATATATTGTTACTTTTAGTCCATGATACGTTGAAGGAAAATATGTATTGTTCGAAGTGAAACTTGGTGAAAACATAACGCTTGCATGCTAACTAGTGTCAAGTATTCTAGTCGGTTGTTTTTGGGTTAACCCTTGTCAACTCAGTCAAGTAGAGTAAGGTGAGGAGAAAACCTTAGCAGGCATGTCAGTGATATAATAAAATATTTCTATGCTGGAACAACCTCTTATGCTCTTAATAAGTCGAGATCCCTCTTCTGCCTCTAAAATGAATAAGTGTTATGCACAGGTATGAAAAACGAAAAATGAAAAAATGAAAAGTGAAAAAGTTTGAAAAAATGAAAATGAATAAGGTGAAAGAAGAGAAAGGCTTCTTGTGTAGAGAGGTGTTGAAAGTAACTCCGTCAGGGTACTGACCAAGCTCGCTGGCAGCGCAACCATGCTTGTGTTCCTATGTGACTCGCCGGGGTACTATCCAGGCCTGCTAGCAATGGAGCAACACTCGAGATGAAACTAAGACTCTGACGACTATACTGCTTGTGCACCAATATACCCCTCAACCCGAATTGAAAAAACTGTGTTTCCTTGGCTTGGAATTTGTTTCAATCGACCAAGAGCTTGGCAGATGCTACATCTTACAATTAAGCTAGTGTGAAACCAAGATGAACTGAGAACTGAACAATACTTTTGGAGGGGTTAGACTTTCTTTTCACGAACAAGGTACATTTAGAGAGCTGGAGTTCTACCAATGTGTCACCAATTGTTGTAGCAACTACAAACACCCTCCAAATTTTTTCCTTAGCTTTGTTTTGGAGCCTCCCTACCAACCTTTCACAACACCTTATCTTGCTTCATCAATTACACAAGCTTTAGTGTTTTTTTTGCACAAAGACAGCCTATCGATCAAAGATTGATACATTACCCTCATAGGCTGATCACCCAGACTTTGTCTAGCTACAGGCTAAATAGCTCGCCCTAGAAATTGTGCAATTCTAGAGGGCAACCAGCCTTCCCCCCAAAAATTCTGCAATTCTGTCTGGCAGCCTGCTGAGCTCTAGAATTGCACAATCCTGCCAGTCAGGCTTCACACAGAAAACATGCAATGCTTCCCAGCAGGGCTGCTCAGCCTTGGAATTGTGTAAATCTCCTAGGCAACCAACCCAGCTCCCATCTAGAAATGTGCATTTTCCCCCAGCAGTTGAGCAGCCTCATGCATGAGCAGTTGGGTTGACCAGTTCCACCTGGGACTAGGGAAACCTGACTTGCATGCATGGCTTGTTTTTTCCAAAAATATCAAAAGGAAGCATGCAAAAATCATCCCATGATTAAGGGAGATATTTTTAGCAGTCGGAGGTTACATGCAAAATCCTTTTAGAACCTTTCCTCCAAGTGTCACTTTTTCCTAGATTTGTGGCATGCATGTCATGAGCTCAAACTTATTTATTCGACGCATCAAAGCTCATTCTTTCACATTGATATTGGAGCTCTAGCATCCCACAGCACATCTAGGACTCTTTTGTCACATCTGACTTAGTTGTTCATGGGTAAGTGGTCTCAACTTGTCTTTTTTAGCATTTTTGTCGCTTTTTGTGTTTTCACTTGTGTGAGTGTTGTTTGCTTGATTTCTTGAACACTTTCTTTTGTTTACATACATACTAGATTGTACTAGCACCATTTCAGTTTGTGTTGCTATCTCACTACTATCGCATGCATGAAATTGTTTTGCACGAACAGTTGCCAATACTGTGACTCGCTTCACCCACATGCATTTTGATATTTTTATTGAATCTTTCATTCAATGTTTGCATGCATGATCAATCACTTCTCCTTTCACTTACTGTCACCATGCATTCACTTTCATATTTTCTTTCAGTTGCCCATCGGCGGGTTTGGCCAGCCTTGGCTCGGACTTTGCCTCACCTAGACAACATTGCACAATTTGGAGAATGAAGTCTCTGTCTTCCTCTCTAGAAAAGCACATTTCTACCCAGGTACTTTCCTCTAAGACTACTTTGTGAATTTCTGAGGGATAGTGACTGCTGGCCTAGAAAATCGCACAATGTTGTCCTTGATCCTGCTATCATTACCAGCCAAAATTGCGCATTACACAATCCTAGTAGTCAGTAGTCAGCCTAGATTGCACATTGCAAAAATCCAGTAGCTAGTCTTACCTCCCAGATAGCCCAGACTATCTTTTTCACAATTCTGGTAGCCAGTCATCCAGCCTCCCAGAAAAAGTTACGCAAACTTTGTCGATCATTCCCAAGGTATGTGTTATGGCATTCCCCGAATTTGCTTTGGTTTTCGCTAATAGATTTCTTGCCATGCATGTTGCTTTGTCTCCAAATATTTCAATTGTTTGTCCACCTCTTAGAAGTATAGGATTAATGGCCTCCAAGAGATAAATATCAAAGGACACTGACAGAAGTGCAATTGGAGAAAAAGTTGAGCAGGTGTCTACATGTCTACTGATCTATGAAGATACCAAGTTGTTTCTAGAAAATAACATCGAGCTGAAATGACAAGCGGTCAATGAAACATTTTCAGGCACTTTTGGGGAAGCCCTTGAAGACTGTCATGTGTATGTGAAGATTCACAATTCTGGCTTGTACTAGATTGCATGTAGATACCCCGCAATCCCATGCACGGACATGATACACTAGATCGTCTTGAACACTGATACCGAGGCGATGAATCTAAGAAATGTCAGCGGGACGAAGCTTTCCACCTTCTGGGCACAAGATTATGATGAGATGTATCAGATGTCGAAGCCCGTGATTATCATGGAGGCTCCTTTCAGATTACCCAGCAACTATGCCAACTCCAAAGACATTATGAAGAACTAGGTAAAGGAGCTGGCTAGATTTAGGGTGACACCCAACCAGATTTATAAGACGAAGATTCTGTAGAAGGCATATCAATACTTGGTCATATTTTCATGTCGACTATGTGGCCAAGAAAGCACAGAAACCTTCCCACAAATTTAGGTGATCGCGCTGGACCAACTAGATAGAGATGGTAAACCATGTAACCAGTCTGGCATGTTGGCTCACTAGTTGAAGGAAAAAGTAACGAAGGCTCAACAGTCACCTAGAGGTATGCAAGAAGAGATCTATATGTCTGCCTACATCTTAGATGCAATCTTTTCTCAGCAGGAGTTCCTAGGCTTGGAGTGGGCATGGTCACTGGAAGAGACTGCTGTGAACACATATTGTAAGTTGTTGTATGAATGTAGCTTCAGAGGAGTAATCACACGACTGTTCGATCATTTTGTCACCCCACTTTACAAGATGATATTCAAACAAGATCCACCCTACTTGTTGAAGGAAGTAATGGAGGCACTGATAGATATTTTTGATTGGTATGCCTCACCATCCAGCACCTCCATATAAATGTTTATTGTGGAGAAGCCTCTGCATGTTCTACCGAAGTTTTCCTTGGACATACTTTCCATGTAGGAAGTAGCATATCACATCTTGATAGGATTGACAGCTAGACTGCACCGGAAGAAAAAGGACCCTTGGCCTGCTCTTGCATTGCGGATTGGGATATATGAGATCCAGGGTTTCAATAAAGTGAATTTCGAAGAAAAACAAAGGAAGTATCCATTCAACCTCTGAAGTTACAACCTAAATGACCCACATTGTGTTGAGAAAGATCATTTCGCGAGAGTACAGTTCAACTGGATCCACGGTGCATGTCATTGGGTAGAGGAGGACCCATGGATATATTTTTACAACTCCTCCAAACTCAATGACCTGGTCAGCTTCATTGTGGAGTGGTTATCGAAGCAACATGAAGCAACATCCCAGACAGCACCAACACTAGCAGCAGTAGCAACATAGGCAAGCATACCAGTGCGTGACAAGGGAAAGAGGAAGATTGTTGATCACATGGAGGAAGAGAAAAGCTACAAGTTCTGAGTAGACCCACTTATGGAGAAAGAAGCTATGGCTATAGAGGCAAAGAGGCAATATCGCGACAAGAGAATCATGTAAAGGTAGAGGGGTAAGAGAATAATGGAAGAAACAGAGAAGGAGTTGAATGAGATGAAGAAGAAACTCTAGAAGAAACAAGAGTTGCGCAAACAGGAGAGGGAAGCACAGTAGCAAGAGGTACAACATGGGGTGAAACATGTACAAATAGATGAAACAGTGCCCATATAGGTAGTGGATTCATCAGAACAGCTGGCATCAAGCAGATAAGGTGAACCATCACAAGAGCATGACTTCTCTCGTGAGATAGAGAAAGAACTTCAACAGTTGGATACAGATATGGAGAAATGGGAATTGGAATAGGAGATCGACCTTATGCCTCACCACCAAGAGGTCGACTTACGTACTTCACCACATCCATATGATGATAAATTCTCAAGCAACTGAGCAGGCACTGAGATCCTCGAAGATCATCCAAAAGGAGAGATGCACAACATCTCATTCGACTAATATCAACATAGAGTTTTGAAGTCTCATAAAGTGTCAAATTCAGACAATCATACATATCCTATGCAAGTTGGGGAACGAGTGATTGTGTATGATGTGCACAAACATCCAGCAGCCTTGGCCGATGCAACTAGAGTGTATGTTGAAGCCACTAGCTCAAGTGTTCACTTTCTGATAGTTGAAAATGAGAGAATGGCTAAAGAACTTCAGATGGCCAAGCAAGGAGGAGAGTTAGTGACAATGTCCACTTGAGCTGAACTGAAGAAGGAAATACTAGATGAAGTATTGTCCCTTGGCATAGTTATGTAAGTGTTATACTCCAAGTTTGGCACAATTCATAAGGTGGTCATCCATATCAATGGATGGTAGCAACGATGTGTTAGAAGAGCACATATCTTGAAAAAATTGCATGTTGTTGTTGATTACATGTAAACATGGATGATGAGATACAAGGGAGCCTCGCTTCACTTGCCTAAGATGATGAAGGCTAGTGCGGTTGAGTTGAAGGCACGTATCCGGAGTCAGATAAAGAAATATGAAGAGCTCTCGCAGCTCATCACTAGTATACAGGCTTCCCATGCACGTGTGTTCAAGAGTATTGATGTTGTGGTGCACGCACATGCGATCCCTCTATTAGGACTCTCATTCATGCAAAGAAAAAGGAACAGGTCTAACTAGATCTTAACGCGTACTTCAACGAGTTGATGCACATTGTTATTGGCCCATACTTGCCCATCAGTGTAGACATCATGCACAAGTATGTTGTTGGTCCAACCGCATTAAAGACAATGATGCACATGCTTACAGATGAGTTAGACATAGGATCCTGAGCAGTGTACCTAGATTCTATGGATGTAAGAGTCAGGTTCTAGAAATATTTCACCTTAAAGCACATGGACACCATCACGGACTACTGATCTTGGCATCACTATGTCACTGTTGATCAGCACAAGGATTTTGAGGAGTTGGACTTCCATGGTTTTCTAAGTCATAGTGATGTCTAGCATGGCTTGCTCAAGCCATTTCTCTCACATGGGTACATGTGTATTGTAATGTAATGTCTTTTCAATTGTAAGTCGAGTTGTGATAGTTGGTTGTAATAGTCATAGAGTAGATGAAGAGTCATGAGGGTAGTTGAACTGTAACAAAGGAGAATGCCAAGGACCACCCCACCCTTTGCTATAAATAGTCCCTCGTAACTCATTGTATAGGCTTTTGATAAGCTAATCTTCTGATAAAACTATCATGGAGAGAGCTTGGACAATATTGTAATGACCCTTAGCTTCTCCACTACGCAGAGCTAGTACATCTCTTTTGAGGAGCAGGCAGTTGTGGTTGTAATGTTCCACTGTTGAAACTGGTGGTTGGACATTGATGTATTGTATGACTGGAACTTACACTTCTTAATATAACAAGAGCCAACACATTTCATATATGTATTTTATTGAAATATATGTTATTTGGTTTACTCTAAATGATATATGTATTGGCTTGCTTATGCGTGCATGTATAGTTATCTGTGTATGTATAAATGAATCTTTCTGAAATGTTTTTTTGGTTTAACCATCACTTTGGATTGCTTGTTAATGTGCCTTCCATGTTGTGATGTATCTTTTCTCATGTGTTCCCTTCTTAACTGCATTCTATCACAGGTTTCCAAGGGGTGCACTCATCTCAACTGTCGTGTGTTAGAACCTCTCATGCACCTTCCTTGGCTCGCTACAGTTGTCACACCCTTGCTACCAATAGAGTTATCTTACTTACCTCTATGTGAAATCACGGTCAAGACATTACCATACGGCCCACTGTTGGGACTCCTACACTAAACGGTATCAAGTTTAATTGGGACTTCTTACCAGGGAGATCCCCTGACATGTTTGTGGGTCTAGCACCGTCAACATGTATATAATTAAATTTCAACATTTCTTACCATCCTCAAATAGATGGATAGACTAAAAGAACTAATCAAATTCTTGAAAACATGCTTCACATGTATGTGATCGATCAATTCAGAAGGTGGGAAGATTATATACATTTAGTTGAATTTTCCTGTAAAAACAGTTATCAAGCATCTCATAATATTATTCCTTTGAAATTGTTAATGGATGGAAATGTCATACTTCAGTGAATTGAAGTTAACCAGAGGAAAGACTTTTTTGGGGATCTGATCTCTTACATGAAATGGAATAGATAGTAAAAAAAAGTAAAATAGAACCTAAAGGCATCTCAAGACAGACATAAGAGTTATGAAAAACTAAAACAGACTCATAAAGAATATGAAGTAGAACACCGGTTATCACCTCAGTTTTATAGACCATTCAAAGTAATACTATGAATAGGACTGTTGGGAAAAATACTAAGAGGGGGGGGGGGGGGGTGAATCAATATTTACAAATCAATAACTTTTTACATTTCATATTCATATTTCTATACGCGACTTTACTAAATGGAACATGCGTGTGTACGTGACTGTTCTTAATACTATAAGCATATATCCAGTGAACTTATGATTCAGTTAATCCATCATATGTTTGTCTTCAGCCAGTGCATTAGTACTTTATTAAACATTAGATAAATAGTAACCATGTGTTGTAATAACAAAATAAACCATCACACATAAGAAACACACATGAACACTAGGATTTAAGGTGGAAACCCAATGTGGGATAAAACCACCTATTACTGTCATCTTTGTCTTCTCTTTAATATAAAAAAAATATTGTTTACAATATTATATTGGCACAGACTCATACTAGTACAGAGGCACCCACCTGTAGAAGGCTACAACCTTCTCTCATTCTCCAGCTTCTACTGGAAGGGAGCTACAACCTCTTATCTCTTGTACTGGCTAATATGTTTACCAGTATGTAGGCATCGGCCTATAGAAGGCTACAACCTTCACTCGTTCTCTAGTTTCTACTGGAAGGGAGCTACAACCCCTTAGCTCTTGTACTGGCTGATATATTTACCAGTACGTTGGTGTTGACCTACAGAAGGCTACTACCTTCACTCTTCCTCTAGGGACCACGTTTCATAAATTTTCAAATTGGATACTCCTGGTACACATCAACACAATATGTAGGGCACGTTTCATCAAATTTTCATACTAGACCCATCAGTAACATTGAAGCTCAAAATCAATCACCACTATAATACAACCATCAAATACAACTGCATCGACCAATAACTGAAACCCAATCATCAATCTCTAATATAACTGAAACTCAATCATCACATTCTGAATCAACTAATCATTGAAACTTATGACACAACTAGATCAAACAATCACTGAAACTTCTAACACATCTCAATACTCAATCATCAATTTTTGATACCACTGAATCAATCATTCACTGAAAACCCAATCAACCGACACTTAATCAAAATTCAAGCATCAACTGGAACATTCAGATCATTGTAACCAATACACAAAACTAAACTCAGAACACTGCATCAACAACCGGAACCAACTGCAACCTCAATAAATCATTTATCAGAATGTATACGCTACTTCAATGAAGCCAACCTACATGTATACACTACTTTCTATAACCCAAATTGTGTATATCTCTAAAGATACTGAATTTTTAAACTTCTAAACCAAAAATTGTATTACCCAAAGATATTCTGAAGATCTATTGTCATGTTATAGAGTTCTAAACAGATAGCAACAAATATCTCCCTTCTTACTCAATCAATAAATTAGCCAGAATTAATCACCTTATACAATCAATTTTACTTCAGATCTAATGAAGACATCATTGAAATACAACAGTAAAATAGCAGCACTAATCAGGTAGATCAATCATCTCTAAACAACAAGATTTTCTTCTAAATAAGCTACTTGGAAGTGTCGAACCAATGTCTATATGTGCCTTCACCAAGGCAAACCTGCGTATAGATATGCAAATAATGACTTATAACTTCGCAGCTATTCAAGACTTTAGATATACCTAGACCATAGAAGTTAAAGGATAAAACATGCATTAGCACTCAAATCTACCCTACCAATTATCAAATCATACAATGATAAGCCATTTCAGGTCTCATGATCCTGATCCATCATTAGGTCTCATGCATCGTTAAACACTCAGGTACATACTTAGTTCAGATCAAGCAAAGCATCAATAACTGATAACATGCAAATTTTCTTTTGATCTAACTCTTCATAAGATTTTCATTACTTTCACACTATCATAATTTTATCTTCACCTCTTTATATAGTTTTAACCTGTTTCAATACCTCGGGTCAAAACCATAGTTATGCCGATGGTATTCTTTGACTGGATCAATATTCTTTGTCGTGCTCATTACTATGGGCCAATACCATGGTAGGAACCCCTGGTATTCTTTAACCTTAATTTTCCATCCCATACACGTTTTTCTTTCTGTGAAACTATGTGCATATGTATACGCTCCTTTTATTCTATTTACCCATGTGTATATGCTACTTGGACTAGGTGAAACATCATATACAACTTAAACCAACTTAAAAAATTCTTTTTCTTCAATTTCTTGATTATGATCTGTAATCCTTTGATCCATCATCCTGTCCTTCTATGCCATTACATTGTTACCTCTGAATTGACCTATTACAATGTGAGTTTCCATCATACATCACTTCTTAACTGCTTCCTCTGATCTTCCCTACATTTTGTCACATATGTAAACACAACTGCCATGCATTCTATCACATTCTATTTATACCTTCATCAAGTATTCCATTCATCAAATAGGTTTTCATTAAGGACAACTCATCAGGTAGGTTTCTTATCAAGGACAACGCTAACACAATCTCCCTGTATCAAACCTTTGACCATTATTTTGTTGCATCATTTTGTCACCTTTGATCTGTCTTGTAGATTTATCTAGTTACCATGTACTTATTCTATTACAACTGAGTTGCCATCAAGAACAACACATGCATCATAATGCCAACAAGGACTACTAGCCTACTAGTTGGCATTACTATCCCATATAAAATTTCATAATGTATTTCATGTATCTCTTTTAAAGAAGTGTATTCATGATCCAACTCATATTATTGACTGGAATGTTGTATAGATCGAATCAAAAGGAGAGTTTGAGGTTGAGCCTGAGCTATGAATTTTAGACCAAAGGGAAAAATCAACCCATCACCCAGGTTAAAGTGTGACAGAAATAATTTGGGCTTGTGGGGGAATCCTGGGAGACGGAATAGGAAATGAGGAAAAATTTCCTTCACTTTTCTAGAAATGATAAATGTAGAGAGAACACTAAGGAAAATTTCCATTTATGGGAAGGGGAAATGTAGTGCCTCCGACGTAATTACTTGCTTATCAAAATTTATGGTTTTAATTCTCTTACAAACATTTAAATTAGAGTAATAGCCATGGGGCTGAGAGAAGTTATATATTCCTAAATGAAATATGTAAGTATTAATATGTTGTTATGAATGAAATATTATTTATTTCATTTATAATTTAATTGAAAATATAAGAGGAGCTAGCACATGAGTAGTCAAGTTATCCTACTATCAAGAAATTAGATAAATCAATTAGAGTCCAAGAAGGGACAATTTTGAAGTGAAATTTGCATAATTTTAAGCCTCCATATTTTCCAAGATTTCTGACCACCATATAATAGAGTGATGGGATATAAATTTCATGCGATGGGAAGGAAAGAGGATTGAAGGAGAGAAAAACAATTTGATGAAAGAAGGAATTTCTAGCGGGAAAAAGAATGGTCATAATAAAACACCAGAGAAAATTTGACTATGAACTAGCATGACATTGCTATGGTCTAAGCAAGAAAAACATCAATACTGATCAATATTCCTCATATAAGGATAGATTGAAGCTCGAAGGGACTTAATAATATAGCAGTTAATTTGGCTAGGAGGAACGTGCTCACTCATGTTATATTTCCAAATACTCAAATAAGAGAACAAATTGTTTTGTTTAATCTTATTTACAAATATTTTTTCAGCTATATTATGAATGTATAAGCAATGAATAGAGTAAGTAGTAGAGCATATAAATTTTTAAATGTATTCTTGGTAAATAAATAATCTCTGACATGAATCTAAGTAGGGTAGTGATTTATTTCTAATTATATTTCTAAACAAGAAAATGCGTAATATTAGTAGAGGTGGTAGGCTAGTACAAAGGAGTAACTTCTTACTAACCCTTAACTAAACCAGTTCTTACTCAATTTGCAAAGAAAAACCCTTGGAGGAGCATCCATTGAAACCAATAGTTCAAGATCCTTACAATTAACTACCTCAGCATAAAACAATTCTTCAATTTAGTCTGAGCATAACATGGTTGAGATCTAGTATAGAAGGTCTAGCGTTTTAAATTCAAAACATGCTTGGAAAATGAAGAATTAAGTGTAAAAGAAAAAAGACCTATTTTAAGCGAAGATGCAAAAACAAAAATAAAAATTGGGCATAACAAAGACCCTAATACATGTATATATAACTAGTACAAGGAAAATACTGATAAATGAAGCAATAACTAAACATAAAACTATGTATCTAAATAAATGTTACCATTCATGAAATAAATGTAGAATAATATTTTTTGATTAACTACTAGTAATTTAGAAAGAATTCATCCATAAAATATAATGAATAAAATAACTAAGAAGGTATGTTAAGTTAAACTTTCTACATGGTTACAGACAATATATTCTAGTATAGGTAGCTCAAGGACCTATTGAAGAATGTATGTATAATTAATTATTGTACAAAATTGAGTAATAAAAAATCATCACACATCGTAAAACTGAGTAATAATGGACTTAGTAGGAACATTTGTGGCTACATCCATAATAGGCCAAATAACATCACTAGGTTATAACCATCCTACAACAAGAGGAAAAAGAGAGAGATTTAACAAATATTCAGGTACCTAAAACAAATCAAGATATGTGTAATCATCGGACATTTTTTCGAAGATAACCCCAAAATCACAATTTGAGACTAACTTGGAACTCAATCAACAAAGATATTGTTAGAAATCAAAAACTTGAATTTACCTATAAACCATGAAATAAATTAACTAATTCATTCATATATATTACCTGAAGAAAACTTGGGTTAATGTTAAGACGCCCAATAATTGTAACAAGTAAAATTTCATTAGTTGGGGATGGTTTGAGTAGTTAATCGTGTAAAGATAAACCCTAAGCATAAATTTAATAAGGAAAGGAAACAATAATGGCATACCTATGGCTTGGGGTAAGACCATCTTCATAATAGGTAGAATGAGACCGAGACTCTGAAATGTTGGGTGTGGAGCTTGATTATCTTCTTTATTCAAAGGTATCGCTGCATTGGACCTCATTTCTTAATGTGGTGGCAAGGCCACCTGATTATGCACACTGCCAGGGGGGTCGGGGGGGGGCAACAATGATTCTTTAGAGCACCGCCCCTAGCAAGGGATCCGGGGCAGTGCCCCCGAAGCTAAAAATAGATGTAAATTTACCTTGTAAAATGTTATAACTTCATAGTCAATCTAGGTCGTTCATTAGGCAGAAATTTGACGATAGAAGTTATGTTTAATTTAGGGTTTTTTACCTTAGAAGGCAACCCCTCGCTATATATGAGGGAATTGTATTATGGCTAGGTAGATATGTATTCTGAGTGAGAAAGAGAGAGGATATTGAGAGCGTAGAGGGAAATACAATGGATCTATTATAGGTTGTATCTCTTCATTTTGTTGGATAATATAAAAGGAAGGACTAGTTGTTTCTCCGTGGACGTAGCCCAAATTGGGTAAACCACGTATATCTGTGTCTCTCTTGTTTTATACAATTTCTATGTTTATATTTTTGCAATATTTTATGTGTTCCATTGCTCTGTAAGATATAATTTTCTAACATGAAGGTATTGAGGAAGGGTTTGAAGACTAAATTAATGGAGCTTATATCAACTTTGAGGAATAATTACCAAAGAAAGGGTTCACCCCATTAATACTAAGTAACTTAAAGTAAATTAAATAAAATATAACCCTAACATTTTCTTACAAGATAATAAAAACCTTGAGTTCTGAGACTGACATCTGTTATAATCATCAAGAGAGTTGTAGTAGGTTCACTGAGGTCCACATAAGAAAAAAATGGAAAATTGTAAGTAAAAACTCATAAAGAGGAAACCCTCTGAAAATAAATAGGGAAATTACTGAGAATATTAAGAAAGAAACATAATTATGAGGAAGTACCTAAGAAAACCTTGTATGGTGAAGAATACAGTGCCATTCTCGAGGGTCTTAACAAAAAATATTTCTTGAAAGAAATTGGTAATAAGATATTTCATTAACAGAATCATGGAAGAACCTTGAAATATTTCAAAGAAGGGCCAAAGCCCCTTTCAAGGTCCCTAGACCTGCACAGAATGATATAAAATTTTTCATTTAACAACTTATTAAAATTATGAGAGAAGAAAAATAAAGAATAAAACATTAATTGAAAAACCTAGGAAAGTCAAGGAAGGTCGTTACCTATAGTATCTTTATGGGAGGAGGGAAACAACATTTGGGTGGAAACTTAGTACATAATGCCAAAGGGTTTGAAAAAATCAAGAGAAGTAAAAACCCTCATAAAACTTGCAGGGAGTAGAGCCACAAAAACTCAACATCGTAAATGATAGAGGAGATATTAACCCTAATCGATTGTTAAAGAATTCTTACTATTTAATATTTGAATTAGATCTCAAACATCCCTCTCTGACATATCACATGGTCAGATTAGGTGTCACAATGAAATTGAGCCATGTAACTATATCACATGGCCCATCATAGTATGGGTAGGTCACATTAACTCCTCTTAAGGGGTGTCATATGGGTAATATATGTATGTTACATATGCAAGACCGTGGTAGTAATTGTGTTGTTAACACATTGGTAAGGTATATATGATACAATTGCAAGGTTCTGGTATCTAATGTTTTTAAAACCCCCATTTTTATTTAACTAAAGGGCCAATGACCAAAAATTTCCAACATCTTATACATGGTTCAAGTATTAACCTAGGATGCTTGAGTATAATAAGTGTCCTAATCATTTTCAATGTTACATTTTTTTGTTAATGGATGCATATTATCATTCCAAATTAGAGGTGAGGTTAGGCTCTGTTTGTCCCTTTTAAGTGAAAACAACAATGAAAAAGTAAAAATTGTTTGGTTAGGAGAAAACCAACATATGATATGTTTATTTTCAATATGTGACAAAGAAACATGTGACTATTTCCAACATCATAATGAGACAAGTAAAAGTGTAAAATAGCACAAGAATTATTATTATTATTATTTGGCAAAAATCTGAGTTATATTATAGTTTAATATGGAGTTGACATGTAACATTCAAAAAAATATTATTAACAAAAATAATTCAATGTGACATTTTTAAAAAATATTAATAGAAAAAACAATTCTATATATTAAAAAAACAAGTGAAACTTAAAAACTTCTCAGTTGAAACATTTTATTAGTGTATTGTTGAAAATCACCATAGCTTCATCTTAACTCCAGATCTACTAAGATGTGAGAGGAATAAAATCTCTTGAGTTGCAAACATTTCCTCAAGTTTTGCACTCAAAAGGAAGTTTGCATCTTAAGACATTTGATCCCTCTTAATGCTTATATATATATATATATATATATATATATATATATATATATATCTCCCGGTAACGTCACGTAAAAATACACAAGATTAGAAATTTTTTACATAATTTACTAACATGTAATATTGTAAATTACTTATTCCATGTTCCTTTATTAACCATTAGATAATATATTCATCATTACATAGAGCAACTTTAGAAATGGAATAGTAAGTTACATAACATAACAACCATTGTTGCAGTATGTTAACATAAGCTTCTTGTTATAAACTTACATCATTTTCACTATTTATTTGATTAGGCTAGTTAATCACATACTTGATCATGTAAATTTCATGTCATTCAAGGAAGTAACATCATTAGAATCAAACAATAGGAAAATGCATCATTGAACATCAATATACCCTAAAAAAACATGTAGGGAAAAACCAACAAACGTTTAATTTTATTGAACGTCTCGTGAGGGTGTTCACCCCTCACCTAAGGGTTGTAAAGGAGTCCATCCCTTGGCTATTGTCATAAAATATTACAAAGAAATATAATCTTAAATACAACATAACTAGCTGTTATAGACATTTTTGTGCCTTACAGCATTGAGCATGAAATGTCCATAATCCAAGGGATCCAAAGTCCCTAAACATGTTGTTCCTACCCCTAGAGGAACAAGGCTAACAAACCACAGCAATTCACAGAAGTTCTCCACCAGAAACTACTCAAAAACAAGTCAATTCAGGATCAATTCAGAAGCTCCACTAGCTGTCTGCGCTGAAATGCAGAGATTGCACTGGCTAGGTGCACTGCAACGCAGGTAGAAGCACTACCAGGGTGCGCTGAGCGGGAAGTGACAAATGGCAAGTTCATTCAACGAGGTGGAAAGACCCTGGAAGCTTCCAGAATCTTCTCCAATGACACTTGCCTCAAGGAATTCGACTAGTGATGAGTAAGAGGCTCTTAGTCTCCAAGTGGAAGCAAGAACTGACAGAGGGAGAGGACACTAGTCAGATCTCAAGCTGACTAATCCTCTCTCCAAACATCTATATATGGATCTCTCCTCCATGAGATCTAGAGGCGGGAATTTTGTTATTGCAAAGAATTGTTGTTGGTTTGAGACTGGAATCATTGGGTGCTTAATGCTTCGAAGGAAGGTGAAGATAGGAATTTCATTTGCTGGGAAGGAGATGCTGGATTGGAGCCCTCTGGGTTGTATCTCTTCCTGAACCTTGTTATTCATCAATAAAGCTATCTTGGTTTCTCCTATATGCTGATGTGTCTTTGATGTATGATTGCATTAGTATATTTAGTTTATTTCTAATCCTGAACTAGTTATGAATATGAATCTATGTCTTTGTGTAGTGTTCTCTCCTTGTGATCTTGCAGAAACCTGTTGAAGCTGGGCGAGCAAGAAGGCAAGTAGCTGGGAATTCTCAAAGAGAAGAGAAACTGGATCGAGGGACAAACGGAAGACACCGATAAGTCCATCCATCTCTCTTCATTCTTAATTCATAAAGGAAGAATACTAGAATAGCTGTTTCTGTTTGTTGCTAAGGCACTGTCACACCTTAGGTGGATAGGATCGTCCTGCATAGGCATTTTTCCCCACAACAAATTGGCGACTCCACTGGGGAAGCTTCTTAGTCATTTTATTTGTGTCTCTATCATTGTTTGTTTCATAGACTCAAGAGCAGTAATCGAACTGCATCAGCTATTTTCAGATGCAAAGTAGATAGCTGCTGCTTTGATCCACTCACTGGATTTGTCTATGATCTGAACAATGGACTCACAAATGATTTGATGATCCTTTGTGATAGATCTTAGTCCTCCCTCAAAGCATCCCTTTGATTGTACCTTGCTTGTTGCTTTGATTTGGCCTGAAACTGTAGATTAAATAGCAAACTGTGGCCCAGAACCCAGTGAGGAACTCTCGTTTCTCCTTCAGCGCAGACTCTGTGAAGAGGTTCTGCATTTCAACGCAGGTCCCGTGAAGGCTACCTGCGCTGAATGTCAAAACCTCTGTGTTGAGGGTGCGTTGATCCAGTTAGGCCTTGTGCAGCTGGGGTTCTCTGCTCTGTTTTGCCCTGTTTTGATCTCTGATTATTGCAGCCTGTAACCAGCATAGGTACCTGTCTGATAACTCCTTTTCTCTGCTTAAATTCCGCCTCCTTTTGTACAAAAAGACTGTGAGTTTTTTTATGTGTTTGTGGCGTCATTTACAGTTTTCCATTGCAAGAGTGAAATAGTCATCTTGTAGCCCTTGATTCAGATCTGTTGATTGTGATCTTAGGAGAGAGTTCATTGGCTGTTTACAGTTGGTTATACATTCATTTTTACTTTTGGTTTGAGTTTGTCTCTTTTGAGTGTCAAAACAAGTATTCATTTCGAAAATCGTTAAGTGTTGTAATCTCTTCTACCCTTTCTGATTTCGAAAAAGTAAACTTGTTTGTATTTGTCATTTAAAAGCAAATTCAAAGTTGTACAAAAAGCTTTCTTTTTAGGCATCAATATTAAGAGAGTAGAAAACAAACACCTGCATTGTGCATTTGCATCTTGATAGTTTGCATGCTTGATTTAGGAAAAGTGCATTAAAGTGTGCTGATTGCTCTTTGAGAAAAGATGGTGTCTTTCTTTTCCCTTTGTAGCTAGGATTTTCATTGTTGAAAAGATATAAAAGCTTGCTTATCATCTTTAGACAGCATTTAGGAATTGTATCATACATCTCGTGGTGAACCTCAAAAGGAAAACTTCTAAAAAGATCAACCTAAAATAAATTGAATGAACTTAACAACACTTTGTAACTTAACGCACAACATAGAGGTCTAGGCTAGAGACGTGTTCCAGCGTCGTAAAGCCTGGTGACTGTCGATCTCGCTGATGGTGGGTGATTCCTCCTGAGGGACGATAGCGCCAGTACGGATTGTGCTCCCACGTACCGTCGAGTATATATTGGGAGACCCCTATAGGCATAAAACCTTTATCCTTAGGAAGCCGTGTCGGCCGCCCTACTGATCGCAATGCACTGAACACAGCATTCAGGAAGATTGACCGCCCGTACCTTAAAAAGTATTCTGCGGTTTTGCGAAAAGTTTGGCACACCCTCTACTTAGAACTCCAGAGCAGTTCCTTTTGGCCTTTTTCAGACCCTATAACGGAAAAAGTCCATCCGAGCATTTGTCACTTCGGGCTCGTTAAAACATCGAAGGAGACTAGAGTCATCTTTAGCTTTTTCTCGACTCCTTAAAATTGAAAAAGCAAGTTGTGTCTAAAGCGTCGTTAAAATTTATTTTAAACGGAACAATCACCCCTTTTTCCTGCGTTGATCTTTAGGTTGAGAAAATGGAGCACAACAACCAAGGAATTCCCCTTGGTGGAAATCCTAGTCCCTTCTCCTCTTGGGGAGATGTTGGTGCACCCCATATGGCCACATTGTCGCTTCCAGGACTGACAATTGGCTTGTCGGTCTGGCTCTGCTCAACCAATGTCATTCAGAACACCACTATTCCTGAACAGTCGAATCAACAGTTAGACCAGACCAGAGTTACCCACCAGCCTTCTACTTCATCTAATTCTTCCTCTCCTCCTTCCTCTTCACTTGACGGAACTGGTAAAACAAAAATCCAAGTTCCCAAGGAGAAGAAGGAAAAGGAGAAGAAAGAGAAGAAGAAGAAGGAGCCAAAAGCGACTGGGGGCAAACAAGTGTCGTCTGACAAAAATCCACACACAGCACTGACTAGGCCTAAATCACCATGTGTCATATGCAAGGGAGACCACTTCCACAGAGATTGTCCCTGCATCCCTCGGATACTAAGGGACTGGTCCCCCCGTTTGCACAATTCGGTGGCGTCAACCTCTCATAGCCATGTTGATAGCACACCGTCAACTAGTGAAAGTGAAGCCATAGGACAGAGAGGCAAAGCTAGATTTCCCTGCAAACTGTGTGAAGGCGACCATGCCATCCACCATTGTCCTTTCTTAGACGAGGCTAAAAGAGTTTTGGAAGATCGCCCGGTTTTACCAGTGCAACTTCCTCCTGGATATCAAAAACTCCTGCCAAGTCCTTCACCAGTTGAGAACCTGGCCGGCCCGCTCAGGTGGTCAGCCGAAGCACCTATCATTGAGGATGAACCGTCTGAATCCATACCTAACGAAAGTCAAAAGGTTGAGGCGGAAGTTGACCCGGTTTTGCCTTCAGAGGCTCTATCTTCGAATGATACCATCACAGAAGAGAATAAAGACGACACCATCCAAATTCTCTTCATCAACACAGACTCCGACGAACAAGGGGGCAATTTGCCCATTCCTTTATCGTAGGAAGGAACTTCGTCAGAGTCATACCCGGCCATATATTCGGTCCCACCACCAAGCAACCTAGTTGTCTCATTCGACTGGAACCAACTAGGCAGACCGTTTGCCAGCAAACGTACCATTCAGAATTATCGTTCAAATATACAGAATGGTAATGGATGGCACGATCATTGATGAGGGGGCATCTGTGAGTATCCTTTCCTCTATTGCTTGGAAAGCGCTTGGTTCGCCATTGCTTTTGCCTGAAATGAGAAATCTGATAGGCTTTGATAAAGGAACCAGTCGACCTTTAGGGATCCTCCCCAATGTGCCTATCACATTGAAAGGGAAGACCGTTCAAATGAATGTGATGGTCATTCAAGGACCCTTGGATTATAACCTACTCCTTGGACGAGACTATATATATTGCATGGGAGCCATCGTCTCCTCACTCTTTAGAGTAATGTGTTTTCCGCACGAAGGAAGAGTGGTCAGGCTCGTGGACCAGCTTTCATTTCCCGGATCACGCATCGCAAATAGTCATATACCATCCCTAAATGGACTCTTCACGCAAGAAATGTCTCAACCCACGGTCCGTCCTCCCGATGAGCGCGAGTAATTCAGAAGGATGTGACTGGAACCCAGGGGGCGTGCATCCTGGTTTGCTTCGGCAGGAAAACTTTGGGTATAAGGTAGGTTTCCGCGAGAGAATATGACTAGTCTGTACCCCACCCATGCTGGAAGAGGGTTATTCTAGAATAAGATTCTTTTGTCAAAGTTATGTGAGTTGACAGACGGAGTCTCTCACCTTTGTCTATTTCGGTAAACGCCGCCGAAGAAGTGTTTTGTTTGAAAGATTAACGGAACAATCTTTGGGTAACCTGAAAGAGGTAGGCCTTTCCTGGTAGAACAAATGTTTTACTTGCAAATTGAGGGGTAACTTTGAAATCATACTTTATACCTGGGGGCATGCAAACCTTTTGGAGTGCAAGCAAGGGGCGGCTATTTATTTTTTAAATTTTTAGGACCTCTAACCCTTTAAACTCATAGGATTAGTCGTTTCCAAACTTGCATAACGAAAGGATCCGGAGCAAAGCTTTGTAAGATCTAAGCTCCATAAAAAATAGCATCTTCAATGAGACATTCTTATCATATGACTGGATTAATCGAGTAGTTTTAGCACACAGTTCATGCTCGTTAAAAAATAAACGCAAGATCCGAGCAGTTTTAGCGCATAGTTCATGCTCGTTAAAAAATAAACATAAGATCGAGCAAATGTTTCCACCCGCGTTTAAGCTCGTTAAAAAATGAACTGTCCTGGTAAATAACCACCGTGAATGTAATATCATCAGCCATTAAAGCCTTGGTCGTATTTGCACCGTCACCTCCACTTTTCCATTGGCCGATCGTTCACCTCCATATGATTGTTTACCCATTTTGAGGAACAGCTGCGAAGAGTGATTTCACTAGCCATCCTTGTAACACTGCCGTGATTGGAAAATTCCAACCCGTACCTGGAATCAACTGCTAACCCATTTTATCACTCGTTCCTCAAGAGACGAGTCTTCTTTAAGCTCTTTTCATCTGACTCGTAAAATATGAAAAGATTGCTGAGTTTTGGCCTTCCAGCTCGATAAAGTGACTGGAAGAGCTATCCCTCCTCTAGATTTTAAACTTTTTGGACTTGAGGGATTATTGCACAAAAAGATCGAGCGCTTGTTTTGTTCGGCTTGAGGGTCATTATCATTATCGGTGATTCCTCTCTCACTTGTTAACGGTTTACCTCATTGACCGGTAATCAAGCGATGTCTTTCCATGTTCGACTTCAGAACATTTCTCACATGGATCGACTTGTACTTAGAGTGAAGATCGAATGAGTTTGAAGACCCCGGATCTAGTTTCATCCATCCGGGCTGCGATATATATTCAGGAAAAATAAAGACATTGACATGTACATCATTACAGCAGATAATCATCCTACACAAAGGATGATAATTTCATCAAAATTATCAGTCTACCATCAGATGATTGTCTGTTCTATGTACAGAAAAATGAATTTATAAAGCTGAGCATGGGAATGCCCGCCTCAGCTAGATCATGAAAGCAGTATGAAAAATAATGTATTGTATTGTATTGTATTACAGGTCTTCTCCCAGCAATGAATGAACTTCGGATCCTCCTAATAAAGCATTTCACCCGATAAACGGCCTCATACTTTAGGGGGCAACTGTTATAGACATTTTTGTGCCTTACAGCATTGAGCATGAAATGTCCATAATCCAAGGGATCCAAAGTCCCTAAACATGTTGTTCCTACCCCTAGAGGAACAAGGCTAACAAACCACAACAATTCACAGAAGTTCTCCACCAGAAACTGCTCAAAAACAAGTCAATTCAGGATCAATTCAGAAGCTCCACTAGCTGTCTGTGCTGAAATGCAGAGATTGCACTGGCTAGGTGCACTGCAATGCAGGTAGAAGCACTACCAGGGTGCGTTGAGCGGGAAGTGACAAATGGAAAGTTCATTCAACGAGGTGGAAAGACCCTGGAAGCTTCCAGAATCTTCTCCAAAGACACTTGCCTCACGGAATTCGACTAGTGATGAGTAAGAGGCTCTTAGTCTCCAAGTGGAAACAAGAACTGACCGAGGGAGAGGACACTAGTCAGATCTCAAGCTGACTCATCCTCTCTCCAAACATCTATACATGGATCTCTCCTCCATGAGATCTAGAGGCGGGAATTTTGTTATTGCAAAGAATTTCTGTTGGTTTGAGACTGGAATCATTGGGTGCTTAATGCTTTGAAGGAAGGTGAAGATAGGAATTTCATTTTCTGGGAAGGAGATGCTGGATTGGAGCCCTCTGGGTTGTATCTCTTCCTAAACCTTGTTATTCATCAATAAAGCTATCTTGGTTTCTCCTATATGCTGATGTGTCTTTGATGTATGATTGCATTAGTATATTTAGTTTATTTCTAATCCTGAACTAGTTATGAATATGAATCTATGTCTTTGTGTAGTGTTCTCTCCTTGTGATCTTGCAGAAACCTGTTGAAGCTAGGCGAGCGAGAAGGCAAGTAGCTGGGAACTCTCAAAGAGAAGTGAAACTGGATCGAGGGACAAACGGAAGACACCGGTAAGTCCATCCATCTCTCTTCATTCTTAATTCATAAAGGAAGAATACTAGAATAGTTGTTTCTGTTTGTTGCTAAGGCACTGTCACACCTTAGGTGGATAGGATCGTCCTGCATAGGCATTTTTCCCCACAAAAAATTGGCGACTCCACTGGGGAAGCTTCTTAGTCATTTTATTTGTGTCTCTATCATTGTTTGTTTCATAGACTCAAGAGCAGCAATCGAACTGCATCTGCTATTTTCAGATGCAAAGTAGACAGCTGCTGCTTTGATCCACTCACTGGATTTGTCTATGATCTGAACAATGGACTCACAAATGATTTGATGATCCTTTGTGATAGATCTTAGTCCTCCCTCAAAGCATCCCTTTGATTGTACCTTGATTGTTGCTTTGATTTGGCCTGAAACTGTAGATTAAATAGCAAACTGTGACCCAGAACCCAGTGAGGAACTCTCGTTTCTCCTTCAGCGCAGACTCTGTGAAGAGGTTCTGTATTTCAACGCAGGTCCCGTGAAGGCTACCTGCGCTGAATGTCAAAACCTCTGTGTTGAGGGTGCGTTGATCTAGTTAGGCCTTGTGCAGCTGGGGTTCTCTGCTCTGTTTTGCCCTGTTTTGATCTCTGATTTTTGCAGCCTGTAACCAGCATAGGTACCTGTCTGATAACTCCTTTTCTCTGCTTAAATTCCGCCTCCTTTTGTACAAAAAGACTGTGAGTTTTTTTATGTGTTTGTGGCATCATTTACAATTTTCCATTGCAAGAGTGAAATAGTCATCTTGTAGCCCTTGATTCAGATCTGTTGATTGTGATCTTAGGAGAGAGTTCATTGGTTGTTTACAGTTGGTTATACATTCATTTTTGATTTTGGTTTGAGTTTTTCTCTTTTGAGTGTCAAAAAAAGTATTCATTTCGAAAATTGTTAAGTGTTGTAATCTCTTCTACCCTTTCTGATTTCGAAAAAGTAAACTTGTTTGTATTTGTCATTTAAAAGCAAATTCAAAGTTGTACAAAAAACTTTCTTTTTAGGCATCAATATTAAGAGAGCAGAAAACAAACACCTGCATTGTGCATTTGCATCTTGATAGTTTGCATGCTTGATTTAGGAAAAGTGCATTAGAGTGTGCTGATTGCTCTTTGAGAAAAGATGGTGTCTTTATTTTCCCTTTGTAGCTAGGATTTTCATTGTTGAAAAGATATAAAAGCTTGCTTATCATCTTTAGACTGCATTTAGGAATTGTATCATACATCTCGTGGTGAACCTCAAAAGGCAAACTTCTAAAAATATCAACCTAAAATAAATTGAATGAACTTAACAACGCTTTGTAACTTAACGCACAACATAGAGGTCTAGGCTAGAGACGTGTTTTGGCGTCGTAAAGCCTGGTGACTGTCGATCTCGCTGTTGGTGGGTGATTCCTCCTGAGGGACGATAGCGCCAGTACGGATTGTGCTCCCACGTACCATCGAGTATATATTGGGAGACCCCTATAGGCATAAAACCTTTATCCTTAGGAAGCCGTGTCGGCCGCCCTACTGATCGCAATGCACTGAACACAGCATTCAGGAAGATTGACCGCCCGTACCTTAAAAAGTATTCTGCGTTTTTGCGAAAAGTTTGGCACACCCTCTACCTAGAACTCCAGAGCAGTTCCTTTTGGCCTTTTTCAGACTCTATAACGGAAAAAGTCCATCCGAGCATTTGTCACTTCGGGCTCGTTAAAACATCGAAGGAGACTAGAGTCATCTTTAGCTTTTTCTCGACTCTTTAAAATTGAAAAAGCAAGTTGTGTCTAAAGCGTCATTAAATTTATTTTAAACGGAACAATCACCCCTTTTTCCTGCGTTGATCTTTAGGTTGAGAAAATGGAGCACACCAACCAAGGAATTCCCCTTGGTGGAAATCCTAGTCCCTTCTCCTCTTGGGGAGATGTTGGTGCGCCCCATATGGCCACATTGTCGCTTCCAGGACTGACAATTGGCTTGCCGGTCTGGCTCTTCTCAACCAATGTCGTTCAGAACACCACTATTCCTGAACAGTTGAATCAACAGTTAGACCAGACCAGAGTTACCCACCAGCCTTCTACTTCATCTAATTCTTCCTCTCCTCCTTCCTCTTCGCTTGACGGAACTGGTAAAACAAAAATCCAAGTTCCCAAGGAGAAGAAGGAAAAGGAGAAGAAAGAGAAGAAGAAGAAGGAGCCAAAAGTGACCGGGGGAAAAAAAGTGTCGTCTGACAAAAATCCACACATAGCACTGACTAGGCCTAAATCACCATGTGTCATATGCAAGGGAGACCACTTCCACAGAGATTGTCCCTGCATCCCTCGGATACTAAGGGACTGGTCCCCTCGTTTGCACAATTCAGTGGCGTCAACCTCTGATTGCCATGTTGATAGCACACCGTCAACTAGTGAAAGTGAAGCCACAGGACAGAGAGGCTAAGCTAGATTTCCCTACAAACTGTGTGAAGGTGACCATGCCATCCACCGTTGTCCCTTCTTAGATGAGGCTAAAAGAGTTTTGGAAGATCGCCCGGTTTTACCAGTGCAACTTCCTCCTGGATATCAAAAACTCCTGCCAAGTCCTTCACCAGTTGAGAGCCCGGCCGGCCCACTCAGGTGGTCAGCCGAAGCACCTATCATTGAGGATGAACCGTCTGAATCCATACCTGACGAAAGTCAAAAGGTTGAGGCGGCAGTTGACCCGGTTTTGCCTTCAGAGGCTCTATCTTCGAATGATACCATCACAGAAGAGAATAAAGACGACACCATCCAAATTCTCTTCATCAACACAGACTCCGACGAACAAGGGGGCAATTTGCCCATTCCTTTATCACAGGAAGGAACTTCGTCAGAGTCATACCCGGCCATATATTCGGTCCCACCAACAAGCAACCTAGTTGTCTCGTTCGATTGGAACCAACTAGGCAGACCCCGTTTGCCAACAAACGTACCATTCAGAATTATCGTTCAAAAATACAGAATGGTAATGGCTGGCACCATCATTGATGAGGGGGCATCTATGAGTATCCTTTCCTCTATTGCTTGGAAAGTGCTTGGTTCACCAGTGCTTTTTCCTGAAATGAGAAATCTGACAGGCTTTGATAAAGGAACCAGTCGACCTTTAGGGATCCTCCCCAATGTGCCTATCACATTGAAAGGGAATACCGTTCAAATGAACGTGATGGTCGTTCAAGGACCCTTGGATTATAACCTACTCCTTGGACGAGACTATATATATTGCATGGGAGCCATCGTCTCCTCACTCTTTAGAGTAATGTGTTTTCCGCACGAAGGAAGAGTGGTCAAGCTCGTGGACCAGCTTTCATTTCCCGGATCATGCATCGCAAATAGTCATATACCATCCCTAAATGGTCTCTTCACGCAAGAAATGTCTCAACCCATGGTCCTTCCTCCCGATGAGCGCGAGTAATTCGGAAGGATGTGACTGGAACCCAGGGGGAGTGCATCCTGGTCTGCTTCGGCAGGAAAACGTTGGGTATAAGGTAGGTTTCCGCGGGAGAATATGACTAGTCTGTACCCGACCCATGCTGGAAGAGGGTTATTCTAGAATAAGATTCTTTTGTCAAAGTTATGTGAGTTGACAGACAGAGTCTCTCACCTTTGTCTATTTCGGTAAACGCCACCGAAGAAGTGTTTTGTTTGAAACATTAACGGAACAATCTTTGGGTAACCTGAAAGAGGTAGGCCTTTCCTGGTAGAACAAATGTTTTACTTGCAAATTGAGGGGTAACTTTGAAATCATACTTTATACCTGGGGGCATGCAAACCTTTTGGAGTGCAAGCAAGGGGCGGCTATTTATTTTTTAAATTTTTAGGACCTCTAACCCTTTAAACTCATAGGATTAGTCGTTTCCAAACTTGCATAACGAAAGGATCCGGAGCAAAGCTTTGTAAGATCTAAGCTCCATAAAAAATAGCATCTTCAATGAGACATTCTTATCATATGACTGGATTAATCGAGCAGTTTTAGCACACAGTTCATGCTCGTTAAAAAATAAATGCAAGATCCGAGCAGTTTTAGCGCATAGTTCATGCTCGTTAAAAAATAAACATAAGATCAAGCAAATGTTTCCACCCGCATTTAAGCTCGTTAAAAAATGAACTGTCCTGGTAAATAACCACCGTGAATGTAATATCATCAGCCATTAAAGCCTTGGTCGTGTTTGCACCGTCACCTCCGCTTTTCCATTGGCCGATCGTTCACCTCCATATGATTGTTTACCCATTTTGAGGAACAGTTGCGAAGAGTGATTTCACTAGCCATCCTTGTAACACTGCCGTGATTGGAAAATTCCAACCCGTACCTGGAATCAGCTGCTAACCCGTTTTATCACTCGTTCCTCAAGAGACGAGTCTTCTTTAAGCTCTTTTCATCTGACTCGTAAAATATGAAAAGATTGTCGAGTTTTGGCCTTCCAGCTCGATAAAGTGACTGGAAGAGCTATCCCTCCTCTAGATTTTAATCTTTTTGGACCTGAGGGATTATTGCACAAAAAGATCGAGCGCTTGTTTTGTTCGGCTCGTTAAAACTATCGAAAAATCACCCCTTCTGTATTGTTTTATACTTTTTCAGACTTAAGGGATTAGATGACGAAAAAGTACTTTTGGAGTTAACTTTATGTACCTTTTCAGACTTTCTAAAAATGAAAAGGACCGAGTTATCCTTGTCGTTAGACTCGTTAAATGCATGAAATAGCGACAAACTTGTCTTTAGACGAGAACGAGTTTCCCTATCGCTAGGCTCATTAAAACATAGCGATGGACTTGCCCAAAGGGCAAGTTATAGAACAAGCATATGTTATCCTCCTCAAGCTTGACAAAAATAAAGAGGTACTGGTCAGCAATGACTGGGGAAAAATTGGGAGAAACTCAAGAAAACTTTGATGGTAGCAAGTCGCTCTTGAACATGACACTTTTCCTCCGTACCACAGTCGAGTTGGGTTGTTTCATTCACCGGTCACATCACCATGGTCTCACCATACCATCCATATTTGGGGTAATGCTAATGATCCATCGCATAAGTGTCGCCATATGTTCAAGAGAAGTCGTTCAGAGAAGTCAACCGTGTCCCATCCACTGCCATACATTATCCTTCATCCTTTCATGACCGCCACCCTGAATCATATATCATCAGATCGTTTTCACCTCCATCAAAATCATTTGCTCCGTTCCGTGTCACTGATGTGGGATTCATTAAGGCCCTCCTTTGATGGATCACTTCTTGTCGACATCAGCTCATTATCCAAGAAGTTGATCTAGGAACAACCCCTTCAGTACTTTGAAGCTTGCATGCCTCAATGGCAAGTTTCTCACTTCCGGCGACAGGTATACATCAATGACCTTCAACTGAAAGATTTTGCGTGGTGTTCGACGCCAAGTCCTTTATTCACACCACGTGAATTGTACTGCAGTACCTTAAGGGTCATTATCATTATCGGTGATTCCTCTCGCACTTGTTAACGGTTTACCTCATTGACCGGTAATCAAGCGATGTCTTTCCATGTTCGACTTCAGAACATTTCTCACATGGATCGACTTGTACTTAGAGTGAAGATCGAACGAGTTTGAAGACCCCAGATCTAGTTTCATCCATCCGGGCTGCGATATATATTCAGGAAAAATAAAGACATTGACATGTACATCATTACAGCAGATAATCATCCTACACAAAGGATGATAATTTCATCAAAATTATTAGTCTACCATCAGACGATTGTCTGTTCTATGTACAGAAAAATGAATTTATAAAGCTAAGCATGGGAATGCCCGCCTCAGCTAGATCATGAAAGCAGTATGAAAAATAATGTATTGTATTGTATTGTATTACAAGTCTTCTCCCAGCAATGAATGAACTTCGGATCCTCCTAATAAAGCATTTCACCCGATAAACGGCCTCATACTTTAGGGGGCAACTGTTATAGACATTTTTGTGCCTTACAGCATTGAGCATGAAATGTCCATAATCCAAGGGATCCAAATTCCCTAAACATGTTGTTCCTACCCCTAGAGGAACAAGGCTAACAAACCACAACAATTCACAGAAGTTCTCCACCAGAAACTGCTCAGAAACAAGTCAATTCAGGATCAATTCAGAAGCTCCACTAGCTGTCTGCGCTGAAATGTAGAGATTGCACTGGCTAGGTGCACTGCAATGCAGGTAGAAGCACTACCAGGGTGTGCTGAGTGGGAAGTGACAAATGGCAAGTTCATTCAACGAGGTGGAAAGACCCTGGAAGCTTCCAAAATCTTCTCCAATGACACTTGCCTCAAGGAATTCGACTAGTGATGAGTAAGAGGCTCTTAGTCTCCAAGTGGAAGCAAGAACTGGCAGAGGGAGAGGACACTAGTCAGATCTCAAGCTGACTCATCCTCTCTCCAAACATCTATACATGGATCTCTCCTCCATGAGATCTAGAGGCGGGAATTTTGTTATTGCAAAGAATTGCTGTTGGTTTGAGACTGGAATCATTGGGTGCTTAATGCTTTGAAGGAAATTGAAGATAGGAATTTCATTTGCTGGGAAGGAGATGCTGGATTGGAGCCCTCTGGGTTGTATCTCTTCCTAAACCTTGTTATTCATCAATAAAGCTATCTTGGTTTCTCCTATATGCTGATGTGTCTTTGATGTATGATTGCATTAGTATATTTAGTTTATTTCTAATCCTGAACTAGTTATGAATATGAATCTATGTCTTTGTGTAGTGTTCTCTCCTTGTGATCTTGCAGAAACCTGTTGAAGCTGGGCGAGCGAGAAGGCAAGTAGCTGGGAACTCTCAAAGAGAAGAGAAACTGGATCGAGGGACAAACGGAAGACACCAGTAAGTCCATCCATCTCTCTTCATTCTTAATTCATAAAGGAAGAATACTAGAATAGCTGTTTCTGTTTGTTGCTAAGGCACTGTCACACCTTAGGTGGATATGATCGTCCTGCATAGGCATTTTTCCCCACAACACTAGCTAGAATCTATTACAATAATCATGATATCATTTACCCACAAATCCTCAAACAATATGTCTTTGTGGCCTAGTTGTTCCCACCGGTGGATTATCTTGCAGTTAACATTCCTTCATTCTGCGTAGGCCACTATCTATTTTCCTACCATAATGTTAAATGAAATTTGTCCTTCATGCCAATTACAATCCTTTCCTGCAATCACTACTATCAGCAATCTCTGACATCCAACAACAATTTTTTAATGGCTATGCTTCAAGCATCCTTTCATGTGCATAAGGGTCAACCTGTGAAGGTTGGTTACACTCTTGTCAAAAATTTTCATAAAAAATTCGTAACTGCACTTTTTCGGTCGAACTAAATTGTATTTCGTGGAGCTATTTTTTTCATTCAAACATCTAAATTTAACTTTCGGTTGAAAAATGTGTCATTTAAATTAACGAAAACATGCAATGGATTTTTGTCCAGAAAGGGAAAAATCTAGCAACTAATTTTTTCGACGAAAAATTGTTTTCTATCGAACAAGATTTTTGAACTAAAAGTTGTTTGGAAAAACAACTTTTTCAGCCGAAAATGTTTCTATAAATATGTGGATCATTTGAACGTTCAAGAATTTCCACATTTATTTTTTTTTTCGCTCGTCTGCCAAGTTTTTTTGTTTCAACTCGTCCATTGAGTTTTTTTGAGTTTGTCTGTATCGACTCGTGTATTCAGTCTTTAGGAGTAAGTTTGTAAGTTTATTCAAGCTTAATTTGTTTTTGTTTTTCAAATGTTTTTTTACGTATATCAATTTTTTGTTGTTTTTTTCAGGATTGGTTAACGTCATAGGAGTTCTTGTGCCTCATCGTCGTTGGTGGAATTATGTCAGCCTCCACGTCTAACAGGACAACAACAAAAAATCGTGTATTGCTACCACCCGAAATTATAATGAAGCCTTCATGTATTTCATGTTTCTTTTATCCTATGCTAAGGTAGTTTTAACCATAGTTACCAAGTTCGGATTTGAATTCGAATTAGAATGCGATAAGATATGGAAATAATTCGATTCAAAAATTTTCAATTTGGGAAAAATAGTTAGTATAATTCAAAAAATTTACTCCTATATTTTAAAATTTTCCAAATTTACTTGTAATCTGAATCAAAATGCTTGTTGTTTTGGCTTGCCCTACTAAATTCTCCCTCTCTGTGAACTGTGAGAAATATAAGTTGCAATCCATTAATATTTTTTCACAATCTAGGAAAAATAAATCCTCTCAGTGTTGATCTCCTGCATGTCTATTTGGGTGTGTATTTGTCTATCTAGTGGGCTTTAATCCCCATCTCGCAAGTTTTTAAGCTAGCACTCATGCTGTCAAGTTTTGTAAGTCTTTCATTCCTCTAACTCATGATTTAATCAGTAGGAACCCCTACATCTATAAGGTGGATAGCATGACCATCTTCTATTTTTATGTCATATTCCCATAAAAATTGATTTTATGCAAATAGTTTGGTTGAATGAGTTAGTGGGGTTGTTATGCAACCAGCTCAAAAAATAGAATAAAAGATAGATCAACAACTTCAGAATCAGCCTCTTCGAGGGGGAAACCCCCTTTTCATTACATAAATGAACAATTCTTGGATGATTCAAATAACAAGAGATCCTTTCTATATATAAGGGTCTAAGGGGTCACAATATAATCAAAGCCAACATAAAAATAATAATGTAAGGGCACAACAATAACAATATGGGGCACAATAATAACAATTTGGGGACTACATGAGGCACAACAATACAATAAGGGGGTATACTAACAATGACAATAAGGGAATATTCTAGTATTATAGGGACCTAACATGTCCCTCTCCTTCAAAAAATTGTTGTCCTCAAGTAATTCTGGATGCTTTTGTATAAAATTATCATCCTCCCATGTGGAATCTTCAGTGGGTAAGTTATTCCACTTAATGAGACACTCTAAAATTGAACGATTTCGTAGCTGTAGAGTTGTTTTTTTGTGACTTCTTCAGGTTCCAATATTATTTTTCCTTCCTGTTCAAGTTTTAGCAATATTGTTTGAATTGGGATCTTATCACCTATAACCTTCTTTAAGCATGAAACATGGAAAACTAGGTGCACTTGAGCAGATGTAGGAAGCTCCAATTTGTATGCCATAGTACCAATATTTTGCAACACCTTGTAAGGACCATAATACTTTGGTGATAATTTATTATCCTTCTTAGCTTGCTTGAGGGACATTTGTTTGTATGGTTGTAGCCATAAAAATACCCATTCACCTACATCAAAACTTCTTTCACTGCGATGTTGATCTGCCTGTTGTTTCATTCTATTATGTGCCAAAGTGAGGTTATCCTTTAAAAGTTGGATAACTTTTTGTTGATGCTCAATGTGATCTTCCACTGCTTTAACCTTATAATTTTCTCTTAAACATGATGTGATATATGGTGGATGATATCCATAAAGTGCCATAAATAGGGTCATTTATGCTGCAGTATGGAAGGAAGTGTTATACCACCATTCCACCAGAGGTAACCACTTGACCCATTATGCATGTTTATCAAATACAAATAAATGAAGATATCCTTCCAAATATTTGTTCACAATCTTAGTTTTCCCATCAAATTGAGGATGATAATATGAGCTATGAGCTAATTGAGTACCCAGACAAGAAAATAATTTTGTCCAAAAATTTCTAGTGAAAATGGGATTCTGTCACATACAATAATCTTTGAGTTTCATGTAGCTTTTGAATTATTTCCATAAATGCAGTAGCAACTGTATTGGCTTTAAATGAATGCGATAATGCAAAAAAGTGTGCATACTTGGTAATTCTGTCAACTAGCACCATGATGATGTTCTTTCTTTCAGAATTGGGTAAACCGGTGATAAATCCATTGAAGCCTCCTCCCAATGTTGAATTGGAATGGATAAAGATTGTAACAGACCTGAAGTCCTAATTGTCTCAACTTTATTTTGTTGGCAAACCAGACATTCCACCACAAAATTTCTAATATCAGATTTAAGGCCATAAAAAAATAATTCCTTCTTAACCCTGTGGTAAGTTTTAAAATTCTTGAGTACACTCCTAAGGGAGAGGTGTGCAATTCTAGAAGAATATTTTGTTTGAGTTGGGAATTCTTACAAAGGTATAAGCGATCATTGTACCATAATGAGTCATTTTTCCAGCTAAATGTATGAGATGTACTAGGATCTCGCTGCAACTTTTGAATGAGTGCCCACACTTCTTTGTCATTCTTCCATTCATCCCTTGCTTCATTTATCCAATCTGGTTGGATAACAGAAATGGCACAAAGAAATGCTTCCACATCCTCATCCTTTCTTGAGAGTGCATATGACACAACATTTTTCTTCCCTTTTTTGTAGATGATTTCAAAGTCATAACCCAACATCCTTGTGACCCATTTTTGTTGCTCTTCAGAAGATAATATTTTTTCTAAAATGTATGTAAGACTATCATGATTTGTTTTTACCTTGAAGTGTCTTCCTATTAGGTAAGGTCACCATTTCTTAAGTGCATGTAGTATTGCCAACATTTCCTTCTCATAAATAGCTTTATGTAAATACTTTCCTTTAATTGGACGACTTTCAAAAGAAATGGGTCTTATTTCTTGCATTAAGACAACGCCAATTCTATTTCCTGGGTATCACACTCGACAATAAATGTTTTTGTGAAGTCTGGTGTAGGTAAGATTGGTGCTTGGCACATTGCCTCTTTAAGATGTTCAAAGGCCTTAGTTGCTTCTGGAGTCCAAGAAAATGTGTCTTTCTTTAGTAATGTTGTTAGAGGTGCAACTATTCTCCCATAATTTTTAACAAACTTGTGATAATACCCTATCAACTCGAGAAATCCTTGCTGGTACTTTATCGATGTGGGGATTTTCCATTCCTTAATGGATTTCATTTTTTTAGGGTCTACCTTAACACCCTCATGAGATACAATATGACCCAGATATTCCACCTCCTATACTCCAAAGAAACATTTGTATGGCTTTGCATATAATTGTTTCTCCTCCAATAGTTTGAGCACCATGTCAACATGTTGAACATGATCCTTCCAAGACTTGTTGTAGATTATTATATCATCAAAAAATACTAACAAAAATTTTGTAAGGAAGGGTTTGAAAATGGAATTCATCAAACCTTAAAATGTAGAAGGTGCATTGGCAAGGCCAACAGGCATGACCAAAAATTCATAATAAACCTTCATGAGTTCTAAATGTTGTTTTCGGAATGTCTTCGGTCTTCATTCTTATTTGATGATATCTTGAATGAAGATCCAAGTTGGTGAAGTAAATTGTTCCATGTAATTCATCCAATAATTCATCAATCACAGGAATGGGAAATTTATCTTTAATAGTGAGCTTTTTAGGCTCCCTATAATCTAGACACATGCGCCATGATCCATCCTTCTTATGCACCAATACTATTGGAGCAGAGAAAGAAGTTTAACTAGGTTGAGTTATACCATCCTCTATCATTTTTGCAACCATACGTTCAATTTCACTCTTTTGGGCATAGGGATATCTGTAAGGCTTGATGTTTGGAGGAACACTTCCTGGAATGAAATGAATAGCATGATCATGATCACGAATAGGTGGGAGGCATTTGGGAGTCTCAAATACCTTGGAATGATTGTACAAGACTTTTTGGAGATTTTGAGAAATAGATGATTTTGTTGTTTGAACCTCTACTGAACATAATTGTACAATTACGCCCCTTTATTCTTTCTTTAGACGCTTGGTCATGCTATTAGAGCTGATTATCTTTCTTGGTTTCCCTACTATACCTCTTAATTCAACATCCTTTCCTTCCCAAAAAAAATTCAAGAAAATTTCTTGAAAATTAAAAGCTATTGTACCCAAATATTGTAACCATTGGACTCCTAGTACAACATCAGCACCCCCCATTGGAATGGAAAGCATTGAACTATTTAATACATATTCTCCCATGGATATCTTGATATTATGGCACTTCCCAGAGAAATTTATGGTTCCTCCATTTGCAATCATCACTTGAAACTCTAGTGTTGGATATAGGAAGAAATTCAATTCCTTGGCTATCTTACAATGAATAAAATTATGGGTACTACCTAAATCAATCAATACTATCACCTTTTTCTTTTTGATATGTCATTCTATCTTGAGAGTTTGAGTGGTAATTCCTACCAATACATTACAAGATATGGTTGGATTTATTTCTTCTTTCTTTAAGGTTGGTTTGTGCCGCATATCCTCCTCTTTTGGTGTTTCTGGTTCCTTTTCTTCCTCCTCTTCATAATCTATGTAGAATAATTTCTTCTCATCACACTTATGAACTTTAGTATATTTTCTATCACAATTGTAACAAAGCCCTTTTTCTCGTTTTTCCTCCAATTTTTGTGGTTTCAATCTTCTAGGTTGTGGAGGACTAGGACCAGCAACACTTCCATCTTTATAGTTGTGAGTGGTAGACTTCCTTGTTGCCATAATTTTTCTTTCAACTTTCCTTGCCACCCTAAATTCCTTCTCCAATGAATCATGTTTCCAAAGGAGAACCTCATGTTGGATGTTATCCTATAAATTCCCTATGAATACATCAACCTATGCTCTTCTAGTATCAGCTACCCTAATATTCAATTTTTGGAAGTCTTCAATGTGCTCCGCCATTGAACCCTTTTGTTTGAGATTTATCAATTGGGTAAAGAAGGTGTTTCTCTTTGTATCTTCATAATGTCCTATCATTTCCTCCATAAAATTTTACCAAATGACAAATGGATTACGAGAACAAAGTCATATATACCATACAAATTGATTGGGTTCTAAATATAAAGATGCAATACATATCTTTTGTGAGGGTTTCACCTCATGCAGATCGAAATTTCTCCTTCTGTACTATCCAAGTTACTGGATCTTTTCCATCAAACTTCCTTATATCTATTTTTGGAATGTGGTGGTTCTTAAACCCCACATTGGAGTCTCTAAAATCATGATTGATATTCCTTTTTCTTCATCATGATTTTCATGGATTGCCTTGTCATCAATGGGATGCCTTTCTTCTAACAACTGTTCCAAACCTACCTTCAATCCTTCTATCTTAACATTCATCATTGCTTCCATGTCTAATGTTAAACTATCATTCAAAACTACCATGTCCCTTTTTATACCATCTATATTAACATTCATCATGGCTTCCAATTCATTGTTTGTGACTTTTTGCGAGAGCCAAACTTTTTGCATTTGGTCTTGCAATTTTGACATATCATGTTGCATTTCTTCCTCTTGTTCATGTGTCATAGTGGAGCTTGTGGGTTGCTTACTAGGTGTTTCCATTTTATTTCTTTGGGGCATCAATTAATGATAATTATGCTTCACTATGCCCTTTGAATCACTTCAAACTATTTTTTCAAACTAAACTTATGCAAATGTTTAAAATGACTACACACCTTTTTTTCGCTTTATAGGAGTTCGATATTGGGTCCATTATATATATGAAATTTCAGATATCTAAGGTCTGAAATTTCATCTTGTGGTAGCTCTATGAGTTCTCTTGTCAAACCCACAAGTCTGATCAAGATTAGATTCTTCAAGAAAGAGTTATGCCAAATCTCCCACGATGAATTTATTATAGACTCGTTCCATAGAGAGAACTTGTACAAAGTGCAGCATGTCACTATTTTAACCTTCGAACCTAAAAACGATACAAGAAAAACTAAAGTCTATCCTTGTTCTATAACGCCTTATGAATTTCAATCTGATACCCAGAGAGAAAGTTATGACGATATTCCTAAGGTCACATGTTTGAAATGCAATTGCGATCCTGCAAAAACCCTAACATCCTTGGATAATATCTCCGAAAATATAGCATGCCAAGATCTGAAATGTTGGCATTATGATACAGATGTTGTCGTTGATTGCAACTCACTCACAGGTCCACTTAGATTTGATAAAAGGAAACTCACAATGTAACAGGTCAATTCAGAGGTAACAGGGCATTGGTACAGAAGAACGGGAAGTTGGAACAAAGGTCTACTGATCAAAATCAAGAACTTGAAGGAAAAGGATGCTTTCAAATAGTTTAAGCTCTATACGCAGGTTCACCTTGTAAAAAAGGTGTATACATGTAGATTCACATAACAAAAATAGAATATATGTATGCACACACTTTCACAAGAGGTGTTAGTGCCTAGATTTATCTCAGGCTGAGAAAGGTAGGATCCAGGGCCAACATCAAACCACGCTTAACCTGGTAGCTAGCCCTACCAGGTCAGGAGAGGGCTCTATCCAGGTCAATCTCAGCAAAAGATTATCGCTAAAGGCTTGATATGACTGATAGAAATACTTATCTTAGTCTAGGTATATGTGTGAAAGAGTTTGATTGAATAAAATGATGTTTTTGTTCGCTCTAATGGAAAGGCAGATTTTGGGTGTGGGGAATGAGGCTCAGTCTTGCAGAGGTCTCAATGGGGCAAGGTAGGCAACTGATTTTGGCACTTCAAATCGAATGAGATGGAGGGATTATACAGGTGAGGAGTTGAAGAGGGCAAGAGGAACCATGGATCCTCTCCAAACAGCTGAAAACATCAAGAAACTAAAGCAAACCTCAAGTAGAGCACTGCAATTTCAATGGATTCTACTTACACTCTTGTTTGATTTAGTTAGGAAGAAACAAGATAGATAATGTCATACATAAAACATAAGTAAATTTACAATTAAAAGAAAATCACTATACCAAAACAAAATGCCACAGGGATCCCAAAGAGTGTGGCAAATCCTGGTCTCAATTCCTTAGCAAAATGCTGATATGAGTGTACAATGAAGCTCAAGCCTTTCTCAAAAGTCCAACCATATTAATGACTAAAAAACTACATAATATAGACAAACCATAGCTCATCCTAGCATCTAGGGGTCAAGCTCACATGTTTAGGAGCTGTTTCAACTAATTCTAAACTGAGAACTAGAAATCAGGCAATAAACAGCATGCCTCTAGAAACAAGGGAACTGATTCATTCAGCTTCAAACAACCTTTAAATTGATGAATCTACCTCCATATGTGAAAATTTGACAGATTTGCATCATGATCCATCCATGTACATTGAATTACATCACAAATTTGACACAAAGAAGGTGAAAAAGTCAAATTGGCAAAAGATAGGTGAAAAACATAGCATTCTTGGTCAAACTGGTCCAAATTTCCTCTATGCGCTGCGCCTGATTCTCTATGCATAGAAACTGTTTGGAGCCACTTTTGAAGGCCTTCCTAGTGTCCAAATTCACTCCAAGTGTGCTTGTTGGAAAGGTTTGCCTGTCTACTTTCCAACCCAAGTGTAATTTTCCAATTTGGCCTCCATTTTCCCCTCAAAAATTCAGTTCTCCCAACACTGCTTCCTGTGTGTCAAAATAGGGGCAGTGAGGTCATTTTTTGAGTGTTTTTTACCTTTTTGAGGGCTCAAAACCTGTCCAAATTTCTTGGCCATTGGTAGGCAAGAATATTTTTTCATGCAAAATACAAAAATGCTGAGTTTTTATCATTTGGATGCTCCTATCAAAAGCAAGCACCAGGTGGCGCGGTGCATAGAGTAGAAAATCCTGTTTTTTGTGCCAAAAATTCCAAAAATGCAAAAAGTGCCCCAAATTTTTTAAAATTTGGGCTAATTCTTCTTCATCAAGCATTGTGTTGGGCCAAGGAAGCCTCAGCCAATATCTGAAGTCCTTCATGCTCCTTTTGCCTTCTTGATGCTCTCTTCAATTTTGCCTTCAGGCTCTTGATTCTAGCTTGGCACACCATATTCCTTGAAAAATAATGATATGCCATGTTTCTCAACATATTCTTCTCATTGATAGCCTTTTCTAACCTCCTCTCCAAGTGGATATTGTCCCTTTCAAGCCATGACCCCCGATTAGCATTAACCTCTTGCTCAAGTGAAGTGAGCTCCACCCCCCTCCTTTGGGCAGCTTGGCGATTCTCCTGAATGTTTTGCAACTCCATAATCACTTGTTGATATGCAAGCTGCTTATTTCTTTGCTCCAAGTACTATATTTTCCATTTAGCCCTTCCCACGTTAAGGGACAAGGCATTGATGTCTGCCTGCTACTCTTGAATGACTTCTTTGAGATTTGTGCTTTGCGGGCCCATATCCGTATCATCACCCTCAATGAGAATGAAATCAGTCTCCCGCACACCTGATGGTCCTTCATCCTGTAGAAGCCTCTTTCCTTTGTCCTCAACCTATTGTGCTAATGATGGAAGCGAGACCCCTTCCACCCTGGGTGGAGATAATACTCGCTTAGCTGTTGCGAACAATCATCTAGTGCCCTTCTGATAAGTGATAAACACCGACATACTAGTGGTATTTGTCTCATGACCCTCATGTTGATATGAAGGTCCACCTATCTCATGTACAGTCTCTGAACGTCCCTGAGGAGCTGCGAAAAACTCACGAGAAATGAAGTCCTCCCAAGTGATGCCCTGTAAGCCAAGCTGATGGATGACCACAATTTTAATGAGAGAAAAATGATATATATTGTTGAACTGCTGTTGAGGAGTCTTGTGCTGTACTAGGGTGGTCATCTTCTCAATGTTTTGGCACATGAAGTAGGGGAGGTTCATCATCCTCACCCTGGTAAAATGCATCAGTAGTCTGATATGATAAGCATATAAACGGGAAAACCAACCCTCACAGTTGAAATACTTCATGATCAGTTTCATTAAAGGAGCATATGAATCTTTGAGGTACCGAAAAGGAAAAACTCTCCTGAGCTGTCTCAAATAACCGGGTTTGATGTATGGTTCATAATGTTGCCGGTCAATTTGCTGCCTCTTGTTCCATTGCTCTCCAATGTTAGGAATATCGGTTGCTAGTGAAATAGATTTTGGTGTTAATGTGAAAGTGACACCAGCTAGAGTGGCTTGACCATCATGTAAATGCAACACAAACAAACGAGCCAACTCATGGTGAAACTGAATGCTAGCAACCTTCTCACAAAATTCATAGCAGGACTGGTGCTGAAAAAAAGTGATGGCAAGAGGGCAGGCCTGTAACTCAGCAAGAGTGGTTGGTTCTTCTCGAATATGCTTGCCACCTCTATGAGGCCGTCGGGGTGCATGTACCTCTGTAGGTGAGTCACGGTGTGTCTCCTCTTCATAAGCATATGAGGGATCAGATTCCATCTGTGCTAGGTGGATGAGTTGTCTTGATGAGAATTAGGTGAGTTATGATGTTTTTTATTTCTGCCACCAAGGGGAAAAGTGATATGAGGGACTGTAGAGGGAGGGAAAAATGAGGGATTTAGGGACTGTTAGGATAGGTTTTAGTTAAGGGAACAGGGAATTAGAGAGTAATTTCGGAGCTTTTGGTATAGGACTAGGGTTTGGGAATTTATATTTGGGATTTTGGAAAATGGGAATTGGGGTAGGAATAGATGATGTTTAATGAATGTGTGAATTTAGGGAATAGGGAAATCAGGTAAAATGAGTGAGGGAGTGGAAAGGTGAGGGAATAACAAGATTGACTTGGCAGCCAAAACAACAGTTTCAAACCCTAGGAAACAGTTTCCTTTGAGAGATTTCAAGGGATAGGGTTTGATTTCTTTTTAAACAATCACCATAAGACAACCACCATAAAATTTGTAGAAAAATATTTCACTAGCCAAGAGGAGGACTGTACTTACTTATACACTGGAAGATTTGGGTGATTTTGGCATTTTGGAGAAGTTGCTGAAGATTTTGGGCTTAACGGCTCTATGTGCCACGCATCAAACCCAACGCGCCGCGTCTTATGTATGCGCCGTGCCCGTGTAAATTTGAACTGGAGATCGCGGCCCTATGCATCGTTCCTATTATGTGTGTCGCACCAGTTGCCCAATGCGTCGCGCCTCTGTCTTGGGGTGATTTTTCACCAACTTTGTCTTACTTGCTCACCAACACAACTTTGCTTTGCCCAACTTTGTCTTTGAGTGCAAATGAGCTTTTCAAATTGGAGAAATGACTTATATACAAGGAGCCTTTAAATTTTTGGTTTGCAAAACCCACTTTTATAATGTTTTGAAAATGACTCTATTTTAACTCTGTTTTGAGCTTTTTCCCTTTATTAGAACTTGTGATGAACTGAATGACTTATGTTTTGTTTGTTTTGCAGGGGGTTGGAGCTACTGAGGCTAGGAAAAGTGACTAGGGTTACAAGTGAAGTAATTTACATATGAAGGGAATAAAATTACATGAATTTGTACAATAAAATCTAAAAATACCCTGTTTTTCCTCAAAACAGAGTTTTGAGGAAAAACACATCTCTGAACACTTGATCATGAAATTTATTGATGTTGGAACCTCCTCATGTGCTTGTTGGTTATTATTGGACTTTTTAAAACCCTTTTTGATGAAACCCTAATGAAACCCTAGACCTAAATGACGATGAAACCCTAGGAAAGAATTTTGCAAATTTTAAGACAAAAAGGTGATTGTATACAATTTTTGATGAATAAACATGAGCCAGCAGGTAAATGACATGAGGGAAACTGTAGGAGAAGCCACTACCGTCAGATGATCCATGCGCCTAATGGAATGTAGCTGACTGGGCGGGACACCTAATATGCAATGCAACAAGAGGATTTGATCTCTGACGGAGGGATGAAGATACCGATACTAACAAGAGGAAAAGCGCGTATGGGTTGGAGAATCAAGGAAATTCAAGAGTGAAGGATGCCAAGGGTCAATACCATGGTATTAGCCCACAATATTGAGCAGAGTAACAACTATTTGATCCCATCCAAGAATACCACAGGTCCTGAGTGTGGTTTTGGTCTGAGGTATTGAGGAAGAAAAAACTATATAAGGAGGAGAAGATCAAAGGGCCAAGTGTGCAAGTGAAGGGTTTCTCAGGAATACTTCTATCTAAAGTATATTTGATGTTGCAGGGGCTATGATTATGATATAATATGAAATATTTTGTGCACCATGAATTCAATGTTGGATCAGGATCATGAGACCTGAAATGACTTATCATTGAATGATCTAATATTGGTTGGGCTAGATCTGATTTCTTACACATGTTTTATTCTTTAAATGTCATGATATGGGTATGTCTAAAGTCTGGAATAGTAGCGAAGTTCTGAGTTAATATTTACATATCTGTACACTGGTTCACCTTAGTAAAGGTGCATGTACATGCAGGTTCGATTCTTCCAAGTAGCGTATGCAAAGGAAAAGCCTATTGTTCAGAAATGACTGATCTATCTTATCAGTGTTGTTGTTTTACTGTTGTCTATCAATGAAGTCTTCTTAGATCTGAATGTAAAACTGAATGCATAAGGAGTTTGTTTCTGATTGATTTGTTGATTAAGTGAGAAATGTTATCTTTGATGTTGATTGTCTAGATCTTTGCAAATTGACAGTAGATGTTCATAATATTATTGGTTGGTACAGATCTGATTCAGAAGTTGTTATGATTTAGTAGTTCTAAAGGTATACGTAGGTTTTGTTAAAGGAAGTAGCGTATACATGTAGGTTGGGTTCAGTAAAGTAGCGTATGCATTTTGATGTATGATTTTTGAGGTTCCAGCTAGCTTTGAATGATGACGCGGGTTTCTGGGTTCAGCACAATGTTCTAGTGATAGTGATCTGATTGTTCAGATTAACTGATTATTGTTTGATGCAGTTTGAGTTTCAAAGTTTCTGATGGGTCTAGTATGAAAATTTAATGAAACGAGGCCTTCATATTGTATTTTTGTGCACCAGGAGCATCCAGTCTGAAAATTAATGAAACGTGGTCCCTGGAGGAAGAGAGAAGGTCGTAGCCTTCTGTAGGTCAGTGCCTACGTACTAGTAAACACATCGGCTAGTCCAAGAGCTAGGAGGTTGTAGCTCCCTTCCAGTAGAAGCTCGAAAATGAAAGAAGGTTGTAGCCTTTTGTAGGTGGGTTCCTATGTATTGGTATGAGTTTGCACCAGTAAAAGATTGTAAGAAAATTTTCTTTATATTAAAAGAAGACAGATGACAGTAGTAGGTGGTTTTTCTCTCGCATGGGTTTCCATCTTAAATCTTGATGTTCATGTGTGTTGTTTATGTGTGATGGTTTATTATGTTATTACTACACATAGTTACTATATAAATAAGATACTGATGCACTGATTAAAGATCAACACATGATAAATTGACTAAATCATAGGTTCTCTCGGTATACGTTGGTTTCCTTAATCACAGTTTCATTCACATGCAAGTTCACTTCACTGAAGTAGCGTATATAAATATGTTTGGGAATTGAAAATTTATTGGATTGCAAATACTAGTTCACCCCCCTCTTAGTATTATTTCCAAAAGTTGGAATCAGAGAAGGTCCTTCAGAAGAAGCTTGATCACTTGAAGGGAAATCTTTCAAGTTGAATAATCAAGAATGCATGGGATCTATCAAACCACCAATATTCAATGGGAACGACTTAGTATATTCAAAAATAAGAACCAGATCTTATCTTCAATTGCTTGGAGCCAACGTTTGGGAAATTGTGGAAGGAGGATATCAATTTCTAGCAGAAATACCTACAAATACAACAGGTAAGAAGTTATACGAAACCAATGCCAAACCAGCCAATACTTTATAAGGAAGACGTCAGAATCATAATTCGTCAAAGTCATGTAGTTCAATACAACCAAAGAGATATGGGACAAAATCATTTAGAGCTACAAAGGAGGCTCCCAAGTAAAACATGCTAAGCTTCAAATTCTCAAAATTCAATATGAAACTCTTAAGATGCATAGTGATGAAAGTATTGCTAGTTACTTTTTACATGTAGATGAGATTGTTAATTGTATGAAGAATCTGGGTGGAGAGATCAAGGAGGCTACTTTAGTAGAGAAACTTTTGAGATATTTGTCTTCTAAATTTGAGTCAAAAGTATCTACCATAGAAGAAAAGTGGGATATTCAATCTCTTACTATGGTTCAACTTCATGGAATTCTAACTACCTTTGAAATGAGGAAAGGAGGTCCACTAGATATGAGATAAGCCGCTTTCAAAGCTTCAACAAAGGGAAAATAAAAGGAAGAGCACAACGAATCAATATATATTTCATAAGAAGAATATGAGGAAAACTTTGTCAAGAAACTTCAATGGGGTTCCGAAATATTCAGAGGTAAGCTACCATTCAAATGCTTTGCTTGTGGTAGAGTCGGTCATTATGCTACCAAATTTCCTCATAAAGATAAATATGAAAAGGGAAAGGAATATGCAAAAGGCAATAGAAAACAGGTTTTTAATAGAATAAGTTACTATACCCATGAAGATAGTGATGGTTTATCTAATAGTGATGAAGATGAAACTGAACAATATTATAAACTACTCATGGATTATGACAATGATGATTTTTTGGATACCTTAGAAGAGGAATACTTTCTTGAAGAAATCACAAAACTCAAAATCTGTTTAGAAGAAAATAATATGATCATAGACACGTTGACACATCAACTCACTGAAAGAGAAAATCACAATGAAAAACTAGAATGTGAAGTTGTGGGTCTAAGAAAAGAACTTGAGAAGACAAAATCTCTTAAATCTTAGATTTGCTAAAGGGTCAGAAACTTTAAATGAAATCATCAAAGTTCAGAATTCTCCTCTTATAAAGACAAGTCTTGGATATACTGAAGAATCATTCCAATCACAAAATCCGTCAGCCTCCACCAGAAGCTATCTTGATGCAACAAAGACTAGTGAACAATATGTCAATCATCAAAAAAAGCCTAAAATTACTCATCAAGTAAATCATGCAGAATTTACTCCAAGGATAAACATCAATAGAAGCATCAACCAACAGCTAAACAATGCCCTTAAAGATTCTATGATCGCAAAAACTTCTTTAATGGACAATGTTTTCCATGCCATAACTTTGGGCATAAGGCTACTCAATGTGTTGCTTACAAAACCATCATGACTAGAGAAGAATGAAATCAAGGGAGTGTAGTAGGAATCAAGAAAAGTTCCTATAATAACTTTTCTCCACTTGAAGATGAAATTGAATGTTCATTTTGTAATAACTTTGGTCATGAAGAATCTGAATGTAGAGGAAAATTTTGGACAACACTTCAAAAGGAGCAAACATCGTCAAATTCCAATATATGGAGAAAGAAGGAATTTCAATCAGAAAGATGTGGCATAGCTCTGTTTGTAGAAAGACAAGAGAATCAGTGGTACATCGACAACGGATGCTCCAAACACATGAAAAGTGATAAAGAGAAACTTCATTCATATAATTCTTTAGAAAGGGAAAAGAATGTCTCCTTTGGAAATGACACACCAGTTGTCATTAAAGGCAAAGGTTCTGTTTATTTAAAAGAAAAGGTTAAAGCTGGAAATGTCATGTATGTAGATGGTTTAAATCATAACTTGTTAAGTGTTAGTCAAATGTGTGATTAAGGAAATGAAGTTGTGTTTTGATCAAATGGATGTGTGGTTCGTGAGGTTGATACAAGAAATAAATTTATCAAGGTACAAGAACTCCAAACAATTTATACATACTCAAAACAGGACAAAAACAATGCTATCTAAGAAAAGCAAATGAAAATTTGTTATGGCACAAAAGATTGGGGCATCTAAGATTTCTCAAATAAGAAAAGCATCTAGGCTTAAGGTGTTCTGTGATCTTCCACTTATCATCATTCCAGAAAATACCATATGCATACCATGTCAAGTCGGCAAGCAAACCAGAGTTCATTTCATTGAAAAATAAGGATCATCAAGTAAGCCTCTTGAACTCATCCATAATGATTTATGTGGACCAACAAGGAAAAAGTCACCTCGTGGAGAAGAATACTTTATTTTATTCATTGATGATTTTTCTAGAATGTGTTGGATAGGTATAATAAAGCATAAATATGAAGAATTTTAAAAGTTTAAAGCCTTCAAAGCTTTAGTTGAAAATGAATCAAATCGAAAAATCAAATGTCTCAGATCTGATCAAGGGCGAGAATTCATATCAAATGAATTATTTGATTTTTGTGAACAACATGGAATAAAAAGGCAATTCTCTATCACCAGAAGTCCTCAACAAAATGGTGTAGTGGAAAGAATGAACAAAACATTTCAACAAATGGCTCAAGCTATGCTTGATGAATCTGGAACTCCTGCAACCTTCTGGGGTGAAGCTAATTTTTGGGTAAATAGTGATCAAACTCCATATGAACTCTGGTATGGTAAGCCTCCTACTGTAAAACACTTTAGAGTTTTTGGAAGTAAATTTTTCATCAAAAGGACTAATGAAAAACTTGGTAAGTTTGAACCCAGAGAAGAGGAAGGAATTCTTCTTGGTTATTCATCCATAATTAAAGGATACAAATGTTATAATAAAAGACTTCAGAAAATTGTTGAATGCATTGATGTAGTAATTGATGAAGCATGCAGAAATCTGGAACAAATGAAATCAACAGAGGAATATGACAATGAGGAAGATGGTGAATTATTTCCCGTATCAAATCAAAATTATATAGAGGAAGAAACCAATGAATCATTAGAAGAAGATACAACAAATAGGAAAAAGACTCCATCCAGGTATGTTCAAAAGAATCATCTAGAATCTCAAATTCTAGGAGAAAAAGGGTCTGGAGTATAGACAAGAAGAACTCTTACAGGTACCTCCAGTTATCTAGCATTACTATCCTCCATAGAACCATAGAATGTAAATGAAGCTAGTAAAGATGAATGTTGGGTTAAGGCCATGGATGAAGAACTTAACCAAATTGAAAAGAATGATACTTGGGAATTAGTTCCTATACCTCATGATAAAAATATTATAGGAACAAAATGGATATTTAAGAATAAGTTAAATGAAAATGGAGAGGTTATTAGAAACAAAGCAAGAATTGTTTGTAAAGGGTATGCTCAACAAGAAGGTATAGACTTTGAAGAAACTTTTGCACCTGTTGCCAGACTTGAAGCCATAAGAATGTTTCTTTCTCTTTCTAGTTTTTGAAAATTCAAAGTATATCAAATGGATGTAAAATCATCTTTTCTTAATGGAGATTTAGAAGAAGAAGTTTATATTGAGAAACCAGAAGGATTCATTCTAGGAAATGATGCAAAACTTGTATGCAAGCTCAAAAAGGCTCTTTATGGACTGAAACAAGCTCCAAGGGCTTGGTATTATCACCTTGAAAAATATCTACACCAAGACGGCTTCACAAAAGGTTCTACAGAAGCAACTTATATACAAAGATTGAAAATGATAAACTGCTAATTATTGTTGTTTATGTTGATGATATCATCTTTGGTAGCAATGAAGAATCTATGAGTCAGAACTTTTCCTCGGTTATGCAGCAAGAATTTGAAATTTCCTTACTTGGTGAACTTACTTATTTTCTTGGTCTACAAGTACAACAAACAAAAGATGGTATTTTTCTTTCACAAACTAAATATCTCAAGCAGATTCTGAAGAAGTACGAAATGGAAAATTCTAAACAATTGTGTACTCCAATGGTAATAGGATGCAGTCTTAGTTCTAACGATGAATCCCCTGCAGTGAACCAACAAGCATACATATCTATGATTGGAAGTCTGCTTTATCTAACAAGTTCAGACCTGATATCATGCATGCAGTAGGAATTGTTTGAAGGTGCAAATCCAAAGGAATCACATCTTCAGGTAGTAAAAATAATATTCAAATATCTTCAAGGAACTCAAGACTTTGGCCTATGGTATCCTAAAGATACAAATCTTACTCTTCATGCATATACAGATGCAGATTGTGTAGGAAATCTTGATGATCGAAAAAGAAATAGTGGAGGTGCATTCTATATGGGATCACAGTCATGTCTTGGTTCAGCAAGAAACAAATTTTGATTGCCTTACCTACAACTGAAGTAGAATATGTGGCTACCACATAATTTTGCACACAACTACTTTAGATGATGCAAACATTACAAGACATTCAAATCACATGTACTCCACCCATCTCCATTCTATGTGATAATACAAGTGCCATCAGTATTTCAAAAAATCCAGTCATGCACTCCAAGACCAAGCACATACCCATAAAGTACCATTTTCTACAAGAACAAGCGATTGAACAAAAGGTTAAATTGGAGTATGTTCCCTCCAAAGAACGGGATTCTGATATATTCACCAAAACGCTTCCGAGAGAAACATTTGAATATCTGAGATAAAATCTAGGAGTAGTTTCTGCATCATCCTAATGTTAAATCCATCTTTTTAGAGGAAGGTTCATATACGCGGTTTTCATGAAGGATATTCGCGTATATACGTGAGTTTCTGTGGATGCAGGAGCATATATGTTTTTCTGATAGATAAATAGTGAATCCGATTCTGATATGGGTGCTCACTCTAATATTGATGATTACAGTCTGTTGATATGCTTTGTTCATTGATTTTTATCTGACTGATGAAGCTGCCTTGATGAATAATTTGTTGAAAATGCACATGTAGCATAGGTTTAGGGGGAGCATTAGCCTTCACAAACATTATACATTGTTGGCATTATGGTTGTTGAATTATACTACGGTTCAGATATTTATTTCAATTTTTGCATAAGTCATGTATAGATCTAGGGTGTTATATGTCTCCTTTTGTCATAGTCTATTTTTTGAGTCCTATTGGACATGTGATGTAATTTGTATCCCCACTATGCATGGGATGGATGATGTAATAATTGTTGTATTTTAGTCATGTATAAACAATTGGTATATCCCCACTTGGTTGGGTGGATGAGTCAAATTTGGTGTTTCCCCACTTGGTTGGGTGATTGATGTATGTTGAGTCATTGGTCTTAGGGAGGTCATACTCACTTAGTTGAGTTATAGAGTCATGTTAATCCTTTTAAGAAAATATCTCTATAGACTATGCATGTATCAAGGGGAGCATGAACATCATACTGTATCTCAAAGGGGGAGAATATATTGGTTCGACCTTTGCCCTTGATGTCAAAGGCGGAGAGTATTTTGGTGTTGTTTGATATCTCTAACAGTTTCTACAGCTTGTAGTAATCAACACCAATATGGTTGCCATCAAGTCCAAAGGGGGAGATTGTTGGCATTATGATATAGGTTTTGTCCTTGATGGAAAGTCACTCACAAGTCCGCTCAGATTTGATAAGAGGAAACTCACAGTGTAACAGGTCAATTCAGAGGTAACAGGGCATTGGTACAAAAGAACAGGAACTTGGAACGAAGGTCTACTAATTAGAATCAACAAATTGAAGGAAAAGGATGTTTTCAGATAGTTTAAGTTCTATACATAGGTTCACCTTGTATAAACATTGTATACATGTAGGTTCACATAACAAAAAGAGCGTATATGTATGCACACACTTTCACAAGAGGAAAAGAGTGTAAGGATTGGAAAATCAAGGAAATTCAAGAGTAAAGAATACCAAGGGTCAATACCATGGTATTAGCCCAAAATATTGGGTGGATTAATGATTATTTGATCCATTTGAAGAATACCACAGGTCCTAAGTGTGGTTTTCATCTTAGGTATTGAGGAAGGCCAAAACTATATGAGGAGAAGATCAAAGGGTCAGGTGTGCAAGTGAAAGGGTTTCTCAGGAATACTTCTATCTGAAGTATATTTGATGTTGCAGGGGCTATGATTATGTTATAATTTGAAATATTATGTGCACCTTGAATTTAATGTTTGATCAGGATCATGAGACCTAAAATGACTTATCATTGAATGGTCTAATATTGGTTGGGCTAGATTTGATTGCTTACACATGTTTTATTCTTTAAATGTTGTTGGGTGCGGGAAACCGCAAGGGCAGTTTTGGAGCTTTAAGCACATATTTTGGTCCAATTTTTGTAATCCAAATGTAAAGACTCCACATTTTGTGTTCACAGAGCAAATAGATGTTAAAGAGTCATAGGGTTCTCCGCCCTTATTTTGATAATTTAATGTCGGTTGTAAAAGATCTACCCATGGTCCATAGACCATGGGTTTCTATAAATAGAGTGAAGCTCTAAGTAGTTAAAAGACATGAAGAAATCAATGATCGAAGATGTATGAGAGACAGCTCTGAAGTAGAAGTCTAAGTTTTGGGTTGTAGCATAGGTAGAGGCTCTGTAGCCGAGTTTGTAGAGGCCTAGAAGTCCGCAGCTAAGTGCGCAGGTTGGGTTGAGTCTATAACAGTCCTAAATTATCAATAAAGAGAACTATTCTACAATTTCTTTGTCTTTATTTCCTATTTATGCATTTGTTATATTGGGTATGAATATCACTTCTAATGCTTATATGATGCACGAATGTGTATAACTATATTGGTTAAGTGAACGCAAGTAATAACATTTGTTTACGCAAAGCTAACTAAGATTTGCTAATAAGATAAGTAAGATACATAGCTTAGTTTGGGAGATATCGCAATTCGCTTTCCTAGTAGCACGAAAGCATATCAACCCCTGGTTAGGGCTGCACGGAAGCCAATTGTAACATTTCACGAAGGTACTGAAGGGTAGGGCAAAGGGATAAGAAACCTACGTGAAGGAAGATATAGTTGGGATAAATCGACATCACATCCATCTCAAGGGTGCAGAAACTTGGTTCCAGCATCCCCCCATACTGCTTTGGGTGAGACTTCAATCCACGAGCTAATGCCGAAAGGGCCAGTAGTGTAGGGATTTGTTTGGCTAACTAACGTTGAACCTGGGTCAGGACCCCACAAGCCAACAAATGGTTCCGTTGTCGGGACAGGAATATATAGAGAGATGTGTGATGTTGTATCAAGGGAATCCAATTAAGAAAGAAATCAAAGGCTGGTTGGACAGAAGGATTCACGAGTTCACGACACAAGAGAACAGAAACCCGTGACTGTCAAAAGAAAAGTGGTTGGACCAATACTTGTATATGGAGATCCACGAAATATTTTTTGCCTCTTTCCCTATTAAGCTATATGAGTGGATAACAAAGCTAGCAAACAACAAAGGAAGGTGGAAACTTGACAGTCCTATTGTGTGGAACCCAGAGCTAGTGTGAAGGTTGGAAGCATCGAAGGATAAGATCACACGCACTGTCGATCATTGGCTCGATCGCATCATAGGAGTATTTGTTACTGAATTCACGGTTGACACCTCAATCAGCTATCGTGAGGCAGAGTGACACTTTTTCAAAGGACCACGAGGTAAGTACGTAAAATCTCTGAATACTTGGATTAAAATGCTATTGTGCAAAAAATGGGTTATGCAGTTACCTTGATGTTTGGGACTACGTGAAGTGGAAAAAGTTACAGAAACGAAGGAAATAAGGGTCTGGAGTATAGCCCCTTGATTTCACCACTGCAAAGGGACGAAGAAGGGATAGCGAAGGTCTCTCCGTGAAGTTATATTCAATTGATAAGATAGGGATTTCTGCAAATACCACCTCCGCACACACCACCTCCATCTTCACCACCATCACCTCCAACTTCACCTATACCACCTCCGCCACCACCGCGATTCAGTATGGCAAACACAGTGAAGTTGCCTTTGTTCAAAGGCTTGGGAAATGAGGACTTGGACCAATTCTGGTTTTTTGTGAGGGCTGTATGGGAAGCTCAAGGTGTTACAGATGATAACATAAAGAAGGCAACACTAGTTATTTCTCTGCAAGATTGAGCGCTAACCTGGTATATTAAGTACTCCAACGATAACCTGAATGCTACAGTATTGGACATCCAAGCAGTATTGAATAGGGAATTTAGCAGGCCTAAATCTGAAGCGTAATCGATTGTGGGATTCAAAGAGATCACGATGCTACCAAGTGAGATGCCTTGGGAACAAGATCATAGGTTGAAATGTACGATCTGCGAAGCCAACATGAATTTGACAGATGAACAACATCATGAGTGGTTAGTGGCTTTACTACTACCACACCTAAGAAGTGCACTGTCATGGTAGAAGATAACAACTCAGGCAGAGGCCTTGGAGATTTTCATGAGACTACATGCGACCCCAATGCAAGATCCTAATCTAGGAGCCACACGTAGCTAAAAAATTTGTGCCTTGAGATGCAAAGCTTGAAGCAGGATAGGACGAGTCGGCCAGAGGTGTGTGAAGAAGTATGGTGTGTGAAATGCAAGAGTTAGGGTCATGACAAAGACCACTGACCGGTCTTTACAAATTACCTTGCAAGAGGAGGACTGATGCCTTTAAGGCTAGAAGCTCAAGCAGGACTTAGTGCGGTGCCTACTTTGTGGTGTGCTATCTATCAAATAGACAGAAAACATGCTAAGGATAACTACCACTTGTTACAGAAGTATACACAAACTCCATAACAGTTGTTCTACAACATTTGCATATTAGTCGGACATTGTGAGCATACTTGTAGGAGCTATGATGACGGATAGAACTCTTGCCTATAGGGTTCAGGCCGAAATGCAACCCCTTGACCAAAATGCAGGTATGGCATGGATAGGATTTCAGGGGCGCGGATGAGGCCGAGGTGGAGGAGGACTTGGTAGAGGTCACAGAGAATTGATTTGCTACAATTGCGGAGGGCCAGGACACTATGCTCGAGATTGCACTAATCCAACGTGCCCATCGTGCAAGTATTGCACGTTGTTTGATCACAAGACAGGAGATTGTCATACGCTGATAGCTAGGATACATGACAAAGGAGGGCTACTGCCTCCCCTGACTTAGAACCTGCAAATGATGAGGTCTGAGCCATGTGAGGAAGATCCAAACATAAATATAGTGCTCCGAAGTGGAACTGTGATAGGAGATGACAAGGGGAAATAGCCAAAAGACATTACATGGGTTCGCAAAGCCCCAGCAAAAGAGGCTAAGTTCGATTTGGAGCGTGCCCATGAAGCATTCATGGAAGCTAAGAAGGGCTTCACTGAGGCCTCCACTTCAAGAACCAAAGATAAACCAAAGCCAGAGATGGACCCCTCCATGCTCACTACTTTCCTGGAAACCTGTATGAAGTTATTGCATGACAATAAGGCTGTGAAAGGGTTACAGGAACTTATCAACAGATGTGCTGGGACCATGCCAGGATAACTGCGCGTAGTCTGGAAGACTGGAAAACATAAAACAAGGACGGGGCGTGAAATGAGACTAACTACGCAGATCAGAGAATACGAGATGGATCAAGTCATTCTGGATTTGGGATCAGATGTGAATGTTTTACCGAAATAGACATGGGAGCGAATGGGGAGACCTACACTACAATGGTCTTCGATTCAGCTGAGGATGACGAATCAGAAGAAAATCATACCCATGGGGCGTCTGCAGGGAATAACTATGGATATCGAGGGAGCAAGCATGTTGGCAAATTTTGAAGTAATAGAGATTGTTGATGATAGAAATCCCTACCCTGCGCTCCTGGGAATTGACTGGGATACTGATATGAACAAGGTAGTCAATCTGAAGAAGTGAAATATGATCTTTGAGAGGAATTCACTACGTGTAATAATACCTCTGGATCCTGCTGAAGGATCGTGCTATACGGAGCCAGTCCATGATTATGAGAGTGATGATGATCCGGACTACATCTATAAGATAACAATGCGATACCAAGACTAGGTGAATCCCACCGCGGATGGGTGGATTACATCGGAGCGTGAGAGTTCCTGCACTTTAGATACCGACGAAGAAATAGAATAATGGTAGAATTGATTACATGAAGTAACTACGTTGAATTGCAATATGATGACCTGGTCGCTATGTTGTGTGTCATCAGAGGTAAGGAATTTGCCTACTTATGATGGACTGAATGAGATAGATATCTTTTTGGATGCATTTGAAAGAGAGGTGCTAGAAAAACAATGCTTCCAGGTCTTGGACTGGGTACTGCATGCTATGCCTGCAAGATGGTGGGGTACGCACAAAGGAAGCTTTAATGATTGGAGGAATGTAGGAGAATGATGCGAGCATGATTTGGAAAGCCTAAGATGCAACTGAAAGAAAAGTCTGATGGGCAGAATGATCATCACACATGGATGCAGGCCTATGGAGAAAAGCCCCAACCTGAGTAGGTGCCCCTGTACTCTGTGTTAAAGTACTTGGTTAATAAGCCTGTGTTGGGCGGGCGCATCTGCATATGGCTTTTATTGTTCCAAGAATATGATTTTGAAGTTGTTTTTCAACCTAGATGATTGAACGTGGGACCAGACCACCTGTCCCACATTGAGATAGGGGAGGAACCCACTAATTTGGAGGAAGGATTACATAACGCACAACTTTTTGCTGTGCACGTCATAGATGGACATTTCAAGGATATAATACACTTCCTAACAACTGGAACTGCGCCATAAGGATACTCTGTCCAACAAAAGAGGGAATTATTGGTGTGCATAGTAGATTTCATGTCATTGTTGGTCATCTATACAAGATGGGGACTGATGAAATACTGCAAAGGTATGTACCTGAGTTTAAACGAAGCAGCATCCTCGCGAATGCTCATGGGGGTGTCGCGGTAGGACATTATGCAAGGAGAGAAACCGCGCAAAATATTCTATGTGCAGGGTTGTGGTGAACAACCCTTCATCAGGATTCAAAAGCATATTACAAGGTGTGCGACATATGTCAAAGAACGGGTAAGCCATCGCGGAGGGATGAAATGCCTTTGAATCCACAAATGGCATTCCAACCTTTCGAAAAGTGGGTATTAGATTTTGTAGGGCCTATTCAGCCTCAAGGGAAGACAGACGTGAGGTATATTATCACTGCAATGGAGTATTTGACTCATTGGGCAGAAGCGCAGCCGGTGAAGGATTGCACAGGTGCAACTACCACAAATTTTCTATTTGAACATGTACTAAAACAATTTGGATGTCCAAAGATCTTGATGAGCGATCGTGGTACACACTTCCTGAATGAGACGATCAGCGCGCTAACGGAGGAATTTCAGGTGTATCACCAGAAGAGAACACCTTATCACCCACAGGCTAACGGGATAGTGGAGGCATTCAACAAAGTACTGGAGACCATAGTGACCAAGGTTTGCATCGCTCAGTGAAATTATTGGGACCTACGCATACCTACAATATTGTGGGCTTATCGAACAACATGCAAGAAGTTAACGGGATAGACACCCTTTAGGCTGGTATACGGGGTTGAAGCTATGATGCCTATGGAATACATCATGCCTAGTCTATGCATAGCAACACTCATAGGTATGATGGATCACGGAGCCTTGGAAGAGAGGCTCACGTACTTGGATGAGCTGGAAGAAGAGAGATTTTTGGTTGGATTTCACTAGTAGGTCCAAAAGCAGCATGAAAAGGCATGGCATGACCGACATATTAAGCTACATACCTTTAAGGTGAATGGCTTGGTGTTGTTGTATGATAATAAGTTCGATAAATTTTTAGGGAAACTCAGAATGCATTGGCTGGGGTCGTATGTTATTAAGGAGATTACCAACGGTGGCACGGTCCAACCGGTTAAGTTAAATGGAAATCCCTTCCCAGGAAAAGTGAATGGCAGTCGTTTGAAGCCATACACAGGTGGTCTGGCCATCTGACTATCTGATAGAAGCACAGTATTAATTCCCCAGGCAGCTGAAAGGAAGCACATGACTATAAACTACATTACCTAGGTTGGAGAGCTGCGCGATTTCAGGACTGCGTGAAGCAGCGAAGTGTCACAGGGTCCACGACAGCGCGAAGATAGCTATGCTAGTGCGTAGCTCCACCAGAAAGTGACCATTAAAGTCACTATTCACAATTTGATGGTCGGTTTGAGGCCAAATAGAGCGAGCGGCAGGCATTTAAGGTGATATTTATGGGTAGATTCTTGAAAATCTGCCACCAATCTAGCACTAATGGACCGAATGTGGGGGAAACGGTCGAATTCAAATTCAAAAGGCCCTATAAATTACAAGTGGTTGTCCAGTGAACAACACTTGGAATTTTGAGAACTGAGTTGTTGCGCGCTCAAGTATACATGAACCGAGACCTATTTGAGACCCTGAAAGCGAATTCATTGTTTGAGCAACTACCAGAGACACTGCAAGAATTGTGGAATAGTGCTATGTTAGCACTCGAAAAAGGCATGGACATAGAAGTAGTGACAACCGAGGAAGCAGCATAGGAAATTATAGTAGTGGAAGCCCCAGAGAGCATCAGAATAATAGTTGAGGTCCCTAAATCACCCAGAACACCGAGACCTAACAAGGATAAGCAGTTTATGACCCCAATGCACATCTCACCATGAAACCAACAGAGGACCAAGCTCACCTTCCAGGAAAAGGGGAAGGCCATTAATCTAGAGGCAAATGAGGAGGAGTCTGAAGAAATCCTGTTGGATGAGTAGGATGTAGAGATGGAAGTTGAAACCCAAGGTGCGGACCCTATTACTCGATTACTTGAATATGTTCCTCTGTGCAAGGGTAAAGCCAAGGTGCCGAAGGACATAGATGAGAGCAAGAGCTCTCTGCAAACTCCACTACTCCCAGATGATATTTTTTTGAGGGACCACACTTCGGGCGGGTTCTTGTGTTGAAGTTTGAAGATCGGGACCTCGCAGACCACGAGAATTTCCCGTACTTAGAGACTGAGAAGCTAATGTGCCAGAGGATTGACATGATCGTTGGAACAATTCAATTGGAATCGCAAACATGGATCATAGGTGTAGAGAAAGTCGGGTTGCTTAACCTACTCTGGGTGCCGCATTACCACCGCGCCCCAGTGACTGCCTTTATTATCAGGAAGCTGCAAAAAAGAGGAAGTAGAGGCTAAGGCCCAGGTAGCGAGCAATGCCACGAAAGTGGCAGAACAGTAGAAAATAGGGGAAGAAGAGCATGAAGGATAGAAGTCACCTTCACTCAGAACTAAAGCATAAACAAATATAGAACAAGTTGGCGCAGACTCGCAGATGACGTCCACCCAACTCAAGTGTCTGTGACCGCGAGAGAAGGCAATTTCACGAAAGAAAAGCAAGGCATCTAAAATGTTTTTTGACCCAATCATCCTCACTGAGGGGAATTTGGATGACATCGGAGAAAAAGTGAGGGATGTCACCATGATGGCCCTCCAAAAATTTGAAGAACAACGACATCTGGTATTGGGGGCTCTTTGAACAAAACTATAGGAGTTGCAGGTTCGCACTCCATAGGCTGGCACAGTGTCCACCAGCCTCGCAATTGGCACTTCAGCTACCGTGGAGATGTTGTGCATAAGGGTGACCAATGCGGTACTGCTACCTAATGGGGTGCTCACTACAAAAAATGAGGGTGACAGGCCTATGGTTAGCAGTCTGAAAAGGGTAGGATTGAACATGGTTGTGCTCCCACAGGAGACACTCTACTTCTTACAGGATGGAGTCACTGCGGAACTCAGGGCCTGGGATAGTCGCGCTCTGCAGGTGATGAGTGAGCAGCACATAAACATTGAGCAGTTGGGCTTGCAGCACAACAAAGCAGTAGAGCAGAATAAGCAGATAATGGAGGTTATGGAGGAAGCCTGCTGGATGGTCTCGAGGTTGGACATTTAGGCAGACGAACCAGTGGAGGCGCACATCCACAAATGGGCAACAGGGGTGCGTGACGCTCAAGCAGAGATGGCCAAGGTTCAGCTGGAGTTGAACCTGTAGATCACAGAACTGTAATCGAAGGCTCAACCTTCAACTCCACTAGAGATCAGGTAACAATGTACCACCCCTGTTACAACAACAATGGCGGCGGTTGATAGTGTAGTGGAAGACTGCATGCATCTTTTAGAATAGTCATTTGAGGTCCTAACCACCCTACAAGAGGACCCGAACGTAGAGCACCTAGAGACAAAGGCGTGTGAGCTCTAATAGAGGTATGATGAGGTAAAAGGGACTGCGCAAACTATTTCCCTTACACAGAGGCTTGCACAAATGCAGGAGGCAAAGGTGCTCAAGGAATAGGTGGATGTTGCTCGGCACAAAGAACTGTCTTAAAAGCACACCTACAACCATGGATAGATGAGGCTTACACTATCATAGCCTCCACTGAAGGAAATCTCACGAAACTGCAGGCAACTCAGCAGAATATTCAGAGCAGCAGTCATTGAACAGTGCATGGAAGAAGTCCAGCAGGTGGCCACTTAGTGCGTTGCTGAAATTGCGGTGATCCAAATAGAGTTGGGAGGTCTTTGTGCTAAGATATCTGCACCTATAGAGTGACTCGAGGGTGATGTTGGGTGTGGAGCCTGATTATCTTCTATATTCAAAGGTATCGCCAGGACCCCAGCTTGAAATGGGGGCGGCAACGCCGCCCGTAAAATGTTCGTTGCAGGGGGGGTCCAAGGGGGGGCGGCTGCGACCTTTGGGAGCCCCCCCCTGGCGGGGGGTTTCGGGGGCAGCGCCCCCAAAGCTAAAAACAGCTGTAAAATTGCCTTGTAAAAGTATAGTAATTTCTAGTCAATCTGGGCCGTTCATTAGGCGGATGATCTGACGGTAGAACTTATGTTTAGTTTAGGGTTTTTTTCCCTAGAAGGCAACCCCTCTCTTTGTATGAGGGTATTGTATTTGAGGCTGTGTGATAGATGTGTATTCTGTGAGCGAGAAACAAAGAGGTGAGACTGTGAGAGAAAACAGAGGATATTACAGCGGATTTGCTGTAGGTTGTGTCTCTTCATTTTGCTGGATAATAGAAAGGAAGGACTGGTTGTTCGAGGTGGACATAGCCCAAACTGGGTGAACCACGTATATCTGTGTCTCTCTTGTTTTGTGCATTTTCTGTGTTTATATTTCTGCAATATTTTATGTGTTCCATTGCTCCGTAATATATAATTTTCTAACAACTGGTATCAGAGCCGAAGGTCTATTTGGCTGATAAACTCGCAGGAAAGAAGGGTTCCTGGTTCGAGTGGGAGCAATGGCGGAAGATGGTAAGTTTAGGGTCGAGAAATTTAACAGCCAAAACTTCTCGCTGTGGAAGATGCAGATGGAAGATTATCTGTATCAGAAAGATCTATACCTACCATTGGGCAGAAAAACAAAGATGCCGACGGGTATGAAAGACGAAGAATGGAACCTTCTCGATAGAAAGGCACTCAGAAAAATACGGTTGTGCCTTGCTGCGTCAGTCGCCTTCAACATTTCGAAGGAAACCACGACAGAGGGTTTGATGCAGACATTGTTGAAACTATATGAAAAACCCTCAGCCTCAAACAAGGTATTTCTTATGAAACGGTTATTTAATATGAATATGTCGGAAAGTAGATCTGTTGCAAACCATTTAAATGATTTTAATACAGTTACAAGTCAGTTAAGTTCTGTAGGGGTAAACTTTGATGATGAAGTTAGAGCTCTGTTATTCTTGTGCTCATTACCAGAAAGTTGGAATGGTTTGGTAATGGCCATTAGTAACTCCGTTTCTAGATCTAGTACTTTAAAGTTTGATGATGTTGTCGGTGCTATCCTTAGCGAGGAAATGCGACGGAAAAGCTCCGGTGAGACATCGGGAAATGCTTTGAGTGTAGAGTCTAGAGGAAGAAAAATGGAAAGAGGAAAGAGCTTAGGATATCGCAGTAAATCAAGGAAAGGCAGATCCAAGTCCAGATCGGGGATAGTGTGCTGGAAATGTGGAAAGAAAGGACACCTAAAGAAAGACTGTAGATCTCGGAAGGGAAAAGAAGGAGATGCACAGCAAGAAAACAATCATGAAGCAAATGTGACAGGTGAGGTGTTACAAGATGCTTTGATTCTTTCTTTTGAAAATATTACTGATTCCTGGGTGGTAGATTCAGGGGCTTCATTCCATGCCACACCTGATAAGAAATACTTTCATGACTATGTTCAAGGAGATTTTGGACAAGTTCATCTGGGTGATGATAAACCCTGTAAAATCGTTGGAATGGGTAAGGTTCTTGTAAAACAGCAGAATGGAAACCAATGGCTATTAAAGGAGGTAAGGCATGTTCTAGATCTAAAGAAAAACCTGATTTCAACAGGGCAGTTAGGCGGTGAAGGTTGTGTGACAACTTTCACAGATAAAGATTGGAAGGTCACCAAAGGAGCCCTGGTAATAGCAAAAGGCGAAAAGGTTGGTACATTGTATTTATGCAATGGTATTTCTAACTCTGTTAATGCTTTAACTTCCAAAGGAGCAGATGCAGCATTATGGCATCATAGGCTCGGACACATGAGTGAAAAGGGGATGAAGATTCTTCACTCAAGGAATTTGTTGTCGGGTTTGAAGAATGTTGATTTGGACTTCTGTGAGAATTGCATTTATGGAAAACAGAAGAGAGTCAGATTTCTCAGAGTTGGGAAAGAAAAGAAGAATGAAAAATTAGAGCTTGTGCATACAGATGTATGGGGACCTGCTCAGGTATCATCTCTTGGTGGCTCTCGTTATTATGTTACTTTTATTGATGATGCAACTATTAAAACTTGGATTTATTGTATTAAGAATAAATCTGATGTATTTGATACTTTCAAGAAATGGAAAGCTTTGGTTGAGATTGAGACAGGAAAGAAATTGAAGTGTCTTAGATCAGACAATGGAGGTGAATATTGCAGCAAAGAGTTTGATAGGTACTGTTCAGAGCATGGAATTCGCAGAGAGAAGACAGTTCCAAGAACACCACAAGAAAATGGTGTGTCAGAAAGGATGAATAGAACAATCATGGAGCGTGCAAGGTGCATGAGATTGCATGCAGGATTGCCTTTACAGTTTTGGGCAAATGCTGTAGATACTGTTGTTTATCTAATAAACAGAGGGCCTTCAAGTTCCTTGGATGGTGGTGTTCCAGAGGAAGCATGGACAGGTAAAAAGGTAAACTACTCTATTTTAAAGCCTTTTGGTTGTGAGGCCTTTGTCCATATTGATAAAGAAAATAGAACAAAGCTTGAGGCAAAGTCAAAGAAATGTACCTTTATTGGATATGGTGTTAATGATTTTGGTTATCGCTTATATGATTACGAAAATCACAAAATCATTAGGAGAAGAGATGTAATATTCAATGAAAAGGTCTTGTATAAGAATCAGTTGCAGGAAAAGAAACAGGAAAAGGAAAACAAGGAATACGCAGTTTTTGATGAAATCACTGAAAAAGTAAAGGTGCCTGAAAATAATAATAATCAACAACCACAACAACAGCAACCACCACCACAACAACAGGCACCCGAAACACCTGAAAGTGGTGTTAGAAGATCTACTAGGATAAGTAGAACCCCTGAACGATACTCTCCTTCATTATATTATTTATTGCTGACTGATTTTGGTGAACCCGAATGTTATGAAGAAGCAATGCAGGTTGAAAGCAGGAAGAAGTGGGAGGTAGCCATGGAAGAAGAGATGGACTACTTAATGCATAACCAGACTTGGGATTTAGTCAGGTTGCCTGTAGGAAAAACGACATTGAAGAATAAATGGGTTTACAGGCTAAAGGAAGAAGATGGAGGAAAACAGAGGTATAAAGCTAGACTTGTGGTGAAGGGGTTTGCACAGAAGAAAGGTATTGATTTTGATGAAATATTTTCTCCTGTTGTTAAAATGACTTCAATCAGAACTATTTTAAGTCTTGTAGCAGCTGAAGATTTGCATCTTCAGCAGTTAGATGTAAAGACAGCCTTTCTCCATGGGGATTTGGAGGAAGAGATATATATGTAGCAGCCACAAGGATATGAGGTGAAAGGGAAGGAGAAACTAGTGTGCAGGTTGAAGAAGAGATTGTATGGCTTAAAACAGGCTCCAAGGCAGTGGTATCTAAAATTTGACAAGTTTATGTCTAAACAAGGTTATACTAGATGTCACTCTGATCATTGTGTTTATTTGAAAAAGAAAAATGATGGCAGCTATATTATATTGTTATTGTATGTAGATGACATGCTTGTTGCAGGATCTAACATGCAGGAAATAAATGTGCTCAAAAGAAAATTGGCAAATTCATTTGCAATGAAGGATTTGGGAGATGCAAAACAAATCCTTGGTATGAGAATAACTAGAGACAGGAAAAATCGTAAATTAACATTGTCTCAGAATGAGTACATACAAAAGGTGTTGAAAAGATTTAACATGCACAATGCAAAACCAGTTAGTACACCTTTTGCTAGCCATTTCAAACTTAGCAAGGAAATGTGCCCAAAGACCGAAGAAGACATGGATTATATGTCTAAAGTTCCATATGCATCAGCAGTTGGAAGCATAATGTATGCAATGGTCTGCACAAGGCCTGATATTGCACATGCAATGGGAGTTGTAAGCAGGTACATGAACAATCCAGGAAAGGAACATTGGATGGCAGTGAAATGGATTCTCAGATATTTGAAAGGTACCACAAATCAAGCATTATGCTTTGGTGGTTCAAACATCTCCCTACAAGGATATGTTGATGCAGATATGGCAGGTGACAGAGATAACAGGAGGAGCACTACAGGATATGTATTTACTGTTGGAGGAACAGCTGTTAGTTGGGTTTCAAAAATCCAAAGTGTTGTTGCACTTTCAACAACAGAAGCAGAGTATGTTGCTGCTACAGAGGCTAGTAAAGAAATTATTTGGTTACAAAGGTTTATGGGTGAATTGGGTAAGGAGCATGATATGGGCACGTTATACAGTGATAGCCAAAGTGCCATTCATCTTGCAAAGAACTCAGCGTTTCATTCCAGGACTAAACACATACAGCTCAAGTATCATTTCATACGATCAGTGTTGGAAGATGGAGAGTTGAAGCTGGAAAAGATACACACTAGCCAGAATCCTGCAGATATGCTAACAAAAGTTGTAACCAGGGAGAAACTGAGAATATGCTCAGTTTCAGTTGGTCTTCAAGGATGACGATGAAGATGAGAAACAGCCAGGTCCAAAGATGAGTCATTGTCCAGCAAATGGAGCAGCGGTGGAGTTGCTACAATCAGTCTCCAAGTGGGAGATTGTTGGGTGTGGAGCTTGATTATCTTCTATATTCAAAGGTATCGCTAGGACCCCAGCTCGAAATGGGGGCGGCAACGCCGCCCGTAAAATGTTCGGTGCAGGGGGGGTCCAGGGGGGGCGGCTGCGACCCTTGGGAGCCCCCCCTGGCGGGGGGTTTCGGGGGCAGCGCCCCCGAAGCTAAAAACAACTGTAAAATTGCCTTGTAAAAGTATAGTAATTTCTAGTCAATCTGGGCCGTTCATTAGGCGGATGATCTGACGGTAGAACTTATGTTTAGTTTAGGGTTTTTTTCCCTAGAAGGCAACCCCTCTCTTTGTATGAGGGTATTGTATTTGAGGCTGTGTGATAGATGTGTATTCTGTGAGCGAGAAACAGAGAGGTGAGACTGTGAGAGAAAATAGAGGATATTATAGCGGATTTGCTGTAGGTTGTATCTCTTCATTTTGCTGGATAATAGAAAGGAAGGACTGGCTGTTCGGGGTGGACGTAGCCCAAACTGGGTGAACCACGTATATCTGTGTCTCTCTTGTTTTGTGCGTTTTCTGTGTTTATATTTCTGTAATATTTTATGTGTTCCATTGCTCCGTAATATATAATTTTCTAACAGGTGATTCACGATGTTTGTGTTTGGGGCCTGTTGGGAGCAGGATCCCCCAAGGACAGCTTTGGGGCTTAAAGCCCATATTTTGGTCCAATTTTTGTAATCCAAATGTAAAGACTCCACATTTTTTCGTCGCGAAACACGTAGATGTTAAAGAGTCATAGGGTTGTCTGCCCTTATTTTGATAATGTAATGTCGATTGTAAAAGATCTACCCATGGTCCACAGACCATGGGATTGTATAAATAGAGCAAAGCTCTAAGTAGTTAAAGACACAAAGAAATCAATGATCAAAGATGTATGAGAGATAGCTCTAAAGTAGAAGTCTAAGTTTTGGGTCATAGCATAGGTAGAGGCTCTACAGCTAACTGCGCAGAGGCCTAGAAGTCCGCAACTGAGTGCGCGGACCCCTGCAACTAAGTGTTCAGGGTGGGTTGAGTCTGTAACAATCCTGAATTATCAATAAAGAGAAGTATTCTAAAATTTTTGCGTCTTTATTTCCTGTTTATGAATCTGTTATATTGGGTATGAATTTAACTTCTAATGCTTATATGATGCGCAAATGTGTATAATTGTATTGGTTAAGTGAATGCAAGTAATAACATCTATTTAGACAAAGCTAACTAAGATTTGTTAATAAGACAAGTAAGATACTTAGCTTAGTTTGGGAGAAATCGCAGTTTGCTACCTTAGCCGCACGAAAGCATATCAGCCCTTGGTTAGGGCTACGGGGAAGACGATTATAACATTGTGAAGGTACTAAAGGGTAGGGCAAAGGGATAAGAAACTTGTGTGAAGGCAGGTATAGTTGGGATAAACTGACATCACATCCATCTCAAGGGTGTGGAAACTTGGTTCCAGCATCCCCACATACTGCTTCGGGCGAGACTTCAGTCCGCGCTCCACGGGCTTATGCCAAAAGGGCTAGTTGTGTAGGGATTTGTTTTGCTAACTAACACTGAACCTGGGTCAGGCCCCCACAAGCCAACAAATGTCATGATCTGGGTATGTCTAAAGTCTGGAATAGCAGCGAAGTTTGAGTTAATATTTTCAGATCTATACGTTGGTTCGGCTTGGTAAAGGCACATGTACACACAAGTTCGACTCTTCCAAGTAGCGTATGAAAAGGAAAAGCCTATTGTTCAGAAATGACTAATTTATCTTATCAGTGTTGTTGTTTTACTGCTATCTATCAATGAAGTCTTGTTAGATCTTAATGTAAAACTGAATGCATAAGGAGTTTGTGCCTGATTGATTGTGTTAGAGTCAGTGTTTGCATACTTCCATCAGTGATCAAAATCACTCTTTTATATCATATTACGTTCCCACTCTGAAAGTTTTGTCATTCCACCTAGGTCCTCATTTAAAAAATTACTCACTGCTGGTAGCACTATATCAAAATCCCTACTCTCTCTCAAAAATAAATATTTGCTGGCCCACCTTCATGTATCTTACTGAGCATACATTTACCATAAAGGCTTATTTCATCATGTTTTGTGTCATTCTAGTCCACATGGAGTCTGCTCATTCAAGGTCCCATTAGGTCATTAGGTTTCATTCTTTCAAGGTCCAATAATACTCCATTTCACTGCATAAAGCCAGCAAAAAAGTATGACAGTGAGAAAAATAATATCCTTTTGTAATTTTAAAAGGATTGGTAAACATGTGACTATGTTTTCCCAAGTTCTAATTTTTATTCCATGTACCAGTTCTATTTAAGAGTGTAATTCTATTTCGAAAAACAGATGTAATATTTTTTCTAATTTATGTAATTTTATGTTCATTATACGTAATAAGTTACTATTCCTAAATTTGTCAACTCAAATAACTATGTGCCAACTTCATCCAAGCCAATTCAAATGTGAGGAATTCCAAAATTCCATGCATCATCAACCTGCAAAAAGAAAATAAGGGAGTAAAGGGAAATTAGCAGGCATTTCAAAAAGGGAGAAATGAAATATTAGAAAGTGGGTTTTAAAGCTAAAACATCAAATTCGTTTGAGCATAAAGGCCTTCCTAGCATATAACTCAACTCCATTTTCCTAATATCATTTCTTGAGCAAACCCCAAGATACTATTTTTCACAATTCTAGGCGAAAATCAACAAAACAGAGCAGGCGTTATGCGTTCTCTTCTGGTGCTACGTGTTCTTTTCAGGCGATGCACACTTGCCCGGTGTTGCCCACCTGCCATGGGCACTGCGCATTCCCTTCCAGCGCTGTGCACTTGCCAGAGGTGCTACACACTTGCCACATGTGATGCACATTTGTCCAGGAGAAATAAAATGACCTCCTCAGCTCCACCAAAGTTGCATTCGACCTCCCACAAGTAAGTAACCACTGAAGATTACATTTTTCCCCCTAAAATCATTCTCAAGGTGTTTTTAATGTTTGTTGAATACTTGGGGTTATTTCCACATCTAAACCCTAGTATCTCCCTAAAAACTACCCTTTCACTCTCAATTCCTAAATTTTCACTCCCCTACTCTTTCATACACCCCCTACACCTTCATTCCCTTTCCCTAAATCCTTTTATCCCAAATACTCTCTAAACCTTTGTACCTAAACCCTAAGTCCTAAGTGTTACAACTACCTAGGCTCCCAAACCCCCTACATTGCAAACAATTTCCCCATCCCAAAAATCTATCATATTAATACCCCATATCCTCCTCCATTACATACATCCCTTCACCCATCTCCTTCATATTTCCCCTTCCCCATTTCCTATTCCAAAAAAACCACATTCCAACTACCTTATACCTCCCTAGGGTTTGATATTACAACACTATGGCAGAAGAGGGATATAAACCATACAATGAGGAAGAAGAAACAGAGGTCAAGAAAACACACAAAGGAAGCAGGATACTCAGATTTGAGCCAACAAATCTCAGGGAACTCTTGGCATTCCTATGGCTGTGACATCCTTCAAATATCTAGGTTGTTATTATTTCTGTGAGCAAGTTCAGGCATTCCAACACCATCCTATGTTGACTGGGCTCTTTATATCTAAACTACAAGATAACCAAGTCACTTTAGCAAGTGTCACTTTTACTTTATCTACTGCCATTATATCAGCTACCACTGGAATCCAAAATGTTGAGGAGAAATGGTTTAAACAAGGTTAGTTGGAGAGACATTATTATGATCCTTTCATAAAACCAAGGCACAGAAATGAAATAAAGGGTTATTTTCCTTTTTCTCACCTACTAGACAGATATGCTCCTATGATGAAAATTATCATGAAATAATTTTCATGTGAAGGTAGATTTTCTAGGATTTATTCCTATAACATCTGGATTTTAATGCATTTTACTAGGGTAAAATGCTCAATGTACCCTACTATCTGCTCCAGAGCATTGATAAGATGGCCTACATTATCCAGTAAAGGGAGTATGAACATCAAATGAATAGTCTCTTTCATCATTCCCTCATTAAAATAATCGTCCTTTATCATCTCAAAGAGATCAACATTACATGGAGTACCTTCATAGCCAATTCCATATTCACTTATTTATCTACTCAAAATGTTCAAATAATCCCTTCATCATCTCACCCTTCCACCTCCATTCCTCCATCTCAACCCATAGATCATTCATCCTCATCTGATCAGTCACCCTCACCATCACCTCCATCATCACCATTTCATGAGCATATCCATTCACCTAACAGAGATGAAATCAGAGAGCAGGAGCAGATTGGACAGGTTGAGGTCATCAAGCCTAAAGGGGCTGATTTGGGCACTTTGACACACATTTATCAGAGAGGCCATAGGAAAGTGTTTTCCCCACAAATTGTGGGAGGGGCCTTACCTTCTTCATCAGCAAAGCAGGTACAGAAGGGCAAGGAAAAGATGACAGAGACAAAGATTCAGCATGAGGAGGAGGACCTCCATGAGACAGAGCAGGATTTTGACTTGGTTAACCTAGTTGAGCATGATGACAGTGAGAGCACAAGAATTTTCATCAAAGAAAAATATGCACTCATCAGGGAGCTCCAAATCAACCTAGAGAGATCAAAATACATCATCTCATATTATGAGTAGGAGAATAAGCAGCTTCAAGCCAAACATGATGTCATGGAAATTAAGCTCATCAAGGCAAAGAGGGAAGCAATGAAAGACAAGGAATTGCTAGATGATGCCTATGACAGTTATGGTGAACTTGAAGAAGAGAAAGAACCTAGAAAAAGACCTAGAACTACGGAGCTGAAAAGAGCTCTAGAACTAGTGAAACAAAAGGAGGCTGAGCTTGCTAATGATCTCACATGGAATGAGCAATTTTCCATCTTGATCAATGAGAACTGGGAGCATTGGCTTGATAAGTTCAATCAACATTTAGAGAAGCTCCTAGACAAATCTAACCAGCAAAATGAAATTCAAAAGAAGATGGCAAAACACTATGCCAATAGAGAAAGGAATGCCAGGGAAAAACTCAAGGCTACAAAGGAAAAAATTGAAGCCCTAACTCACCAAAAAGAGATGGAGAAGCTTGACATACTTGCAGAGGCTTCACTCCAAGCCTAGATACACCAAACATAAGCTCCTTGACTAATTTTGAAGTCTCTTAGAATATTTTGGTAAATATATGTTTTATGTGTTTTTTAGGCAAATTAAATATGATCTACATCGTCAAACGCAGCCTAGGGAACTGCACACTTTTTTGGGACAATTTTTGGAGAAAAGGAATCCACAAATGGATGAAGAAATGCCAATACATCTAATAAAACCATTTTTCCAGCCCTAGTTTGCTAAAATCGCAGGTGAAAAGGGAAATAAACTAGCAAAAAATTGTGTTTTTGCCCTCTTTTTTAGCTAGGCGTTGAACACTTGACCACTCTTGGGAGAATGAAGTTTCGGAGGGCCAAATAAAGAAAATTTTGAAAAATAAAGGCAAATTTGGAAACTAGATAGGATAAGCTTTCCAATGAGCTATCCTAGGCTCAATTTGAACACCGAGAAGGAAAGAAAAATTGGGTCTGAAGATGGAGCTACACACTTGACAATTGGCCTAGTTTTTCACTATTCTTCTCCAGATTTGGTTTTTACCTATGGGAAATCAATATTCTACTGATGCAATTGATATGATATATGTAATTATGGTCTTTTACTATTACCTAGGGGTAAATTCATTATGTTAATAGTCTTCATCAAGTCAAATGAATCAATTGCAATGTAATTAGGGATGCGTCACTTTAACCATCCTACACTCTAGCTATCAGTTTTGATTTTGGTGGAATTTCTCCTCTTCTCATGGATTCAACCCTTGAGGTTGGGAGAATTTTGTTTTGAGGTCTTATCTTTCCTTTCTTCACTTTTTGGATAGGTTGGACTCCATTGGATGTTGTACTAGTGTTTCAGACTTTGGCATGGAATATATTGGATGAGTTGCAGCTATTTTGGTGGGATTACTATGGCATGGTATTTTGACACTGTTTCTTCTTCAGTTACATGTGTGTGAATGTTTTATATCTTCCATGATCCATTAAACTCTACATACAAAATCTCCACACAAGCTCCAACACAATCACCTCAAAACACCACTCCATATCACACATCAATACCTGACTCACTACATAAATATATGACTGAAATAAACTTTAGCTATCTATTGCTATAACTACAAAGTGCTTCAAAAATTATGCATAATGTAACTCAAATAGTTTGCAGGCTCTTCTCCAAGCTCACTCTCACACAACACAACAAAAATAGACAATCGACCAGCTCACAATGAGCTTTCTCCAGCGTATAGATGAACTAAAGTGCTCAACTCAATAATTACACAGACCTACTAGGCATCACAACTCTTCTCATATGCTACATTAGATTTGGATTCCGCTCATTGAACCAAACTACCACTAACTCCATTAGCCTAATTGATATTTTCAATTTTGATCAACTTTTGGATGCCCCACGAACTTTTATGACCATAAACTAAAAAGTTTCAATCAAGGATGTCACCATAAACCAAAAATTAGCTCAACACCACGAGAAATATGGATTAAATCTTGAAAAATCCTCCAGCTGCACCCTTTACACATTTTGAAATTGACTAGGGCTATAATTGCTCCCAAATGTTGGCCTCCATGTGACTAGAGCCTTCCAACCACTCCCATAGGCCTTTGTGCATGTGACTAGGGCTAAAGCTTAGTAAAATCATCAACCTCTTAGCTCTAAACCTATGCCACCTATTCCATCATCTTCTCCAGCACCTAAACACACCTTCAAACCTTTGTAACTGATTAAATAGGCCAAGAACAAGTCAGTGACATGCTAGACCTATCCTTCTAACTTTAACATTGGTAGAAGCACCTCAAACACAAGAAGCCACAATTGAACACATGTAGAAGAAACTCCAATGCTTCCATCACATGTAGAAGCATATGCAATACATGTAGTAACACTCCAAACACCTGCAGCAACAACATCTACCATCAACACAACATGAGAAGCTCTCCAACCTCCTGCAACAACAACATCTCCAATCACAACATGTCAACCTCAATCCAATCATCACATGTGGATCCATCTCCAAGTCAGCAGCCACAACATCATCTCCACTAGGTCATGTCATAACTAAGTTGACATCAATGCCAACTATACAAGACCATCAAACCAAGCATCCATCACACATACACATGACAAGCAACACCTCCAACCTATTGACATCATTTCCAACACTATAATGCCAACATTAAACTCTCATATGTACAGATGAAATCAATATCGATGATGAGATGTTAGAAAATGTCGACACTAGCACATATGGAGATAAAAAATTTGACCATGTTATATGATATCATGTTAAGCTCATTATTGATAAGTTCTTCAAAAATGAAAATGTGATATTTCAAGCTCAAATTTTGAGAGTTCTCTTAACATCGAAGAAATTAAAAGAAGATACAACACTATTGGGCATTTGAAAATCAATGAAAGATAAAAAGGTGAAGGAAAATGTGATTCAAAATATAAATAGTGCTCTAAAATCAATTGGAAGATCTAGAAAGAAAAGTGATCTAGATGCACGTAGAGAAATACAAATAGTAGTGCTTTCATCAAGTACTAAAGAAAATCATTTTTTAAAAGCTATGGCGAAAGCAATATGGACCTCACAAAAAACATTGGACAAGCATAGGAAATTTCAATTTCAAATATATACTAATGATGAGCTTTCTTGTTGGATAGTTATTTGTAGGAAACCATACAAAGATATACTTAGAGAAGATGTTAAAAAAATAATATACGAATATTGGATGAAAAATTCACATGTTTCACCGAAAGTAAGGGATGTGATGCAACGAAGAATAACAGGAAATCAGTATGAAGAGCATGGAAAACATATCTTGGACACCACTCAGATAGAGTTGTTTAATAAGAACAAAAAACAGAATCATGGAACTAATGTCTCAATCTTTACTTTTGTGAAACAAAAACCATGGTATGTTAAACCTATCACTGTACGTGACACTTGTTGTTGTCATTATCATGTGGAATTTCAATTATATTATGACACCTTCCTTAATTTTGGTAAAACATTTTGGAAAAATTCACCTCCTCCTTCCACTATCCATGATTTCATATCCAAAATTCTATGTGGAAGAGAAAATCATGAATTATTTTACCAAAAGAAATGTGTTGGTGGTAAAAAATGTGATCATTGTGGAAATTTGACTTTGTTTCATGAAAAATATCCTATTGATATGAATGATCAATCATTGTCCAACATAAAAGTGGAATGGAAGAGATATGAATATATCCATACATCGATTGGTTCAAGTAGTAGTACAAGTGCTAGAAGGATTGATTTACAAGAAGAAGAATTTTTTGTGTATCATTAAAATGTATACAAAGTATTGAGACTTGCCTCTTTGTTTCACATACATTAATCAAAAGTACATAACTACTCAAAGATGTTTTCTTATCCATGCATGCGAATGGTTATGAACCATGCCTAACCATTCAAATTCCCATATGCATAAGGTAAAATGTATAAAGATCACCAAATCATACTCATTCATCCACTCTTTACGTGCATTATAAGAAAACGAGTAAATACATTAACCATTCAAATTCCCATATGCATAAGGTAAAATGTATAAAGATCACCAAATCATACTCATTCATCCACTCTTTACGTGCATTATAAGAAAAGGAGTAAATACATTTTACCTCTGCCCACCAGAGTATAGTAATATTAAAAGATTCTCTAAGATAGTATTTAAAAGAAATGTCATGGTTATCACTATCTTCATACAGGAAGAGGGAAAAACTTCCAAAAATATATGCATCACAACTAATCTTATTTCTTTACACAAGAACACATTCTTTTCCAATAATATATGCATCACAACTAATCTTATTTCTTTACACAAGAACACATTCTTTTCCAACATGAAAACCAACACAACTACCCATATGATTTTAAAGGAAACTAGCACATTAGCTATGGTCTTTGTGCATAACACAGTAGCCTCTTTGTGCATAACACAGTAGCTAATATTCGTACACACAAATGCATAATATTTTCCAAAAGAAACCCAATCATAATAGCTATTTTCTTTCATGTAAATATATAAACTTTTCCAAAAAGAAAATTCGCACAATAGTTGGTATTCCTCTATGTAAATACATAATCTTTTCTCAAAAGAAAGCTAACACAATAGTTATTATTCATGCATAAAAATACATAATCTTTTCAAGAAAACTAATACAAAATCTTTTCTCTTTGTACATAAAAGTATATTTACTTTCCAAGAAATTAGCAAATAGTTATTATTACTGTGCACATAAACATATAAACTAGCAAAATAAATACATATTCTTTTCCAAGAAAATGAGCAAAATACTAGCATATTATTTTTCGAGGAAATTAACAAAATAATTTATGTTCTTATAACCACATATCACTGTAGTTGGAACAAAAGCATGTCATTTTAGTAAATGCAAATACGTATTTCTCTTTTCAAGTAGGATGATTAATTTTGCATTCACATATGACTCTAGGGTTTAACAACGCAAGTTTAGTTCCTTTATTTTGTCATGTCAACCAATTTACGTAATCGTATTCATCAAATATGTATTAAAAAAAAGGCATCATTGCATACCTTAACCTCTCGGATATATAGTAGCAAGTGTGACATGTATTTCCTGGAGTTGTATTTCCTAACCTTCCTCCGCTATTGTTCGCATTATGATCACCAATTACTAGTATTTCTCTTTGTTTGATGGGCCCATTGAATAATAATGATTCCACTTCATCAACAGCCATGAAGTTCCATTCTTCAAAGTTCAAGATTTGACATATAAACTACCATTATAAACACCATCCTGCATTTCTCCACAACAAAGTTGAAGTGCCCACAATTCATATTCTAATAGCTGGCTATAATAACTACTTTGTGCAATAAAGAATTGGAAAAAACTAAAGCATGGAGTTTCAATTCAACGTTAACTTGCTTGAGCCTTTTTCCTTTTAATATATGTTTTTTTATATATTTCATTTTATATATTGCAGAAATATTATACTTTTAGTATAAATACTTTAAATATATATATTTGTATAATTAACATTATATAAATAAAAAAAAAATTTAATATATATATATATATAATTTTTATATTTTATTAAAATATTACATTTCTATTCCAATTATCTATAAATATATAAATTTATATTATTTATGTGTTTATGATACATATATATGTGTTTTTTTTCAATATATTTAATTTTTATATTTTATAAAAATATTACACCTTTATTATAACGTATTATAAATTAATAAATTTATATATATATAATATTTTTTAATTTACATATGTATTTTTAATATATTTGACTTTTATATTTTATAGGAATATTACACCCTTACACCTCTATTATAACTAATTGTAAATTTATATATATATATATACTTTTTAATTTACATATGTATTTTTAATATATTTGACTTTTATATTTTATAGAAATATTGTGCCTCTATTATTACTAATTGTAAATTAATAAGTTTAGATAGTATACATATAATATATATGACAATAAAATTTATAAAATAATATTATTTATATATATATTTATATTGTATATGTTATTTAAATATTATTATATTTCTATTATAATTGTTTATAAACCTGTATAGATCCACTTTAACTCGGATCTACCGAGTATCTAGAGGAATTAAATCTCTTAAAATGCAAATCTTTTTTTGAGTGCAAAATTCGAGGAATAGTTTGCACCTTAATATATTTGATTCATCTTTGCTCTTGGTGGATATAGAGTTAAGATAGATCTATGTTGCTTAGAGAAACACACCTGAAACATGTTTTAATTGTAAGAATTTTTTTTTCATTTGTTTTATATAATATATACATAGTTGATATTGAAATATTTTATTTGTGATTCACATTCTCCACATTAAAATGTTATACATATCCCCTCATATATATATATATAATTCAATTAAAAAGTTTTTACTTTCAGTTACTTTCTCTATATATAAAGGTGATGTAAAATTAAGATAGAAATTGAAGTATGTTATTTATGAAAAACGTAATATTAGTAATATTATTTGTACATGTCATCTGCCAACTCCATATTAAGTAGTGAAGGAATTACACTTCCCTCTTAACTTAAAAAGTCAATTAAAAAGTTTTACTTTCAATTACCTGTCATCTTTCAAATTCATATCAAGTAGTGAAGGAATTACATATTTCTCTCATACTTAAAAAGTTAATCAAAAAGTTTTACTTTCAATTACTTTATGTCTCTATATAAATTATATGTAAAGTTAAAGTGGAAATTGAAGTCTTTTATTTATGGCGAACATTGGTTTTTTGTTATTACTAATTTTATTTGTTAATGTAAGTATTATTTTATTATTTTTAAATATAACATTATGTGACAACATCTCTCTCATACTTGGTTCTGGAATACCTTTTAGTGCAATATATAAATTTATATAATCTAAAAGTATATATATATATATATATATATATATATATATATATATATATATATATATATATATGACAATGAAATGTAAAGATTAAAATAACTTTTTTAATTTACATGTGTTTCTTTTATATATTTAGCATTTATGTTTTATTGAAATGCTACATTGTTTATCATTCTAGATTCATCTTAGTTTGAGATCTATCAAGGGTCGAGAAGGATAAAAAAAATCAAGGTACGAACCTCTTTTTTGAGTGCAAAATGTTTGCATCTCAAGAGATTTAATCCCTCCCAGCGCTTGCCAGATCTAGAGTTAAGACGGATATATATATATATATATATATATATATATATATATCCACTAAGAACAATATGGTCTATGTTTTGCTGAAGCAAGAGTCGTACCTTCTATTTCATTGAATTGGAAAAACAAATTACATAAATTACAACAGTCCCAACAGATCTGTGGGCCATGGAAAAACCTATCCGCTTAAAGCATAGGGCACCGAGCTAAAGGCTTAAAAACCGAGCCACGGGCCCACAGAAAAACTACAATACCCGCCAAATACAAACTAAAGTTGAGGTCGTTCTATCCACCCTCATAGATCTGACAAACGAGGCTCATATCGGGGCAAAAACAAGCAAACACTTTAAAACTAGAAATGGACCTGATGAGGTTATAGGGACTACTCTATAAGGATATCAGGTCTGAATGGGGGAATAAACCTTGCGCATGTGGTCCACCCGAAATCCACTGATTCCCACATTGAAGCAAGACAAGCACGGAAGATAACACCTCACCCGGACCTGCATCCTTTTCCTTGACAATCGATTCTCCTCGCCAGATCCAATGGCAGAGGATAATATCACATGACCTAAAAGCACGGCGAATAACCTCGCGATAAACTAACTGGACCCACCAACATGCATTCTTATTCTGCACTGTGGATTCTCCTCGCTTGATCCTACGACTGAGGATCATATCGCACGAGCCAAAAGTAGCGAGAATTACCTCGCGATGATGGAGGTATTCTCTCCCCTCCCTTGGCCACATGTTGTTTGGTGAGTGGCACCACTCCCAACTCTAAAATACCACTTCTAGCTTGAAGGACTTGCGAAAAACCAGAAACCACCTCGAGAGTAGTATTGCCACCATAGAAAATAAAGCTAGGGTTTTGAGTTTGCTGAGAAAGCATGGACTTCAGTCCCTCACACCATCCCAACTCCTCGGGTGAATGAAACAAAGGAAGATGAAAATATATCCTTCCCTCCGTCCATCCGAGAAACATTATCTACCGAGCAACTTCCACCTGAGGCTTTTGTGATTTCTCTTACCTAGGTTGAGGAGGAAGACATAGACCTGCATCCCAAAAATGATCTCACTTCTGAAATATCACTTCATAATGAATCCCAATCAACTAGACCCCTTCTCTGTGGCTTTGTTTCAAAATATCATTCTGTCGTCATACGCCTGCTTGAGACATTGCTCCCTTAATCTATTCTGAGGCATCTCTTACCAACTCATCTTGACCCTACTTTCAGTGCGGAGCACGTCTTGATTGACTAGAATGTCTGCCAATTTATTAGCCATACTTCGCACATGAGTAAAAATTACGATACGTAAGCATAGGAGGTGAAACTAAATCCTTTGAAAGACCTGAAGCAACCTCTAGTGTCTTGAGACTTTTTCTGGCTCCATGCCACAGTAGATTCTCTTGATCGAGTTTATGATTAACTCAGAATCAGCTTCAACTATTATACTCTGGAGATTATCCTGCTTCAAGAATTCTAAACATTGCTCAAGTGCCATTAATTCCACCATATTGTTAGTATCTCATCCTAGATGGCAATGGAAGATAAAAAGGATGCAGCCATATTCATCACTTAGCACCCCTCCAAAACCAGCAATACCTGGGTTGCCTTTTGAGGCCCCATCAATGTTGTATTTCAAAAAGCCTGAGGGGGAGGATGCCAGTAATCCTGCTTATTGTCCATTTTCATTACCTTCCTATCCAAGCCCTGTGGAATAAGCCCCTTCATATCCAACTGAAGAAGTATCTACATTTTAGCCTCTGAAGGTGGATTATTTGGGGAGGTTTGCACTAAAGTACCTACCGTCTCCTTAAGTTGTCTTAAGATCTACTCAAAATTGCATTGGGAGAAACTTTTTTCATTTTTGAAGATTCTGTTGTTCCTTTCTTTCCAGACATTCCATATTATAAAGCTTGGGATTAGAGCCCAATCTGAGCAAAGAAATCCATAATCAGAGAAGTTTTGTCTCCAGTTATTTAGGGTGTTGATAATGCTTCCTTTATCTGTTGGAAAATTGTGGCAAAAGAATTCCACAACCTGGAGGTGAAAATACAATTATTAAGAAGGTGCTCCATTGTTTCCACTTGGGCTTCATAGAGCTGGCATCTAGAAGGTCCCAAAACAGCCCTCTTCCGAATGTTTTCCCAAGTCAGAATTTTCTTATGATGTACCAACCACATGAAGAGTTTAATCTTCATCCATCCTTGATGCCTCCATAGGTTCTGCCAAACCCTGTCTGGTACATTGAAGTCCAGCTCAAGTATTATGCGCTTTGCCTCCTTACGATTGAAAGTACTTTCATTATTGTTTCCCCATCTCAGTTGGTCATGCCCCTCTGAAACTAAAATTTTCCTTTGGTCCAACATTGTCAGAAGTGCCTCAGCTTTTGCTTTCAAGGGGCTATCATCCCTGTAGTCTATATTCTTCTAGGTTCTCCATTTACCTTCACTATTGATTTGATCCCAAAAATAATTTACCCTAAGTAACTATTTGGTATCAGTTTCCTTCTTGAGGTCCAGAAAGTCCTCTCTTAATAGTATAGGCTCTTATTGCCATTTTTCCTCCCAAAACAGAGCAAGATCTCCCTCTTTGATTTCCCAAAAGCTATTTTTTTGTACTAAGCCTCTATTCTGCCAAGCCTTATTCCAGATGTAGGAGCCTTTTATGATGCCAATCATCCTTATGTGATCATTATCTTGCCAAGTGCTGACATATTTTTATTTCCAGATATTAGCCCACTGAGCCTTTGGATCTTTTACCCAACGCCACCATAATTTTTCCCCTAACACTTTGCTTAGTACTTTTGGATCATCTAATCCAAGACTCCCATGGTTTTTAGGTTTAAAAATCTTATCCCAGGCTACCAAGGCCCATTTCTTTCTCTCCTCCCCCTTACCCCAAAGAAAGCCTCTTTGAATGGTTCTAAATTGTTGCAAAACTCCTTTTGGAGCTGGAAGGGCTAATAGCATGAAGACGGGGATTGATTGAAGTATAGCTTTTTGAAGCACCAACCGACTAGCCAAGTTTAAAGATCTAATAGTCCATTTCCTGATTTTATCCTACATATTATTAATCATCGGCTCCCAAATGCTCTTGTGCAAAGGTCTATTAGTTAGAGGAACTCCCAATTATTTGGAAGGAAGGACATCCCTTCAAAAGCCCAGAATTCTGGAGATATTTCTCTGAATAGCAATATTAGTGTTAAAGAAACAAATCTTAGATTTGGAGAGATTAACTTCCATACTTGTAGCTATGGAAAAGTCACCCAGGATTTGTTTATAAGCTAGAGATTCTTTGACCGTGGGGATTCCCTGTAGCATAGTATCATCAACAAATTGTTGATGGGTCAAAGCCTATTCAGTCTCAGAAAGTTGGAGACCCTTGCTTGACAGACCAAAGAGGTCCTTCCATCATGAGGATAAAGAGAAAGGGTGAGCGGATCTCCCTGCCTGAGGCCTCTTGAAGGAGTAAACGTCTTGGAAGGAGAACCATTAACCAAAATTGAAAAGCTGGAAGAAGTTACCAGGGCCATAACCCATATTACCCAGTTATGATCAAATCAAAAGGCTAGAAGGACCTTCCTGATATAGGTCCAATTCAACTTATTGTAAGCTTTGGCTAGGTCCAATTGCATAATCATTCTGGCCTTCCTATTGCTTAACAATGAAGGCACCACCTCATGCACTTGAATGATGTTATTGAGAATTTGTCTGCCCTCCACATAACCTGATTACTCCACAGAAACTAGAGTAGGAAGAAGGGGTTTGAGTCTATTAGCTGCAACTTTGGATATTATCTTGTACACCACATTGCACAAAGCTATGGGTCTAAATCTGTCTAGAGTCTGAGCATTTCCTATCTACGGATCAAGGAGATGAAGGAAGTATTGAGCACCTTCAAAATGGTTTTATTCATCCTGGAATCCTCCACTACATTCAAAATATCTTGTTTAACAATGCTCCAGCAAGCTTTAAAGAAATCCACATTGAAACCATCATGGCCTGGCGCTTTACCATTCTACATTTCTTTGATGACCTCACTAACCTCCTCTATGGTCACTGGCCTATTAAGATTGAAATTATCCTCTCTTGTTACAAGCCTAGGTATATGCCTTGTTAAGTCCCTGATAAAATGATCTCTGTCTGAAATGGTTTCCTTTGATATACCTTGAAAGTGTTGTAATAACACATTTTCTATATCTTCATGAGAATTAAGTAGATGTCCTCCCTCGTCCTTGATCGAAGAGATCCTATTATGAGATTTGTTCGCCATGGTGGATCTATGGAAAAATCTAGTGTTTCGCTCCCCTTCTTTTAGCCATTGAACTCTAGATTTTTGTCTCCAAAATATTTCCTCTTGTTTACATATAACCTCCCAGTCTTGATGATGTTTGGTGACTTGAACATTTCTAACTCTATCAAAGCCATCCGTGATAAGGGCTTGATTGATTTCCTGCATTTTGTCTTCAACAACTTTTTTCGCTTCAAAAGTTTGGCCAAATTAATTCGTGTTCCAGTCTTTAAGTCTGAGATTGATGTGCTTTAGTCTTTTATGTAGCAGAAACATTCTTGAACCCTAAATGTGCAGATCTTCTGTCCACCATTTTGAAATGTTGCTGATGAAAGCTGGGTGGGTGAGCCCGATATTCTCAAATCTAACAAGTCTATTCTTGGGGGTACCGATGCCGTGAACCTCAAGTTGTACAGGCCAATGGTCCGATCCTCCAAATGGAAGAATTCTCTCTATCATTTCCTTGTCAATGAGCATAAGGTACTCTGAGATTATGAATCTGTCTAACTTTGAGGCTACTTGAGACTCTCCTCCTCTTCTATTGTTCCAGGTAAAGAGGCCATTACTCATATCAGTCTCAACTAGCTTCATATTATCTATAAAAGTTTGAAAAGATATAGAGTCTTTGCTTAAAGATCTGGTACCACCTTTTTTCTCCAAAAGTGATTTGATCATGTTGAAGCCCCCACCCATGATCCATGGTACTCATGTATGTCTATCTCTCACTTCCACAGGAGAATCTAGAAACCTGAGTTTTTCCTCCAGTCTTTGGGGGCCATAAACATTTGTGACTTGATAAGTCTCCCTATCTCCCACAGGCTGAATAACCACTGATAAATCATTCCTAGATGCCTCAACATCTATTATGCCAATATTTTGGGGATTCTAAAGAGTGAGTATGCCTCCTGCTATATTATCTACTTTGACTTCTAGAAATTCAAATTTATTGAGCCATTTTCTATGAATTTCTTTTATTTTTTGAATGGAACATTTAGTTTCCTAGATAAAGATCATATGCGGAGCTTCTTGTTTCATTCTATTGTTGAGTATTCTTTGTTTCCTTTTACTACCTAGACCTCTAATATTCCAAGATGTGAACTTCATTATTAAATATTTGTAAAGGAGTAGTTGGTTAGGTATTTCATCTTACCTGAATCTATCATTACCTTTCCACATTCCATCAATAACTCATTCTGCTTTTTTCATCCTCTTTTCTTTCTTGGGTTTATAGGAGCTAATCCTGGTGTGGTTTTCATATTTTCACACCTTTTTTGCCCTGCCTTTCAATGTTTCTTTACCTTTCCATCCCTTTAGCCTGGGTTTTCCATAAGAATAGTTGTTGTAATCTATTTAAATCTTCTTGAGGTAGTGATTCTAACCCTCGAATGGTCCTCTGTTTGAAGAACCCTTCTAGATCTAGGTGTTCTCTATCAAAAATCTCCTGCAATTCATGATCCTCCATTTCCATCTCACTCTGGGTCATTTCTTGGTCCATTTCTAGTTCTCCATCGCTCAGCATAGTCTCTTTCTGTTTATTAATATCATATGTTTGTTCACTATCTTCTTCTTTCTCCTTCTCCCCTTGGCTTCCTTCCATCACCTGATCTGCCTTTGTTATCTCTTCCTCTTCTTTGAGTACTTGGAACCTATTCAAAATGGCCTGTTGCCCTTCTGTTTGATGTTGCTTGGGCCCCCTTTTGCCCCCTTTTCCTCTATGTCCCACTTTGTGAAAGTTTTCAGTATCTTTCACTGTAGTAGCTTTACTTTTTTTCTCTATTTTACTAAGAGGGTAGTCTCTAAATAGGTTCCCATGCTCATGGCATCTGCGACATTTGAAAGGAATATGTTCGTAATCTATTGTTTGCACCCATTCTTCATCAAAAACTTCCAAGATGACCTCATCCAGTAGAGCTGCAGAGAGATCCATCTCAACACATATTCGTGCAAAGGAAGTATATTTTCCCCTTCTGGTGGCCTCAGAAACTTTGACAAAATGCCCTAATTTATTTCCTCTGGCAGATAATGATTCTATTTTCTAGTAATCAAGAGGTAGGGAATAGAGTCTTACCCAAACCGGGACCGAAGTGAAAGTCACTCGCTCCGGCACAAAATTCATCATCCACGGCCGCATATAGAGGCCTGGTGCTACATAGAAGTAGGGCCCTCCTTCAAACACCATGTCTTTGTCCTCAATATTTTTAAAGACCACAATGAAGAAACCCTAAAGACCACAATGAAGAAACCCTTTGACCCAAGGTGTAGGTCTATGCTTCCTTTTGGTTTCCAATGGTATTTAATCTATGTTTTTAGTGCCTTTTCAGTGGGCCATAATCCCATGAATTTACAAATGATAGCGTAGGTCCACATGTGGTCATTATGTGCCTACAGAGCATAATCATTTAAAACTACTCTAGGTGTAACCTCAGCCTTGGATTTACATGGCCCTTTCTGCGCTTTGTTTTCTGCTCCCTGTTTCTTGTCTTCTTCCTCATTTTATTTTGTTCTATTGTCCTCCCTTGTTTTGGTTAAATCTTGATCCTCTTCCATGTTCCTTTTCCCTTCTCCTGAAGGACCTCTGACAGTTTCTAATGGTTTCTTACCTCGGTTGATCATGGCCTGCCTGTAGGAGGGAGTGGAGCTCCCCCCTTCGCACCCCTCCATGGAGTTCAACACTTGCAGAATCTTAAAACCCTAGATCTTCGTTCTCCTCACCACTCCCTCGCATCTTTGCTCATTCATTCAGTCTCTTGAATAATATGGTCTATTGAACCTTAAGAAAGTAAAATATTAATTGAGTTTCATTAACGTTTTATTTCTATGATAAAAAAGACGCGAGGGAAACATTCCTATATCACCATAGTTTTGTTGACTTAACAAGTCAAGAGGGTTGGTAGTGTGGAAAAAAAAAAAAAAATTAGAATGAATGTGAGTAAGAGCTAAGAAATCCAAGAGAAAGTGCTTTTCACCTTCAACTCTCTTAATATCACAAAGGTGATAAACTCTTTCATTCCAAGGTGTTTTAGGAATTGACCAATGTTTGGTTTCACTTTGAACCTCATGAGAATTAGTTCTTATCTTGGCAATGTTCATTTTCTTCTTAACACTAGTCAACATAGAAAGATGGTTTTGGTTTTCAAGATTGGGGTTGATCACCTTTTTATAATAACTTATTTTCCTTTCTCCCTATAAACCTTTATCATCCTACAACTCATTCTTAAATTTGGAATTAGTTATATTTTTTATATTATCATCGTTCTTCAATATGATCTCATCCTTTATCCCCAAATGGTCTAACCAAGACAAGGCATCCTTATGACAACCTTTCTTGAGCCAGAGATGGGGGTTTTTGATAGAGTTATAAGCAATTTTAGAAAACCTCTTAGATTCCATGTTGTATATGTTCTTCATATACACAAGATACCTAGTCATAGCCATGCTTTCAATGGTAGAAATGCTAGCTTCTTTCAAGACGATAGGGTAGGGAGTACTTCCTTTAATCTTGAGACTGTAGGCAATAATTTTTTTTTATCAGATCAATCTTTCTCCATGATTATATAGATACACTGAAACCCCAAACCTCACATCCTTATAAATAATAGGGGTGACACATTGTTGATGTCTAGCATCGATGGTGGACAAAGGCTACCACTCAGAAAGTCAGAAACCTCCCTTTGATTGTAAGCTGGGGCATTTGGTTGAACAAGAATTGTATCTTCTAGGATGCTCTGACTCATTGGCCAGCCACTTGCAACTATATTTCTACCATATACAACCTGATTCCTGATGATCCTGATCAAAAACATGCTCAGGTCATCACTCCAAAAGTTATAGTTAAAAGCATTCCTTAGGCTTATTTCGATGGGTCTACTCAGGCTACGGGCTATGGGGAGGGAGCGGGGTTGTATTCCATATAAATGAACATCTTTTATTCAAAATCAAAGTGGTTTTAGGGAGAGGCATAAATAACCATACATAACTCAGCAGCCTAAGATACCTTCTCATCTTTTCTCTGGACCAAAACTGCCACATGATTCAGATTTTTAGGGACTCTCAACTTGTTATAAATTGGATCAACTCTGCATATCATTGTCACTTTCACACACTCAGGGGTTTACTAGATGAATTCATCACTCTAAAATCACGATTTAATTTTATTGTATGCTCTCATATATACAGGGAAAGGAATGTGGTCGTTGCTTGTCTATCCAAAGAAGTCGCGCAGCAAATTAGGGGGTCATGGTTGATATAGGAATTTAGCGATTGAGTCTTTTTCCAGTTCTTTCATCGTCCATTCATCGAATTGGATGGAAACATTTTGGAATGATCTTCAAAAAGATCATTCAACATATTTTTTCTTTTTGTTTATTTACAGCTCTTGTTTACTGAACGGACTATGCATTTATCATTTTTCTTTTATGTAAATATTATGTTGATATTGTAAATATTGAACTATGATTGTACTAATTTTGAATGGGTTTCCCGTTTTCCTAGTGACTACATCTCATACATGCTGATGATAAAACATGTAATTTTGAACTTATTATTAATGAAAATTGTGCCTTTTTCTTGGGAAAAAAAAACAAGGGTGACGAAAATATTAAACAATAACCTTTTTATACTCCATATATAAATATTTGTCAACTTGCATTTGTTTCAATCCCATAATAAACTTTTCAACCTCCATTTATCCTTTTCTCAATGTTATAATTCCAACTGAGCTGATGATGAATGTCGATTCTGAGATATTTGTATGAAGAAGCTTTGTCCAAGTAGTTATTATCATAAATGAAATTATCATAGTTGATCTTTTTGGATTTAATTATCACGACTTTAGTCTTGTTGGTATTAATAGTCATACCTACCTTGGAGCAATAATCTTGGAGGATTCTAAGCTGCTTTTCGACATCGACATGGATCTTAGCTAAGAAAGTGGTATCATCTGCATAAAGGAGAAAAGTAATGACCATACCAGTGATCCCAAGGCCATCTCATCCTACAACTTCCAAACACTCAGCTTCTAGCTAAGGCTTATTAATGTAAATGCCAAAAAGTGTATGGGATAAGGGACAACCTTGCTTAACTCCAATATTTCATTTAATTTGTTTTGACCAACCTTTGGTTGTCCTAAGCTTGGGAATAACATTCTCATATAGCCTAGTCACAAGAACCCTCAACTCGAGAGGAACCATTATCTCTTCTAACCTCTTCCATAGCTTATCTGGAGGAACGGTGCCAAAAAAATTTCTAAAATCAACAAAAGGAATCTTCATGTCTTTAAATAGGATATATTACGTAATAATATCATTGGAAAAACCATGAGTTTTCAAAACTTGGATCCAAAATACCACCAAGGCTAAATTAGCTCTATGACCTCAATTTTACTTGAACTACTATAACATCATTAGGTAGCCTAAGAATACATAAAGTGAAATTATAACAACTAGATTTATATATGATGTATTGATTCAAGACAATCCTCTTGCCTCTTCAAAATGGTGGTACATATTAGTATGGAAGGGAAAAATGCCCCATTAAATGAAAGTTTCTCCTTTGGTTGTTGTTGAAATGAAAAATTATTGACTTGGGATATTCTTGTTAAGCGAGGATGGGTAGGTCCTAGATTTTTTGTTCCTTGATGGATGAATGAGGAGTCTATTGGTCATTTATTTATTCATTGTCATTTTGTGATTTTTGTTTGGAATGAGGTTTTCTCTTATTTTAACCTTGATTCCTGGTAGAATAGAAGCTCAATTGAAGTGTGTTTATGGACTTGGAATCAAAGGTCTATTTACTCTTCCCTTAAATTCCTTATGATCTTTGTATTGTCACAAATTTGATTAGGGTGAAACCAATATTTGTTTCAAGACTCTATGGTTTTCTCTGAAGTTATTGCACACAATGTAATATTGTCTTATCTTGAGCAAGTGAAATTGTTGAAAGGAAAAAATATCAAGATAATTAGAGATGTGGAGTTTTCAACTGGTATACTATGGGGTTTCTTTGTTGGAGCCAATCAGAGGGATGTTAGTGATGTGGGTATAGTCATTTTATTCTCCAAGAATCTGATGTATAAATCAAACTAGGTATTGGCCAAGGAACAAATTGTACAACTGAATTGGCCAAGGCACAAATTTAATAACTGAACTCCTTGCTATGTGGTGTGCCATGAGGATTTCCCTTTGGAAGTAGGTAAAAGTATTCATATTGTATGTGGATTCAAAATTCCTTGTGGATTAGTTCAATGGAAGAGTTAACTTAAGGGTCCTTCATTTAGAATCGTGGAAAAAGAAAATATGTCTACTATAGGAGAAATGTGATGATGTGCAAGTTCTTCATCCATATGAGAAAATAATTCCATGGAAGATATGTTATCCAAGGAAGCTCTACTATTATATGTTGGGTTAATTTCCATCTCATAGGTGTCTAATGGTCATGTGTTGATACTTTTGTCCTTTAATCTATTTGATCATATTCAAATAGGATTTAATTGAATTTCAAGATATGTTATCTATAATTTTGTTCTCAAACCCAATTTTTTAGGTTATCAAGTGTGTTGCTATGCAGTCAAGGGATTGAAATTTTTGATGTCCTATGAATATTAAAATATGTTTACTATTTTGAAAAAACTTATAAGCATTAGTTTGTTATGATTTTTTGATTTAAATTTTAATCTTAATAATTTTACCTCTCCAATTTTAGTTTTTAATTTTTAGTTTTAATTATCCAATTGACAATAATAATAATAATAATAATAATAATAATAATAATAATTTAATTTTTGTAAGGTTTATGTTTACATAAAATGTCATTAGAATATCGCTTCAGTGTTTTTTGGCTCAAAAATATATAAAATTTATATAATTTAAGTATGTACGATATAAATAAAAAATTTACATATCAAAATGATAAAGATAAATGTAGCTAAAAAGAAATGAAAAAATATTATTAAAAAAGATAGTTTTCTATGTAAATTAACAACAGATTTTGAGCATCCTCCCAAAGCTAAATTAAACTTTATTGTTCTCTCCCTCATTTTCAAGTTTGACATTCAGGGACAACATTTTGTTAGTGCAAGAAATCAAGAATATTATATATATTTTTAAAGCGAGAAGGTTTTAGCCTTTAAGATTTTTTTATTTTTTTTCACTATGAACCTCTTTGAATTTCCTATTATTTCATAACGATAAATATAATTTTAGACAAGAAATTAGTCATGTTCGTGTTCAGCTTTTTCTTGTCATTTACAATCTTCATTAAATAAATTCGCCTAGGAATGACATTCAACTAACTTTGAATTTAATAAATGTTGACCTCTGAACTTCGTGACTTAGCTTACATGTATACTTACTTAAAATTTCATGTTACTTGAAGCCAATACAACAATATTTATCAAAAAATTATAGCTAGAGCTACTAGCTAGCATTTAGAATAATTTTAATTTAGGTGAAGAAAATAACAACCTCTCTCTCTCTCTCTCTCTCTCTCTCTCTCTCTCTCTCTCTCTCTCTCTCTCTCTCTCTCTCTCTCTCTCTCTCTCTCTCGACTTAGCTTACATGTATACTCACTTAAAATTTCATGTTACATATCAAAATGATAGAGATAAATGTAGCTAAAAAGAAATGAAAAAATATTATTAAAAAAGATAGTTTTCTATGTAAATTAACAACAGATTCTGAGCATCCTCCCAAAGCTAAATTAAACTTTATTGTTCTCTCCCTCATTTTCAAGTTTGACATTCAGGGACAACATTTTGTTAGTGCAAGAAATCAAGAATATTATATATATTTTTAAAGCGAGAAGGTTTTAGCCTTTAAGATTTTTTTATTTTTTTTCACTATGAACCTCTTTGAATTTCCTATTATTTCATAACAATAAATATAATTTTAGACAAGAAATTAGTCATGTTTGTGTTCAGCTTTTTCTTGTCATTTACAATCTTCATTAAATAAATTCGCCTAGGAATGACATTCAACTAACTTTGAATTTAATAAATTTTGACCTCTGAACTTCGTGACTTAGCTTACATGTATACTCACTTAAAATTTCATGTTACTTGAAGCCAATACAACAATATTTATCAAAAAATTATAGCTAGAGCTACTAGCTAGCATTTAGAATAATTTTAACCTCTCTCTCTCTCTCTCTCTCTCTCTCTCTCTCTCTCTCTCTCTCTCTCTCTCTCCACAAAACTGTGTATATGTTATAAAGGATTTAAACTTAAATTTTATTTATTTAAACTTAAAATAATTTTATTTATTTAATCATGATATATTTGGGATATTAATTATAATTAATATTACAATAAGATGTTATTTTTTAATGTCAATGAAATTCTAAATTGTTTAAATAATTTAAAATAAAATTTTAAAAGTATTATTTTAAAATTAGAAATAAGATACAAAGATGAATAAAGATACAAAACTGTGTATATGTTATAAAGGATTTAAACTTAAATTTTATTTATTTAAACTTAAAATAATTTTATTTATTTAATCATGATATATTTGGGATATTAATTATAATTAATATTACAATAAGATGTTATTTTTTAATGTCAATGAAATTCTAAATTGTTTAAATAATTTAAAATAAAATTTTAAAAGTATTATTTTATTATATAAAAACTCATTTCTTAAAAATTAGAAATTTCAACAAACTTTTATAAATTGATTAAAAATCAGTTTTTACTTGACAATTAACATAAATTACTAAATTTAGCTAAAAATTAGAATGGAAAGCAAAACCAAACAATGTTTTCTTCATATTTATGAATGAAAGTTGGTTATTGATTTTGAGTTTACTTGTTTTTATCACACCACTTATATTAGCAAATATTAAGCACCATGCACTAACTCAATGATTAGCTCATTGCCCTATATTATTTTTCCCAATGATTGGTTAGAGATATTATGGAAATGACACAATGAACTAATCCAAAATGGAGCCATAATAACATTTCAATGTTAGCTAATAGCATTATGGTTCCTAGAGTACATGTAATTTCATCAACTGGCATGAAAGATCCATGAAATGCAACATGAGAAATTTCACTTGAAGCCAATACAACAATATTTATCAAAAAATTATAGCTAGAGCTACTAGCCAGCATTTAGAATAAATTTTAACTTAGGTGAAGAAAATAACAACCATTCCATCCAATCTCTCTCTCTCTCTCTCTCTCTCTCTCTCTCTCTCTCTCTCTCTCTCTCTCTCTCGTAATAAAGATGAATAAAGATACAAAACTGTGTATATGTTATAAAGGATTTAAACTTAAATTTTATTTATTTAAACTTAAAATAATTTTATTTATTTAATCATGATATATTTGGGATATATCCAATCTCTCTCTCTCTCTCTCTCTCTCTCTCTCTCTCTCTCTCTCTCTCTCGTAATAAAGATGAATAAAGATACAAAACTGTGTATATGTTATAAAGGATTTAAACTTAAATTTTATTTATTTAAACTTAAAATAATTTTATTTATTTAATCATGATATATTTGGGATATTAATTATAATTAATATTACAATAAGATGTTATTTTTTAATGTCAATGAAATTCTAAATTGTTTAAATAATTTAAAATAAAATTTTAAAAGTATTATTTTATTATATAAAAGCTCTTTTCTTAAAAATTAGACATTTCAACAAACTTTTATAAATTGATTAAAAATCAGTTTTTACTTGACAATTAACATAAATTACTAAATTTAGCTAAAAATTAGAATGGAAAGCAAAACCAAACACTGTAACTTAGGTGAAGAAAATAACAACCATTCCATCCAATCTCTCTCTCTCTCTCTCTCTCTCTCTCTCTCTCTCTCTCTCTCTCTCTCTCCAAAACCAAACACTGTAACTTAGGTGAAGAAAATAACAACCATTCTCTCTTTTCTCTCTCTCTCTCTCTCTCTCTCTCTCTCTCTCTCTCTCTCTCTCTCTCTCTCTCTCTCTCTCTCTCTCTCTCTCTCTCTCTCTCTCTCTCCCTCTCTCCTCTCTCTCTCTCTCTCTCTCTCTCTCTCTCTCTCTCTCTCTCTCTCTCTCTCTCTCTCTCTCTCTCTCTCTCTCTCTCTCTCTCTCTCTCTCTCTCTCTCTCTCTCTCTCTCACTCTCTCTCTCTCTCTCTCTCTCTCTCTCTCTCTCTCTCTCTCTCTCTCTCTCTCTCTCTCTCTCTCTCTCTCTCTCTCTCTCTCTCTCTCTCTCTCTCTCTCTCTCTCTCTCTCTCTCTCTCTCTCTCTCTCTCTCTCTCTCTCTCTCTCTCTCTCTCTCTCTCTCTCTCTCTCTCTCTCTCTCTCTCTCTCTCTCTCTCTCTCTCTCTCTCTCTCTCTCTCTCTCTCGTAATAAAGATACAAAACTGTGTATATGTTATAAAGGATTTAAACTTAAATTTTATTTATTTAAACTTAAAATAATTTTATTTATTTAATCATGATATATTTGGGATATTAATTATAATTAATATTACAATAAGATGTTATTTTTTAATGTCAATGAAATTCTAAATTGTTTAAATAATTTAAAATAAAATTTTAAAAGTATTATTTTATTATATAAAAGCTCATTTCTTAAAAATTAGACATTTCAACAAATTTTTATAAATTGATTAAAAATCAGTTTTTACTTGACAATTAACATAAATTACTAAATTTAGCTAAAAATTAGAATGGAAAGCAAAACCAAACACTGTGAATGAAAGTTGGTTATTGATTTTGAGTTTACTTGTTTTTATCACATCACTTATATTAGCAAATATTAAGCACCATGCACTAACCCAATGATTAGCTCATTGCCTTATCATCTTGTAAGTCCCCACCTATATTATTTTTCCCAATGATTGGTTAGAGATATTATGGAAATGACACAATGAACTAATCCAGAATGGAGCCATAATAACATTTCAATGTTAGCTAATAGCATTATGGTTCCTAGAGTACATGTAATTTCATCAACTGGCATGAAAGATCCATGAAATGCAGCATGAGAAATTTCAGAGGTGGAAAAGAAACCAATGCCGTTGATCAAGTTGGTCAATTGTTAGGTAGTATTAGTTTATGGAATTCCATAAGTAATGGAAAGTATGCCTCCTAGATATTTCCTTGCTAGGTTCCTAAATACAAAGATAAGGAATTCTATAAGAGAATAAGGCTTGTAGTGCATATAATTTAATCAAAGACAAAGTATGTAAGAAGAGAGATGCAACTAAAAGGTGAGGCATAGCTCAACCTGGAGACTTCCTACACACACAACTTGATTCGTTTAGCTAGAAACACATAAGTTTATAGGATTACAAATTGGTTAAGGAGTTTGAACAACCTCGTCATACATAGGATCTAAAACCTAATTAAAACCCACAATCTTAATGAGACACAATACAACAAGAGACTAATAATAAAATAATCTAAAATTCTCCACATTTCTCCATTATTCTAAGTCTCCCCTTAATGGAGAATTTTTTTTTACCACACCTAATAAAGTTATAAATGATTCATACTTGGCCTTTCTAAGAGGTTTTGTAAATATGTCAGCTACATTTTCACTAGTATTACAATAAATTAGAGTGATTTCTTTAGACTGCATCTTTTTCCTAACAAAATGGTAATGAGTCTCAATATGTTTTTATATTGCATGGCACATGGGATTGTTGACCAATTTTATGGAGATTTGATTTTGAGACTTGATATTCATTGGCATCTTTTGTACTTCTCCAACATCTTCAAGAATTCGTTGAGACTAAACTTGTTCACATGTAGCACTACAAAAAGATTTATATTATACTTCAATTAATGATAAAGAAATAATTGGTTATTTTTTATTGATCCATGCTATGATCCTAGATCAAATGTTGAATGCATACCTTAAATTTGATGTTTTGTCATTAGGATTCCTAACCCAATCTAAAATAGAGTACCCTGCCAACTCAACAGCAAAAGAATTAATATAATTAATACCATAATTAATAGTCCCCTTAAGATAATGAAGGACCCTTTTTGTTGCTTTCCAATGGCTTTCAATAGGATTTACCATGAACTGACTCAATATGCTAATTGAATATGCAATATTCGGCTTGGTTGTAGTGAGATAGTTTAGACTTCCCACTAACTAATGACGCAATGTGACATCCACCTCTATATGGAATCATCACTGTAGGCTTAGGAATTTTGTTCTAAAGGTACTGACTCTGCTTTGCATTGATCCATTTTGAACCTTTTGAGCATCTCTTTGATATATTTACTATGTGTAACCAAAGTCTATCTAGCTTCTCCTCATGCCTCAAGACCTAAACAATAATCCAATTCACCAAGGTATTTCATTTCAAACACCTGTGACAGTTTCCTTTTACATTCATCAATCAATTTAGAAGCATTTCCTAGTATTATAAGATCATCAACATAGAGGGAAACCAAAACAACATGCCCCATTTGATCTGTCTTGATATACTAATTAGGCTCAATTTGAATTTTCGTAAACCCTTTTGAAGAAAGAAAGAATCAATATTTTCATACCATGATCTTAGTGCTTATTTCCACCCATATAAATCATTCTTTAATTTGCAGACAAGGTATTCTTGACCCTTTTTAACAAACCTTTTTAGTGAAACAATATATACTTCTTCTTTTATTTCCATATTCAAGAAGGTAGACTTAACATCGAGTTGATGAATTTTCCATTTAATTTTTGTATCTAAATAAATCATTGATCTAATTGTATTTAACTTAGCTATAGGTGCAAAGGTTTCATCATAATAAATTCCTTCCTTTTGTGAATAACCCTTAGCATCTAATCTAGCTTATATCTATCCATACTTCCATCAGGTTTATGTTTGGGTTTGAACATCCATTTGCATGCTATGGGTACTTTATTTTTAGGTAATTATGTTAATTCCCAAGTATCATTTCTTATTATGGAACCCTATTCTTGCTTCATTGCATTTCTCCATTTCCCATGTTCATTAACTTCTTTAAATATTAAAGGTTCTATGGCATTCAACACTTTAGTCATTAAGGAATAATATTTATACGTTAAACAAAAAATTACATAAGCACAATTCATGTTTATGAAATAACGTTACATATATACAACAAGTGTTGTCTTAAGATAGACAAACTATATTGGACACACAATCACTAGTTTGAGATAATATCTCAACCACACACCAATTTAGGAGACATCTAGATCTAAAAAACAACTAAAGAATAGGAACAAACTCCTTTACTTAAAAAGCATCACACCTAATACAAGTAGGAATCATATTTTCTAACTCTCCCTCTTCATGACTACTTGTCTTTATCTCAATCAGTGAATTCTAACTATGGTCCAACTTGTTGAGGTCCAGCCTAGAGTTTATAAACATCATCAAAAAAAAATTGATGTCCATATAAAGGAACAACCATCCACTAGAATGCATGGACCACTAGCCACTACAACCACCCATCTACTATGATGTCCCTTCACATACATGTTTCATTCAATTTCCATTATATTTGTACATGTACTTGTAATAATAAGTCCCTCTCCATCATCGTCGTCATGGGTTTTCTGAGATTACCTATAATCATGCTCTAGGTTTTATTGGCTTACCTTAAACTGTGATCAAGGTTTTGTCAGCTAACCATCAACCATTATTAGGGTTTTATCAGCTAACCCTAACCCTTAACCATGCTATAGGAATCCTTGTCCACTTCCCTCTCACAAGTGGTTTATAGCGTACCAAAAACCTAAACTACAAAGTTGTTTCTGGCTTACCACGAGCATACACTTACAAGCTAGTTTTAAAATTACCACAAACTTCAAAGTGGTAAACATGGATTATGAGGCTTAAATAACTTAGGTACATACTATTAAAAAAATTTCAAGGACCACTACAAAAAATAAGAGATTTTCTTACTAATACATGTATGTGACACATAATGCAACATGTTTGTGATTCTATTCCACAATCTGATACAAGATTTCACTTGGTTGTCCATCATCATTTAATCTTTGTTACTGCTCCAACTATTATCCTATGATTCCATCTTCATCATAATAGTCATGTCTTCATCATATATAGTAGTCAATAATTCCCGCAAATAAATATTTCTATTATTGGAAAGGATATTTCCAACACAGACTCAAACTCATGACAATATTTCCCGGACTAAATGGCACTCCATTACCAACCTCGTTTTTTGCATCAAGATTTACAATAGTGTATTTTAATAACATGACATGTGACTCTCTAACCAACTTCACTTTCACTTGAAATGACTTACTAATATTCAACCTTGATTATGACTTTAATTTCATCTTTGACTTGATTCGTTATAAATATCCATAATAAATTTTACAAACATGACCATGAAATTTGACTCATTGACTTCAATTTCTAACTCAAGTTCCAAGAAGACTCCATTATCAAAATTTACCATAACATCACTTAGACTTCAAATGGCTCGTTTGAACACCACTAAACAATTATTGCTTATATACATGGGATTAAAAAAATTAATTGTACATGCACATTGATATAGTTCCTATGGGCGAGACACTCCACATAGGTACAAACTTCCATATGCTGTTGCTTCAAGACATGAAGCAAAAAATGCACAATTTGTTGACACCATGTGTGATGTAAAGCCTCAGAATCTCAACCAGAAGATTTTGTGGGTAGCCATTTTTCAAAGAGTTATAACATGTCTTGACCAATTTTTAGTAGAGTATTACAACATGCAAAGATAAAATAACATATGAGAGCCAAGATAATATTTTTGGGACTATGGAATTGGTCTGAGTCATGTTCCCATGCAATATCAACCATTTTCTTCTATAAATTAACTTAACCTTGCTTCCACCAAAGTCCTCATGGGTTCCTTGCATTCTCTATCGATTTTTCTCCAACACTGATATTCTGATCGAAAGTAAAGAGAATAGGTATACACCCGGCTCTCCATTTTGTTGGACCCAAGCTCCTCAAAGTGTGCCAATGATTTTGGAGTATTGTAAGAGGTAGGGCTAAATGTTGGAAAAATGATGTGTAGGAAACATAGCAAGAATCAACCCTTGTGCTATTCTATTTCTTCTATGAAATCGCATGCATCATGAGTTCACTTAACGCAAATGTTACAACCTCACATATTGGACACACCTCTGAGAAACTCTAGTTTGACAAGATGTTATTGCAACATATTTTCCGATGTGGTTTGATTCACCAATTGAATGAATTCTTCACAATCAATTACTCTAATCTCCTAGGGGAATACTAGTTGTGATATGAAACCCACCGTTGGATATAGCAATTCGTTGTAGAGAAACTTACGTCAACTGCTTCAATGCAAATAGGATAGGATCTCAAATTTCCAAGTGGCTTCAAGCTCAATGGTTTACGCTAGATGGCTCCAAGCTTAACATTGAGGCTTTAACATCTTTAAATGAGTTTCATGTGTAGGTCAAATGATTCTCTTGCATGAATCTCTCACATGGTGTGGTTCTCATTCATAGATATACAAATGCATAACCTTTGTCTAAAAAATAGCAAGCACTTTAATGATGGAAAAATATACACACTCTCTAACAAACAAGACACTTCAGACTACTCTCCATGATCTTGGTCCCTCTCTCATTGGAGTAGGCCTAGACCAAGCTTTAACACCAACATAAAATTTAATCAAAGATAAATTATGGAAGAAGAGAGATGTAGCTCACAGGTGAGGCAAAGCTCAACTTGGAGACTTCCTACACTCGCAACTTGATTCATTTAGCTAAAAACACATACATTTATAAGATTAAAAATATATTGAGAAGTTTGAAAAACATTAACATAAATAATATCTAGAACCTAAATAAATCCCACAATTTTAACTAGACACAACAAGGGACTAATAATAAAATAATCTAGAATTTTCCACATTTGTCCATTATTCTAAGTGTATTAAATAGAAAACTTGCATTCCTAGCAAGATTTTTTTGAATAAGTTGATCATGGCGACTCCCAAAAATGGGGGATGTTATTAAATATAGATATATGATCGCAAATCATTCTCTGAAATATCCCCCAGTTTAAACAGACAAACAATTGGGTCATCTTCTAGTATGTCTTCTCAAACAAGACTCTTAGAAAGCAGTAAAGAGTTAGGAGTGTAGAGACAATTTTAGACAATTTTAAATACTTCATTAAGCCTCCCATAATACCAGGTTCTTTGATTATTCGTGATTTTCCTTTTGTAGTATTTCAAACAATATACATTAAAATAGATGGGATATATGATCTACGCCAGCTCCAACGTTGGTTGAGCCTCTCTGTGGTCTCAACGATGGCTTTAAAGCTCCTTTTGTTGGGGAAATTAGGTGGGTGGATTTGAAGGACATATGGAATTAATGGATATGAAATATGAATAATTTGGCACTATTTATATGGGTTATTGTCATAGCAGTACTTGGATCTATTATTTTCTTAGTTATGGTTGGCCTTCTAAATAGGGCCCTGCCAAAAAGAGTGAAAGAGATGCCTAGTTTGAGGTCAATAATCAAATTATAAATTATCTCTTTACCCTGATGTGCCTCTATGAATTCCCACAACATTTTTACCATATTTTACTTCTTTATAGATAGAAACTAGAGGACATTGTCGAGCTTAGAAAGGCCTACTATAAAAATGGAAGTGGGTGCACATGATGGTAGTAGTGTTGCTTCGCACACATGGAATACATAAATTATGATGGGGATATCCATTTTTATTTTCTATTTATGAAAATGAATCCCATCAATTGGTATATATGAGTGGGAGTACAAGACCCTTTTATTTATGTGTATGTCTTTCTTTTTCTTCTTTCTTTCTGATTAGGGGCTATAAAATCCATTTTCTCTTTCTTATTGTTACCACTTTGTTTCATTGTCTTATTTTTACATTGAGGATGTTTTTTTAAGTGGTGTTATTTAATTAGGTTTTGTCTCTATATAATTTTGTCAATATCTCCACTTTTTAACCAAGCAATGGTGGAGTTGGAAATCCACTAAAATGGGGAAATAATCCATGGAGATAGAGTGAATTCGGAATTAGTGATTGATGAGTTTGAAGGGAACCCACCTTTCTATTTGGTTTCTCCATACACCTTTGCTTCCACTAGATTTGATTCTTGGTTGTATGAGGCCTATGAACATGTCCATGATGCATACATACATGTGTTTTCTTTCAAGTTTGAATGAACTACTTCAACGAATTGTGGGCTTGTCTTAGAGAATTTCCTAGGGAATTTACTTGAACCAAAATATCGCCATATGATTTGTATCTTTGCAGCGCATAACCAAAAACTCCTTCGATAGACCTTTAAGCTTCCTCAAAGCCTCCTCCTAAGCAAGAGTTTGATCTCCCATATGAGTAGTAGAAAATCCACCCATAGCATTCTCTTTCACATGCTTCACACTACTGTCATCCCGAGAAGCACAGTGCCTCTAATCCAACATTATATGAGATATGGATAAAGTAAATTTCCCCACTAAATGTGCTTCCATTAGTTTATAATACATTTTTTATCTTACACAAATTACAAAGGCATGGGATAATACTATTTAAACCTTTTGGGTTTCTAGAAGCTTACTAAGAAAGTTGCATTTCCCTCAAACAAAATGAACGAGGATATGTTGTTTTGTGCTTACTATGCTCTCAAGAGTTGAAAAGATACTCTAAAGCTTAAATAAGGTTCAGGATCTTCTCTCACACAAAGAAGTCAACTAGAATAACCATTTCATGCACAAAAGTATCTATTCTCCTCCTTAAAAATGATTATGCCTTCCACCACAAACATTTGATATATATGTAAAATAATATTTCCAAAAATGAGAATCAATGGTCGTAACATGAGACAACTGCTTGATTAATTACATATTAATGAAAAAACTAGGCAGTTTTATTTATGTAGTGTTAGCATTGGGGCCAAGTTCATAATGAGTAATTGTCTTCCATTTATCACATGGGTTGATAAATTTATGATTATGAAAGTTGGACTTTCTCAAAATCCAATTACACAAATGTCATGAGAACTTCATAAATAAATACATAAATACCTTGTGTAGGCATTTTGTCATTTGTTATTGTAACAATTTCATACAAATCATAAAATAATGTTGACAAATACAATGACTTATTATGATTTCATATTTAAATAATGTGAACTATTATAATTTTAAGATATCAAGTGATAATTAAATGTCAAATTAAAATAACATAAGTCAAATCTAAGTAATATCAATCACTATAATATTTAGAGTTAATTTGTCAAATGAATTTATTTCAAAGTGTTTGGGATGAATGCTTTTTATTTTTCCAACTCAAATTCAATGCCTGCAAGTGATATGAAGAGATTTGAGCTTTTTTATAATGGCTTCAAGCCTTTTTGAGTTATTCCCCTTAGAACGAAAAAAAAATATTAAAATAATAATAATAACAAAATAATGATATATTTCATATTTAAACATATTTCATATAATGAAGGTTTGTTTTCAATGAAATGCTATATTGTTTATAAAATCAAGGTTTGTTTATTAATAATTTATTAATGTAATAGAGCATTTGATGGATTTTAATGGAAAAGTCCTCAAAGACCACACCTCATTCCCTTCTCATATTTCAAATTTGATGATAAATTTTAAATTAAAGAAATTTTGATTTTTATAAAAAGATATTTCAAATACTAATATTAATGGTTAAAAGTAATAAAATAAAATTTAAATATGCCTTATCCTTTTTATTGAGATTAATGCCTACCACACTTCCATTTTTCAGCAAAGGTAATAGGATGTATATTTAGCTTTACGGTTTCCATGTACACCTCATTGCCACCATCTTTGAGATTTCCTCTACCACTATTGAAGATAAGTTCTCCTCCTCTCCCATCTTACAAAGGAAACAACTATGAATAAAATATAACATGCATTGAAAATAGTAGTGGATGCCACCTATGGTAGTTCATAGACAAAGATAATGAATGTCATTTTATGTAAATTTGTTCTTTCAAAAAACAAAATGGTGAGAAACATGGAGATTACCATTAAAGAAAACAAAGATTGTTGTTCAACATTTTAACTCGATCATCAAAGTAGTAGTATTTACTTTCAACATCAATGGCATGGGAAAATTTGAGAGGCAGTCTCTCATGTTCTATCCATGTCAATCTCCCAATCAAGTCACACGAACTCCTTCCTTCACTATGTTCCCATCTCAAACGTGTTAAACACTTGAATCTAGCCAAATCTTTGGTTGTGAAACATTAAGGAACCCTAAACAACACTAGAAACACATTTCAAATTTAAGGTTTTCAAGTTTTGTGGAAAATTGTACTCTACTTAAGCAGGTTACCTTGTCTTTGATACACAAATTGTTGTATTATATAATTGTTGTTATATATAGAGTTATAAGCAGATTAAGTCTCTCAATGCTAAGAATTGCAGGAAATTGTGCGATGGTTCCTTCAAATCCCTAAACATTGTAACTATATCCAATAATTTAATATAAAGAGTGTTTTTTATTCAATTCTTTTGGCAATCAAAAAAATCTTAGAATTTTCTAACACTTTTGGTATTCTCATTATTTTCATGATTTCGTTGGCATTACCTTGATCCTCAAACCCCTAGCTACCCACTACCTACATCTACAAGAATTGTCTTAATAATTTCAATGGGCCTCAATGCAATATTTCATTTGTTCCTTGTATTGTCCTACTGTCTTAGTTGAACTGGGTATTGGATTTTGGATAAATTTCATCTCAGTGGGCATTGGAATTCTATTTTATTTCATTATACACTTAAAAACTAGATTTTAAATATATTTTTTCACATTAATGTACTATATCACATATTTTTTCACATTGGTGTACTATATTACTTGAGTATAATAATGTATGGTATACAATCAAGAAGATAGTGTTGTACAATGCTAACAATAACTTAATATTATTGAACATTATCATATTATAAAATTTTTGCATTACAAATATAATTATATATATATATATATATATATATATATATATATATATATATATATATATATATATATATATATATCCTTTTATTTATTTATTTATTTTTCCCAATTAGGAGTCAACGGTAATCATTATTGCAATTGTTGAGGTGAAGACCCTCTCATGCACTTTAAATTATGGATCTCATTTGAGTCAAAGGGTTGTGGCCTCTAATTGAATTATATCAGTTGCCCACAAAAATGACGTGATACATAGCAATAACCCTCTATTTCCTTTAATTCCAATAGTCCTTAGAAGATTCTCTTTATATGTGACTATTGCAATATTCTCATAACCTCCACTAGAAACAACAATTGGGGTTGATAAATTTCGTCATTTGTCTAGAGCCTTGAACACCAACATGTGTCATTTGATTTTTGGTTTATGATCTATCTTGTAAACCTCTATGTATCATTTCATCCCCTCCTCACCTTCACTTTATCTTAATTTTCCCAAAACTATTTAATGGATTTTCCCAATCATTGTCTTTCCACCCCCTTAATCACTACCTCTTATTCCTCTTCTATTCTCTTTGGAAATTCATAATCATATAGTTGTGATTATTACAAGTGGGCATGTAGTTGGGTGATTTGGATTTGGAGCTACATGATCATTGAAAATATTTGCAGGGTGTGAGATGAAGATTAACCTTGTAAAGCATTCATTTTCCATTTGTAAAAAAAATCCCATAATTTTCAAACAACATAATCACCTCAATTCATTTCAACGTTCCCTTTCTCTTTCCTTAGAGGTATGCTAGTTACTAATACTATCATCTTCTCTTAACTATAAACCTTTTGAACAATCTTGTACCTTACATACTTTCAAATCATTTTGGATAATGATTTTGCAACGAATCATGTTCTCCTATGCTATAAATTTTTCAACAATAATATATATGACAAAGTAAGGCACATTAATTCAAATAATTTGGATTATGATTTTGTATTAAGTAATACAATTTATTTTAATTATTATGTTAAGTAATAAATATTTATATTTAATTTAAATTGGGATAATTTCATTTAAAAATTTGTTGTGTAGGTAGCAAAAAGCTTGAAAGTGTTGTTGAGGATCTTGTAGATCTTTCCTCCTCTATTGAAATTATAGGAGGAGAGAATGTAAATTTCCCTACAATGGCTTTTTGTGACTAATTCATAGGTATAGGGATAGATTCTTAGAAATTGATCATACAAAAAAAATACAAAAATGTTGCATTATTGTTTGTTAATTGTAATCATTCCCTAAAGGGAGGAAAATATCAAGATTAATTGATGATGTCCTAAGAGAGTATTTGTTGGGTCCCTATAACACTAATGTATTCCCTCATTGTTATTGTCAGTGTATCCCCTTATTGTTATTGTTGTGCCCATATTGTCCCCATATTGTTATTATTGTGCCCCATAGAAGCCCACTATTGTTATTGTTGTGCCCTTGTTAAGTTAGCTCTAATTATATTGTGATCCCTTGGACTCCTATATATATAAAGGAGGTTTTTTCATTTGAATCATTGAAGAATTATTCATTTATGAAATGTAAAGGAGGTTTCTCCCTTTAAGAGGATTATTTTTAAGTCATTGATCTATCTATTTGTGAGTTGGTTGCTTAACATTTGGTATCAAAGCTTTGGATTCTAGGGTTTCGCTGCTTCAAATAGGCCATCATGTAATTTTATCTCTAATGTTTTTTCTACGAAGTTTCAGAAGCTAAAATTAAAAACAAGTGGAACCAAAATCTTGGTGAAACTCATGTACAAATTTTAGATCTGTTCTCCCTATATTTTCTAAGATATGATCCGAGGAAGTTCGGGTTTTTGCAAGCCCTAGAATTCCATCTCAAATAGGTGAGCTTGGTAAAATCGTCATAAATTTCTCTCGAAGCATCAAATTTAAATTTTGTAAATATTAAAAGAAAGGGGACATAGTTTCGTTTCATGGGTATCGTTTTCAGGGCTGAAGGTAGAAACAGTGACACATGGCACTCCATACAAGTTTTCTCTACTAAACCACTCTATAATCAGGTCATCATGGAAGATTGGGCATAACTATTTCTTGAAGAATCCAGTATAAATCATACATGTGGGGTTGGAAAGAGGACTTAGAGGGATACCACAAGAAAAAAATTCAAAAACTTGGAGATCCGAAATTGATAGTTACAATCGTTTAAAGATAAAGCTCCTAAAAGAAAGAAAAAGGTGTGTATTTTTTAAAAATTGCATAACGTTTTCTTCAAAAAATCAGTTTGAAGTGATTCAAAGGGCATAGGGAAGCATAGATATCATTGTTTTATTTCAAAATTACTCAAAGAAAGAAAATGGAAACACCTATTAAGAAACCATAAATCTCTACTATGAAACATGAAGAAGAAGAAGAAATGTAACATGATATATCAAAATTACGAGACCAAGTGCAACAAATTTCGCTCTCACAAAGAGAAACTAAAAATTAAATGGAAGCTAAAATGAATTGTTTGAAGAATAGCTTAAAATCAGACATGGAATGTTTGAAGAATGGCATGAAAGATAATATGGATGGCATAGAAGCAAATATGAAAGGAAACATGGAAGATTTGAAGAATGGTTTAAAACAAGACATGGAAGGTTTGAAAATTTTGCTACAAGAAATGCTTCCTAATGGTGAAAAGGTATTAGATGGAACTCATGATGAGAACAAAATAAATCTTAATCATGATTTCATAGACTCTAATATTTGATTTGATGAGGCTGATCAATAGGTAAACTATATGGGTCACAATGCCACTCTCCAGCTTATTAAATTGACTTTTCTCACTTTTATTTACATATTTTGTTATATTTTTCTTAGTGAGAAGAGTAAAGGTGATTTACTATGTCATGTGGCGTAATGTGTGTTAAATTCAGGAATGGAGCAGTTTTGGGTTGATTAAGTGTAGGAATTCAGAGTAGGAAAGAAAGAGAGATTTTAGGAGCTGGTCTCCCTCCTTAACTCCTCAAATCATTCGAAGATTCTTCCACTCTATCTTATCAACTTGGTGTCACTAACAGCCAATCAAGTTGAGTTCATTAGCAGCCAAGCCAGTGACAAGCAAGGAAGAGTTATTCTCTGGTTATGGAGCCAAGTATCCCTATTTTATAGGGAGTTGTTGGTAGCTCAAGTTTTGTATAAACAAGAGAGCCAAGGGACTCATTAGGATTCGATTTTTGTTGTAGCCAAGAGGTCATTTGAGCTAAAACATTTTGACTATTATTTTTATGATGTACTTGACATTTTTATGATAACGAGAAAAAAAAATTATCCAACACTGAGTTGACTCAAAGGGTTGAAGCTCTTGGATTAAGGCCCAGCCCTAGCAACAAAATTTCCTCTTTTGTAGCTATATTCTTAGCTTAGAATGATAGTTATTTGTTGAAGCTTATTTATTTATTTCTATTATCTTCGCAAGTTACTTAAATTTTTGTTTAACCTTGTTTACATTAGTTTAAATGGCTAGATTAGTGTTGTAGCTTAGTGAAGGAAATTATAACAGAAAATCTTGTGACAATGGCCCCTATATCATCTCCCTCATGGGATCATGATTAGAGGACCCCACTCTCACAACCCCAAAAATAGAGTTTGTCTTTTTCTATTTCATAATTAAGTTTCATTCTTAGCTAGATAATTGTTTATGATTTCTTGGAAGAATCTGCAGTTGTTATATTGTTTTATTAATGTTGATGTAGCTTAAAAGGTAGTCGATGTCATTTATCTAGTCCTTAACAATAGATAGATCATCTTCCTCAAATTCAACTCATCTTTTCCATGTGGACATGTAGTGATTTATAAATGAATATAGAAATATGTTTTATTGTAGGGATTGTTGATCTGCAGAAAGGGACTCCTCCAACTAGCTTCACCTAGGCCTTATCCACCTTCTGTCGAGGCATACCAACCCATAGTCCGAACCTTTGTTCTCTAGCCATTATGAGCAAGCTACCTTTGGAAAATATGACCTCCTTGGGGTGTTGGGCTTGGCCTTGGGCAATTTTCACCTTCCCTACACCTTCTCCCACTATCATGCACCCCTCCAACAAATCATCTCACTATTCTTACCCTCCAAAATCTCTAAACTAACTTCCTATAGTAGTTCAGGACATCATGTAGTAGATCAGGACATCATGTAGTAGTTTCCTATAGCAAACCTGTAGCAACCTATTTTGACCCTATTTTGACCTAAAATGATAGGATAGCCTAGTATAGGAGTAGTTTAACCCCTCAGCTTGGACTCCATGACTAGAAGTGCCACCTAGACCAGCCTTCCCATTCCTTTCTCTCCTGCAAGATCAAATAGCATTAGCTTCTATATTCCTGAAGTTAGCAATTAAGACTTTTTTCTGCAAATGTGAATGAGATAGTTAATGCATGCATGTTTGAATTCTGAGATGATAGAGTAACTTTATGTTTTCAAGCAGTCCTGATAGCTAGATGATAAATTGCAAGATTAACATAGTTCCCTTTCTGCAAGTGATTTGTGTCATTTCATATCTAAATGATTTATGTCATTTCATAGCATTTATCATTTGGCAGCTTTCATTTCCTGAATAGAAAATCATTTCCTTTCCCTACACTAGAACTAGTTTTACATTCATTGTCAGTAGTTAGGCTCCATTTAGTTCAATAGAGGATTGGTTTGGAACCCTAATGGTCAAGTGCCCCAGTTGAGAAGTGACATGAGTCGAATGATGCATATGTTGTGTATATACCATTGCCACCTCCAAGTTTTTAAGGAACCCCAAGTTGACAAAGTAAAGTTGGTAGCCCTAAGAGTTGCAGCATTCTTGCTGCAATACTAAGGCTCATCAATTTTCGGCATCGTTGTTGGGGAGGTGTCTAGGTAGATGTAATTTCTTCTTTTCTTTATAACTTGCATTCAATAGGTAGATGTTATTATGCTTTCCTTTTTGTTTTACAATTGACTCTGAAAAACAAATTAAAAAAAAATCATGCCTCGTAGGAGTAGAGGCAATTTAGGGAAATTCTTTCCTAATACACCCACACCATCAAACAATCAAACTTCCCTCTTCTTTAGTGACTGTCATCTTCCCTCTCTAACTTCAGGGGAGTTAGAGGACCCATTAGGTGAACAACCAGAGATATTTAAATAGCCTATTGGGGAAGAAGAAGAAGAAGAAAACATTCCACACACTTACATCATGGTTTAAAACAGGAATGAGGGTTATTTTCCCATTAGAGAGACTAATGGAGATGCTAGGATGAAAAACATAATCCCATCTTCCCTTCCTCATTTCCATGGCTTAACCTCAAAGGACCTTGATACATTTTTGTTTGAATTTGTTGCCATCTACAGAACTTATGATTATACCTTTGACAACTAGAAGTTGAAGTTGTTCCCATCCACCCTTAAGGATGCATCCTTGCATTGGTTCATGGGTTTACCTGGGGACAACATCACTACTTGGGCTCAAATGCAGCAAGCCTTCAACAACAAGAAACCTTTAGAATGATCTTGGGACATCATGAATCCTTGGAAGATTATGAGTAAAGGTTCCAACTCAGTTACAAAAGGGCGAGATGCACCCTTGACCCTGAATCACTCAAGTTAGTCCTTCTTAGGGGAATCAGGGAGGACATTCTGGAAACCCTAAACATGTTGTCTAGAGGGGAAATTTAATAGCTACCTTATGATGATATCAAGGCAGTTTTCAAAAGCCATTCTAGGGCTACTAGAAAGAAGGGTAGGGCTAATCAAGCTTTGGAAAGTTCCTCTTCCTCCAACACATCTATCAGATTGAAATTGGAAACATGTTGGAAGACTTTAAAAGTGAAATGTTTCACACCCTTTCTCTATAAATGGGCACCATGCAGATCAAGAGGAAGCAGGAGGAAGAAGAGATATCCTTAGCTATCTTTTTCCCTAGATGCACTAGAAGGCACCCCATAAATGAATTTCCATTGAATGTTATAGAGGTCTGCTCAGTCTATGAAGAAAATCATTCCACAGATAAGCGCACTTCTCTACATGGATTGAAGGTTGTATACCAAAGGGTTGAAGGTGGGGTCAAAAAACTCTATCATATAAATCAAAAGAGGCCTCAAGGACCTCAACCATACTGGCAGGGCATGCAAGGGGCATCATATTCCTATTATGATCCCAATCAGAATGCATCCCTTCCCCCTTGGTGTTCTCCTGCTCATCCTTCATGGTCAACACCTTCTCCTTGGTCTTATGCACCTCAATACCCTTCCCAACCTACCAATCAGTGATTTCAACCATGTGCCTTCCCACATCCTTAGTGGAATGCCCCATCACAAGGTTGGAGGCCTCCATATAACCAACCTCCAGTCTTACTACCTCCACCTCCATCTCAACAAAATCTCCTTCATCCTGCTCCACCTAAAAAACCTCAGATGCTTGCTCAACCAAATTCAAACCTGAACAACAAACAGCCACAACAATTCTATAGTGGAGAGACATCCTACCCTGCCTATGCTATGGAAATTCAATAAATAAACCTGAGGTCTGGAAGAGTGATTCCAGATAACCAACCTTTGTCTCCACCTAAGGAGCTTGAAGAGGAAAAGGAAGAGAGTGTTCCTAAATCCAATCCACCTCCTTTGCCTAAAACATTGATCCATCCTAGTCACACACTCTAGAAGAAAATGAACTTCTGGGAGAACTGAAAAACTTATGTGTTAAAATCCCACTCCTCCAAGCCATGAAGGATGTCCCCATCTACAAAAATCTAATCAAGGAAAATGATTCAAACATCCTGGGAGGAGAAAGAAATACACCCCTACCATTAATGTCTTTGGACAGTTGTCTGACTTAATGTTGGGGAAAGTGATTTTCCCAAAGTATCTAGACCCTGGAATTCCTATGGTAGATGTGCCCATTGATGGCATCATTGTCGCCCACACCTTGATTGATCTTGGGTCTGCCATCAATGCGATGACCAAGGATACCATGCTCAAACTTAATCTCCAAGGATCCTTAAGCAAGACAACAACAGTATTTCAACTTGCAAACAGATCCACAGTAGCTCCCAAGGGAGTTGTTGAGGATGTGATGGTCTCTATTGATTCCTAGGAGTACCCTGTTGATTTCTTAGTTCTCTAGGCCAACACAAAATTCAATGGTTATCCTCTAATCCTTGGAAGGCCATGGCTAGCCACTTTTGGTTCTTACATAAGTTGCAGAGCTGGGAACATGACCATTAAGAATGGGATTTGTCCAAATAGTTGGTCTTGTACCCTCCTGCTCAACCATCCTTAGAGCATGACTTACCCTTATGGTTGGAAGAGGAGGAGGAAGATGAAGTATACCATACCACATCCTACCCAATTTGTACCCTATATGATATTATAGGAAGGGGGAAACCTGGTGAAGATGACCTCATTGATCAAATCCTCCAGAACCAGCCTCCCAACACCATGCCTCTTGATGAGTTGGTGAAGAAATGTGAAGGTAACCCTTGGACTGATTGTTCCTAGTTGACTCAAGTCTTGCTCATGTCAAAATGGTATAATTTGGTCCATCTAAAACATTTAAATTCAACCCCTCTCTCTCATCACATCGGGAAAAGAAGTTATGTAACAAGCAGAGAAAGCACTTGGATGCCTTTGCCTAGAGCTATAAGGAAATGAAGGGAATTGCACCCTTCACTGTGTACTCACCACATCTACATCAGTGCGTGAACCTTAGAGGAGAATGAACCCATTCCTCAAAGACATAGTCAAAGAAGAATTGCAGAAGTTGTTAGATGTAGGGTTCATTTGCCCCATCTCAGATAGTGAGTGGGTGTCTCTTCTAGTTTAGTTCCCAAAGAAGAATGGAAAGTGGAGGATCTGTGTGGATTACATAGAGTTCAACAAAGCCACTAAAAAGGGCCATTTACCTCTAGATTTCATTGATCAATTCTTGGATGGTATTGCAGGAAAGAATTTATTCTTTTTCCTGGATGGATTCAATGGTTATAATCAGATCCAGATCAAACCAGAGGGCCAAGATAAAACCACATTGCTTGTCCTTGGGGTACCTTTTCTTATCAGGTCCATCCTTTTAGATTACGTAATGCCCTTGCCACTTTTCAAAGGAAAGTTCTGAGCATCTTTATTGAGCTAGTCCATGATTCTGTAGAGATCTACATGGATGATTTCACTCCCTATGGGTGTGACTTCCTAGAGGATCTCTCCAACTCGGGGAAAGTACTAAAGAAGTACATTGAAATGAACCTATCACTTAGTCCTTAGAAGTTTGAATTCTTGATCAATGCAAGGATTTTTCTGGGTCACTCAATATCCTAGGAAGGACTACAAGTGGACCCAAATAAAATTGCCATCATAAAAAGGGTCCCTACTCCTCAAAAGAAGAGGGATGTCAGAAGTTTCTTGGGCTTAGCTGGATATTATAGGAGATTTATCAAAGACTTCAGCAAAGTATCCTCACCATCATTTGGACATATAACCAAGGACTCTGAATTCTGTTGGTCATAAAGTTGCCAAGAGGCCCTATAAATATTGAAGGACAAGTTGACTACTATACGCATACTCAGAGGTCCAAATTGGGCTTTTCCATTCGACATCCATGCTGATGCATATGACAAAGTTATAGGAGTGGCTCTAGGCCAGATAGATGACAAGTTACCTTATGCCATTTACTTCATTAGAAAAAATTTGGCCAAGGTTGAATTGAACTACACTATGACTGAAAAGGAACTCCTAGTTGTCCATTCCTTGAAAAAATTCAGAAACTACATCACTGGTTATCAAATTTTGTGCATACTAACCATGCTACTATCAAATACTTAATGAACAAGCCTAATGTGAATGCTATAATTATTATATGGTTTATTTTATTACAATAATTTTATTTAACTATCATTGATAAGTCAGTTAGAGAAAATGTAGTTGCAGATTTTTTTTCTAGACTTTCTTTGCCTTCAAATGAGGAAGGAATGGTTGATGATCACCTTCGAGATGAACATTTATTTTCTATTTCAATTCTCTCTCCATGGTTTTCTAACATAGCCAACTACCTAGTTGATGCAAAGTTCCCTCCAAATATTTCATCCAAGGAGGAGAAAAATTGTAAGGAAGAGTGCCCCACTCACTTGGATCGGGGGCAATCTCTTCCAGATCAAATTTTGAGGAGGTGTGTCAAGGAGGAGGAAGTCTTTGACATCCTTCTAGCCTGTCATGATGGGCCTTGTGGAGGTCACTTTGTAGCCAAGATGACAACTTTCAAGGTACTTCACGTTGTCTACTATTGGCCCACTCTCCACCAAGATGCAAGAAGATACATTGGTTGATACCTCAGGTGACTCTATATCCATTTGATAAGTGGGCCATGGATTTCATTGGGCCCATTGATCCACCATCAAGGGAAAAAAGGTACATTATTGTATGCACTAATTATTTGATAAAGTGGGCTGAGACCAAGGCTATCAAGGTAGAAACAGAGGAGAAAGTGGTTGATTTATAAAGGGAGAATGTATTCTACAAGTTTGGGTACCCTAGAGAACTAGTCACCAATCAAGGAGCTCAATTCACACCACATATGATGGAAACTTTGTTAGGCAGCATGGGATAAAACACATGAATTCAACTGCCTGTCATCCTCAGGCCAACCAATAAGTATAAGTCACCAATAGATCATTGGAAGGCATCCTCACCAAGGTTGTGAGCTGAAGCAGAAAATATTGGGCTGATAGACTAGTGGAGGCCACTTGGGCCTATAATACAACCTGGAAGACAACCACTAGTTTCACCCCTTATGACTTGGTTTGTCGAAACAATGCTTTGCTCTCCATTGAGTTTGATTAAAACACCTTGAGAATGGAAGCACAATTAGATTTGGATGTTACAAAGGCACAACAGGAGAGGTTTCTCTAGTTGAATAGTCTGGATGAATTTAGGATGCAGGCCCTCCTACACATTGAATTTATCCAAGTATAGAGGAAGGTTTGGCATGGCAAGAACATCAAGGAAAAGGTTTTTCAAGAAGGGGATTGGGATTTGCGATATGACTCCAGGTTAAAGGACTTCAAAGGAAAATTGATGACAAGGTGGTTAGTCCCATACTTAATAGAGAAGTGCCATGAAAATGGGGCTATTCAAATTAAGACCATTGATGAGGAAGATATTCCCTTGCTTGTCAATGGATACAGATTGAAAGCTTACAAAATACCTTTGTCTAGGTAGGAGTTCATAAGCACCATTAGTAAGGAGGTAAATGTGATTGGAAGTGTCTTAGCTTCCAAGTCACACCATTCTTGAAAACTATTTTTTATTTGTGGAAAAAAAAAAAAAAAAAACAATAAGAGGCCTAGATGAAAACCTCTATGAGGCATTGGAGGCCAACTCTCAGGTTGAAAACCTCCTTGAGGAAGCCCAGGAGTGAAAAAAAAATAAAAATATCCCTGGGTGAAAACCTCCCTTGAAGCGCCCAAGGTAGGCAGGCAAGTTGAAAACCTCTCTTTAGGCAGCCTATGTGTCTTTCCAAAAAAAAGGGAAAAGAAGAGAAAAAAACAAAGAATACCATGGCAGGGAACTCAAACTTGTCCACTACTAAATTATGTGATTGTACGGGTTTTTAAGGAAGTGAAATATGTAGAGCTACATGGACAGCATGCCAAGTTTCATTCTATTTCTCCCTCCATCAACTCTGTTATCCATGATAACCTAGGAATAGTTTGTCAAGTCTATTGGTTAAGTTAATTAGGGTTTTTTTCTCAAAATAAAGTTCATGATCATAGGGTTTTTTGGTCATCATCACATGATGTGGGGTCCATCTAAGTTTAGATAGGGTTAATCATAAAAGTTCAAAGTTCCAATATTTCATATGTGTCAGGTCTATTTGTTCATCATTGAAATTTATTAGTTTTACAGAAATCTGTAGCAACTCCAGTTATGTATACCATGTATTTTCTATGAAATTTCCTAACACTTCTATAGTGAATCCATCTTTTTGAACACCTGTCTCGCTACGAAATTGTGATAAACTGCAGAGCTGGGATTAATGGTGAAGTAGCAATTCTTTAGGTTTAAAGGTTGAGATTGGCCAGTCTTGTGATGGGTCATGATTACACTTTATCACTTTTTGTCCATTTTCCCTATATATTAACACCACATAGCTTCTTGTTTCTAACTCTCTCTTTTGTATTTTACTTTGCAACCATAAGCTTCATGTTGTAAAATAATTGTCTTGTTGTCTCTCACACTAGCCTAGCTTTCATACAGGTCTTGTTGTCTCTCACATCGACCTAGCTTTCATATAGGTCTTGTTGTCTCTAGGTTAGGGATTACTGTTGTCTAGTTGTCTCTAGTTTGATTTGCAGGTGATAAGGAGGAACCTTACATGTTGCAGCCATGGCACACAGGAAACAATATAAAGGAGTATCAGTGGTACATTATGATCCCATGGATAAGAAAAAGCTGGAGGAAGACCCTACCTTTGTTCAAGCATTTTCTAGCGTGGCATGCCAACGTTTTTTTCAAAATATACAAGGTTTCTATGCACAAATTGCTAAATATTTTTATGCGAATTTCACTGGAACATAAACAAAATTCAGTCTTCTAAAATTTGCAGTGTCACCTGATACAATTTCTCGTGCTATAGAAATCCCTAGTTCAGGTGAAGTATGGTTTAAAGTCCAAAAGATCAAGCTGCAAAACTATGATGAATTTCTCAAAGAAGAACACAAAGGTATTGATATGACTGTAGGCATTCCTAGAACTTGCCTTCAAGAAAAATTCTCCAAGCCCTTGATGGTCTTTCATGTAGTAATTTACAGGGTAAGTTCCTCAGATAGAACACCAAAGGACACCACTCACAAACAGATCACATATCAATACATCTGGTATTCTTGATGTGGTTAAAACCCTCAAAGAGGGAAATATTCCATGGCCTAAACCAACACGGCCACTTCAGGAAATTTATTAATAAAAAAATGAAAATTTACATAAGATTCTCTCATGAACGGTTACCCTAAAAATGAACCTCCATGCTCTTTAAATAGAGATCATGGACCAATCGGGTGTTAAGACACAGATCACGTGTCGGTAATACCAAGGATATAATGAACTGTCAGATCACTTCATGTCTAGAACATATCGTGACCGTCGGATTTTAAGTTGCAAATGTACATAGTAAAGAAACACATTTTACCTAACTATAAACTAGACAAAGTTATACTTAACTATTTCCTATGTGTCGAAATATCCTAACATCCCCCCTTAAGAACAACTTGGGATATGATTGAAGGATGTAAAAATATGACACAATAGGAGAAGGAGGCATTAGAGCCTATCCCCCCTTAGTGACAACTTCCTAAACTCCAACCATAAATCGAAGTTTAGTAAACTTCCCCTCCGTGAGAACCTTTGTAAAGATGTCTGCAACCTGATCATCGGTTGAACAATATTGCACTTCAAGAACATGGTCATGAATGAGCTTTTTGATGAAGTGCATGTGTATTTCAATGTGTTTTCTGCGCTAATGTTGGACTGGACCTTTTCATAATTGAATGGCACTTTGATTATCACACCAAAGTTTAGTCGGATGTAGCTATTGAAAACCAAACTCTGACAGGATCTGACGAAGCCACAGGGCTTCCTTATTAGCTTCTACGATGCCATGATACTTTGCTTCTATTGAATAAAGAGAAATGGAACTTTGTATCTTGAAAGCCCATGTAATAGGTCCAGAACCAAGAGTGAAAACATAACCTGCAGTAGAATTCCCATCATTAGGATCACTAGCCCAATTGGAATCAGTGAAACCAACCAATAGAGGAGATGCTTCTGCATTGTAATGAATCCCAAACTAAACTATACCTCAAACATAACGAAGTATTCTTTTAGATGCTTTCGAATGACTTTCATGTGAGTTCTACATAAACCGAGCAATAAGGCCAATAGCAAAGAAAAGTTTAGGAAGGGTATGGGTCAGATACACACTTTTTCATACAAGTTGACAGTATAAGGTAGCACTGATACCATGTAGGAATTTACAGGGTAAGTTCCTCAGATAGAAGACCAAAGGACACCACTCACAAACAGATCACAGATCAATACACTAGTATCCTTGACGTGGTTAAAACCCTCAAAGAGGGAAATAGTCCATGGCCTGAGCCAACACAGGAAGTTAAAGAAATTTATTAATAAAATAATGAAAATTTACATAAGCTTCTCTCATGAACGGTTACCCTACAAATGACCCTCCATGCTCTGTAAATAGAGATTATGGACCAATCGAGTGTTAAGCCACAGATCAAGTGCTGGTAATACCGAGAAGAGAATGAACCGTCAGATCACTTCATGTCTAGAGCATATCATGACCGTCAGATTGTAAGTTACAAATGTACATAGTAAAGAAACACACTTTACCTAACTCTAAACTAGACCAAGTTATACTTAACTATTTCCTATGTGTCAGAATATCCTAACATTTTAGAAGTACTTCACATGTGAAGGTAGATTCAACATGGTGTATCAGTATCATTTCATGTTGTTACTTCATTTCATTGGTAAGCAACCTCTAGACATTCCATTTTATTTGTTTAGAAGTTTAGGAAAAATGGTAGACAAGGTTCAAGCCAAACTTGATGCAAGTGACACCTATGTTTTTCATCACGACCTTATTAAATTGCTGGTTGTAGAAGAGATAAATAGGTTAAACAGATATTGGCTTACCTTCCTATTCTTAAGTGGATATGAATTAGATGTTTCCACCCCCTTTAGAAGAAATCCAAAATCTAAATCCACAACCCCTAGAAAAGAGCAGCAACCAGTGACAGAGCAGCAATCAGTGGAAAAGCAACCTTTAGTATAGGTTTCCATAAGAACAAAAAGGAGGATGACCAGAAGACAGAGTAGAGAATAGAGTACAAAGAAGGGCAAGCTAACAAATATCCTGGTGGCTATTGAAATTGAAGAAAGCCCAATTAAGCAGCCTAAAGAAGTGACCAAAATTGAAACCAAAAAGAAAAGAAAAATGGCTAAGAAGTTAGAATTTACACAAGAAGAACATGGTTTCATTTTCAAGCCAAGGAAAACTGTCACAATGTCTATGCAACAAGCTGAAAATATGCCATAAGTACCTTTGGATAAAACAGAACCATCAAAGGAACCATCAAATAAAAAGAGAGGCAAGGAGGTTGTACAAGGAAAAAGTGAAATAGAGGTTCTATGGGAATAGTTAAGAGAATCCAGACAAAAGGTTATCAATTCAAAACTTGAGTTTGAAGAATTGCAAAAAGAAGTGTAAAAGTAGATAGATTTTTATGATGAAACTATAGATAAATCCAAAAGGATGATAAAGAGGACTTTGCCTTTGCACAAGATGTTGAACCACATGTATAAAGGGAATAGATGGCTACAATAAGACATAAAAAGTTTACAGGGACAAGTCACAGCACTAGAAACTCAAATTGAAATGATCAAGGTTGAACTCAAAAAGAGAAATCCCAAGATCATTGTTGAAGTCAAGTTTATATATAGTGAACATGGTATTAGGAGTAATAAGGAGGCATTAGGAACCATGAAAATTCAAAAAACTCATAATTTTGAAATTTCGTAGAAACTTCCCATAATGAAGCTAAAAATTTGCTACGAAACTACTGTATCTTTTCATGGAGGAGAAGGCAAGCTTAAAATATAGCAAAGAAAGTTCTGAAGGTATGTATTTAGCTTAAAAACATCAAGGAAAACCTCAGAACTTGCAAAAAGAGCAAAGGGGTAGTACAAGGGTGCCTTTAGAAGTTGCTACTAAATTTTGCTATGAAACTGTTGAAGACTTTGTTTTTTGCTACAAAAAAACTCTGTTTTTCTTCCTTTTTTGAGGTTTTTGAACCTCAAGAATCCAATATCCAGATGGATTATAGGTCATGAAGGGTGTCCACATCAACTCCTATTTTTTAGCAAGACAGGTCAGCAAGCCAACTAGGTCAACATCCACATGGAAATGAGGCATATCATCAACTCCAGCATATTCAAAAAATCAATTTGGTTCGAGAAGCTTCATCAAAAAGAATTCGGTTGAGTTCATTTATGGTGGAAGAGTCATACTTGTATTCAAATTATGTAAAATAGAAATTCCTAAGTTTTCTCAATAGGTGTCAAGTAGGATAAGGTTTCAAGGATAAGGTTTCAAAATTGTTTGATCGAATCTAGCCCAAGTGGCAGATTTTTGTAATTAATGATATGATGGTGGTCTTACTCTATATATTTGTAGATACTTAACTCTAAAAGGGTTTATTGATAATGTGAATAAAGGACCTTATGTAATCTTTTGATCCTGCTAATATAAAATTTGCAGCAACTCTGTTTTTGTACTTGAGATTCATGTCATGGCTTTCATGTATTTCTTAGCATGTTGTTTCTGGTTTACATAGTATTTTGATTACTTGGAAATCTTGTCAAACTGATCCAATTTCCTTCAGTTAATTGTATGACTGTGAATGTTAATATGATATTACTTTAGAGCCAGAGATGCCTTAGCTTCCATTAAATGTTATTGTTGGCCATAATTTTCTTTAAATTGACTCCATGCCCAATGGTGGCAATCATCACATTTTCTTGCACCTGTAAAACCACATAAAAATAAATTAGAGGTAGTCATCTATAGTTTGAGTTTTTTCAAGTGAATTTGATAAGTATTTGAGAGAACCCTCTCAAATTGGAAGGGCTAACTTCCAGTCCAAGTGCTTTGAAATAGTTATGATGGGTTGAAGGTTGACACAACCCAACTCTATTAGCTCAATGATAAAAAAAATCCATCTCATTAATGCCAACAATTTCCCTACCACTCATATCCATTTTTAGGCATCAAAATTCATTTTTTTTTGCATTTTCTGGCTTGCTATAGGGTGTCCTATAGCTTCTACAGGAAGATCTAGTAGCACTACAGGATGTCCTAAAATTCTACAGGAAAGGGGACCTGATAATAAAATCATCATGCATGCCTATTTTAGGTTGATTAGTGACCCTACTCTTCATCAAACCACTCACCCATCATCCATGCATCCCTGGTCCAAATCACCATACTAATACCTAGATTTGTCTCATTCAAGGAAAAACATAAGAAAATGTCAAAAATATAATGAAAAAACTAGAGGACATGTCCTCCCTTGCCTCAACTATTTACTACTCCATTAGAGCTCTTCCATCATCCTCCAACCCCTACACCACTACCAAGCATCCCTCTGAGAAAAAAATCATCATAAAAGGAAGAAAAGAGGCAGCTACAGGATCTCTTGTAGTAGCCTATTCCATTACTACAACCAGCCTAAGACTTAATTTTTCTTCCTAACCAAACAAAGGATGAGTACCATTATCTCTAAACACATTGTTTCTCCTAGCTAGGTTCCATAGCAAAAACAAAGAGATATCAAGCACCTTTACACATGAAGAAGCAAGCAATCAATTATATAAGTACGAAGAAATACACAAGAAGAGAGAAAAGGGGCACTTTCTTAAGCAACAACACAGAAGGAAAATACTCCAACATGCATCGATCAGCAAAAGGTAAGCACATGTATGGAAACTTACCCATCTCTTCCCTAAGTATGATATAATGGAAAATGTATAAATGTCGAAGAAAGGTCTTTTTATAAGCTGGAGGTGGTCAGTTAAGTTGGTCGACCTCAGCTTGTGATCAAAAAGTGAAATTTCAGTCAACATGGCATGTCAGAGTGTCACATAAATCAAAATTAGATAAAAAGTGGTCAAATCAGTTAAGGGAGAGTGGGTGATGATTACGAGGAGCAAGTGAATGATCACAAAAGGTGGGCCAATGGTCCCAATTAGGAAGTCTCATACCACTACCAACCAACATAGCACTTCGAGCCTCAACCATAAATAGCATAAAACCCCAAACTTTCATGCACTTTTTTTGCTCATTTCAAGATCAAGGAGATAGGGACCAGCTTGGGAATCCATCCAAAATTCAAACCCTATTCTATGCATCCTATAGAGGACAACTACATGAAACAGCTACTAGAAACACATAAGCCTATAAGAAGCTACGAGAAGCACTAGAATTCCACAAGAAGTCTTCAAGGGGGTGCCTAAGGTCAACTTGGTCATCAATTGTCATAATCCAAAGCATTACAGTGAGAAGTAAGTGGCCCATCTCTCCTTTTTTCATGCTTTGATAACTGATAAAATTTTCACTCTTTTAGTAATTACAATCATCTTTGGAATTAGATAGAGTTTGGGGCAATATAAGAAAAATTTTGTGGATATAAGGAATTGCATAAATTAAAGTCATCCACTAAAAAATTTAAGCTCTCATCCACCCTAAAATATATACTGAAGCTATCCTACAAAATATCTTTCACTTAGATAAAACCAGAGAAGAAAATGGGAGGGGGATTCAATAGAAGAGAACACATAGATACACCAAGAATTCACCTTCATCCCCTTGTGGTAGATATCTTCAGGAGGCATCACTGGTTATGATTGTTTGAGTTGCTCAAGGTATACGATGATGATATAAACTATGAGTTCGCCATGGCAGTAAACCCTCAAGAAATAACAAGTACTACCACTATGGTGAGAGGGTTGTCCTTTAGCATCAACCCTGATGTGATCAGCAGAGTGACAACACTTCCTCTAGGGGTTCAATGGAGAAACGATAATAAGGCTAGAAACACCTTTGCCAAGAAAAATTTCTTCCTAAATGATGAAAATCCAATTGAAGACAAAAATGGGGTCATAAAGGAGAGCCTTCCCTATCCCTGGGATGAGGTGGGCTACCACATCCTTAAGTACATTTCTTGTGACGAGAGAATAAGTGTAGTCTATGGCTACCAATTCAGACTCCTCCATGAGTTGAGATTCAAAGCCAGAATACCCATAAACCAAAGGCTCGGTGTGCCTTATTTCATTTTACAGTCCATTATGGACATGATTTAGAAGGTGAAAGAGGGGAAACACCAGTAGTTAGCACACCATGGTCTCATCAAGATAATAATGGAAGATGCCTTGAGCCAATTGATAATTCATGTTCTCTGGTCCACATTTAGAGACATGGATATAGAAGCCTTCCTTGAAACCCAAGTCCTTGAACATGGTGGGACCCCAACCTCTAGTGCTGAAGAGGAGGAAGAGGAATGAGAAGAAGAAGAAGAAGAAGAAAAGGAGGAAGAGGAAGCAGAGATAGATAGAATAGAAGAAGAAGAAAATGGAGAGGTAGAGACAAACAAAATAGAGGAAGAAGAAGCAGAAGAAGAAGAAGAAGAAGAAGAAATGGAGGAAGAGGAAGAAGTGTTGGCATTATGGCTAAAGTGTTGTCCTTGATGGCAACCCATTCAGGTGATAGATCACAGTACTTCAAGTCAGCAGCAGAGATTGATGATCAGCTATCAAATATTGAAGAAAATAAGGGGTACGCAGGTACACCTTACATAAGGTGCGTACACGCAGGTCAGTGTTACATAAAGTGCGTACATACCCGCAGTTATCCCATTCAGGAGGTGCGTACCCCCAGTGCACACATTTCAAGGCAGAGAAATTCACATGTGGGGTTTTCTTATGTTTTACTCTTGGTATTTAGCCGACGGTATTGGGTTATTATGGTGTCGGCTCGTGGTATTGATCCATGTTTTAAGGAAGAGCTTTCCTATATAAAGCAAAGGAGATCATTTGGCTTGAGTATGTCTTTGGTTGAATATCTTATGAGGGCTAGATCTGGTCTAGATCTAAAGAAGGCGAATCTACTGATGGACCGAGATCTCTTCGGCGCATGTTCAGATCTGTAGATCTGACTGTCTGGGTTATTTCTGAAGTCTTGAAATCATCTATGCCCGAAGGTACGCAGGTACAGTGAAAGAAAAGTGCGTACGTACGCAGGAACGAAGCGTTTCAGGTGCGCCGGTACGCAGGCACAGAAGGGTTGCAGGTGCGGAGGTACGCAGGCACAGAAGGGTTGAAGGTGCGGAGGTACGCAGGCACAGAAGGGCTGCAGGTGCGTACATACGCAGGCACAGAAGGGTTGTAGGTGCATACATACGCAGGCACAGAAGGGTTGAAGGTGCGTACATACGCAGGCACAGAAGGGTTGCAGGTGCGGAGGTCCGCAGGCAGTTCAATGGACTCAGAGCGAGGTACGCAGGCTAGCAGTTGAGCAGGGTGCGTACATAAGCAGGCTAGCAGTTGAGCAAGGTGCGTACTGTAAGTAGGCAAGAAGTTGAGCAGGGTGAGTACAGTAAGCAGGCCAGCAATTGATCAGGGTGCTTACGTAAGCAGGCGAGCAGTTGAGCAGGGTGCTTACTTCTCTTAAGATCTTTGTTTGTCATTGTTGTGTTCTGGGTTTGGTCCTATTATTGTTGATCTGGTTACTACAGTTGATTGGGTGATTCTCTTATGCTTGATGATCATTTGATGCTTATGGATCCAGTTTGAAAATTTATGAAAAGTGGTGCTTGTAAGAAAAGAAGTAGGGGGTTGTAGCTCCCTTCCAGGAGAGACCGGAAAACGAGAGAGAGAGTTGTAGCTCTCTGCAGGTTGCAGCCTGCGTACTGGTAAAGGACTGCACCAGTACAAAACCATTGTAAAAGGAGTTTCTAATTTGAAAGAAGATAGAGACATATTGCAGCAGGTGGTTTTCACCCACATTGGGTTTCCACCTTACATCTTGTGTTCTTTGGTGTGACTATCTGTTTTCTTTTGTTCATGCTCATTATTTTATGGTATTGACATGCAAAAATAATTCAAAGAACAAATAAAGAAGATTTATTAAAAGAATTAGATAATACTGATTCACCCCCCCTCTCAGTATTATTTCCAACAATTGGTATCAGAGCAGGTCCTTCAGAGAAGCTTGATCGCTTGAAGGTAGATCGTTCATCATGAGCAACTACGAGAGAGAAGCATCAATCAGGCCACCGGTTTTTGATGGGACAAACTTCAATTATTGGAAGGTAAGAGTTACTGCCTATCTTCAATCTCTTGGTACAGAAGTTTGGGACATTGTAGAGACAGGCTACGCTTTTCCTTCAGCTACTCCTACAGATGCAGCCGAGAAAAAGAAGTATGAAACAAATGCGAAAGCAGTCAGTACTCTATTAGGATGTATATCTCAATCAGAATTCATGAAGGTAATGCACTATAAATCCGCAAAAGAGATATGGGACAAAATTGTCACAAGCTATGAAGGAGATGAACAGGTAAAGCGTGCTAAACTTCAAACTCTCAGAATTCAGTATGAGACTCTCAAAATGTATAATGATGAAAGTGTGGCTAAATATTTTCTTCGAGTAGATGAGGTTGTTAACTGTATGAAAAATTTGGGTGAAGAAATAAAAGAGGCTATTGTAGTTGAAAAGGTTCTAAGATCATTGTCCCCCAAGTTTGAATCTAAAGTATCTGCAATAGAAGAAAAGGAAAATCTACGAATTCTTACTATGTCTCAGCTACATGGAATTCTAACTGCTTATGAAATGAGAAAGGGAGGTCCATCAGACAGAAGAGAAGCTGCTTTCAAGGCATCAGGCAAAGGAGATTATTATGAAGCAAGCCACGTCCCAGAAGAAGAGGAAGAAGAATCAAATTTTGTCAGAAATCTTCAAAGGGGTTCTGGAAGGTTCAGAGGTAAGTTACCTTTTAAATGCTTTGCTTGTGGAAGAGTAGGTCATTATGCTGCAAAATGTCCTTATAAGGATAAAGGAAAGGAACCTGCTAGATGGAACAAGAAACAGAATGCAAATAAGAAAAGCTACTACACTCATGAAGATAGTGATGGTCTATCAAACAGTGATGAAGATGAACAAGGTAATGAATATAAGTTGTTAATGGCATTTGAAGATGATGATTATATGGATGCTATAGATGTGGATAACCTTTATGATGAAATTACTAGACTCAAGAGATGTATAGAAGAAAAGAACATGATCATTGATACTCTACAATTTCAAATTGATGAAAAGGAAAAACATCTTGAAAAATTAGAAGGTGAAATTGTTGGTCTTAGAAAAGAGATTGAGAAAACAAAAGCTATTAATCTCAAGTTTGTCAAAGGATCTGAAACTTTGGATGAGATTATCAATGTGCAGCGGTCTCCACTAAACAAGACAGGTCTGGGCTATAATGGAGAAACTTCTCAAGCATCCACCTCAAAAAGTTATCTTGATGCAGCAAGAAGAAATGAGCAAAAGCACAATGAAGATCATCAGGTAAAGCAGGGACGAATTACAAACAGAAACTATCAGGGGCAATCCATCTTAAGGGTGAACAAAAGCTACAACCAGCCACAGGTAAAATCTTCTCAATTTGGTTCAAGAATAGATGACAATAGAAATTACAATCAATTGGCTGGTAGATTCGATAACCGCAGAAGTTTCTTCAATGGACAATGCTTTTCTTGCCATAACTTTGGTCACAAAGCAGCTCAATGTGTTGCATATAAAACGATCATGACTAGGGAAGCTCAAAAACAAAGAAGTATGACGGGGATTACAAAAAGGACCTATAACAACTTTTCGGTTCTTGAAAATGAAGTTGAATGTTCTATTTGCAATAACTTTGGTCATGAAGACTCTGAATGCAGGAGCAGGTTTCAGCAGAAAAAGGAACAAGCCTCAAGCACCAAAACATGGAGAATAAAGGAACCTCAAACAGAAAGATGTGGGATAGCATTTTATGCAGAAGGACAGGAAAATCTATGGTACATTGACAGTGGATGTTCGAAGCATATGACAGGTGATAAAGAAAAACTTGAGTCTTATTCTACTCTAGAAAAGGGAAAGAAAGTCTCTTTTGGAAATGATACTCCTGCAACTATAAAAGGAAAAGGCATTGCTCAGTTAAAAGAAAAGGTCAAGGCTGGAAATGTTTTGTATGTTGATGGATTGAAGCATAATCTTCTAAGTGTCAGCCAGATGTGTGATCAAAGAACCGAGGTTATATTCAGATCAAATGGATGTCTTGTTCGTGATCTTGATACAGGTAAAACAGTGATCAAAGGCAAAAGAACTCCAAATAATCTGTACATATTTGAAGAAGGACAACAACAATGCTATCTGAGCAAGGATGATGAGCACTGGTTATGGCATCGGAGGTTGGGACATCTAAGCTTTTCACAAATAAGGAAAGCATGCAAATATCAGGCAGTTCGCGATCTTCCAGATATCAAAATTCCTGACAACACCATATGCAAATCATGTCAGTTTGGAAAACAAACCAGAACTAACTTTCCAGAGAAAGAAGGATCAGCTAGCATGCCTCTTGAGCTAGTACATACAGATACATGCGGTCCTTTCAGGAAAAGAACACCTCGAGGAGAAGAATACTTGATATTATTCATTGACGATTTCTCCAGGTTTGTCTGGTTAGGACTTATGAAGCACAAAGATGAAGCATTCGAAAAATTCAAATCCTTCAAAGCCTTGGTTGAAAATGAATCAGGTCACAAAATTAAGTGCCTCAGATCCGACAGAGGTGGGGAATTTACTTCAAATGAATTTTTCGATTTCTGTGAAGAACATGGGATAAGAAGAGAATTCTCTACAGCAAGAACTCCTCAGCAAAATGGAGTTGTGGAAAGAATGAACAGAACATTCCAACAAATGGCTCGTGCTATGCTTGATGAGTCAGGAACTCCCGCAACTTTCTGGGGTGAAGCTGCACATGCTGCAGTTGTTATTCTCAACAAAACAAATGTCCGGGTGAACAGCACTCAAACTCCTCATGAGCTCTGGAGTGGTAGGACTCCTTCAGTAAAGCACTTCAAAATCTTTGGGAGCAAATGCTATATCAAGAATACTGATGAGCAGCTTGGCAAACTTGAACCTAGAGCAGATGAAGGCATTCTTCTTGGTTACTCTCCACATAGCAAAGCATACAAATGCTACAATAAAAGACTTGGCAGAATTGTTGACAGCATTGATGTAGTGGTTGATGAGAAGGGATACATTCCTAGGCAAGTACATCATGAAGACATCGAAGAAGATGAAGGCTACCCCCAACGACAGAATGATGAAGAAGAAGAACCTCAAGAAGAACCAGAGGAGCAAACAAGAATAGAAGAAAAGACTCCATCCAGATATGTTCAGAAGAATCATCCAGAATCTCAGATTATGGGGCAGAAAGAAGCAGGTGTACAAACAAGAAGAACAGTTGCAGAAGCTTCAAGCTATTTGGCATTACTCTCCTCTACTGAACCACAAAATGTGAAAGAGGCATGCAAAGATGAATGTTGGGTGAAAGCAATGGATGAAGAACTTGAGCAGATCGAAAAGAACAACACTTGGGAGCTGGTTCCTAGACCAAAAGATAAGAATGTTATCGGAACAAAATGGGTCTTCAAAAATAAATTGAATGAAAATGGAGAAGTAATTAGAAACAAAGCCAGACTTGTTTGTAAAGGGTATGCGCAGCAAGAAGGAATAGACTTTGAAGAAACCTTTGCTCCTGTTGCAAGACTTGAGGCCATCCGAATGTTCCTTGCTCTCTCAAGTTTTCAAAACTTCAAAGTATTTCAAATGGACGTGAAATCAGCCTTTCTGAATGGAGACTTGGAAGAAGAAGTGTACATTGAACAGCCAGATGGGTTCATTCTTGGAAATGATCCAAATCTTGTATGCAGATTGAAAAAGGCTCTCTATGGTCTCAAACAAGCTCCAAGGGCTTGGTACTACCGTTTGGACAAATATCTTCATCAACAAGGCTTTTCAAAAGGATCAGCAGATAGCAATCTTTATATAAAAGTTGAAAATGACAAATTGCTAATACTTGTTGTGTATGTAGATGACATTATTTTTGGGAGCAATGAAGAAGCTATGAGTCAAAGTTTTGCCTTGGTCATGCAGAAAGAATTTGAAATGTCTTTGCTAGGAGAACTGACATATTTCCTTGGTTTGCAAATCCAACAAAAAGAAGGAGGAATCTTTTTATCTCAAACCAAGTATCTCAAACAGATTTTGAAGAAATATGGTATGGAAGATGCAAAACCAGTATGTACACCCATGGTCACAGGATGTAGCCTCAGTGCAAATGATGAATCTGCAGCAGTACATCAACCAACCTACAGATCTATGATTGGAAGTTTACTTTATTTGACAGGTACCCGACCGGACATCATGCATGCAGTTGGAATAGTTGGAAGATTTCAGGCAAATCTGAAGGAGACTCATCTTCAGGCAGTGAAGAGAATTTTCAAATATCTTCAAGGGACTCAAAATTATGGCTTATGGTATCCTAGAGATACAGATCTTACACTTCATGCTTATACAGATGCAGATTGGGCCGGAAGCGTGGATGACAGGAAAAGCACAAGTGGTGGTGCGTTCTTTATGGGTTCCAGACTGGTATCTTGGTTCAGCAAGAAACAGAGTTCGATTGCCTTGTCTACAGCTGAAGCGGAATATGTTGCTGTTGCATCTTGTTGCACCCAACTCCTTTGGATGATGCAGACTTTGCAGGATTTTCAAATCACTTGTACACCACCAATCCCCATCTTATGTGATAACACAAGTGCAATCAGCATCTCAAAGAATCCTGTTATGCATTCAAAAACCAAGCACATACCAATCAAGTATCATTTTCTCCGGGAACAAGTGCTTGAACAGAAGGTCAAGTTGGAGTATGTTCCTTCTAAGGAACAAGTTGCTGATATTCTCACCAAACCATTGCCCAGGGACACTTTTGAATATCTCAGGCAAAAGCTGGGGGTTGTTGATGCATCATCTTGTTGTTGAACCTCTTCTGATTGATGGTACAGGTTCAGGGGGAGCATCTAATGCATTGTTGGCATTATGGAGGATGTGCAAAAGGAGATCTTGGAAGTAGCTGCAATATGTCTCTATCTCTTTCATGGTGGATTATGGTTCTTCGTTGCAGATCTGGTTCATATTTAGGGGGAGCATGTTCTTAGGGAGAGCATAACCCTTTGCCCTTGATGTCAAAGGGGGAGAATGAAGCTAAAGTCTTGAGGTTGCCATCAAGTCCAAAGGGGGAGATTGTTGGCATTATGGCTAAAGTGTTGTCCTTGATGGCAACCCATTCAGGTGATAGATCACAGTACTTCAAGTCAGCAGCAGAGATTAATGATCAGCTATCAAATATTGAAGAAAATAAGGGGTACTTAGGTACACCTTACATAAGGTGCGTACACGTAGGTCAGTGTTACATAAAGTGCGTACATACCCACAGTTATCCCGTTCAGGAGGTGTGTACCCCCAGTGCACACATTTCAAGGCAGAGAAATTCACATGTGGGGTTTTCTTATGTTTTACTCTTGGTATTTAGCTGACGGTATTGGGTTATTATGGTGTCAGCTCGTGGTATTGATCCATGTTTTAAGGAAGAGCTTTCCTATATAAAGCAAAGGAGATCATTTGGCTTGAGCATGTCTTTGGTTGAATATCTTATGAGGGCTAGATCTGGTCTAGATCTAAAGAAGGCGAATCTACTGATGGACCGAGATCTCTTCGGCGCATGTTCAGATCTGTAGATCTGACTGTCTGGGTTATTTCTAAAGTCTTGAAATCATCTATGCCCGAAGGTACGTAGGTACAGTGAAAGAAAAGTGCGTACGTACGCAGGAACGAAGAGTTTCAGGTGCGCCGGTACGCAGGCACAAAAGGGTTGCAGGTGCGGAGGTACGCAGGCACAGAAGGGTTGAAGGTGCGGAGGTACGCAGGCACAGAAGGGCTGCAAGTGCGTACATACGCAGGCACAGAAGGGTTGCAGGTGCGTACATACGCATGCACAGAAGGGTTGAAGGTGCGTACATACGCAGGCACAGAAGGGTTGCAGGTGCGGAGGTCCGCAGCAGTTCAATGGACTCAGAGCGAGGTATGCAGGCTAGCAGTTGAGCAGGGTGCGTACATAAGCAGGCTAGCAGTTGAGCAGGGTGCGTACTGTAAGCAGGCAAGCATTTGAGCAGGGTGAGTACAGTAAGCAGGCCAGCAGTTGAGCAGGGTGCTTACGTAAGCAGGCGAGCAGTTGAGCAGGGTGCTTACTTCTCTTAAGATCTTTGTTTGTCATTGTTGTGTTCTGGGTTTGGTCCTATTATTGTTGATCTGGTTACTACAGTTGATTGGGTGATTCTCTTATGCTTGATGATCATTTGATGCTTATGGATCCAGTTTGAAAATTTATGAAAAGTGGTCCTTGTAAGAAAAGAAGTAGGGGGTTGTAGCTCCCTTCCAGGAGAGACTGGAAAATGAGAGAGAGAGTTGTAGCTCTCTGCAGGTTGTAGCCTGCGTACTGGTAAAGGACTGCACCAGTACAAAACCATTGTAAAAGGAGTTTCTAATTTGAAAGAAGATAGAGACATATTGCAGCAGGTGGTTTTCACCCACATTGGGTTTCCACCTTACATCTTGTGTTCTTTGGTGTGACTATCTGTTTTCTTTTGTTCATGCTCATTATTTTATGGTACTGACATGCAAAAATAATTCAAAGAACAAATAAAGAAGATTTATTAAAAGAATTAGATAATACTGATTCACCCCCCCCTCTCAGTATTATTTCCAACAAGAAGAGACAGACAAAACAGAAGAAGAAGAAGAGGAGGAGTAGAAGGAAGAGACCATCCCTGAGAAAAATACTACCCTTGAAGAAGAGGATATATCCCCAAGATTGTCTCCTGAACCCATTGAAAAAGGAGGTAGTTGCTACCTTGGCTACCTTGAGAACACCCATCAATTCCAAGAGGAAAAGGAAGAGGCAGAATCCCCTCTATTTCAAAATAAGAAGAAACACTAGGATTAAATAGGGGAAGCCACAAACACCAATAAAAACCCCTGTCATAATTGAAGAATCACCAAACAAGTAGGAGGAGATAGAATCCATGGGAATGAAGTTTGAGAAAGTCACATCACCACAACCCCGAAGGCTACCATCAACTATGTCGGGAAGCTTGTCACCGGATCAAAATCATCTAAGAAAACCAAGGCACCTGTAACCCTCCAACAAAAAGGAAAAGTATTGCTACAGGATCCCCAAACAATGTTATAGGAAACATTGGTAGTGCTACATGAAAGATGGAAAGAGCTACAGGAAGAGAAACAAGAGTAGAAAGAAGGCAAGGAAGAAACACCATAGGTACAAGAGGGAGCAGTTTCTCCAAATAAATTTGAGGGATATTTTCCAGAGTTGCAGGAGCCTAGCCCATAGCCAAGTCTAAGCTCCTACTAAAAGTTCATTGAGGGAGTTAGAGTGATACCATATCAATTTGCAATTCCTCTCTTCTTTGAACATGAAAAAGAAAGCGGAAGGACACATCGAGGGATGCAAATTTATAAGTCAAAGAAAGTAGAAGATGTGGGCCATATGGAAGAAAAAATCCTAGAGATGGGTGGGCAGTTGAGTGAATTGAGAGATAGTGAATACACCATGAGAACACAGTTGCAAGAAGAAAACACATGCCTAAGGAGGAAGTTTCAATAAAAGGAGAGCCAATTGGCCACCTTGGCAAGCCTCTCCATGGAGGCACTTCAATGAAAGTTTCCATCCAAATCATATGCACTATAGCTCAAAGATCAATGGATGCAGTTTCAAATTAAGACATTGTCACAACAAGGGACCATGCCATTCCAAGATTATAGGAAATTCATCGAGCTATGTGGCAAGAGAGCCCTTGAAGACAACGCCAAATTATCTTAATTCTACCTACACAACCTTTCCTTGACAGACTTGAATGCGTGGGACCCCAATGTGAAGTTGGGGGACTAGCAGTTGATGGCCCTTACATCATGTATGAGTCATGAGGAGTCTAGAGTTGAGGAGGTGAAGAGAATAGTAGAAAAAGAGGAAGGAAAACCCCTCTACATTAGGGCAGAACAAATAAATTCCATGGCTGTTATTAGTAACCACATCATCATTTTCAATGATGCTCAAGTTGCACCAAGATACCTGGCTATCCAAGAATAGGCCATCTCCCATTTTGAGAACACTTTAAGATTGTTGGGCACTGAGAGCTAATAAGCATTCCAGAGAAGATGGAATAACCTACCACATAGTCTTTGGATCAAGAAGTACCACTCTCCTAAGAGATTGAGAAATGCATTAGAAAGGACACCCTTGTATATGAAGGCCATGCAATGATTGGATTAAATATCAGTCCACCTTTATTGTTGGGTTTGTTGGAAGGTAGGACGGAAGAAGAGGAAAGAAAGTAGTGGGAAGAGATAGAGAAAAATGTAGGGTTATGTTCTCAAGAAGAGACACCATCCACAAAAGCCGAGATGTCAGAGAGGCCACTGGGGCTATGAAAGATATGGATACACATCACTAGGTTGCTTAGAGGATGAGCAACAATTTCAGTAGGGGGGTAATGATGAGACTTGTCAATAGGTAAACTATATGGGTCACAATGCCACTCCAGCTTATTAAATTGACATTTCTCACATTTATTTACATATTTTGTTATATTTTTCTTAGTGAGAAGAGTAAAGGTGAGTTACTATGTCATGTGGCCTAATGTGTGTTAAATGCAGGAATTGGAGTAGCTTTGGATTGATTACGTGCAGGAATTTGGAGTAGGAAAGTAAGAGATATTTTAGGAGTTGGTCTCCCTCCTTAACTCCTCAAATCATTCGAAGATTCTTCCACTCTATCTCATCATCTCAGTGTCACTGACAGCCAAGCAAGCCGATTTCAATGGAAGCCAAGCCAATGATAGTCAAGGAAGAGTTATTCTCGAGTTAGGGAGCCAAGTATCCATATTTTCTAGGGAGTTGTTGGTAGCTCTAGCTTTGTATAAATAAGATATCCAAGTGACTCATTAAGATTTGATTTTTGTTGTAACCAAGAGGCCATTTGAGCTGAAACATTTTGAATGTTATTGTTATGATGTACTTGATATTTTTATGATAATGAGAGATTCTATTTGATTTAGCACTGATTTGACTCAAAGGGTTGAAGATCTTGGGTTAGGGCCCAACCCTAGCAATAGAAGTTCCTCTTTTTTAGTTGTATTCTTAGCTTAGAATGATAGTTAGTTGTTGAAGTTTATTTATGTCTTTTTGTTAGCTTAGCAAGTTACTTAAATTGTTGTTTAACCTTTTTTCCATTAGTTTAAAGAGGTAGATTAGTGTTGCAATTTAGTGAAGGTAATTATACCAGAAAATATTGTGACAGTGGCCCCTATCTAATATCCCTAATGGTATCATGATTAGAGGGCCCCAAAAACATAGTTTTTGTTTTGTTTATTGCATAGGTTAAAACTTCATTCTTAGCTAGATAAATGTTTATGATTTATTGGAGGAATTTGCAGTTTTTATCATGTTTTATTAAGGTTGTTGTAGCTTAAAAGTTAGTCCATGTCATATATCTAGTCCTTAATAGCAGATATATCAGTGTCATCAAATTAAACTCATCTTTTCCATGTGGACATGTAGTGATTTATAAATGAAAAGAGAAACATGTTTTATTGCAGGGATTTTTGAACTGCAAGAAGGGACTCCTCCAACCAGATTCACCTAGGTCTTCTCCATCTTCTATCGAGGCATACCATCCCATAGTCCAAATCTCTGTTTTCTAGCCATTGTGAGCAAGCTACCTTAGGAAAATCTGACATCCTTGGGGAGTTGCTCTTGGCCTTGGGTGATTTTCACCTTCCCTACACCTTATACCACTATCATGCACCCCTCCAACACCTCATATCACTATTCTTACCCTCCAAAACCTCTCAACTAACTTCCTGTAGCATTTCAGGACATCTTGTAGCAAACTTGTAGTGGCCTATTTTGACCTTGTCTTGACCCAAAATGATAGGATAGCCTAGTATAGGAGTAGGTTAACCTCTCAAATTGGACTCCATGACCAGAAGTGCCACCTAGACTAGACTTCCCATTCCTTTCCCTCATGCAAGATCAAATAGTGTTAACTTTTATATTCTTAAAGTTAGCAATTAAGACTTTTTTCTACAAATGTGAATGAGATAGTTAATGCATGCATGTTTGTATTTTGAGATGATAGAGTAACTTTATGTTTTCAAGCAATCCTAATAGCTAGATGATCAATTGAAATATTAGCATAGTTTCCTTTATGCAAGTCATTTGTATCATTTCACAACAAGATGATTTATGGAATTTCATAGTATTTACCATTTGGCAGCTTTCATTTCTTGAATAGACAAGCATTTCCTTTCCCTGCACTAGAACTACTTTTACATTCACTATTAGTAGTCAAACTCCCTTTAGTTCAATAGAGGATTAGTTGATAACCCTAATGGTCAAGTACCCCAGTTGAGAAGTGACATGAGTAGAATGATGCATCTGTTGTGTACATAGCACTGTCACCTCCAAGTTTGTATGAAACCCCGTGTTGATAAAGTAAAGTTGGTATCCCTAGGAGTTGCAGCATTCTTGCTGCAATACTAAGGCTCATCAAGATTGAAGACCCACCATATTCTAAAGATCGATATGTGAAATTTTAATGGCAAGGATCTGGTAACATGGATACTACAAATGGAGCAATATTTTGATCTTCATAATGTTCAACACACACAAAAGGTATGCATTACAAATTTATATTTAGAACCCAATCAGTTTGTATGGTATCGATGGTTTTGTTCTCATAAACCACTTGTCACTTGGTAAATTTTTACATATGAATGATAGCACATTATGAAGATACAAAGATAAACACCTTTTGTAGCCAATTGATAAATCTCAAACAAAACGATTCAATGGTAGAGCATATTGAGGACTTCCAAAAATTGAACATAAGGGTAAATGATATTCCATAGGAGCATAGGATTGATGTTCTCATAGGGCCTTTAAAGGATAACATCCAATGTGAGGTTTTCCTTTGGGAACCTGATTTGTTGGAGAAGGAATTCAGGTTGGCAAGAAAAATTGAAAGAAAAATTATGGCAACAAGGAAGCCTACCACTCATAACTATAAAGATGGAAGTGTTGGTGCCACTAGCCTTCCATAACCTACAAGGTTGACACCACAACAATTAGAAGAAAAAAGAGAAAAAGGGATTTGTTACAGTTGTGATAGCAAATACACTAAAGTTCATAAGTGTGCTGAGAAGAAATTATTTTATATAGATTGTGAAGAGGAGGAAGAAAAGAAGCAAGAAACATCAAAAGAAGAAGATATACACCAGGAACCATCCCCAGAGAAAGAACAAATGAATCCGACCATATCTTGTAATGCATTGGCAGGAATTACAACTCCTCAAACTCTTAAGATAGAAGGACATATCAAGAAGAAAAACGTAATAGTGTTGATTGATTCGGGTAGTAACATAATTTTATTCATTGTAAGATAGCTAAGGAATTGAATTACTTCCTATATCCAATACCAAAGTGTCAAGTGATGGTTGAAAATGGAGGCACCATAAATTTCTCTACAAAGTGCCATAATATCAAGCTATCCATCAGAGAATATGTATTGAATAGTCCAATGCTTTCCATTCCCATGGGTGGTGTCGATGTTATACAAGGAGTCCAATGGCTACAATCTTTGGATACGATATCTTTTAATTTTCAAGAAGTTTTCTTTAAAAAAAATTCGTTAGGAAAGGAAGTTTAATTAAGGGGTATTGCAGGGAAACCAGGAAAGATAACCAGCTCTAATGGCATGACAAAGCTTCTAAAGAAATAACAACAGGGCATAATTGCACAATTATGTTCACTAGAGGTTCCCACATTGAAATCATCTATTTCTCTAGATCACTAAAAATCCTTGCATATTCATTCGAAGGGATTTGAGACTCCCAAAGGCCTCCCACCTATTCATGATCATGATCATACTAGTCATTTGATTCCAGGGAGTGTTCCTCCAAACGTCAAGCCTTACAGATATACCTATGCCCAAAAGAGTGAAATTGAGTGTATGTTTGTAGAAATTCTAGAGGCTAGTATAATTCAACCTAGTCAAAGTTCTTTCTCTACTCTAGTAGTATTGATGCGCAAGAAGGATGGATCACGGTGCATGTGTCCGGATTATAGGGAGCTCAACAAGCTCACTATTAAAGATAAATTTCCTATTCTTGTCATTGACGAATTATTGGATGAATTAAATGGAGCAATTTACTTCACCAAGTTGGATCATCATTCTGGATATCATTAAATCAGAATGAAGACTGAAGACATTCTGAAAACAACATTTAGAAATCATGAGGGTCATTATGAATTCTTGGTCATGCCTTTTGGCCTTACCAATGCACCTTCTACATTTCAAGGTTTGATGAATTCCATTTTCAAACCCTTAGAAAAATTGTGTTAGTACGTTTTTGATGATATAGTAATCTTCAGCAAGTCGTGGAAGGATCATGTTCAACGTGTTAATTTGGTGCACAAACTATTGGAAGAGAAATAATTATATGAAAAATCCTCCAAATGTTTCTTCGGAGTACATGAGGTGGAATATCTGGGTCATATTGTATCTCATGAAGGTGTTAAGGTCGACCCTAGAAAAATTATATCCATTAAGGAATGGAAAGTCCCCACATCCATAAAGCATCTGTGAGGATTTCATGGGTTGAAAGAGTATTATAGAAAGTTTGTTAAGAATTATGGGAGAATAGAAGCACCTCTAACAACATTACTGAAGAAAGATGCATTTTCATGGACTCCAAAAGCAACTAAGGCCTTTGAACATCTTAAAGAGGCAATGTGCCAAGCACTAGTCTTATCCACGCCATATTTCACAAAAACCTTTATTATGGAATGTTATGCCTCGTGAAATGAAATTGGTGGTGTTTTAATGCAAGAAGGAAGACCCGTTGCTTTTAAAAGTCATCCAATCAAAGGAAAGTATCTACACAAAGCTATTTATGAGAAGGAAATGTTCGAAATAATACATGCACTTAAGAATGGTGACCTTACCTAATGGGAAGACACTTTAAGGTAAAAATGAATTATGATAGTCTTAAATACTTTTTAGAATAAAGATTATCTTCAAAAGAGTAGCAAAAATGAGTCACAAAGATGTTGGGTTATGACTTTGAAATTATCTACAAAAAGGGAAGTAAAATGTTGTTGTAGATTGACTTTCAAGAAAGGATGAGGATGTGGAAGCATTTCTTTGTGCCATTTCTATTATCCAACTAGATTGGATAACCAAAGCAAGGGTTGAATGGAAGAATTATGAAGAAGTGTGGGCACTCATTCAAAAGATGCAGCAAGATCCCAATACATCTGATACATTTATCTCAAAAAATGATTCATTATGGTACAAATATAGCTTATACCTTTGTAAGAGTTTCCAACTCAAACTAAAGATTATTCTAGAATTGCACACCTCTCCCTTAGGAGGGCACTCCGAATTTTTAAAAATTTACCACAAGGTTAAGAACGAATTTTTTTGGGTTGGCCTTAAATATGATATTCAAAAGTTTTTGGTGGAATGTTTGGTTTGCTAAAAAAGTAAATTTGAGACAATTAAGACAATGGGTTTTTTACAGTCTTTATCCATTCCAAGTCAACATTAAGAGGAGGTTTTAATGGATTGTATCACAGGTTTACCCAAGTCCGAAGGAAAGAGTGTCATCATGGTGGTAATTGATAGAATTACCAATTATGCACACTTTTTTGTATTATGTCATCCATTTAAAGCCAGTATAATTGCTACTGTATTTATGGAAAAAATTCATAAGCTACATGGAAACCCAAATATTATTGTAAGCGACAGAGATCCCATTTTCATTGGAAATTTTTGGACTTAATTATTTTCTTGTCTAGGTACTTAGTTAGCTCATATCTCATCTTATCATCCTCAATCTAATAAGAAAACTAAGATAGTGAAAAATGTTTGGAAGGATATCTTTGCTTCTTTGTATCTGATAAATAGACACATTAGTTCAAGTGGTTACCCCTGTCTGAATGGTGATATAACACTACCTTCCATACTGTAGCAAAAAAGACCCCATTTATGGCACTTTATGGATATCATCCACCATCCATCACATCATCTTTAAGAGAAAATTCTAAGGTTCAAGCATTGGAAGATGACATCAACCATCAATAACAAGTTCTCCAACTCTTAAAGGATAATCTCACTTTGGTGCATAATAGAATGAAACAACAGGCAGATCAACATCACAGCGAAAGAATTTTTGATGTAGGTGACTAGGTATTTCTATGGCTACAACCATACAAACAAATGTCTCTCAAGTAAGCTACGAAGGATAATAAATTATCACCAAAGTATTATAGTCCATACAAGGTGTTGCAAAATATTAGTACTATGGCATACAATTGGAGCTTCCTGCATCTTCTCAAGTGCACCTAGTTTTCCATGTTTCATGTTTAAATAAGGTTATAGGTGACAAGCTCCCAGTTCAAACAATATTGGCGGAACTTGAAAAACAAGGAAAAATAAAATTGGAACTTGAATCAGTCACAGAAACAAGAACTCAACAGCTAAAATTGATCAATTTCAGAGTATCTCATCAAGTGGAAGAACTTACCCACTGAATATTCCACATGGGAGGATGATAATTTTACACATAAGCATCTGAAACTACTCAAGCGTTGACGACAACACTTTTTTGAAGGAGAGGGACATGTTAGGTCCCTATAATACTAGTGTATTCCCTCATTGTTATTGTCAGTGTAGCCCCTTATTGTTATTGTTGTGCCCATGTTGTCCCCATATTGTTATTAATTTTCCCCATATAAGCCCACTATTGTTATTGTTGTGCCCTTACATTATTATTGTTATGTCGGCTCTGATTATATTGTGAGCCCTTAGACTCCTATATATAGAAAGGAGGTTTTTCATTTGAATCATCGAAGAATTGTTCATTTATGTAATGCAAAGGAGGTTTCCCCCTCAAAGAGGATAATTTTTAATTCATTGATCTATCTATTTGTGAGTTGGTTGCATAACAATATTCATTTCTACCTCATGAGTTCACTAATCCTAATGATATTTTCCTCCCTTTTTGAGAAGAGGGGAGGGATGTGCAACATTATCAATCGTTTAGATAATATTTTGAGTGAATCCTTGCTAATGGATCTTCTTCTTTTTCATTTTCTTCATCCTTTGGTTATTCTACTTCTCGTTTTCAAAATAATAAAATATCTTTTCTAACCAAATTTAGAGTTTATTTTTTATTTAAGAATAATTATAGTCTTAAATACTTTTTAGAACAAAGATTATCTTCAGAAGAGTAGCAAAAATGGGTCACAAAGATGTTGGGTTATGACTTTTAAATTATCTACAAAAAGGGAAGCAAAATATTATTGTAGATTGAATTTCAAGAAAGGATGAGGATGTGGAATAATTTCTTTGTGCCATTTCTATTATCCAACTAGATTAGATAACCAAAGCAAGGGTTGAATGGAAGAATTATGAAGAAGTGTGGGCACTCATTCAAAAGTTGCAGCAAGATCCCAATACATATGATACATTTAGCTGGAAAAATGATTCATTATGGTACAAAGATAGCTTATACCTTTGTAAGAATTTCCAACTCAAACAAAAGATTCTTCTAGAATTGCACACCTCTCCCTTAGGAGGGCACTTCGGATTTTTAAAAACTTACCACAAGGTTAAGAAGGAATTTTTTTGGGTTGGCCTTAAATCTGATATTCAAAAGTTTGTGGCAGAATGTTTGGTTTGCTAAAATAAATAAATTTGAGACAATTAAGGCAACGGGTTTGTTACAACCTTTATCCATTCCAAGTCAACATTGGGAGGAGGTTTCAATGGATTCTATCACTGGTTTACCCAAGTCGAAGGAAAGAGTGTCATCATGGTGGTATTTGATAGAATTACCAAGTATGCACATTTTTTTGCATTATCTCGTCCATTTAAAGCCAGTATAGTTGCTACTGCATTTATGGAGAAAATTAAAAAGCTACATGGAAACCCAAATATTATTGTAAGCGACATAGATCCCATTTTCACAAGAAATTTTTGGACGGAATTATTTTCTTTTCTAGGTACTCAGTTAGCTCATATATCATCTTATCATCCTCAATTTGATGGGAAAAATGAGATAGTGAACAAATGTTTGGAAGGGTATCTTTTTTTCTTTGTATCTGATAAATAGATATAATGGGCCAAGTGGCTACCCCTGGCTGAATGGTGGTATAACATTGCCTTCCATACTGCAACAAAAAGGACCCCATTTATGGCACTTTATGGATATCATCCACCATCCATCACATCATCTTTAAGAGAAAATTATAAGGTTCAAGCAGTGGAAGATCACATTGACCATCAACAAAAAGTTCTCCAACTCTTAAAGGATAATTTCACTTTGACAAATAATATAATGAAACAACAGGCAGATCAACATCGTAGAAAAAAGAATTTTTTATGTAGGTGACTGGGTATTTCTACGACTACAACCATACAAACAAATGTCCCTCAAGCAAGCTAAGAAGGATAATAAATTATCACCAAAGTATTATGTTCCATATAAGTTGTTGCAAAATATTGGTACTATGGCATACAAATTGGAGCTTCCTGCATCTTCCTGTGTGCACCTAGTTTTCCATGTTTCATGCTTAAAGAAGGTTATAGGTGACAAGCTCCTAGTTCAAACAATATTGCTAGAACTTGAAAAAGAAGGAAAAATAATATTGGAACTTGAATCAGTCACAAAAATAAGAACTTGACAGCTATGAAATCGATCAATTTCAGAGTATCTCATCAAGTGGAAGAACTTACCCACTGAAGATTCCACATGGGAGGATGAAATTTTATACAAAAGCATCCAGAACTACTCAAGCATTGAGGAAAACAATTTTTTGAAGGAGAGGGACATTTTAGGTCCCTATAATACTAGTGTATTCCCTCATTGTTATTGTCAGTGTAGCCCCTTATTGTTATTGTTGTGCCCATGTTGTCCCCATAATGTTATTATTTTTCCCCATATAAGACCACTATTGTTATTATTGTGCCCTTACATTATTATTGTTATGTCGGCTATGATTATATTGTGAGCCCTTAGACTCCTATATATAGAAAGGAGGCATTTTCATTTGAATCGTCGAATAATTGTTCATTTATGTAATGCAAAGGAGGTTTCCCCCTCGAAGAGGATAATTTTTAATTCATTGGTCTATCTACTTGTGAGTTGGTTGCATAAAAATATTCATTTCTACCTCATGAATTCACTAATCCTAATGATATTTTCCTCCCTTTTTGAGAAGAGGGTAGGGATGTGCAACATTCTCAATCATTTAGATAATATTTAGATTGAATCCTTGCTAATGGATCTTCTTCTTTTTCGTTTTCTTCATCCTTTGGTTCTTCTACTTCTCATTTTTCAAATAATAAAATATGTTTTCTAACCAAATTTAGAGTTTATTTTTTATTTTTTCCTCTCTAAGAGAGTGGTCCAATCCATGGGGTTATTGTGATTTAAATGTTTTGTATTTTTTAAAAGCTTCCTACAATGTCTTTATGGAAATTTTGTTTAATTTTGATGTTATTTATTTGGTTATTTTTTATATGATGGTTATTTTTTTAAGAAACAGGTAAAATATTATATTAATAAAAAAGGATCTGGTCCAAAACCGTTACACTTATTCTAAGAACAAGAAAGACTAAAATTCCTTGATGATTTGGGATAGAAGATGCAGGATCATCCCAAATTCTTACAAGAGAACTCCTTGATACAAGAAATTTGTGCCCATTCCATCTGAAAACTTTCCAAAAGACCTCTAAAACCAAATATATTTGCAAATCGTTCTCAAAATTGTATCCTTCCATATTTGAATGGATTCTCATTATCCTTGGAGAGTTTCTTTTCTTCTTTTTTCCCAGTTGGGTCCAACCTATGTTTTCTGAAGAATGTAACATTCCACCATTCTTTGAGTGAAATATACTAGTAGTTTTGTTCTTTTGGCCCAAAGAAGGAATTACCATTTCTACCTGATAATCCCAAGTGGATTCAAATTTTGAATGAATGTTCTTGTCCTTGTCCAAATTTGGATGAACAACTTCAAAAATCGTTTTTTCAAAGAATTTATCGAAGGAACAATTGAGTTATAGACTTTTACTATGTTCTCAGAGACCTCCTTGCAACTACTTATCTTTACTTTATTTACTATTGAGCCTCCTTGGCCTTTGGAGAATCAATATTGAACTCTGAAAATTTTATGTCTTTTTGCAATTTATCCTCATTCAGCTCAAAATTGGTGTAGCATCCTCCTAACAGATTGTATAATGACATGAATTGGTGCCCTCCCATCTTCTTGGTTTTTGATTGGTTTCTTTACCTTATTCTTCCCAACTTTGGGAGAATTTTCCTTGGCATCAATGGACTCTTAAGTTGAAGGAAAAAGGGACCAGCTACTGAGGATGAGGGAAGGCTCTTCGCTATAACTGAAATCGTGCTTCTAGCCATCATGAATGGAAAGGTTTACTGTTGAGGCGAAGCAATGAATGGAACCTCTGAAGAAAAGGAATATCAAGTTTCCATAAGAGCCCGATTCACCTACATAATACTGTCAGAGAAGAAGGAAGTGGTTGGCTAGGGACGAAACCTAGTTACTGCAACAAAGCAGTTTTACAGCACCACACCTTGGAATCCTGAAATGTTGCCATGATAATGGGGTATCTTTTATTAGTGATATTTTTTTGAGTTAATTTTTTTTTCATGTTATTGTATTATCATATATATATATATAAGGTCTAAGGATTAGAGTGAGGTTGTTGGTACTTACATGTTAATTAACTTGGTTCATGTTCGTGTTTAAGTTTTATAGTTAAAATTTGATATTACTAAAAAAAAATGGAAATTATATATATATATATATATAGAGAGAGAGAGAGAGAGAGAGAGAGAAGATATAAATGTTTTTTTAATATATGTATATATTCCAAAATAAGAAATGACAACAAATTTTAAGATTATATATATATATATATATATATATATATATATATATATATATATATATATATGTTTGTTTCTTTCATATATTTAAATTTTATATTTTATTGAAGTATTACATTTTTATTATAAGTGTTTATAAATATATAAATTTATGTAATTTAAGTATGTACATGATATAAATAATATATATATATATATATCTATATATATATATATCTATATATATATATATATATATATATATATATATATATATATATATATCGATATATATATATATATATATATATATATATATATATATATATATATTCAACAATAATAAAAGAAAAGAAAAATTAAAAATTGAAATATTTTTTAATTTACTTATGTTTATTTTATATATTTAACATTTATCTAGAATATTATACTTCTATTATAACTCTTTATGAGTCTAGATTAGATCTATCTTAACTCTTGATCTATCAAGTGTCAAAAGAGATCAAATCTATGAAGTTACAAATTTCTTTTATGAATGCAAAACTTGAAAAAACTTGTTTGTACCTTAATAGATATATGGAGTTAAGATGTGATCCAAATCGGATCCATAAACGACTGTCATAGAACCATCACTATATCGGGATGAAACAAATCCTTGAAGAATCCAAAACAACAATCGAAAACACCCTGAACCAGTGGCCATGGCAGTCGACGTGGAATGATGAGGACCTCGGTCAAAGCGCACTGACCAAGGCCCATGGAGACTGCGCAGGAGGTCGATGTAGCCCCGGGGAACCCCGGAACGGGAAAAGGAGCTGATTTTCGATGCACGATTAGCTAGGCAAATAGGGCCAAAATGGAGGGGCCTTAAGCCCTTAGTCATGTTGGGAGTCGGAGAACCGCGGGCGGAGAGACGAAAAGCGCCAACGTACAATGGTGGGACCCACGACCTGGAAATCGGTGGTATTGATCGGGGCACCCTTGAGTGGTAAGAGGTTTTGGAGGAGAGCGAAAGAAATCCCAATCAGCAATCGACACGTGGCAGTGGAGGTGACAGAAAAACTGCCGTGATCGCGCGTTATCAGTCAAGCAAGTCAACCGCGCTCGACGTGCATATGACGTTGGATCTGGAGGAGCCCAGATCGGACGGCTGAGATTGCGCCTGATAGACAGAAGCAGAATTGATAGGGAATTAAGCCGTGATTTAAGGGGATTTGGAATCCGTTGACCGCCACGGTGGAGAAAGGACATATCCACGACATAACTGAAGAAACGAATCGACGAACAGGCTGGCGTTGTTCCAATGGAGACATGTGGCTACTTCCTGAGCGTTCATGCTGACGCCGAACAGGGAACTCCCAGAACACAGGCGGAAGGAGAATCGACGTAGGCAGGAGAGGAACTGAAAAGCATGGAGATCGAATAAGCCATGAACAGAGACAGAGGAAGGGAGATTCAGAGAGAGAGAGAAGAGTCCAAGTGACCAAGAGAGATGGTGAATAGTGAACCTCGAGAGGAGGACTGAGCACAGAGAGCAGTAAAGCCAAGCAGAGGAGACAGAGGGCCGAGCTGACCGCAAGCAGCATCGAGCACCAGAGAGCTTGAAGAATCAAGCCTTCCCATAGAGGAATCTATCCGGATTAAGCATCATAGTTGGATCTTTCCACTGTAGACCAAGGGTCACAGAGCTGGTAGGAAGAACAAGAGTCTGTGTACTCCGAGTGGCTTGGGGAATCCAAGAACCACCCTGCCAAGCAAAATCTGCTTCAGGAGAACTCATATTGAGTCCCTGCATTGTAATCTCTCTGTTGAAAGACACAATAAAACAGGACCACTACTGAAGCTGGACTGGAGACGTAGCCTTGGAGAATAGGGTGAACTCCTTATTAAAATGTGCTTGTGTCTTTGTGTTTCTTACTGTACTTCTCTGTTGTCTTTCCATTTATTTTCTGTGTATTGGCAATCTGATCGATCCGTTGTTTCAATACCACAGAACACACACACCAGCACATGGTTTTGTAATACCTTTTGTTTAATAAATCTTCAACTGAGGTCACTCATAGGATGATTATCAGATCAAGTGGTATCAGAGCTCTAGGCTGTAAGGTTAGACAAGCTTGTGTTGGTTTAGTTGTGAATGCTTGTTATGGACATTTTTGGGCACTGCAACCCCAATCATACATGTCCATAAACCAAGGGATACTAAGTCCCTAAAAGTGTTGCTTCACACCCTAAAAGAACAAGGTCAACTGATTATATCATCTCCCAGAAGTTCTCCGCAGAAAACTGCTCAGAACTAGTCAAAGCTGGACCATACAGACTGCCTAGTGCAGAGGGTGCGATGCATCTCACCTACTCAGTGAAAAGGGTGTGATGCATACTGGAAATCCCTTCTGTAGGGTGCGATGGGCGAGAGTAGACAAATGGCAGAGACAGTTTGCAAGGTGGATTGTCATGGAATCTTCCAGAAACTTCTCCTGTGACACTTGCCTCTCTGAATTCACCCAAGGATGAGTAAGAGATCATCAATCTCAAAGTGGAATCAAGAACTATCAGAGAGAGGACACTAATCAAAATCCCAGAAGCTAACTCACCCCCTTGCAATCATCTATATATAGATATCTCATCCCAGAGATCCAGAGGCTAGAATTTTGTATCTTGTAAGGAAGTGTTGTTGGTTTCTTGGTGGAATATCATAGTGTTGGGTGATCTAAGCTTTTCATGAGGTGAAGAAGGGATTTTATGCTAGGAGGATGACGCTGGGTCAGAACAATTGGTTGTAATCCTCTTTGCTATTCTTGGTATTAATAAAACTATTCAAGTTTTCCTCCACATTCTTGTATGTTTGATGATATATGCATTTGTGTGGTCAATATATATCTGGTCCTATATTGTTTATGATTGTAGATCTCTGTTCTTCAATAGTATTATGTTGCTTTGATTCCACAGGTGTTCTTTGAAGCTGCGTAGACAAAAGAAAAGTGGCAAGGATCTGCCAGAAGGGAGAGGAACTAAGTGCAAGACGGACATTGGTGTCCTTTTTTCCCCTCTTGTCTACTTCTCATAAAGGAAAGCAAAAGTATTTTTAGTTTGTTTGTTTCTAAGATAGCTACTAGTCTTAGTGGGACTAGCAGCTCCGAGTGGACACTAGATTTCCCGATAACAAAATGGCGACTCCACTGGGGAGAGAATAGATTGTTTGCTTATCTCTATTTTTTTGTTTTATAAACTTACAGACGGAGCCTGAAGTCAAGCCAGCTAGCCTTCGAACTGTATTTGCTATGCAAGTGCAAAGTAGATCAATGCTACTTCAGTTTATCTCCGGGTTTTTTTTATAAACTAAACAATCGATTCGCAAACATTCTAATTTCCCTTGTGTTGGCTCTAGTAACCTCATTAGATCAACCCCTGTGATTTCTATTTACTGACTATCATTAGTTCAGCCTAAATCCTTGAACTAAGCTGCAAACTGTGACTTGGAACCAAGTTGAAGTCTCGTCCCTGGACCATCACACATTCTCCTCTTGGGAATCTAGATGCATCGCACCTCCCATGTGCAGTAGGTGCATTGCATCGTACTTTCCCTATGTTGCAGGTGCGCTGGTCAGACAAGACCTCTTCTGCTCTCAAACTTTGGTTTCTGTGTTCACTCTCTTCAGCTTTATTTAGGAGTTTTGTTGTCTGTGATTAGTATACCACTGTAGAAACTCCCTTCCTTTGCATGATTCCACCTCCATAGTACAAAGAATTGTCAATGTTTTTATGTATTGTGCGCCATTTACAGTTCTCTTTTACAAAAAGTAACATAATCAAACTGTCGTCTTTTGATTTGAAAGTGTCGCAAGTGTCGTTTTCAGTCAAAGAAAAGAATTCTATTGTTCTTGATGATTGATTATACAGTTACTCTTGTATTTGATTTGGATTAGTAGTTTTTCAAGTGTCGAAAGCAGTTTTCAATTCAAAATAGAAAAGTGTCGTCATTATCTTCCTTTCGTTTTTGAAGAGAAATTTGTTAGTACTGTCACTTTGAAAAGATAATTCAAATTTGTACTTAGAATTCTTCTTGTCATTCACACATTAAGAAATCTGAAAACAAATACATGCATGTGCATTTGCATTTATACTGCTTGTTGGTTTGATTTAGGATAGTGCATCTAGTGTGCGCTCTCTGCTCTATTTTGAAAGAATAGCATCCCTCTTTCTTTAGTAGCTAGGATTTTCATTGCAAAAAGAAGATTAAACGATTGTTTATCATCTTATATTACATTTTAGGAATTTTACATCTACATCACGCGGTGAACCTGAAAGGAAAATTTCTTAAGAAAGATCAACTGTAAAATAAATTTAGTGAACATAAAAACGCTTTGGAACCTAACGCACAGCATCTAGAAGTCTAGGCTAGAGACGTATTTCAGGGTCGTAAAGCCTGGAAACTGTCGCTTTCACTGTTGGTTGGGTGATTCCTCCTCTTTGAGACGACAAGTTCCAGTACGGACTTGTGCTCCCAAGTACCGTCGAGTATATATTGGGAGACCATAATAGGCTATATTATTTATCCATAGGAAGCTGTGTCTGCCACCCTATCAATCACAATGCATTGAACACAGCATTCGGGAAGATTGGTTGTCGTACCATAAAAAGTATTCTACAGTTTTGCGATTAGTTTGGTAATCCCTCTATCTAGATTTCCAGAGTAGTCTCTTTTGTTCCTTTTCAGACTCCCTAAAAGGAAAAGGTCCATCTGAGCACTTGTCACTTCAGGCTCATTAAAAATTGAAGGCGACTAGAGTCATCTTTTGTTTTTTCTCGACTCTTAAAAATTGAAAAAAAAAATTGTGTCAAAGCGTCTAAAATTTATTTTAATTAGAATAATATCACCATTCCCGTGTTGGTCTTGGGTTGAGAAAAATGGAGTCCACAAACCAAGGATTCCCCTTGGAGGAAATCCTAGTCCTTTCTCCTCTTGGGGAGATGTTGGTGCACCTCATATGGTCACATTGTCACTTCCAGGATTGACGATTGGCTTTCCAATATGGCTCTTCTCGACCTCCGTCGTTCAAAACACCGTGATTACTGAACAATTGAGTCAGCAACTAGATGATACTAAAGTTACCCGCCAACCTTCTACTTCGTCCATTCTTCCTCTCTTCCTTCCTCTTCACTTGATAAAGCTGGTAAAGCCAAAAATCAAGTAACTAAGAAGGAGAAGAAGGGTAATGAGAAGAAAGAGAAGAAGAAGAAGGAGCCAAAGGTGAAAAGGGGTAACTGGGCATCGTCTAGTGAAAATACGCACACTGCACCATCCAAGCCTAAATCTCCATGTGCCATTTGCAAAGGAGATCACTATCATCGAGATTTTCCTTGCATCCCTCGGATCTTAAGGAACTGGTATCCTCGTTTGCACAATCCGATGTCATCAACCTCTGAAGATCATGTTGAAAGTACACCATCAACTAGTGAAAGCGAAGCATTTGGACAGAAAAGGAAATGTAAATTTCCTTGTAAACTGTGTGAAGGCGATCACGTCGTCCATCGTTGTCCCTTCCTAGACGAAGCTAAAAGAGTCTTGGATGACCATCCTACTTCACCGCTACGGCTTCCTCTTGGATACAAGAAACTCTTGTCGAGTCCATCGCTAGTTGAAAATCTGACCGACATGCCATTGTGGTCGATCGAAGCATCTGTCATTGAAGATAAACCCATTGAATCCATACCAGACAAAAGTCAAAAGGTTGAGGTGGCAGTCGACCCGATCTTGTCTTCGGAAGGTTCATCTTCAGATGATACAATCATTGGAAAGAATGAGAACGACACCGTTCAAATTCTTTTCGTAAACACAGACTCCAATGAATATGGGGGAAATATACCTATTCCTTTACCGCAGGAAGGAAGTTCATTAGAGTCATATCCGGTTGTCTATTCAGTCCCACCTCCAAGCAACCTAGTCGTTTCCTTCGAACGGAATCTACTAGGCAGACCCCATTTACCGGCTAATGTACCATTCTGAATCATTGTACAAGCTTACAAAATGATCATGGTCAGTACCATCATAGATGAAAGGGCTTCTGTGAGTATCCTTTCCTCAACTACTTGGGAAGCGCTTGGTTCGCCATTGCTTCTGCCTGAGATGATAAACCTGACAGGCTTCGACAAAGGAACCAATCGACCATTAGGGATCCTTCCCAATGTACCCACAACTTTGAGAAGGAAAACCTCTTATATGAACGTAATGGTAATCCAAGGGCCTCTAGATTATAATCTACTCCTTGGGCGAGACTATATTTATAGCATGGGAGCCATTGTCTCCTCACTCTTTAGTGTAATGTGTTTTCCGCATGAAGGCCGAGTGGTCCAGCTCGTAGACCAACTTTTGTTCCCCGACTCACACATAGCTAATAGTCAAATTCCATCCCTAAATGGTCTTTTCACGCAAGGAATGTCTCATCAATCTCCATTCCATCCACCTAAAGAGCATGAGTGATTCGGGACGACATGACTGAAACCCAGGGGGCATGCACCCTGGTCTATTTCGGTAGGAAAACCTTGGGCATAGGGTAAGTTTCCGCGAAGGATTTAAGACTGGTCCGACACTTGTCCGTATAGGAAGAGAGAGTTAGACCGAGATAAGATTCTTTCGTCAAGGTTAGGTGATTGGAGCCTTTGTCCATATGGACTAAGCCGAGGAAGTGTTTCCGTCTGCTGTGTGGATGGAAACTATCTTGCGAAAGCGAGAAACTCTATATGGTAACCTGGAAACTTTACTTCACTATACCTGGGAGCATGAGAACCTTTTTGCCTGAAAGTAAAGAGTGACCATTTATTTTCTTAGTTTGTAGTTTCTCAACCCTTTAAACTCGTAGGATTGGTCATTCCTAGCTTGCATAATGAAAGGATCCAGAGCAAAGTTTCGAATGGTGAAATCTCCCTAAAAATTGAACCTATCGATGAGACATCCTTATTATACGACTGGCACAAACAGTTTTTATGCGAATTTCAAACTTGTTAAAAGTTAAACCTTAGCAATGAGAAAATGTTTCCCCCGGAGTTTAAGCTCATTAAAAAATGAACCAATCCCTGGTAAATAACCATTGTGAATGCATTATCATCAGCTTTTGAGCCCTGGTCATGTTCTTACCATCACCTCCACTATGTTTTAGCCGATCATTCACCTCCATTTGATTGTTTACCCCTTTTGACGAATAGCTGCGAAGAGTGATCCTGTTAGCCATACTTATGACACTGTCATGATTGGAAAATTCCAAACCTTACCTGGAATCAGCTGCTACCTGAAATTATCACTCATTCCTCAAAAAACGAGTCTCCTTTAAGCTCTTTTCATCTGACTAGTAAAATATGAAAAGATTGCCGAGCAATTGGCCTCTCCAGCTCGTTAAAGCTACCAGGAGTTCTATCCCTCCTCTAGATTTTCATCTTTTTGGACATGAGGGATTATTACACAAAAAGATCGAGCACTTGTTTTGTTCTACTCATTAAAATTATCGAAAATTCATCCCTTTCGTATTATTTTATACTTTTTTGGACTTAATGGATTATATGACGAAAAAGGATTATTGGAGTTTCCTTTACGTCCCTTTCAGACTCTCTAAAATTGAAAAGGACTGAGTTATATTTGTCTTTAAACTCATTAAAACCAAATAGCGACAATCTTGTCCATATAGACAAGAACGAGCTTCACTACCGCTAGGCTCATTAAAACATAGCGACGGGTTTTCCCGAAGGGAAAATTATAGAACAAGCATATGTTATCCTCCTCAAGCTTGACAAAAATAATGAGGTACTGGTCAGCAATGACTGGGGAAAAATTGGGAAGAAAACTTGAAGAAACTTTATTGGTAGCAAGTCGCTCTTGAACATGACACTTTCACTCCACGTCCGAGTCAGATTGGGTTATTCCTTTCACCGGTCATATCACCATTGGTCCATTGCACCATCAATATTTTGGGTTAACGCTACCAATCCATGTTAGTGTCGCCGATATGTTCAAGAGAAGTTGCTCAGAGAATTCACCTGTGTCTCATCCGCTGCAATACATTCACGCTCCATTCTTTCATGACCACCACCCTCAACCCTGTATCATCATATAGTTTTCATCTCCGAAATCATTTAATCCATTCTGTGTCATAGATGTGGGATTCATTAAGGCTCTCCTACGACGGGCACTTCTTGTCGACATCAGCTCATTATCCAAGAAATCAACTTAGGAACAACCCTTTCAGTACTTTGAAGCTTGCATGCCTCAATGGCAAGTTTCTCACTTCCGGTGATAGGTTTACATCAATGGCCTTCGATCGAAATATTTTGCGTGGTGTTCGATGCCAAGTCCCTTTTCACACCATGCGAATTGTACTGTAGTACCTTGAGAGTCATCATCATTATCGGTGATTCCTCTCGCGCTTGTTAACAACTTACATCATTGGCTGGTAATCATGTGATGTCTTTCCATGTTCAACTCCAGAACATCTTTCACATGGATTGACTTGTACTCCGAGTGAAGATTGGATGAGTTTGAAGACCCCAGATCTAGTTTCATCCATCTGGGCTGTGATATATTCAGGAAACTAAAGACATCAATTGTACATCATTGTTGCACAGATGATCATCTGAATAAAAGGATGATGACTCTATAAGGATCATCAGTCTACCACACAGATGGTTGTCTGTCATATGTACATGAAAATGAATTTATAAAGCTGAGAATGGGAATGCCCGCCTCAGCTAGATCATGAAAAATATTATGAAGATAATGTATTGTATTGTATCTTATTACAGGTCGCCTTCCAACTCGAAAAAGCTTCGGATCCTCATGATAAAGCATTTCACCCGAGATCAAAAGATTAATGACCTCATGCTTTAGGGGGCAACTGTTATGGACATTTTTGGGCACTGCAACCCCAATCATACATGTCCATAAACCAAGGGCTCCTAAGTCCCTAAAAGTGTTGCTTCACACCCTAAAAGAACAAGGTTAGCTGATTATATCATCTCCCAGAAGTTCTCCACAGAAAACGGCTTAGAAATGGTCAAAGCTGGACCATACAGACTGCCCAGTGCAGAGGGTGCGATGCATCTCACCTGCTCAGTGAAAAGGGTGCGATGCATACTGGAAATCCCTTCTGTAGGGTGCGATGGGTTATAGTAGACAAATGGCAGAGACAGTTTGAAAGGTGGATCGTTATGGAATCTTCCAGAAAATTCTCCTGTGACACTTGCCTCTCTGAATTCGCCCAGGGATGAGTAAGAGATCATCAATCTCCAAGTGGAATCAAGAACTATCAGAGAGAGGACACTAATCAAAATCCCAGAAGCTGACTCACCCCCTGCAATCATCTATATATGGATCCCTCATCCCAGAGATCCAGAGGCTGGAATTTTGTATCTTGTAAGGAAGTGTTGTTGGTTTCTTGGCGGAATATCATACTGTTGGGTGATCTAAGCTTTTCATGAGGTGAAAAAGGGCTTTTATGCTGGGAGGATGACGCTAGCTCAGAACAATTGGTTGTAATCCTCTTTTCTATTCTTGATATTAATAAAGCTATTCAAGTTTTCCTCCACATTCTTATATGTTTGATGATATATGCATTTGTGTGGTCAATATATATCTTGTCCTATATTGTTTATGATTGTAGATCTTTGTTCTTCGATAGTATTATGCTACTTTGATTCCATAGGTGCTATTTGAAGCTGGGTAGACGAAAGAAAAGCGGCAAGGATCTGTCAGAAGGGAGAGGAACCAAGTAAGGAACCAAGCGCAAGACTGAGGTTGGTGTCCTTTGTTCCCCTCTTATCTACTTCTCATAAAGGAAAGCGAAAGTAGTTTTAATTTGTTTGTTTCTAAGATAGCTACCAGTCTTAGTGGGACTAGCAACTCCGAGTGGACACTAGATTTCCCTATAACAATGCTCACTAGATCAAAGCTCAAATTAGGAGAAGGAGAGTTGGTGGAAACTAATCCTGAAATTGGGAGAGTCTATTCTCGGAAGACAATTTCAGAAGAAGGTTCTATAAGGCCAGACCCTCAATTCATAGAAAGTTTCCTAGCTATAAAGTCTATGGTAGAAGAAATGTATAGGGAATTTAGAAAGCATAAGGGTGAATATTCATCAATCTCTAAGCAAGATAAAGAAGAAGATGAATCTCATTCCCATGACCACTCAAAAGGAAAGGGAAAAGAAGAAAGCTTCCCTACACCTCCTAGTAGCCCTGTGCATAATAAGAAAGCATATTTGATTAAGTTAGATGTTAAATTTGATTTGCCTATATATGATGGAGAGCTGAATGCTGAAAAGTTGGACAATTGGATTAGACAAATTGATGTGTATTGCAGAGTACAAAATATAGACTCAGATAAGAGAAAGATTCAACTGGCAAGCCTTTTCCTAGGGGCACTACCTTGGTTTGGTGGGAAGGCAGAACCCAAGCTGATATGAGGAAGCATGGTAATACCATCTCTGTCTGGAGTGAATTTTTTACTGCAATCAAAAAATAGTTCTATCCATTGGCCTACATGCAACAAGCCACGATGAGTTCGCAAACTCTTCGGCAGTTGAAAGGGAAAAGTGTACAAGGGTATACTCAAAAGTTCAGAAAGAGAGCATTGATGTTGGGTATTTCATTAGACTCCCCAGAAACTCTTTTGAGGTACATTGGTGGTCTACATAGCTACATGAGGCATACCATCCTCATGTTTAATCCCACTAGTATAGATGAGGTATATGTGCAAGCTACTCATCTAGAAGCTAGAGGAAAGAATGGAAATCCAGAAGTTGGGGGACCATCCCAACCCACTGTAAGCAAGAGCAAGGAGAAAAGAAAGTAGAAGTGGAAAGCAAGGAAGGCTAACACTGCACAAAAAGGCAAAGCTTCATGCACTCACTGTAAAAAGGAGGGAAAGAAAAAGAAGATTTCTGCAACTATTCAGAAATATTTGGGGTCAGTGTCGAGAGATGAAACAATCATTGCAGCCACAGGTATAAAAGATAAGAATTCTGAAGCATCTACTAGTAATTCTGCTCAATCTGTCATTGATGAAGAACATGAGAGAAAAAGGCATGAACTTTTCCATATTCGAGTTGTTTCCAAAAATCAAAAGATTGATACTTTGTTTGATAGTGGCTCACAAGTAAATCTGATTTCTGAAGCAATTGTAAAGAAATTGGGATTAGCAACTACACCTCATAAGAAGCCATACCCATTAGGATGGTTGAATGATAAAGCACAACTATAAGTGACTAGACAGTGCAAACTCAAGTTTTCTTTTGGGTCAACATTTGTATATGAGGTTGAGTTAGATATAATTCCTTTGGATATATGTGGAATTGTTTTAGGAAGTCCTTACTTGTATGGTAGAAAGGCTATTTACTATAGAGCTAAGAACAAGTATCTATTTGTTAAAGATGGAATTGAATACTTTGTAAGAGCTCATAAGCTCAAGAATAATTATACTCTCATAAACTTATGACAGATGAAAAGAATGATAAATTCATGCAAACAGTTCTTACTAATGGTTGTAAAGGAAAAGAAAACTAATAAAACCAATGTATTTAAGGGCTGTAATTCTGATCAGCAAGCTGATATAGAAAATATTGTTTCAGAGTATAATGTCTTGTTTCAAGAACCTCAAGTTCTACCACCCAAGAAAGGAATAGTACATGATATTATTTTGCAGCAATATGTTCCTTTGCCTAACATTGGGATGTACAGGTTATCTGCTTTAGAGAATGTTGAAATCAAGAAGCAAGTGCAGGAGTTGCTCGAGAAAGGGTTCATCAAACCTAGCACATCACCATGTGTTGTGGGGAAAAATGCCTATGCAGGACGATCCTATCCACCTAAGGTGTGACAGTGCCTTAGCAACAAACAGAGACAGCTATTCTAGTATTCTTCCTTTATGAATTAAGAATGAAGAGAGAGATGGATGGACTAACCGGTGTCTTCCATTTGTCCCTCGATCCGGCTTCTCTTCTCTTGGAGAGTTCCTAGCTACTTGCCTTCTCGCTCGCCCAGCTTCAAGAGGTTTCTGCAATATCACAAGAAGAGAACACTACACAAGACATGGATTCATATTCATAACTAGTTCAGGATTAGAAATAAACTAAACATACTAATGCAATCATACATCAAAGATACATCAGTATATAGGAGAAACCAAGATAGCTTTATTGATGAATAACAAGGTTCAGGAAGAGATACAACCCAGAGGGCTCCAATCCAGCATCTCCTTCCCAGCAAATGGAATTCCTATCTTCACCCCCTTCAAAGCATTAAGCACCCAATGATTCCAATCTCAAACCAACAGCAATTCTTTGCAATAACAAAATTCCAGGCTCTAGATCTCATGGAGGAGAGATCCATATATAGATGTTTGGAGAGAGGATGAGTCATCTTGAGATCTGACTAGTGTCCTCTCCCTCTGTCAGTTCTTGATTCCACTTGGAGGTTCTTGCTTCCACTTGGAGATTTGGAACCTCTTACTCATCACCAGTCGAATTCCCTGAGGCAAGTGTCATTGAGGAAGATTTTGGAAGCTTCCTGGGCTTTGACACCTCGTGGAATGAAATTGCCACATGTCAACTCTCGCTCAGCGCAGGTAGCCAGTTTTGCCTTTGACATTCAGCGCAGGTAGCCAGTGTTGGCTTTGACATTCAGCGCAAACAGCTAGTGGAGCCACTGAATTGATCCTGAATTGACTTGTTTATGAGCAGTTTCTGGTGGAGAACTTCTGTGAATTGTTGTGGTTTGTTAGCCTTGTTCCTCTAGGGGTAGGAACAACATGTTTAGGGACTTTAGATCCCTTAGATTATGGAAATTTCATGCTCAATGCTGTAAGGCACAAAAATGTCTATAACAGTTGCCCCCTAATGTATGAGGCTGTTTATCGGGTGAAATGCTTTATCAGGGGGATCCAAAGTTCATCCAATGCTGGGAGGAGACCTGTAATAAGATACAATACAATACATTATTTTTCATACTGCTTTCATGATCTAGCTGAGGCAGGCATTCCCATGCTCAGCTTTATAAATTCATTTTTTTGTACATAGAACAGACAATCGTCTGATGGTAGACTGATAATTTTGAAGAAATTATCATCCTTTCAGTAGGATGATTATTTGCTGCAATGATGTACATGTTAATGTCTTTATCTTTCCTGAATATATATCGCAGCCCGGATGGATGAAACTAGATCCGGGGTCTTCAAACTCGTTTGATCTTCACTCTAAGTACAAGTCGATCCATGTGAGAAATGTTCTGAAGTCGAACATGGAAAGACATCGCTTGATTACCGGTCAATGATGTAAACCGTTAACAAGCGCGAGAGGAATCACCGATAATGATAATGACCCTCAAGGTACTGCAGTACAATTCACGTGGTGTGAATAAAGGACTTGGCGTCGAACACCACGCAAAATCTTTCGGTCGAAGGTCATTGATGTATACCTGTCGCCAGAAGTGAGAAACTTGCCATTGAGGCATGCAAGCTTCAAAGTACTGAAGGGGTTGTTCCTAGATCAACTTCTTGGATAATGAGCTGATGTCGACAAGAAGCGATCCGTCAAAGGAGGGCCTTAATGAATCCCACATCAATGACACGGAATGGAGCTAATGATTTTGATGGAGGTGAAAACGATCTGTGACATATGATTCAGGGTGGCGGTCATGAAAGGATGAAGGATAATGTATGGCAGCGGATGGGACACGGTTGACTCTTCTGAACGACTTCTCTTGAACATATGGTGACACTGATGCGATGGATCGGTAGCATTACCCAAAATATGGATGGTATGGCAAGACCATGGATGTGACCGGTGAATGAAACAACCCAACCCGATTGTGGTACGGAGGAAAAGTGTCATGTTCAAGAGCGACTTGCTACCATCAAAGTTTTCTTGAGTTTCTCCCAAGTTTTCCCCAGTCATTTTTGACCATTACCTCTTTATTTTTGTCAAGCTTGAGGAGGAAAACATATGCTTGTTCTATAACCTACCCTTCGGGCAAGCCCATCGCTATATTTTAACGAGCCTAGCGATAGTGAAACTCGTTCTCATCTAAAGACAAGTTTGTCGCTATTTAATGATTTTAACGAGTCTAACGACAAGGATAACTCGGTCCTTTTCATTTTTAGAGAGTCTGAAAAGGTACATAAAGTTAACTCCAAAAGTCCTTTTTCGTCATCTAATCCCTTAAGTCCGAAAAAGTATAAAACAATACAGAAGGGATGAGTTTTCGATAGTTTTAACGAGCCGAATAAAACAAGCGCTCGATCTTTTTGTGCAATAATCCCTCAGGTCCAAAAAGATTAAAATCTAGAGGAGGGATAGCACTTCCTGTCCCTTTAACGAGCTGGAAGGCCAAGGACTCGGCAATCTTTTCATATTTTACGAGTCAGTTGAAAAGAGCTTAAAGAAGACTCGTCTTTTGAGGAACGAGTGATAAACAAGGTTAGCAGCTGATTCCAAGTACAGGTTGGAATTTTCCAATCACGGCAGTGTCACAAGGATGGCTAGGTGAAATCACTCTTCGCAGCTGTTCCTCAAAATGGGTAAACAATCATATGGAGGTGAATGATCGGCCAAATGAAAAGTGGAGGTGACGGTGCAAACACGACCAAGGCTTTAATGGCTGATAAGGTTACATTCATAGTGGTTATTTACCGAGTAGGTTCATTTTTTATTTTAAAATGAGCTTAAACTCTGGTGGAAACACTTGCTCATTGCTTATGTTTATTTTTTAACGAGCATGAAGTCCGCGTTAAAACTGCTCGATTCTTGCGTTTATTTTTTAACGAGCATGAACTGTGTGCTAAAACTGCTCGATTAACCCAGTCATATGATAAGAGTGTCTCATTGAGATTCTATTTTTTATGGAGCTTCATCTCACAAAGCTTTGCCCCGGATCCTTTCGTTACGCAAGTTTGGAAACGACTAATCCTACGAGTTTAAAGGGTTAGACCTACAGGTTTAAAGGGAGGACCTAAAAATTTAAAAAAATAAATAGCCGCCCCTTGCTTGCACTCCAAAAGGGATGCATGCCCCCAGGTATAAAGTATGATTTCAAGGTTACCCCTACTTCATTTCCGTCAAAACATTCGTTTCACAGAGAGAGGCCTACCTCTTTCAGGTTACCCAAAGATTGTCTCGTTAATCTTTCAAACAAAACACTTCCTTGGCAATGTCTACCGAAATAGACAAAGGTGAGCGACGTAGCCCGCCAACTCACATAACTTTGACAAAAGAATCTTATTCTAGAATAACCCTCTTCCTAGACGGACAGGGTACAGACTAGTCATATTCTCCTGCGGAAACCTACTCTATACCCAAAGTTTCCCTGCCGAAGCAGACCAGGACGCATGCCCCCTGGGTTCCAGTCATATCCTCCCGGATTACTCGCGCTCATCAGGAGGACGGACCGTGGGTTGAGACACTTCTTGCGTGAAGAGACCATTTAGGGATGGTATATGACTATTTGCGATGCGTGATTCGGGAAATGAAAGTTGGTCCATGAGCTTGACCACTCTTCCTTCATGAGGAAAACACATTACTCTAAAGAGTGAGGAGACGAGGGCCCCCATGCAATATATATAGTCTCGTCCAAGGAGTAGGTTATAATCCAAGGGTCCTTGAATGACCATCAAGTTCATTTGAACGGTCTTCCCTTTCAATGTGATAGGCACATTGGGGAGGATCCCTAAAGGTCGACTGGTTCCTTTATCAAAGCCTGATAGATTTCTCATTTCAGGCAAAAGCGCTGGCAAACCAAGCGCTTTCCAAGCAATAGAGGAAAGGATACTCACAGATGCCCCCTCATCAATGATAGTGCCAGCCATTACCATTCTGTATATTTGAACCATAATTCTGAATGGTATGCTTGCTGGCAACCGGGGTCTGCCTAGCTGGTTCCAGTCGAACGAGACAACTAGGTTGCTTGGTGGTGGGACCGAATAGACGGTCGGGTATGACTCTAACGAAGTTCCTTCCTACGATAAAGGAATGGGAAAATGGCCCCCTTGTTCGTCGGAGTTTGTGTTGATGAAGAGAATCTGGACGGTGTCGTCTTTATTCTCCTCTGTGATGGTATCATTCGAAGATAGAGCCTCTGAAGGCAAAACCGGGTCAACTGCCGCCTCAACCTTTTAACTTTCGTCAGGCATGGATCCAGACAGTTCATCTTCAACGATAGGTGCTTCGGCTGACCACCTGGGCGGGCCAGCCGGGTTCTCAACTAGTGAAGGACTTGGCAGGAGTTTTTGATATCCAGGAGGAAGTTGCGGTCGTAAAATCGGGCGATCTTCCAAAACTCTTTTGGCCTCGTCTAAGAAGGGACAACGGTGGATGGCATGGTCGCCTTCACACAGTTTGCAGGGAAATCTAGATTTCCCTCTCTGTCCTGGGACTTCACTTTCACTAGTTGACGGTGAGCAGTCAACATGGCTATCAGAGGTTGACGCTACCGAATTGTGAAACGGGGAGACCAGTCCCTTAGTATCTGAGGGATGCAAGGACAATCTCTGTGGAAGTGGTCTCCCTTGCATATGACACATGGCGATTTAGGCCTAGTCAGTGCTGTGTGTGGATTCTTGTCAGACGACACTTGTTTGCCCCCAGTCGCTTTTGGCTCCTTCTTCTTCTTCTCTTTCTTCTTCTTTTCCTTCTTCTCCTTAGGAACTTGGTTTTTTGTTTTACCAGTTCCGTCAAGCGAAGAGGAAGGAGGAGAGGAAGAGTTAGATGAAGTAGAAGGCTGGTTGGCAACTCTGGTCTGGTCTAACTGTTGACTCGACTGTTCAGGAATAGTGGTGGTTTGAACGACATTGGTTGAAAAGAGCCAGACCGGCAGGCCAATTGTCAGTCCTGGAAGCGACAATGTGGCCATATGGGGCGCACCAACATCTCCCCAAGAGGAGAAAGGACTAGGATTTCCACCAAGGGGAATTCTTTGGTTGGTGTGCTCCATTTTTTCAACCTAAAGATCAACGCAGGAATAAAGGGTGATTGTCCCGTTTAAAATAAATTTTAACGACGCTTTAGACACAACTTGCTTTTTCAATTTTAAAGAGTCGATAAAAAGCTAAAGATGACTCTAGTCTCCTTCGATGTTTTAACGAGCCCAAAGTGACAAATGCTCGGATGGACTTTTTCCGTTATAGAGTCTGAAAAAGGCCAAAAGGAACTGCTCTGGAGTTCTAGGCAAAGGGTGTGCCAAACTTTTCGCAAAACCGCAGAATACTTTTTAGGGTACGGGCGGTCGATCTTCCTGAATGCTGTGTTCAGTGCATTGCGATCAGTAGGGCGACCGACACGGCTTCCTAAGGATAAAGGTTTTATGCCTATAGGGGTCTCCCAATATATACGCGACGGTACGTGGGAGCACAATCCGTACTGGCGCTATCGTCTCTCAGGAGGAATCACCCACCATCCACGAGATCGACAGTCACCAGGCTTTACAACGCCGGAACACGTCTCTAGCCTAGACCTCTATGTTGTACGTTATGTTGCAAAGCGTTGTTAAGTTCATTCAATTTATTTTAGGTTGATCTTTTTAGAAGTTTGCCTTTCGAGGTTCACCACGAGATGTATGATACAATTCCTAAATGCAGTCTAAAGATGATAAGCAAGCTTTATATCTTTTCAACTTTGAAAATCCTAGCTACTAAGGGAAAAGAAAAACACCATCTTTTCTCAAAGAGCAATCAGCACACTCTAATGCACTTTTCCTAAATCAAACATGCAAACTATCAAGATGCAAATGCACAATGCAGGTGTTTGTTTTCCGCTTTCTTAGTATTGATGCCTATGAAGAAAGCTTTTTGTACAACTTTGAATTTGCTTTTAAATGACAAATACAAACAAGTTTACTTTTTCGAAATCAAAGAGGGTAGAAGAGATTACAACACTTAACGATTTTCGAAATGAATACTTGTTTCGACACTTAAAAGAGACAAACTCAAACCAATAAAGAAGAGTAAATGTATAATCAACTGCAAACAGCCAATGAACTCTCTCCTAAGATCACAATCAATAGATCTGAATCAAGGGCTATAGGATGACTATTTCACTCATGTAAAGGAAAACTGCAAATGATGCCACAAACACATAAAAACACTCACAGTCTTTTTGTACAAAAGGAGGCAGAATTTAAGCAGAGAAAAGGAGTTATCAGACTGGTACCTATGTTGGTTACAGGCTGCAAAAATCAGAGATCAAAACAGGGCAAAACAGAGCAGAGAACCCCAGCTGCACAAGGCCAAACTGGTTCAGCGCAACCTCAACACAGGGGTTTTGGCATTCAGCGCAGGTAGCCTTCACGGGACCTGCGTTGAAATGCAGAATCCCTTCACAGGGTCTGCGCTGAAGGAGAAACTCTCGTTTCTCACTGGTTCTGGGTCACAGATTGCTATTTAATCTATTGTTTTAGGCCAAATAAAAAGCAACAAGCAAGGTGTAATCAAAGGGATGCTTTGAGGGAGTACTAAGATCTATCACAAAGGATCATCAAATCATTTGTGAGTCCATTGTTCAGATCATAGACACGTCCAATGATTGGATCAAAGCAGCAACTGTCTATTTTGCATCCGGGAATAGCAAATGCAGTTCGTTTGTTGCTGTCGAGTCTATGAAACAAACGATGATAGAAACACAAATAAAATGACTAAACAGATCTCCCCAGTGGAGTCGCCAATTTGTTGTGGGGAAAAATGCCTATGCAGGACGATCCTATCCACCTAAGGTGTGACAGTGCCTTAGCAACAAACAGAGACATCTATTCTAGTATTCTTCCTTTATGAATTAAGAATGAAGAGAGAGATGGATGGACTAACCGGTGTCTTCCGTTTGTCCCTCAATCCGGCTTCTCTTCTCTTGGAGAGTTCCCAGCTACTTACCTTCTCGCTCGCCCAGCTTCAAGAGGTTTCTGCAATATCACAAGAAGAGAACACTACACAAGACATGGATTCATATTCATAACTAGTTCAGGATTAGAAATAAACTAAACATACTAATGCAATCATACATCAAAGATACATCAGTATATAGGAGAAACCAAGATAGTTTTGTTGATGAATAACAAGGTTCAGGAAGAGATACAACCCAGAGGGCTCCAATCCAGCATCTCCTTCCCAGCAAATGGAATTCCTATCTTCACCCCCTTCAAAGCATTAAGCACCCAATGATTCCAATCTCAAACCAACAGCGATTCTTTGCAATAACAAAATTCTAGCCTCTAGATCTCATGGAGGAGAGATCCATATATAGATGTTTGGAGAGAGGATGAGTCAGCTTGAGATCTGACTAGTGTCCTCTCCCTCTGTCAGTTATTGATTCCACTTGGAGGTTCTTGCTTCCACTTGGAGATTTGGAACCTCTTACTCATCACCAGTCGAATTCCCTGAGGCAAGTGTCATTGAGGAAGATTTTGGAAGCTTCCTGGGCTTTGACACCTCGTGGAATGAACTTGCCACATGTCAACTCTTGCTCAACACAGGTAGCCAGTGTTGCCTTTGACATTCAGCGCAGGTAGCCAGTGTTGGCTTTGACATTCAGCACAAACAGCTAGTGGAGCCACTGAATTGATCCTGAATTGACTTGTTTTTGAGCAGTTTCTGGTGGAGAACTTCTGTGAATTGTTGTGGTTTGTTAGCCTTGTTCCTCTAGGGGTAGGAACAACATGTTTAGGGACTTTGGATCCCTTAGATTATGGAAATTTCATGCTCAATGCTGTAAGGCACAAAAATGTCTATAACACCATGTGGGTCACAAATCGTTTTGGTGAGAAAGAAAGATGGCTCATGGAAAATGTGCATTGATTATCGAGCACTGGATAAAACAAAAATCAAAATCGTTATCCCCTCCCTCGCATAGATGATATTTTAGATCAATTGAAGGAAGTTGTTTATTTCACCAAGCTGGATTTGCACAGTGGATACCATCGGGTCAGAGTTGCAGAGCAAGATGCATGGAAGGCTGCTTTCAAAACAAAGCAGGGATTGTATGAATGACTGGTTATGTCTTTTGGCTTGACCAATGCCCCTGCTACTTTCATGAGATTAACGAATGATGTACTCAGACCTTTTCTTGATGATTTTGTTATTGTGTATCTAGATGACATTCTGATTTTTAGTAAAATGTGGGAAGAACATTTAAAGCATGTTAAGCAGACATTAGATGATTTGAAAAGAGAAAAACTTTATGTTAAACTCTCCAAATGTGAATTTGGAAAAACCTCTCTAAATTATTTGGGTCATATAATAGGGGGAGGTGAATTGAAAATAGATCCCTCTAAAGTGGCAGTCATTATAAACTGGCCTAAACCCAAGTCTACTACAGAAGTGAGAAGCTTCTTAGGAGCAGCACAGTATTGGAGGAAGTTCATTTCAAATTTCTCCTCAATTGCAGCTCCCTTACATGCTTTGACAGGATTGAACAAGGTGTTTCAGTGGGGAGGAAAACAACAGAAAGCCTTCGACACCTTGAAAGAAAAAAATTAGTACAGCACTACCAGATCTACAAAGACCATGATCCAAACTGATGCCAGTGACTATGCCATGGGAGCAGTGTTGACACAACACGGTAAACCCATATCTTATCATTCTGAGACTTTTAATCCTGCAGTAGTCAACTATCCTACATATGATAAGGAATTGTATGCATTAGTTCAGAGTGTGAAAAGGTGGAAACATTACTTTAACGGGAAAAGAAACAGTAATACATACTGATCATCAGCCACTTCAATATCTACACTCCCAAACTAAGTTGCAACAATCAAGACATTACAGATGGATGGGTTTTCTACAACAGTTTCATTTAGTCATCAGATATAAAAAGGGAATACATAACAAGGTTGCAGACATGTTATCTAGACCCATTATAAATGCATCTACCATACTTAAGCATAATTTTATGTTGCATGAAAGCTACATAGAACAGTATGCTCAGGATATGGACTTTAAAGATGTATATGCAACTTTGAGTCAAGGCAAAAGAGTAGAAGAATCGGACTATCATGTGAAGGATCGACTCTTATATCATTGTGGGAAACTCTGCATTCCACAAACTGAGCGAGCAAAGGTAATCAGGGAAGCACACACTTCTCTGATATCAGGTCACTTTGGGGTAAGTAAAACAGTTGCACAGCTACAAAGGTTCTACTATTGGCCGAGAATGAGTGAGACAGTTTCTAGATATGTAAAGGGGTGTGCTATGTGTGTTAAAAGCAAGCCCAACAACAGAAAACTAGGCTTGTACACTCCATTGTCTATTCCTTCTCACCCTTGGGAAAGCATTTCCATGGATTTTGTTGGAGGATTGCCTAAATCTAGGAAAGGTCATGATTATCTATATGTTGTTGTGGATAGGTTCAACAAAATGTGTATTTTGATACCCTGTAGTAAATAGATTACAGCTGAACAAACTACAAAGTTATTCTTTGAACATGTATGGGTTCATTTTGGATTACCCACTTCTATTATATCCGATCGAGACACCCGATTTGTGGGAATGTTTTGGTCCAGTCTGTGGGAGCTAATGGACACCAAATTAAAGAAAAGCACAACTTTTCATCCACAAATAGATGGCCAGACAGAAGTAGTTAACAGGACGGTGATCCAGTTACTGAGAGGATATTGCAGCAAACACCCTAATCTTTGGGATGAACACTTGTGTTATGTGCAGCATGCTTACAATAGAGCCAAACACTCTTCTACCCAGAGATCTCCTTTTGAGACCTGCTTTGGTTTCATACCAAGGTCTCCTTTGGATTTTGTCTTTGGTAAAAATACCATGGTTGATAGACACAGTGATATGGACAGAGCAACTAGGTTCATTGAATAGATCCAGGAGATCCACCAGGAAGTACAGGAATAGCTGGAAAAGAGCTAGGCCAAGTACAAGGCTAGGCATGATAAGCATCAGATGGAGCACAGTTTTCAAGTTGGAGACCAAGTCTGATTGTATATCAGCAAGGATAGGATGTAAGGTGAAGGTGAGAAGCTAAAGCCTATCAGGTATGGACCCTTCAGGATACTTGAGAAGATTGGTGAAAATGCTTTTCACCTTGATCTGCCAGCTTACATGCACATCTACCCAGTCGTGAACGCAGATTGCTTGAGGTTGTTTGAACCTTCAATGGTTGAGGACCCCGAAGAGCAGAGCCAATTGCCTTTTGTTGATGACCTACTACATGAATATCTTAATGAGTTGCAGGAATACATAGTGCCGGACAGGAAGGTAAGGACGATGCGCAGTGGACGGGTGGAATACTTTAGGATTGGGCTTAAAGGTTCGAATCCGGGCAGTGTGAAGTGGATTGAGATTGGACAAGTGAGACAACAGTTTCCTCACTTAGTCGATGCTTGAAGAAAACCAACTTTTGGTGGTCCAAAAGCTTTTCAGTAGGGAGGCCGTGATATGAATCGGATCCATAAATGACTATCATAGAAGCATGACTATATCAAGATGAAACAAATCCTTGAAGAATCCAAAACAGAAATTGAAAACACCCTGAACCAGTGGCCATGGCAGCCAGCGTGGAACAACAAGGACCTCGGTCAAAGCGCGCTGACTGTGTTAGGGTCTGTTACAGGGAAAAGTGTCTATTTAGAACTGCTCTATCCCACTAAGGTGTGACAGCTGCCTTAGAAACAAATAGAGAAAAACTACTTTTGTCATTCCTTTATGAATTATAGATAGAGAGGAATAGAAAGAACCAACCTGTGTCTTGCGCTAATCCTTTGATCCAATCCCTCTCTTCTTTGATAGTCTCCAGCTACCTGCTCCCTTGCATGCCCAGCTTCACAAAGTACCTGTAAGATCACAGAAGAAGAGCACTATACAAAGACATGGATCGATATTCATAAACAACTTAGGATTAGATTTAAGTTAACCATACAAATGTAACAAGAATCAATGATACAAAAGCATGGAGGAGAACTCAAATAGTTTTTATTGATAAACAAGAAAAGATCCAGGAGGATTTACAACTAGTGGTTCCAACCCGGCATCAACCTCCCAGCAAAGAAGCCCCTCTTCACCTCAAACAAAGCATAAATCACCCAACAATCTGATGTTTGTCTCTAGAAACCAACAGAAATTCCTTACAATATGCAAAATTCCAGCCTCTAGATCTCTGGGATGAGGGATCCATATATATATATCTGTAAGGAGGATGAGTCAACTTGTGATTTGATTAGTGTCTTCTCTCTGTTAGTTCTTGCTTCCACATGGAGACTGAGGGCCTCTTACTCATCCTTGGTCGAATTCAGTGAGGCAAGTGTCACAGGAGAAGATTCTGGAAGCTTCCATTGCCTCTCAACCTTGCGGAATGACACTGCCATTTTTCATTTCTGGCCCATCGCACCCTACAAAAGGGAGTTTTGAAATGTAACGCACCCTCACTGTGCATTTGGGTGAGATGCAACGCACCTAGTCGGTGGAGCAACTGCAATGATCCTGTTTTGACCAATTCTGAGTAGTTTCTGGTGGAGAACTTCTGGGAGAAGCTGTAATCTGTTGACCTTGTTCTTTTAGGGGTTAGAACAACACTTTTAGGGACTTAAGATCCCTTGGTTTATGTACATTTCATGCTTGGAGTTGTAGGGCACAAAAATGTCTATAACAGTTGCCCCCTAAAGTATGAGGCCGTTAACTTTTTGGTGTCGGGTGAAATGCTTTATTATGAGGATCTGAAGTTCTTTCAACGCTGGGAGGAGACCTGTAATAAGATACAATACAATACATTATCTTCATACTGTTTTCATGATCTAGCTGAGGCGGGCATTCCCATGCTCAGATTTATAAATTCATTTTCATGTACATAGGACAGACAATCGTCTGAGTGTAGACTGATGATTCTGATAGAGCCATCATCCTTTTGGTAGGATGATTATCTATGCTGCAATGTCGTACATTTAATGTCTTTATTTCCCTGAATATATATCGCAGCCCGGATGGATGAAACTAGATCCGGGGTCTTCAATCTCATCCAATCTTCACTCGAAGTACAAGTCGATCCATGTGAGAAATGTTCTGAAGTCGAACATGGAAAGACATCGCTTGATTACCAGTCAATGATGTAAATTGTTAACATGCGCGAGAGGAATCACCGATAATGATAATGACCCTCAAGGTACTGCAATATAATTCACGTGGTGTGAATAAAGGACTTGGTGTCGAACACCACGAAAAATCTTTCGGTCGAAGGCCATTGATGTAAACTTATCGCCGGAAGTGAGAAACTTGCCATTGAGGCATGCAAGCTTCAAAGTACTGAATGGGGTGTTCCTAGATCAACTTCTTGGATAATGAGCTGATGTCGACAAAAAGTGATCTGTCACAGGAGGGCCTTAATGAATCCCACATCAATGACACAAAACGGAGCAAATGATTTTTATGGAGGTGAAAACGATCTGGTGATATAAGGTTCAGGGTGGTGGTCATGAAAGAATGGAGTATAATGTATGGTAGTGGGTGAGACACAGGTGACTTCTCTGGATGACTTCTCTAGAACATATCGGCGACACTGATGTGATGGATTGGTAGCATTAACCCCAAATGTGGATGGTATGGCGTGACCATGGTGATGTGACCGGTGAATGAAACAACCCAACTCGACTCGGACACGGAGTGGAAGTGTCATGTTCAAGAGCGACTTGCTACCAAAAAAGTTTCTTTGAGTTTTCTTCCCAATTTTTCCCCAGTCATTGCTGACCAGTACCTCTTTATTTTTGTCAAGCTTGAGGAGGATAACGTATGCTTGTTCTATAATTTTCCCTTCGGGCCAACCCATCGCTATGTTTTAACGAGCCTAGCGATAGTGAAACTCGTTCTCATCTAAAGACAAGTTTTTTGCTATTAATCTTTTTAACGAGTTTAACGACAAATATAACTCGGTCCTTTTCAATTTTAGAGAGTCTGAAAAGGAACGTTAAGGTAACTCCAAAATTCCTTTTTTGTCATCTAATCCCTTAAGTCCGAAAAAGTATAAAACAATACAGAAGGGATGAATTTTCGATAGTTTTAACGAGATGAACAAAACAAGCGCTCGATCTTTTAGTGTAATAATACCTCAGGTCCAAAAATATTAAAATCTAGAGGAGGGATAGCACTTCCTGTCCCTTTAACGACCTGGAGAGGCCAATGGCTCGGCAATATTTTCATATTTTACGAGTCAGTTGAAAAGAGCTTAAAGGAGACTCGTCTTTTGAGGAACGAGTGATAAAACGGGTAGTAGCTAATTCCAGGTAATTGGTAAACAATCAAATGGAATTGAATGATCGGCCAATGAAAAGTGGAGGTGACGGTGCAAACATGACCAAGGTTTTAATGGTTGAAGTACTACATTCACGATGGTTATTTACCGGGGAATAGTTCATTTTTTAATGAGCTTAAACGCGGGTGGAAACATTTGCTCATGTCTTATGTTTATTTTTTAATGAGCTTGAACTATGTGCTAAAACTGCTTGATTAATCCAGTCTTGTGATAAGAATGTCCCATAAAAACGGCAACCTTTAGAGTTTTGCCCCACATCCTTTCTTTATGCAAGTTAGGAAATGACCAATCCAAAAAATAGATAAATGATCGCTCTTTGTTTGCACTCCAAAAGGTTTTCATGCCCCCAGGTATAAAACAGAGTTTCAAGGTTACCACTTCTTTAGTCCATTAAAACATTTGTTTTACTGAGAGAGGCCTACCTCTTACAGGTTACCAAAGATTGTTCTATTTACGGTGTAAACAAAACACTTCTTCGGCGATGTCTACCGAAATAAACAAAGGTGAGCAGCGATGCCCGCCAACTCAAATAACTTTGACAAGAGAATCTTGTTCTAGAATAACCCCCTCTTCCAATCACGGACGGGGGTACAGACTAGTCATATTCTCCCGTGGAAACCTACCCTATACCCGAAGTTTTCCTGCCGAGGCAGACCAGGGTGCATGCCCCCTGGGTTTCAGTCATATCCCTCCGAATCACTCGCGCTCGTCGGGAGGACGGATAGGAGATTGAGACATTTCTTGCGTGAAAAGACCATTCAGCGATGGTATATGACTATTTGCTCTGTATGATCCGGGAAATGAAAGCTGGTCCACGAGCTTGACCACTCTTCCTTCGTGCGGAAAACACATTACTCTAAAGAGTGAGGAGACAATTGCTCCCATGCAATAAATATAGTCTCGTCCAAGGAGTATATTGTAATCCAGGGGTCCTTGAACTACCATTACGTTCATGTGAATGGTTTTCCCTCTCAATGTTATGGGCACATCGGGAAGGATCCCTAACGGTCGACTGGTTCCTTTATCAAAGCCTGTCAGATTTCTCATCTCAGGCAAAAGCGATGGCGAACCAAGCGCTTTCCAAGCAGTTGAGGAAAGGATACTCATAGAATCCCCCTCATCTATGATGGTACCAGCCATAACCATTCTATATATTTGAACAATAATTCAGAATGGTACACTAGCTGGTAAACGGGGTCTGCCTAGTTGATTCCAGTCGAAGGAGACAACTAGGTTGCTTGGAGGTGGGACCGAATAGATGGCCGGGTACGACTCTGATGAACTTCCTTCCTGCAGTAAAGGAACGGGTGAATTGTCCCCATGTCCGTTGGAGTCTGTGCTTATGAAAAGAATTTGGACGGTGTCATCCTTGTTCTCTTCAGTGATTGTATCATCTGAAGATGGAACCTATGAAGGCAAGACTGGGTCAACTGCCGCCTCGACCTTTTGACTTTCGTCTGGTATGGATTCAGATGGTTCATCTTCAATGACAGATGCATCGGCCGACCACCTAAGCGGGTCAGCCGGATTTTCAACTAGTGACAGACTCGGCAAGAGTTTTTTATATCCAGGAGGAAGTCGTAGCGGTGAAACCGGACGATCATCCAAATCTCTTTTAGCTTCGTCTAAGAAGGGACAACGATGGACGGCATGATCGCCTTCGCACAGTTTACAAGGAAATCTATATTTTCCTTTTTGTCCTGGGGCTTCACTTTCACTAGTTGACAGTGTGTTTTCAACATGATCATCAGAGGTTGACGACACCGGGTTGTGCAAACGAGGAGACCAGTCCCTTAAGATCCGAGGGATGTAAGGACAATCTTTGTGAAAGTGGTCTCCTTTGCAAATGACACATGGCAATTTAGGCCTGGTCAGTGCAGTGTGTGGATTTTCGCTAGACGACACTCGTTTGCCCCTATTCGCTTTCGGCTCCTTCTTCTTCTTCTCTTTCTTCTTCTTTTCCTTCTTCTCCTTAAGAACTTGACTTTTGGATTTACCAACCCCATCAAGCAAAGAGGAAGGAGGAGCGGAAGAATTAGAGGAAGTAGAAGGTTGGTGGGTAACTCTGGACTGGTCTAATTGCTGATTCGATTGTTCAAGAATAGTGGTGTTCTGAACGAAAAAGGTTGAGAAGAGCCATACAGGCAAACCAATTGTCAGCCCTGGAAGTGACAATGTGGCCATATGGGGTGCACCAACATCTCCCCAAGAGGAGAAGGGACTAGGATTTCCTCCAAGGGGAATTCCTTGGTTGGTGGACTCCATTTTCTCAACCCAAGACCAACGTAGAAAAGGGGTAATGAATATTCCGTTTAAAATAAATTTTTAGATGCTTTGACACAACTTGTTTTTTCAGTTTTTAAGAGTCGAGAAAAAACAAAAGATGACTCTAGTCTCCTTCGATTTTTAATGAACCTGAAGTGACAAGTGCTCAGATGGACCTTTTTCGTTGAGTATGAAAAGGAACGAAAGGGACTACTCTGGAGATCTAGGTAGAGGGAGTACCAAACCAATCGCAAAACTGTAGAATACTTTTTATGGTACGGCAGTCAATCTTCCCGAATGCTGTGTTCAGTGCATTGCGATCGATAGGGCAGCAGACACGGCTTCCTACGGATAAAAGATTTAAGCCTATAGGGGTCTCCCAAAATATACTCGATGGTACGTGGGTACACAAGTCCGTACTGGCACTTATCATCTCAAAGTGGAGGAATCACCCAACCATCTGTGAGGACAATAGTTACCAGGCTTTACGACGCCGGAATACGTCTCTAGCCTAGACCTCTAAATGTTGTGCGTTAAGTTCCAAAGCGTTCTTAGATTCATTGAATTTATTTTAAGTTGATCTTGTTTATGAAGTTTGCCTTTCGGGTTCACCACGAGATGTAGATGTAATTCCTAAAATGCAATCTAAAGATGATAAACAAACTTTTATCTCTTTTGTGCAATGAAAATCCTAGCTACTAGGGGAAAAGAAAGACAGAATCTTTTCACAAAGAGCAAAGAGCACACTGTAAATGCACTTTCCTAAATCAAGCCAAACAGAATGTCTATATGCAAATGCACATGCATGTATTTGTTTTCGACTTTCTTAGTATTGATGCTAAAAAGAAAGTTGATGTACAAATCTGAATTTCTTTTCAAGCGACAAATATAAACAAGCTCTTTTTCGAAATCAAAAACAGAGATGATTACGACACCTTACGATTTTGAAATGAACACTTGTTCTTGACACTAGAAAATTACAAATTCAAACCAAAGGAAATAGTAACAGGATAATCAACCATCAACAGCAATGAAACTTTCTCCTATGATCGAAATCGACACTTGCAACAGATTCAAATCAAAAGACGACAGTACGACTATGCTACTTTTGCAAAGGAAAACTATAAACGACTCAACAAACACACAAAAAAATCTACAGTTCTTTTGTACAAAGGAGGCGGAATAACAGCAAGGAAAAGAGGTTTCAAACAGACATATACTGATCACAGGCAGCAAAATTCAGGGATAGAACTGGAAAGAATGAAGCACAGGAACCACGGCTGCACAGAGCTAGTCTGATCAGCACACCTGTAACACAGAGAATCTGAAATGCAGCGCAGGTTGCCCCTTCGAGAAGTGCGCTGAAATTCAAGATCTCTGAACAGTACCTGCGTTGGGCTAGAAACGAGACTCTGTCCGGGTTCCAGGTCACAGTTTGCAGTTCAGTCCTTGGTTTTTGGCCGAGAAAAAAGCAATCAGTAATGCAACAATTAGGGGTAGATCTAAGGAGGATCTAAGAGCTATCACAGGGGCAATCAGATAGTTTGTGAATCAGCTGTTTAAATCATAAACAGATCCAGTGAATGGATTGAAGCAGCAGTTATCTACTTTGCATTTGTTATGGCAAATGCAGTTCGAAAGCTACTTATAAGTTTATGAAACAAACAACAAAGGATGATACACAAACAAACTAATTAGACATTCCCCAGTGGAGTCGCCATTTTGTTACAGGGAAAAGTGTCTATTTAGAACTGCTCTATCCCACTAAGGTGTGATAGCTGCCTTAGAAACAAACAGAGAAAAACTACTTTTGTATTTCCTTTATGAATTATAGATAGAGAGGAATAGAAAGAACCAACCTGTGTCTTGAGCTAATCCTTTGATCCAATCCCTCTCTTCTTTGATAGTCTCCAGCTACCTGCTCCCTTGCATGCCCAGCTTCACAAAGTACCTGTAAGGTCACAGAAGAAGAGCACTATACAAAGACATGGATCTATATTCATAAACAACTTAGGATCCGATTTAAGTTAACCATACAAATGTAACAAGCATCAATGATACAAAAGCATGGAGGAGAACTCAAATAGTTTTTATTGATAAACAAGAAAAGATCCAGGAGGAGTTACAACCAGTGGTTCCGACCCGGCATCAACCTCCCAGCAAAGAAGCCCCTCTTCACCTCAAACAAAGCATAAATCACACAACAATCTGATGTTTGTCTCTAGAAACCAACAACAATTCCTTACAATATGCAAAATTCCAGCCTCTAGATCTCTGGGATGAGGGATATATATATATATATATATATATAAGGAGGATGAGTCAGCTCGTGATTTGATTAGTGTCTTCTCTCTGTCAGCTCTTGCTTCCACTTGGAGACTGAGGGCCTCTTACTCATCCTTGGTCGAATTTAGTGAGGCAAGTGTCACAGGATAAGATTCTGGAAGCTTCCATTGCCTCTCCACCTTGCAGAATGACACTGCCATTTTTCATTTCTCGCCCATTGCACCCTACAGAAGGGAGTTTTGAAATGCAACGCACCCTCACAGTGCATTTGGGTGAGATGCAACGCACCTAGTCGGTGGAGCAGCTGCAATGATCTTGTTTAAACCAATTCTGAGCAGTTTCTGGTGGAGAACTTCTGGGAGAAGCTGTAATCTGTTGACCTTATTCTTTTAGGGGTTAGAACAACACTTTTAGGGACTTAGGAGCCCTTGGTTTATGGACATTTCATGCTTGGAGTTGCAGGGCACAAAAATTTCTATAACAGTTGCCCCCTAAAGTATGAGGCCGTTAACTTTTTGGTGTCGGGTGAAATTCTTTATTATGAGGATCTGAAGTTCTTTCAATGCTGGGAGGAGACCTGTAATAAGATACAATAAAATACATTATCTTCATACTTTTTTCATGATCTAGCTGAGGCGGGCATTCCCATGCTCAGCTTTATAAATTCATTTTCATGTACATAGGACAGACAATCATCTGAGTGTAGACTGATGATTCTGATAGAGCCATCATCCTTTTGGTAGGATGATTATCTATGCTGCAATGCCGTACATTTAATGTCTTTATTTCCCTGAATATATATCGCAGCCCGGATGGATGAAACTAGATCCGGGGTCTTCAATCTCGTCCAATCTTCACTCGAAGTACAAGTCGATCCATGTGAGAAATGTTCTGAAGTCGAACATGGAAAGACATCGCTTGATTACCAGTCAATGATGTAAATTGTTAACAAGCGCGAGAGGAATCACCGATAATGATAATGACCCTCAAAGTACTGCAGTAAATTTCACGTGGTGTGAATAAAGGACTTGGCATCGAACACCATGCAAAATCTTTCGGTCGAAGGCCATTGATGTAAACCTGTCGCCAGAAGTGAGAAGCTTGCCATTGAGGCATGCAAGCTTCAAAGTACTAAATGGGGTGTTCCTAGATCAACTTCTTGGATAATGAGCTGATGTCGACAAGAAGTGATCCGTCACAGGAGGGCCTTAATGAATCCCACATCAATGACACGGAACGGAGCAAACGATTTTTATGGAGGTGAAAACGATCTGGTGATATAAGGTTCAGGGTGGCGGTCATGAAAGAATGGAGTATAATGTATGGTAGTGGGTGAGACACAGGTGACTTCTCTGGATGACTTCTCTTGAACATATCGGCGACACTGATGTGATGGATTGGTAGCATTAACCCCAAATGTGGATGGTATGGCGTGACCATGGTGATGTGACCGGTGAATGAAACAACCCAACTCGACTCGGACACGGAGTGGAAGTGTCATGTTCAAGAGCGACTTGCTACCAACAAAGTTTCTTTGAGTTTTCTTCCCAATTTTTCCCCAGTCATTGCTGACCAGTACCTCTTTATTTTTGTCAAGCTTGAGGAGGATAACATATGCCTGTTCTGTAATTTGCCCTTCGGGCAAACCCATCGCTATGTTTTAACGAGCCTAGCGATAGTGAAACTCGTTCTCGTCTAAAGACAAGTTTGTCGCTATTAATCTTTTTAACGAGTTTAACGACAAATATAACTTGGTCCTTTTCAATTTTAGAGAGTCTGAAAAGGAAGGTAAAGGTAACTCCAAAATTCATTTTTCGTCATCTAATCCCTTAAGTCCGAAAAAGTATAAAACAATACAGAAGGGATGAATTTTCGATAGTTTTAACGAGCCGAACAAAACAAGCGCTCGATCTTTTTGTGTAATAATCCCTCAGCTCCAAAAAGTTTAAAATCTAGAGGAGGGATAGCACTTCCTGTCCCTTTAACGAGCTGGAGAGGCCAATGGCTCGGCAATCTTTTCATATTTTACGAGTCAGTTGAAAAGAGCTTAAAGGAGACTCGTCTTTTGAGGAACGAGTGATAAAACGGGTAGTAGTTGATTCCAGGTAAGGTTTGGAATTTTCCAATCACGGCAGTGTCACAAGGATGGCTAGTGAAATCACTCTTCGCAACTGTTCCTCAAAATGGGTAAACAATCAAATGGAGGTGAATGATCGGCCAATGAAAAGTGGAGGTGACTGTGCAAACATGACCAAGGCTTTAACGGCTGAAGTACTACATTCACGATGGTTATTTACCGGGGAATAGTTCATTTTTTAATGAGCTTAAACGTGGGTGGAAACATTTGCTCATGTCTTATGTTTATTTTTTAATGAGCTTGAACTATGTGCTAAAACTGCTCGATTAATCCAGTCTTGTGATAAGAATGTCCCATAAAAATGGCAACTTTTAGAGTTTTGCCCCACATCCTTTCTTTATGCAAGTTAGGAAACGACCAATCCAAAAAACAGATAAATGATCGCTCTTTGTTTGCACTCCAAAAGGTTTGCATGCCCTAGGTATAAAACAGAGTTTCAAGGTTACCACTTCTTTATTCCATTAAAAAATTTGTTTTACCGAGAGAGGCCTACCTCTTACAGGTTACCAAAGATTGTTCTATTTACGGTGTAAACAAAACACTTCTTCGGCGATGTCTACCGAAATAAACAAAGGTGAGCAGTGATGCCCGCCAACTCACATAACTTTGACAAGAGAATCTTGTTCTAGAATAACCCCCTCTTCCAATCACGGACAGGGGTAGAGACTAGTCATATTCTCCCGCGGAAACCTACCCTATACCCAAAGTTTTCCTGTCGAGGCAGACCAGGGTGCATGCCCCCTGGGTTTCAGTCATATCCCTCCGAATCACTCGCGCTCGTCGGGAGGACGGACTAGAGATTGAGACATTTCTTTCGTGAAAAGACCATTCGGGGATGGTATATGACTATTTGCTCTGTATGATCCAGGAAATGAAAGCTGGTCCACGAGCTTGACCACTCTTCCTTCGTGCGGAAAACACATTACTCTAAAGAGTGAGGAGACAATTGCTCCCATGCAATAAATATAGTCTCGTCCAAGGAGTAGATTGTAATCCAGGGGTCCTTGAACTACCATTACGTTCATGTGAACAGTTTTCCCTCTCAATGTTATGGGCACATCGGGAAGGATCCCTAACGGTCGACTGGTTCCTTTATCAAAGCCTGTCAGATTTCTCATCTCAGGCAAAAGCGATGGCGAACCAAGCGCTTTCCAAGCAGTTGAGGAAAGGATACTCACAGAAGCCCCCTCATCTATGATGGTACCATCCATAACCATTCTATATATTTGAACAATAATTCGGAATGGTACACTAGCTGGTAAACGGGGTCTGCCTAGTTGATTCCAGTCGAAGTAGACAACTAGGTTGCTTGGAGGTGGGACCGAATAGACGGCCGAGTACGACTCTGACGAACTTCCTTCCTGCGGTAAAGGAACGGGTGAATTGTCCCCATGTCCGTTGGAGTCTGTGCTTATGAAAAGAATTTGGATGGTGTCATCCTTGTTCTCTTCAGTGATTGTATCATCTGAAGATGGAAACTCTGAAGGCAAGACCGGGTCCAAAAGCTTTTCAGTAGGGAGGCCGTGATATGAATCGGATCCATAAACGACTATCATAGAAGCATGACTATATCAAGATGAAACAAATCCTTGAAGAATCCAAAACAAAAATCGAAAACACCCTGAACCAGTGGCCATGGCAGCCAGCGTGGAACAACAAGGACCTCGGTCAAAGCGCGCTGACTGTGTTAGGGTCTGTTACAGGGAAAAGTGTCTATTTAGAATTGCTCTATCCCACTAAGGTGTGACAGCTGCCTTAGAAACAAATAGATAAAAACTACTTTTGTATTTCCTTTATGAATTATAGATAGAGAGGAATAGAAAGAACCAACCTATGTTTTGCGCTAATCCTTTGATCCAATCCCTCTCTTCATTGATAGTCTCCAGCTACCTGCTCCCTTGCATGCCCAGCTTCACAAAGTACCTGTAAGATCACAGAAGAAGAGCACTATACAAAGACATGGATCTATATTCATAAACAACTTAGGATCAGATTTAAGTTAACCATACAAATGTAACAAGCATCAATGATACAAAAGCATGGAGGAGAACTCAAATAGTTTTTATTGATAAACAAGAAAAGATCCAGGAGGAGTTACAACCAGTGGTTCCGACCCGGTATCAACCTCCCAGCAAAGAAGCCCCTCTTCACCTCAAACAAAGCATAATCACCCAACAATCTGATGTTTGTCTCTAGAAACCAACGGCAATTCCTTACAATATGCAAAATTCCAGCCTCTGGATCTCTAGGATGAGGGATCCATATATAGATATCTGTAAGGAGGATGAGTTAGCTTGTGATTTGATTAGTGTCTTCTCTCTGTCAGTTCTTGCTTCCACTTGGAGACTGAGGGCCTCTTACTCATCCTTGGTCGAATTCAGTGAGGCAAGTGTCACAGGAGAAGATTCTGGAAGCTTCCATTGCCTCTCCACCTCGCGGAATGACACTGCCATTTGTCATTTCTCGCCCATTGCACCCTACAGAAGGGAGTTTTGAAATGCAACGCACCCTCATAGTGCATTTGGGTGAGATGCAACACACCTAGCCAATGGAGCAGCTGTAATGATCTTGTTTTGACCAATTCTGAGCAGTTTCTGGTGGAGAACTTCTGGGAGAAGCTGTAATCTGTTGACCTTGTTCTTTTAGGGGTTAGAACAACACTTTTAGGGACTTAGGAGCCCTTGGTTTATGGACATTTCATGCTTGGAGTTGTAGGGCACAAAAATGTCTATAACAGGGTCCCACCCTAACCCCCTTATTTATGTAATGGGATCACGTCATAGTTAAGAGTCAATAAAGCCCATATTAATAATTGTAAGTGGATAATCCGCAATTAATGACGGAACCACAGTTAGTTGCAAATGGGACATAGTATTAGATAGATGGTATTAATAAAACCCACGGTATTGGCCCGTGGTATTGCATGTATGAGTCATATATAAAGGATAGAGACTCCCTGCGAGGAGCATCGTGTCTTATTTTGTAATCGAGCTCTACTCTATTGGAGGTTGCCCCCTCGAAGAGGCAAGTGAACATTACTCTTTGAATAATAAAATCATTGCTATTCTTTGTTCTGGTTATCTTTTCTTCGCATATTCTGTATTTGGGTATCATTTTGCAGGTTAAGAGCATAACAAGTGGTATCATAGCTATAAAAAGTGGTATCAGAGCTATAACAAGTGGTATCGGAGCACTTTCCAGGGCTGGTGGGATCTCCATTCCTTAGCAAAAAAAAAAAAATTGGCTAGAGACGTGTTCCAGTGTCCACTGTCTTTAAATCACAGGATCTGTCGTTGAGCGCATAAACCTGCGGATTTGGGGAGGCATGCACGCAGGAAATAAAAGAGGTGGTCACGTCTGTTGGACTCCCTTGTAACCCCTGTGGGTACCCCTTCGAGTAGTAGCGCATTAGACAGAACTGCGCACGGACTGTCTTCCATGTACCCTCTGGGTATATAGGAAGCCCCCTAGGCTCCCTTGAAACCTTGCCATAGATAAACTGTCGGCCGTCTTGTGGCTACAGTACACCGAGAACAACACTCGGAGAGATTACTCGCCCATACGATAGGGTAGTCGGGTTGTACGGCTAAGGGTACAGTCGATCCTCCTTAGTTAGAGCCCTAAAACATTGGGCCGAGTACTACTTCCAGACCCTTATGTATATTGCGATCTGTAGCACCTGACACTCCTCAAGACCATAGTTCCCTTTTCTATCAGGGGATCACACATCATCTCTTCCAGATCCGCTTGTGCAAAGGGGTGCAGTAACAGCAGACATCAGTCCCGCAGTCTCGAGTTTGCAGATCAGCCATTCCGATCTATTAGATCCATCAGATCCGCCATTCAGATCTCTCAGATCCACCAGATCGGAGTCGTTGTGAGGGGTTCCTATACCGGGGTATAATTTTCGTGGGACTTTTGGCCGCATTGACATTTTGTGGATTTGGCCACTGCAGTATTGATAAGGAAGGAGTAAAACTCCATTAGGAGTCTGAGATCTTTCAGGGCGCTTATTGGTGATCTAGCCCATCAGAATCAGGACAACGAGCTGAGCATGGTGGTACCATTCACTTATTAGTGAAAAAAAAAATTAGGCGGTCCCAATTTTCAAAAATCCGGTTGGTGTAGGGTAGAAACTAGAGCTCAAGCGATGGCCAATGAAAGGATGGACAAACTTGAAGAATCAGTGCACAACCTCCACATTCAGCTTACCGGACTATGTAGCATGGTCGAGAAAATAGTCTCGAAGGGCAAGGAGCAAGCCCACGAGGAGGCGTATAATGGCAATGAAAACAATGAGGGTGAGTCTAGCCACTCTCCTCATGTCTGGCACACCCACCCACCACCCAGTCAGCGACCTCCCAAGTTGGATATGCATAAATTTGACGGTTCTCACCCGTCAGCATGGATAGCACAAATGGAGCAGTATTTCAAACTGAATCACATCTTCGATGATGAGACTCAGCTTATGTTGGGGAGCATGTACTTGGACAATGAAAGGTGGCAATGGTGGGAATGGCATCAATGTTGCACTGGACCTTTTAGGACTTGGACCAAATTCACCAAATCTCTTCAAGACAGCTTTGACCAGGAATCATCTTTTTTGGGTCGTCTTACTAAGCTCCAACAGACTGATACAGTGGATGAATATATTACAGCTTTTGAAGCCTTAGCCTTCCGCACTTGGGGTCTCTCAGATGTGTTCTACACGGAATGTTTTATCAGCGGTCTTAAAGAAGCTATCAAAGCCCAAGTCCTACTGCACCACCCTCCCACATGGACGGAGGCTTGCAAGGTAGCTCGTAACGTGGAACGTGCATTAGCAGCCCAAGACAGTCGCCCAAATTTCTCTGCTAAAGGTCGCCCCCCACAGGGTCACAACACAACTCAAACACTTAAGGTCCAAAAGGTGTCACCTGCGGGAATGGCTGAAAGAAGAAAGCAAGGCCTATGTTACTACTGTGATGAAAAATACTCCCTAGGTCACAAATGCAAGGAGCCCAAATTTTTTCAAATTGATGCCACTGACTATAGCTCAACAGAGGAAGATCCACCACTGGAGGAACATGAGCCGCTAGAAGAAGACAACCAAAAGGACAATGTCTCTGAAGAACCAGTTATTTCATTACATGCTTTGGCAGGGATTTCTTCCCCTCAAACTCTCGAAATCAGAGGTTTTATTAAACATCGCCCAGTAGTATTCTTGATTGATAGTGGAAGTACACATAATTTCATCCATCAAAAAGTCGCAGAATCAGTGCATTGTTTTGTACGAGCAGTTTCTAACTTCCAAGTTCAAATTGCAGATGGAGGCACAATGAAATGTGAAGGCTGCTGTGAAAATGTCAAACTTCAAATGGGGGATTATCAATTGAAAACCCACATGTTTGCCATACACATGGGGGGTTGCGACATTGTCCTTGGCGTTGAATGGCTCCGCACTCTTGGGCCAATCATAATGGATTTCCAGGAGTTATATATGAGTTTTAAGCAGAACAACTACACACATACCCTCCGTGGACTCCAGGCGGGAGCCCCCTCTATCATCAGCTCGCATAGGATGGAAAAATTGTTAAAAAAGGGAAATCATGGAGTTGTAGCTCAATTTAATGCCATCTAGGCAGTCGAAACCAAGCCTCTACCAATTCATCCTGAGATGCAACAGATTTTAAATAATCGTCTGCCGGTCTTTGACAAGCCTCATGAGCTTCCACCTTCGTGAGGGGAACATGATCATAGCATCACCTTGGTTCCAGGGGCCCAACCCCCAAATGTGCGCCCATACAGATATCCGTTCACCCAAAAGAATGAAATAGAAAAAATAATCAAGGAACTCTTGGAAGCAGGTGTCATTCATCCCAGCATTAGTCCTTATTCATCCCCAGTGGTCATCGTGCTCAAGAAAGATTGGGAGTGGCGGATGTGTCCCGACTTCAGGGCCCTCAATAAGTTGATAGTCAAAGATAAATTTCCCATCCCGGTGGTTGATGATTTGCTGGATGAACTCAATGGGGCTCAATTCTTCACTAAGCTGGATCTTCGCTCGGGCTACCACCAAATTCACATGAAGGAAGTCAACATCCCCAAGACTGCTTTCAGAATTCATGAAGGCCATTATGAATTCCTGGTCATGCCATTTGGTCTTTGTAATTCCCCCTTTACTTTTCAGAGCCTTATGAACCACATTCTCAAACCATATCTCAGGAAATTTGTACTTGTCTTCTTCGATGACATCCTCATCTATAGTTGCACTTGGGCCGCACATCTTCAACATGTAGATCTACTCTTGCAACTGCTCCGCAAGCATAAATTATTTGTCAAGATGTCTAAGTGTTCGTTTGGCATGGCAGAAGTAGAGTATTTGGGCCAAATTGTGGGGCGTGAAGGTGTCAAGGTGGACCCCAAAAAGATCCGGGCAATGCAGGTATGGCCTCAACCTAAGACCTTGAAGAGCTTGAGAGGATTTTTGGGTCTCACAGGCTATTATCGTAAATTTATACACAACTATGGTCGCATAGCAAAGCCCCTCACCCAACTCCTAAAGAAAAATTCATTCTTCTGGAATGAGGAAGCACAACAGGCCTTTACAGCTCTAAAAAATTCCATGTGTTCCACTCCAGTCTTAGCACTACCTGACTTCACCAAATCTTTTGTCATTGAATGTGATGCTTCGGGTACAGGTATTGGGGCAGTCTTAATGCAGGAAGGGCAACCGTTGGCCTTCATAAGCCAACAACTCAGTGGGATGAATGTGGGCCAATATACCTACAAGAAGGAAATGATGGCCATCTTACATGCAGTCGAGGCCTAGCGACCTTACTTATTGGGGCGACGTTTCCAAATCCGCACAGATCATCACAGTCTTAAATATTTTTTGGAGCAACACCTATCCTCCCCACAACAAAATAAATGGCTAGCCAAAATTCTGGGATATGATTATGAGATCATTTACAAGAAAGGGAAAGACAATAGTGTAGCAGATGCATTATCTCGCCAATTTGAGGAGGAAAGTACTCTGCTAGCAATTTCCCTCCCCATTCCAGAATGGATTGAAGAGGCTCGCAGGGAATGGTTTTCACGCGCCGGGATTGCAGGTAGATCCAAATTCCACCAAGGGCTACTCGTGGCAGGATGATATTCTTCGCTACAAGGACAGAGTCGTAATATCACCAACATCCACCCTCAAAAGTCGCATTTTGGCAGAATTGCACTCATCTCCCATTGCAGGACATTTGGGCTTTCAAAAGACGTATGCTCGCACCAGAAGATCATTTTTTTGGACAAGCATGAAAAAGGACATCTTTACTTTCGTAGCAGAATGCGATGTCTGTCAACGCCACAAAGGGGAAACCATCAACACACTAGGCACATTACAACCATTGCCCATTCCGGCATCAATTTGGACAGAGGCTTCTATGGATTTCATTACAGGTCTTCCAAAGTCAGGGAACAAGTCAGTCATCATGGTGGTTGTGGACCGATTGTCGAAGTGTGCTCATTTCTGTGCCCTACCCCACCCGTTTACACCAACTTTGGTTGCTCAATCTTTCATGGATCAGATCTTCAAATTTCATGGCATGCCCACTTCTATTGTGTCCGACCGCGACCCGATCTTCACCAGTAATTTTTGGCAGGAACTCTTCAGAATACAAGGCACTCAACTAAAACTCAGTACTTCCTATCATCCACAAACAGATGGTCAAACCGAAGCCGTCAACAAATGTCTAGAAGCCTACCTTAGGTGTTTCACTTCAGAAAAGCAACACCTTTGGGTACAGTGGCTACCTCTGGCTAAATGGTGGTATAGCACCAACTATCATGCCACCACCAAAATGACTCCCTATGAAGCAGTATATGGTCAACTCCCGCCTTCACCTTCTTCGTATCTCAAGGGATGCTCAAAAGTACAAGCAGTGGATCAACTCCTACAACACCGCGCAACCATGCTTGCCCATCTTCGAGAGAATCTTCATCAAGCTCAGAACCGCATGAAGCAACAGGTAGACCAGCATCACTCAGAGCGCCAATTTCAAGAAGGGGATCAGGTCTTTTTACGGCTCCAACCATATAAGCAAACATCACTCAAAGACAAGGGGTGTCAGAAACTCTCTCCCAAATTCTACGGACCATGGAGACTGCGCAGGAGGTCGATGTAGCCCCTAGGAGCCCCGGAACAGGAAAAGGAGCTGATTTTCGATGCATAAAATAGGGCTGAAATGGAGGGGCCTTAAGCCCTTGGTCACTTTGGGAGTCAGAGAACCGCGGGCAGAGAGACGAAAAGCGCCAACGTACAATGGTGAGACCCACGACCTGGAAACCGGCAGTATTGATCGAGGTGCCCTTGAGCAGTAAGAGGTTTTGGAGGAGAGCGGAGTGATCCCACTCAGTGATCGATGCGGGCAGCAGAGGTGAGAGAAAAACTACCGTGATCACGCGTTATCAGTCAAGCAAGTCAACTGCGCTCGACGTGCATATGACGTTGGATCTGGAGGAGCCCAGATCGGACGACTGAGATTGCACCCGATAGACAGAAGCAGAATTGGCAGGGAATTAAGCCACAATTTAAGGGGATTTGGAATCCATTGACCGCCATGGTGGATAAAGGATGTATCCACGACATAACCGAAGAAACGAATCGACGAACAGGCCGGCGCTGTTCCGATGGAGACACATCGCTACTTCCCGAGCGTTCATGCTGACGCCGAACAGGGAACTCCCAGCACACAGGCAGAAGGAGAATCGACGCAGGTAGGAGAGGAACCGAACAGACATGGAGATCGAATGGCTAAAGCCATGAACAGAGACAGAGGAAGGGAGATTTAGAGAGAGAGTGAAGAGTCCAAGCGACCAAGAGAGACGGTGAACAATGAACCCTGAGAGGAGGATTGAGCACAGAGAGCAGTAAAGCCAAGCAGAGGAGACAGAGGGCCGAGCTGACCACAGGCAGCATTGAGCACCAGAGTGCTTGAAGAATCAACCCTTCCCATAGAGGAATCTGTCCGGATTGAGCATCATAGTTGACTCTTTCCACTGTAGACCAAGGGTCACAGAGCTGGTAGGAAGAACAAGAGTCTGTGTACTCCGAGTGGCTTGGGGAATCCAAGAACCACCCTGCCAAGCAAAATCTGCTTCAGGAGAACTCATATTGAGTCCCTGCATTGTAATCTTTCTGCTGAAAGACACAATAAAACAAGGCCACTACTGAAGCTGGACCATAGACGTAGCCTTGGAGAATAGGGTGAAATCCTTATTAAAAACTACTTGTGTCTTTGTGTTGCTTACTGTACTTCTCTGCTATTTTTCCATTTATTTTCTATGTATTGGCAATTTGATCGATCCGTTGTTTCAATAACAAAGAACACACACACCAGCACATGGGTCTGTAATACCTTTTGTTTAATAAATCTTCAACTGAGGTCACTCATAGGGTGATTATCAGATCAAGATGGATCTAGGATGGTTTATAGATATATATATCCATTTTATTTGAGTGATCACTCACAGAAACAAGGGTCTTTATTGTTGTATTACATAAGAATATCATTGAAAAAATCGTGAATTGTCAAGACCTGTAGTACAAAAAATGCCAAGGGTAAACTGACTCTATGAGCTCAATTTCATATAACAATATTATGAAGATTAATTTGTTATAATTTTTTTAATTTTAATTTTATTTAAATAATTGTATCCTTCCATTTATAGTTTTTTATTTTAATTATTTAACGGACATTAATAATTAATAATAATTATTATTATTATTTTAATTTTTTATGTTTACATAACATTACAACATCATCTGAGCTCACTTTCATATAACAATATTATGAGGATTAATTTGTTATAATTTTTTAATTTTAATTTTAATTAAATAATTTTACCTTTTCATTTTAATTATTTAACGGACATTAATAATTAATTATTATTATTATTATTATTATTATTATTATGATTTTAATTTTTTATGTTTACATAACATTACAACATCATCTTTTTTTTTTTTTAGTGGTTCACGAACACCCGTGGTCACTAGGTGGCCACTACGTCCAGGGAAATATCTGAGCTTGATGAAGGGTATCAAGCCCCGCAGCCAATAGCTAAGCCTATCCCCAAGGGCTTCGGGGAGAATTGACCCTGTGACCTCCCGAATGGCGAGGCACTTATTTGACTAGTTGAGCTAACCCTTGGGGCTTATTTAAACTTTATTTTTATTTTTATGATTATATAAGATAACATTACAACATATATTCCATATTAGGCTAGAGTGTATAAATTTATATAATTTAAGTGTGTATGGTATAAATAAAAAATTAAAATATCAAAATTATGAAAATAAACATAAATAATAGAAATGAAAAATATTATTAAAAAACCCCTAATGGGGGGTGTTATGATGAATGGTAAATGGTCTAAGGCTTTGTGCCCACCACCCTCAAGCTCATAATCTCTTAGTAATTGATGATGGTACATGACTGGTGGTGTTGAAAATGGCAACAATAAATGCTAAAAGTAGAAGTGCTAAAAATAGCACTGTTATAAATAGCAGCTTGGGTACTAGTGTTTGACATAGCAACAAGGAATGAAAAATGGAAGTGCTAAAAATAGCACTGCTATAAATAGCATTTTAGAATACCTTCCTATTTTAGTTAGTCCCTGAACTAAAATATAGAAGTAAAAATTCGAATTTGATCTTACCAACTGTTTGAAAAATAATTAATTAATTCACCATGAGTTAATTAGTTGTAGAAAATCAAACATGAGGTCGGTGTGAACACATGCAACAGTTTTTCCATTGATTGAAGAATTTATCCATAAAGAGATGAGAGTGAGTTGTACTTTGAGATGTAATTAGTTGGCTAGTTAACTGAGTCAAGTCTAGTTAGATTAATTCAAACAGCCTATTGAATTAATTGTGAGTTTAGTTAGTTAATGCTTGCATGCATGTAATTGTTGCTCTCCAGATAACTAAATATTCTCTCATAAATAACTCATGCATGTCAGTTTAGACAAAGACCCAATTGAGATCAGTTGGAGGGGCAGTGTACTATCATTTGGAGGATTTTTCCTATAAATGAAGCTCATCCATGTATAAGGAATTATCTCCTTCAGGTTTGTGTAGTTATTTCTGAGCCAAGTGAGCAGTGTGAGGTGGGAATTCACACTTGTGGAAGCACTAGACCCCAGGAAAAATTGTGCAAGGAAATAGGAGGGTTGGAGGACAGAGAAGAAGGTTTGTGTGAAGCCTTTGACTATCTCTGAGAAGCAGAGGGATTGCAGAGAGAGCAGGATAGCTTTTGAGCTAATTCTTTTTGTAATCCAGACTATATTTCCACTTGTATGATATACAGAGATTGGGGTTTTAGGCTGAGGCTTTCCTCGGGATTATTCTTCTATGTTCATGTGTGTTTGCTTTCTCTTCATCAGTTATATGTGTTCTTATTGATCTTGCTCAAATTGATTAAGCTTCCACAAACTTTATTGTAGAAGTAGATCTTGTATTTTGCTTTGGTATATTGCATAATCGGTTGATCTATAGTGAGAATTTCTACATGTTATCAGAGAAAAGGTGATCAAGGCGAGAACAGTATACAAGAAGGGAGAAGGGAGAAGTTTTTTATTCTTGAATATAGAAATCGAGTTCTTATCACATCTCAATTTCACCAATGGAATTCAATAGTTTAAGGCTCGAGTATGCCCTTAATGGCAGATCGAATTATATAGCCTGGAAGGATCACATGGAAGCAGTATTAGAGGATAACAGTCTCAAGGACTTCATTGATCAAGAAGTGCCCAAGCCTGCAGTGGCTAATGCTACTAAATTGTTGAAATGGAAGAAATGTGGATAGAGCAAGGAGAATCCTTCTGGAGGGAGTTCGAGACAACATATTCTCGAGTCTCCATGGAAAGGAGACACTGTTTTAGACTAGGAAAACATTGAAAGATCTATATCAGAATAGCAGCAGTCAGAGGAAGCTGGCGCTGAAAGACAAGCTTCGGAAAATCAAGTGTGAAAAGAATGACAAGATCTATACGTTCCTGAACAAGCTCACCACCTACAAGGATGAGCTTGGAAGTGTAGGGATCATGATCACCGATGACAACATGGTGAGTCTATCTCTCCCCGGTCTTCCTAACAGCTGGCATAGCTACCAAGACTCGGTAAATGGAAGAGAGAAACTCCCAGATTGGGAACGAATTTCATCAGATCTGATGCAGTAGGAGATAAGGAGAAGCACCAGAGATGGATCTTCTTTATCCAAGGAGGATGAAGAAAATTGTGCCTTAGCAAGTAAGGCAAAGAGAGGGAAGGAGAAGGATTCTCATTCCAAATCCAGTTCTTCCCATGGTGGGAAGAAGTTTGACAAATTGAAAGTGTGATGCTTTCATTGTCATGAAGTGGGCCATTTTGCTACAAATTGTCCACTGAGGAAATCTAAGAAGGGATCTGTGGAAGGATCAGAAGGTGAAGCAATGGCCTCACAGTTCGAGTTGGATTTCACACTGTTTGCATGCATGGTTTCATCCATGGTGGGATGTGGTTGGTTTCTTGACAATGGAGCTTCTTTCCACATGACCGACGATAAGAGTTTGTTGAATACCTTGGAGGAGAAAGATCTCCAAATACTCATAACGGTGGGTAATGATGAAAAATATAGTTTCTCAGGTGTAGGCGCGATTTCTTTCAGAGGGAGCATGGAGCTCACATTACCCTGAATGATGTCAAGTATGTACTAGAACTGAACAGAAACTTGGTTTCGATCACAATGTTGGAATATAGAGGCTATGATGTAGTCTTCAATAAGGGAAAGGTTTTCCTTCGACACATCACCATGAGACAGGTGAAGTAGATCGGTTCACGAGTCAAGAACCTGTATGCTCTTGAGGTACAAGATGCATGCAAAGACTTAAGGAGAAGGCAATTGTTGGAGACTTGGTGGTTGAGATGGAGAGTACATTACCTCTCAACATGCAATGCTAGAAGAAGTTTGAGACGATTTTGGAGGAGCCACGATTGGTGAAGCAGCTTTAGGAGGTTGTGGAATAGCCACAACTAGAGAAGCAGACAGCAAATCGAGTGGAGGAATCTACTCATGCAGAGACCTACAATAGGGGTAAATTTCGAGCCAAGTGGGCAGAGGGATCACATGCATCGATACCTCCAGGTCGAAGGCGGGGCGATGTGGAGTGACAGTCTCAAGAAGGCGGGAATAGGGGCAGGATCATTGAGGTACCCAACCTCTTTGATTAGACCTTGCTACGGGAGCCCCGATGAGCAGTAGCAGGACTAGCTGAGTGGGTAGAGATGGATGTATATGGAGCGACAGAGAGAGCTACAGTGTAGGAGTCCCAAGATAGCGTAGAGCTAGCAGGCTGCAGCAATGCGAGAGGCACAGGAGTGTTACACCAGTGTAGGATGGCACAAAGAGGTGTGCAATGATGCGAGATGCATGGAGTGTTGTAGCAACTTAGAGGTCAGAGAGGGAGCACTTGTCAATGGCAAATGGAGCTTTAGCATTAGAGGACATTTCTAGCCTAACAGAGAGGTCAATTGGGAGTTTTTTTTGTTTCTAGAGTTTCTGGAGCAATAACACTTGGGAGAAGTGTTGAATGCATAACATTCCAAAGGTTCATGATCAGGTTCGAGTTGAATGAATTTCTTGTTGAGAGGGAGTGTTGAAAATGGAACAAGAAATGCTAAAAATAGCACTGCTATAAATAGCAGTTTGGGTACCAGTGTTTGACATAGCAACAAGGAATGAAAAATGGAAGTGCTAAAATAACACTGCTATAAATAGCATTTCGGGATACCTTCCTATTTTAGTTAGTCCCTGAACTAAAATAGAGAAGTAAAGATTCGAATTTGATCTTACCAGTTGTTTGAAAAATAACTAATTAATTCACCATGAGTTAATTAGTTGTAGAAAATCAAACATGAAGTCTATGTGAACACATGTAACAGTTTCTCCATTGATTGAGGAATTTATCCATCAGTTAAAGAAATGAGAGTGAGTTGTACTTTGAGATGTAATTAGTTGGCTCAGTTAACTGAGTCAAGTCTAGTTAGATTAATTCAAACAGTTTGTTGAATTAATTGTGAGTTCAGTTAGTTAATCCTTGCATGCGTGTAATTGTTGCTCTCCATATAGCTGAATATTCTCTCGTAAATAACTCATACATGTCAGTTCAGACAGAGACCCAGTTGAGATCAGTTGGAGGGGCAGTGTATTATTAGTTGGAGGATTTTTCCTATAAAGGAAACTCATCCATGCAAAAGGAATTAACTCCTTCAGGTTTGTGCAGTTATTTCTGAGCCAAGTGAGCAGTGTGAGGTGGGAATTCACACTTGTGGAAGCACTAGACCCCAGGAAAAACTGCGCAAGGAAAAAGGAGGCTTGGAGGATAGAGGAGAAGGTTTGTGAGAAGCCTTTGACTGTCTATGAGCAGCAGAGGGATTGTAGAGAGAGCAGGATAGCTTGTGAGCTGATTCTTTTTGTAATTCGGACTATATTTCCACTTGTATGATATGCAGAGATTAGGGTTTTAGGCTGAGGCTTTCCCCAAGATTATTCTTTTGTGTTCATGTGTGTTTGCTTTCTCTAATCAGTTATATGTGTTCTTATTGATCTTGCTCAAATTGATTAAGCTCCCGCAAAGTTTAATGTAGAAGTAGATCTTGTATTTTGCTTTAGTATATTGCATAATTTGTTAATCTACAGTGAGAATTTATACAAGTGGCTCATATGCATGAGCATGCAAATATCCCGTTGGCGGAGGTTATTTGTTATGGCATGGAATGCTAGTAAGTTCATCTATGAAGAGAGAATGAGAGCCAAAGGAAAGACCTTGGCCTCCTACAATTACATGCACCTAAGGGTGGTGCAGGTAGTAGTACTGGTGTGCAAGGAAGTTACCAAAGTAGTGACTGTTGCAACTGGGGGGAAGCTGAGGTAGTCTACAACATGATCAGTGCCACCCTTTTTGTATTTAATGTTCAAGTGGAATTGTTGCAAATATGTAGACCACTTCTGATGGTGATCATTCTGCAACTTCCCTTGTGTCTGTATAAATCGAATAGGTCGGTGATCGATGTGGATGACCCTATCCTTCCCCAAAATGTAGTGCTTCCATTGTCGGCAAGCCTACACGATGGAACACATCTCTTTATCATAAGTGTGGTACTTACGATTTGTATCGGAAAGTGTCTCACTATGATAGGCCACCCATGGTATTTATCCACTCATGGAATTTACCCATGATATGTAAGTGAAATCCACCCATGGTATTCATTTGCCCATGGTATTTTCCCATGGTATTGTAAGTGGCATCGACCCTTAGTATTCATCCTCCCATGGTATTTATCCACTCATGGAATTTACCCATGGTATTGTAAGTGATATTCACCCATGGAATTTACCTGTGGTATTGTGACCAAAAAAGGCTATAAGGAACAAGTCACATTTTCTAAAAGGACCGATTGTCCACCATAATGTAGTCTTTACAGTTATTATCTGTTTTAATAAAAAAAAGTTTCTTTGTGGTTTTGTTTGTTGGGTGTTCTCCTCTTTTCCTTCTGGAATTTCAATTTTTCAGATCTTCAGGGCCCCCTCCCCCAAGATCCATTTCAATTATTTAGATCCTAGGAGCCTCCCCCAAGATCCGAATCAGTGGTATCAATTTCAGGTTATGATTCCATAGGAATGCAAATTTGAAGCATATTTCAGTTTCAAATTTTTTCAGCAATATTCAACAAACTTCAAGCACGTAGTAAAGTCTCCATAGAGAACTTTCTTGGGCAAAGAGGGAAGATTTTTTCTTTTTTCATTTTTTTGCAGGAATTTTCTTGAGCGGCGAGTTTGAAGGTCAGATATGAAACTTTTGGTGAAAATTTTACAAAAATAAATAACAGATTTAGATTCTTTGTGAAAAAATCCCAAATTAAAAAAAAAAAAAAAAAAAAAAAAAAAAAAAAAAGCAGTTGAATCGGACTCTGATTGAGTGAGATATCACTGATTTAAAATCAACTATTTTTCAGAACTTTTGTGATGGCGAGACATTTGTAGCGTGAATCTGAGTTTCTGGAGTGTCTAGGTAGGGATTGCAATCACACAAGAAGATGCAGAATGGTAATTCTATTTCCAAAAATAGGTTATAGTAAAAATTTTGAGTTATATTGACCGATTTATGCCCATTTTAAATCTGGAGCAGCATTCAGAGCGAGTTCCCTTTGGAGATGTGCCCTCTCACCCCGCTTTAGTAGGCACTTGCTTCACATTCATCAGTTTCAGCATAGCAACATATGACTTTGGTTCTTTGGAGACGTGCCCTCCCACCCTAGGCTATATAGGTACCTAGTACTTCATCAACATTCAACATCACGGTTATGGGTCGATCGCACAAAATCCTTGTCATCGAAGTCCATTTGCTAGGCTGCACATTGTTAGTATCACAGTTGGGCACAATAATTATATGGTATCAATATCCTCGGATCTTCGTTTTTCATGGTTATGGGTCATCCACAAACCCACACTTCATCGAAGTCCATTTTCTAGGCCGCATACTCTTAGTATTAGAATTGGTCACAAGAATTACATGGTATCTCTATCCTCAGATCTCCATTTTTCATGGTTAGTGGTCATCCACAAACCAACACATTATCAAATTCCATTTTCTAGGTTGTACACTGTCAGTATCACAGTTGGTCACAAGCATTACAAGGTATGTTTATCCTTGAATATTTGTTCATCACAGTTATGGGTTAACCACACAAAACCCTTCTCTTTAGTGGCTCTTCATATTCAACAAAGGCTTCTCAGGAAGGAACTTATTGCAGTGGGGACCATTGCTTCTTAAGGAGGGAGGAATGATCCGAATGGAAAATGGAATCCACCCATGGTATTCAACCACCCATATTATTCATTCACCCATGGAATTTACCCATGGTATTCATCCACCCATGGAATTTACCCTTGATATTGTAAGTGGTATCCACACATGGTATTCATTCACCCATGGTATTTTCCCATGGTATTGGAAGTGGCATCAACCCTTCATATTCATCCTCTTATGGTATTTATCCACTCATGAAATTTACCCATGGTATTGTAAGTGACATCCATCCATGGTATTCATTCACCCATGGTATTTACCCGCCCATGGAATTTACCTATGGTATTGTGACCAAAAAAGGCTATAAGTAACAAGTCGCATTTTACAAAAGGACAGATTGTCCACCATAATGTAGTCTTTACAATTATTATGTTTTTTAATAAAAAAAAGTTTCTTTGTGGTTTCGTTTATTGGGTGTTCTCCTCTTTTTCTTCTGGAATTTTAATTTTTCAAATCTTGGGGCCTCCTCCCCCAAGATCCATTTCAATTGTTTAGATCTTGGGGGCCTCCCCCTAAAATCCAGATCATGATTTGTGTAGGGCATGGAGAAATTATAAGAGCTATTTTCCTCTATTGTGAAGAGGTGGTGGTGGTCTTCAAAACTTGGTTACATTAGTTGGTGGTGATAGACTCTTTTTAGCTATGGTTGAAGCTCTCAACCTATAAGTTAATTTCACTTATTTTGGTCTCCCTTTTGTTTTTATAGTTGTCTTGCAATGTCTCTCTGGTAGATTGGGTCTTAAGGGTTGGTTGTCTCAATTGTTGTGTGTCAATTTCCCCTTGAAGTCTAACAATTTTAGTGAATTTTCTAGGTTTTTTTGCTAGGGAGGGGAGGGGTTATTACAGTTTGTTATCTTTGGTATTTTTTTTAGCTATATATTCCAATAAAGGTTGGTCTATGTAGGTTTATATGTGTTTTTAGGTTGGTTTTTTGGGTGGGATTTGGATATTGATCGTTGTAGTTACACAATATTGGGGTAGTGCTTTCCTTGTTCAATGGCTGAGGGAGGTAAGGTTGTGGCTGAGGAAGTGTCATCCTCTGCCTTCTTTGGTGGGTTTTCATCCAAGTTTTAGTCCTATGTCTGGCACTATTATGATGATATTGTTTCTTGGTACCCAGGTTTTGTTGAGGGTGGTTTGGGTTAGTCTGTGTGCTCTTTTGCAGCTACAGGAAATCCCCATAGGGAAATTGAAGTTCCACTTCGCGACTTCGCAATGCCACCAAGGCAAAGGTAGAGGAGCAAGAGGGGCAGTGATGGTAGAGCCTGGCCTAGATAGAGAGGGGTAAGGTTATTTTCCCATGGCTTTGTAGTGACATACTTCAATGTAATTATGCCTTAAACACACTAGGAAATTTAGGATCTTGAGATTAAAGTTGGGGAGGAAAGGTAGTCTGTTTGACTCTTAACTACTTGATGAGTTGGCAGGTTGGGTGCCAGACCCTAGGCACACTAGGGGTAGAAAGAAATAGTACCTAAACTTAGTGGCACTTCATTATAAAATGAATAATTTTTTGGGCTTGGTTCTGAGGGATAAATAGGTGGAAAAGTACAAAATTTTCGCCTATCTAGAGGATGTTAAAAGAATGTTGAGAAATTTGAGGTTATGCATGCATAAACTTGATGCATGTCTCATTCATGTGGAGATCCATGTTCCTTTGAATCTAATGGTGGGGACACGAGGGATCCCCATGTCTCAAGTGCAAGGGTTTCAACAACTGCGTCATCTTCAGACAACGATCAGTGATTTAGGGTGGTGGGTGGTGATCTATGTCTATCTCCCGAAGCTTCTAGTTTTTGGCTCTAGTAGGCCCTTAGATGGATTTTCAATCTATGGATTACGATGACATATCATGGTCATGACCATGTGTTTTTATGTAGGGTGTGTCTCTCTTCTTTCGACTCTAGGGTTTTTTGTAGTTCTCTGGTGTTTGAAATGTTAGTCGTTTTTTGGCTGAGGTGATTTGGGGGAAAAGTCTTCTTGTTTGTGGGTTGGAGATGGTGTTTTCATTTCAATGGATGGTGTTTGTAGCAATGCCTTTAGGGGTCTATTGTCGTGGCTCATGGGATATTTCTCTTTGTATTCCAAGGAGATGTTTTGGTGTGGTCTTGTTCTAAGGCTCCAGTGTGGCTTTTGCTTGGGCTTTAATATATATTTTGTTTAAGGGGTGTCCAAGTAATGTAAGGCCTTGATGTTCTAGTGTTTTGTCTATGTAATTCTAAGTGGCTCGTATAGGTGACAGAGGTTGAGAATTGAGTCTCAGAGCTTCCTCTATACGCTTGATGTTTTCTATGTAATCCTCTTTTCTTGAGTAATATAAATCTTTGAAATTCACAAAAACAATAATATTATTAAAAAAAAGGTCATGTTCTATGTAAATTAACAACACAACTCTCAACATCCTCCATCATCTAAATCTCTTCATCGTTGTCCATTTTGATACTCAGAGACAACATAACCTGGGCTTTTTTTTAAAGGTATTTCAACCGTCAAGGTTTTATTGTTTTATTATTTTATTTTTTTATTACAAACCTCTTGGAATTTATTATGATTTAATTATGAACTTGAAATGAATTTCAGTAGAATTTTATACAAATTTAGTGAAATAATCAATGTTTATATTTGGCTTGTTCGTGTTGCTTGATATTTGTGAACTTCATCGAATAAATTAGGCCAAAATGAAATTGGGTGATCTTTGAATTTAATCAATTTTGTTGTTGAACCTAGTGACTTAGCTTATATGTATACTCACTTAAAAGTTCACAAGGCTTGAAGTCAATGCAACAATATTATTAAGGGTTCCAAGACTCAAAGCCAATATAACAATATTTATAGGCATGAACCCATTACAACAATATTTATCAAAAGCAATATAGCTAGAGCTACTAGCTAAGATTTGAATATGGATATGGAAAATAAGTATGATTTAAATCTAGATGGGGAATAACAACCATTCCAAATCATCTCAATTAACGTATATATGTGTGTGTGCGCGCGTGTTCATGTGTGTGTGTGTGTGTGTGTGTGTGTGTGTGTGTGTGTGTGTGTGTGTGTGTGTGTGCATGTGCGTGTGCGTGTGCGTGTGCGTGTGCGTGTGCGTGTGCGTGTGTGTGTGCGTGTGTGTGTGTGTGTGTGTGTGTGTGTGTGTGTGTGCACATGTGTGTCTGTGTGTGCGCGGAGGTGGATTATTTCTTTCAATTTTATACTTAATATATTACTAGAAATTGTCCCTTAAGGTGCAAAGATACACTGCAGGAATAGTAGATTTGGGAAGATCATTTTGAAAAAAATAAATCACTAAATAAAATAAAATAAACTCTTATTTCTAATTGAATAAATGTTAGATTAAAGATTATTTAAAAAACAATTAAACAAACTCTATTACGAAGAGCAACCTTCTACCTCAATGGTTGCTTACTTGTTGATGGAATTTTGTCATTGCAACATTTCATTATGCCACGAGTAAATTACGCAGATAAATACCTAAATGAACAAAGAAGTTATATAATTCCTTACTTCATTCTTTGAATATTGAGGAAATTGCTAGTTTAATATGTTGCAATGCTTCGTAGGGAAAATTTTGAAGACAAAATGGATCAGTTTTCACATTGTTTCTTCCACCAATTTGGTCAATATAACTAGGACACAAGACCGAAGAGTGCCAAGAGAAAATATTCATTTTTTCCAATGTACTAATTACGGCACCTATATTAATTAAATGAAGAAGTATTATGTTTTATTTTTAATGTAATAAGTGATATATATAAACAATAGAGTTATATATATATATATATATATATATATATATATATATATATAAGATTGAAATGGATCTTTGGGGGGAGGCACCCAAGATCTAAAAAATTGAAACGCCAGAAGAAAAAGAGGAGAATGCCCAATAAAAAACCACAAAGAATTTTTTTTATTAAAACAAAGAATAACTGTAAAGGCTATATTGTGGCAGACAATCTGTCCTTTTACAAAATGCAACTTGTTACTTATAGTCTTTTTCAGTTACAAGATCTAGAAGATTGAAATGGATCTTGGGGGGAGGCACCCAAGATCTGAAAAATTGAAATGCCAAAAGAAAAAGAGGAGAATGCCCAATAAAAAACCACAAAGAATTTTTTTATTAAAACAAAGAATAATTGTAAAGGCTACATTGTGGCGGACAATCTGCCCTTTTACAAAATGTGACTTGTTACTCTTATATATATATATATATATATATATATATATATATAAGAGTAACAAGTCACATTTTGTAAAAGGGCAGATTGTCCGCCACAATGTAGCCTTTACAATTATTCTATATATATATATCTATATATATATATATATATATATATATATATATATATATACTTTCTTATTCGAAGATATTTTGATATGTAAAAAAAATTATATCACATTTTTCAATGCAAAAATCCACAACATTTTTTTATTGTGATAATATTTTAACAAATCCTATCTCATAGTTAGATGGGAGAATTTTATTTTTACATTATTTTTTAATGCAACAACTATCATCTATATAAAATAAATTAAGTTTAAAAAATATAAAATTTACATGTTTTTTAAATTTATGAAAAAAAAATATTAAAATTAAAAATGTCAAATTTTATTTAATATATAAATATTGTGAGTATAAATATTTATTATTACAAATTTTGACATTTTAAGTTAAATATAACAATATTAAATTTATTTATCTATTAAATTATTCTTATACATATTTAAATGACAATTTTTTTTTTGTTAATAACTATTAATATTTTTATTATTTTTGGCGAGAGAATGGAGCTACAGGAGCGCGCGGGTTTAGGGTAAAAATTAGGGTTTGCTGAAGTGCTGCAGTCGGTCGCTGTCACCGGCCTGCCGTTTCACTGTAACGGAACAACGGAGTCGATCACGCGCCGTCCAACATCCGTCGCTGTTTATCTCAACTGCTGGCTGTCATGGAGGGTCACATGGAGGCGGATCTCGTGGATTATTCCGAGGATCCATTGGAGGACCATATTATATTTGGTAACCCTAATTTTGTTGCGCCGGTTACCGCCCCCCTGACTGTTACGGAACCGTTTTCTCTCGACACTTCGCCGGTGGTCGCTCTCCCAAATCCGTTCATCAACCATTTCGACTCTGCCCACCCTCCTGCATCGACGCCTGGCCTTGAAGCCCCTCCGCTATCACCTGGTACGGCTCAGCTTCTCTCTACCTTTTCCCCTCATATTCTGGCTTTCGATCAGCCCCCTCCCTTGCCCTCTGATCTCCCGACTTCATCGGTGGACACCCCGGTGAAGGGATCACAAACCCTACCGGAATCTGGGATTCGACCCTCTGGATGTTTTGGTACCCCGGCTGTAAATGTCAAACCCTCGAAGCCCATCCCCCCTGAAGGTGTAAAAAACCCCTTTGTCGATCACCCGTCGGCGCCTCGCACAAAGAAGAGGAAATCCAGGTGTATCAGAGCGACGACCAAAGATATCACTATCTCCTTCGGAGACCCATCAGCTTTAGGGGAAGCTGTGACCATGGCTAGAACGGTCTTGGTAGGACATGTGCGGGGACGTGCCTATTCAGCAAGCCGACTGATGCAATGGGTAAAGGAAATCTGGGGAGCCCTGCTCAAGGAACTTCCGGAGGTACATGTTCTCCCCCGTGGGTGGTTCTCCCTCCATTTCGCGAAGGAGGTCTATACGGATTTAGTACTGGAAAAATACTGGCACATTGAAATGGCACCAGTTCTGCTAAAGAGGTGGAGTCCCCTTTTTGACCCAGAGCACGAACAGATTGGTGCAGGACCCCTGTGGGTGCGTTTGCCTGGACTGCCACTACAGTATTGGAGTGAGGAAGCGCTCATAAGGATTGGTAACGCATTGGGCACGTATCTGGATCATGATCGCACGTATGAAGAATCTAAGAAGCGAACCCTAGCTCGCGTGCTGGTTCATTTGGATACGCGTGAGGGATTGGAGGAAAAGATCACTCTGCAATGGGGAAAATACAGCAGGACCCAAATTCTCGATTACGAAGGCGTACCGTTCAGATGCAACCGTTGTCATCAAGTGGGACACCTATTCAAGGACTGCCCGCTGAACAAAAGTCCGGAGGATTCCCCAAAGATCACTCCCACTCCATCTAGAGGCGCATCTCCGGTCATCCTTCGCCCACCGCAGGGGAACACATCAGCACAGGGCTCACCAGTGAAGACAGGGTCGAAGGGGCTAGGCTCGTCTTCGCCACCTATGACTAGGGCTCGGGCCGCAGCTGCAGCCGCACAGGCCTCGGGTACTACTCTAAACTCTTCCTCCTTATCTCTTGGTATCTCCTCTGCTTTCGTTACTTCATATGCATCTTGCACCATGGCTCACTGCACTATCTCACCACCTCCTTTGTGTGTCTCCACTGCCCCACCTACCTTGCCGCCCTCTTCCTCCACCTCCTCGCTGTCATCAACCAGAAAGTCTACCTCCCACCCTTACTCTCTTCATCCTCGTACTCACCTTCCGGTCTCCTCCGGACCTCAGATCGGTCTGGGTATTGTCCCCTTGGGACTGGGACCTCTGACCTCCAGAGGCAGAAAATCTGATCTTTCCAAAGCTATCAGGCGGGCTGGGGCGGAGGTCGCATCTGGTCGACAATCCACAATTGATGGGGTCCTTAGAGCAACCTTAACCCCTCGGAGTGGTCCCCCATGAAATGCTTATCCTTCAATTGTCGGGGCCTGGCTAGTGCCCCCAAGAAACTAGCCCTCAGGAGACTATTTGAGGTAGAACAGCCTGACATTATTCTCCTCCAAGAGACACTAGGCCCGGCCGAGGCAATCACACAATCCTTACTCTCACTGGCGACAAGATGGAAGTTCTTGGCAATGGATGCCACTGGTCGATCTGGGGGACTGGCGCTCGGTTATAACCCTAAATCTATCAGGGTCGATTCATCCTGGGGAGGACATGGATTCATCGGAATGGACATTTTCTCTGCAGAACTTGGTCAAGCCTTTCGAATTGTGAATGTATATGGCCCCTGCCACCAAAGGGAGCCCTTTTGGAGGCGGCTCCTTAATCTCACATTATTGGCATCTGACCACACTATTCTGGGGGGAGACCTAAACTTTTCTCTGGGGTTCCGTGAATCATGGGGTGCTATGGCACAGATGGATACCATAACAGAGTTCATGCGAAATACTCTGGAACAGACAAACTTTATTGATATCCCCATGCAGAAACCCATGCCAACATGGAGGAACAGAAGGGTGGGAGCAGCTGCCTTGGCGCGCAGGCTGGACAGATTCCTGCTAAAAGGCCCCCTGCTTCATCATCTACATCTCTATAAGCAATGGGTTGGATCGGGGGGTATATCAGATCACTCCCCAATTTTATTAGAGATCTTCGGCCCTCATCATAAGCCAAAAGCCCCCTTCAAATTCAATCACAGCTGGCTTCAGGACCAAGATTTCATGAAATTGGTCACAGAGTACTGGATGGCACACCCCATAGATAGAGAGGCATCACTGGCCAAGGGATTTTGTAAAAACCTAACGGAGCTGAAGCATATAGTCATTAATTGGGCCAAGGAGAAGTTCACCAAGGAAACCGCTCAGCTCTCACTTGTTGAAGAAGAGTTAAGCTCTCTACTAGACGACCGGAACTTAGGATTTATCTCGGGCGAAGACAAGTCTCGACTGATTGAGCTGGAAAACCAGAGGACTAATATTCTTCGACAAAGGGAGGAATCCATCAGATTGCGTAGCAGAGCTATTTGGCTGAAAGCTGGGGATGAAAACTCAAGGTTTTTTCACAACTACGCAAAGGGAAGGAAAGTGGCAAACACTATATGGAATCTCCCCCTACCCGAAGGAGGCCTTGCAGACTCTTTCAACAAGCTCTCCCAGCTTGGAACATCCCACTTTAGAAGATTGTACAGAAGTCCACCAGGTCAAAATTTGGCAGAGATCATTAATGTGGCCACTCACTTCCCTAGATTTGTAACCGAGGAGAACTCAATTGACCTTTTGGCCCCGGTCAGTATGGAGGAACTGGAAAGCACACTCAAATGGTTCAAGAAGGACAAGAGTCCTGGGCCGGACGGCTGGACTATCGAATTCTACTTAGCTTTCTTTGACCTGTTGGGACAGGACCTTCTCAGGGTGGTAGAGGAAAGTAGAACGTCTGGGTGCTTATATCATGCGATAAACTCTACTTTCATCGCCCTCATCCCCAAATCTGACTCCCCATCCTCCTTTGATGATTTTCGACCCATTTCACTGTGTAATGTTCTATACAAGATTATTTCTAAGATCATTGCTAACAGACTCAAACCCATTCTCTCAAAACACATTGCTCCTCAGCAATTTGCTTTCCTGGAAGATAGACAAATTCATGAAGCCATAGGATCTGCCCAGGAAGCCCTTCACTCCATCTGGTCCAAACACCTTAAATGCATCCTCCTAAAAATTGACCTATCAAAAGCTTTCGACCGAGTCAGCTGGCTATACATTAAGATGCTCCTAATTCATCTGGGCTTCCCTCTACCTCTCATAAACTGGATCATGGCTTGCATCTCTACTCCCTCATTCAGCATCCTGATTAATGGCTCGGCTTCCCCTTTTTTTCACTCTGAAAGGGGGCTTCGTCAGGGCTGCCCCCTATCACCTCTTCTATTCCTATTGGTCATGGAAGGACTGAGTCGGCTAATCAATTCAGCAAAAAGGGAAGGTTCTCTCAGAGGCCTTAAGATCACGGATGAATGCTTCCTCACACACCTACTGTTCGTGGATGATGTACTCATCCTATTGGATGGTAGCATCAGAGACACATTGGCACTTGCCCGCATACTACAGCTCTTCTCACAGGCCACAGGCATGATTGTTAATCAAGGAAAATCTACTATAACTCTGGCCCGCACCTCGGTCAATGAATCTCAAACAGCTCGACAGGCTTTCCCTTACATCATTCATCCTTTGGACAGGGGTCTAAAGTATCTGGGCTTCTGGTTAAAGCCCACTTGCCAGAAGATTGCAGACTGGGTCTGGCTGGTATCAAAATTGGAAAAAAGACTATCCTGTTGGAGTCATAGATACCTATCCAGGGCAGGACGATTAGTACTCATAAAATCCGTGCTGGAAGCTACTCCGGTGTTCTGGATGGCGCTCGCATGGATTCCAAGACACATCCTGGCTCGCCTTCAGCAATTATGTAACAGATACCTCTGGGCAGGAAATCAAGACAAACGTATCTTTGCCTAGATCGGATGGCCGAAGATAGCACTCCCAAAAAAGTGGGGAGGATGGGGACTAAAAGATCTTCCACTTTTTGCACAAGCATTGGCAGCGAAAATGAGCTGGGCATTGCTAACTAGCCAGAGCTTATGGACCCGTCTCTCATACCACAAATATATATGGCCCCTTGGCATAATGGAATGGGTCAGACTACCAAATTGGAACAGTGCTGGGATATCATCTATATGGAAAGCATTACTATTTTCACTGCCCATGATCAGAGACAACTTGGTTTGGAAAATCAGAGATGGCACCCTGGCTAGGATCGGAATCGACCCATGGTCGGGCAGCGGAGGAAGACATATTCTGTCTCAGGATTTGGTTGGACATCTACTCGCACGAGATATCAAAGTAATTGCCCAAATTGCTGACAGAGAAAACTCAGACATTTTCCATCAGGCCTGGAGGACAGCACATCAATTAAATCTCCCTCAAAGATGGCATCAGGAATGGCAGACTTACAGAGAGGCCCTGATTGAATCTCACATCAGAATCATAGAGGGGCCGGATGAACTGATATGGAACCAGGCTGATAGTGGAATTTACTCTCCAAAGGCGGGCTACATCTATCTTATTAGCCACAAAAAACCTGAGGTCATATCGAACTGGTGGCATAGTATATGGAAACTCAATGCATCTCCACGATCAAAACTCTTCTTCTGGTGTATCCTGAGGAACAAAGTCCCTACAGGTGAATACCTAATGCACAGAGCACAATATGGACCAACCTGGTGCGTGCTATGCAAAGGAGATACCGAATCCACAGAGCACCTTTTTATGCGTTGCAGGAAGATACAAGAACTGTGGACATCTCTTAAAAACACCATTTCATACTCTGGAAATTGGGAAGGTACAGACCTGACAGAGGCTTGGACTGGATGGGAATCGCGGCACAAAGGATCGAAAATCATCAATCTCCCAATTCTAGTAAGCTGGCATATTTGGAAAGCGAGAAATCGCATCATTTTTTATGACAAACCTGTACACTGGCCAATGATGGAGGCAGGAATTGTTGCGGCATTCAGAGAACTACCAGATCCCCCACCCCCTAAGTTGCGCCACCCTCATCCTCCTCCCCGAATTGACCGAAACACTCCATGGGCTTTCTTTGATGGGGCCGCAAACAGGCAGGGTTGTGGAGGGGGATTTATCATACACAAAAACGAGCATCATTACTACAAAGTGAAAGCGGGACTGGGAATTGGATCGAACAATTTTGCCGAACTCATCACACTTCGTCATTTACTACATTTTGCATTGGGTCATCATTGCACTTGCATAAACATTTACGGGGACTCAAAAATCATCATAAATTGGTTCAACGGCATATCTGATTGTCACATTCACACACTCAGCATTATATTAAATGAAGTATTTGAACTCAAAGCAGCTTTTAACGACATCACATGTTCACATATCTACAGGGAACATAACGAAAGTGCTGACAAACTATCCAAGGAGGCCGCGCTGATGGACAGAGGAACATGGGAGATCACAGAGGTACAAGGCCAACAGGAGTTCAAGTACTACCACCGACCATACATAGATCTGAGTTATCAGAATGCACCCGGACAATAAATTATCTGAAGAATATCATGATTTTTGACAGAAATATATTTTGTAATCACCAAAGCAATATGTTTTTTTTGAAACAGTAAGGTAAAGCCAAAAGGCTTTGTATATAGTTGGTATATATAGCACTAGCAGATTGCCCTGCGAGGTACATCTGATTAGATGGTTATGTTCAGAATCCTTTTTGTAACTAAAAGATAGACTGTGAATAGTGACCTCAGCATATGCGTAAAGCATCTACAATATGTAATTTTCCATATAATGAAAATTACAGATTTTTCCAGTGGAAAAAAAAAAATTAATATTTTTATTATTTTCTTCATTATTTAATACTAATAGTTTATAAACCTTCTTTTAAGATTGGGCATTGAGATGCCCACGGGGCTTTGGATTGACGGTGAATGGGTGCGTTGTTAAGGCACTCCTTGTGATAGGTCACCGGTTCAAATCCCCCATGGGTACTTAGGTTAGTCTTAACTAGAAAAAAAAAGATTGGGCATTGAGATTTTAATTTGCAAAAATGGTCAACACAATTTTCATAACGGTGCACTTAATTTTTATGATTTGCTAAGAAAAATTGACAAGTTAATTATTTCTAGATGATAACGTGGAAGATTGGCATTAAATAATAATGTTAAAGATGACACATGCACTTTCATCTCTAATACTAACACCTTGTCTACATTGATACTTTCAATCGTTTATTCCCTTGTCATAACTTGTCACCACCGACCAGCTTAGTGTCATGTTCGAGGGCTATTTATGGCAGAAATGCTCGCTCAGTATTCATTGTTATGGTGATCTGAACTTATGCAGGAACACAAAAAAATACAGATATACACATAAACACAGAGATGCAGCAACAATAGAACTTCATTTCATTAATATCAAAGAACTGAAATATGCTTACATACAGAAATGGAAATAAACTAGCTCGGGCAATGGTAGCTTATCTCTGAGAAGAGACGTGGTGGCTACATGCCTCTAAGTTTTGTTACAATGAGGCTCAAGAGTCGTTTTATTATTGAACAATAAGAGAAAACCCTAAACAATCAAAACCCTAATCCCAGGATATTGAATGTCAAGAGTTTGTGGGCCCTGTTGCGGTTAGTTGGGCAGCCAACTTCTCAGGACCATAACTTAGTCATATTATTCCATTTGGTGTGTACAATACCTCATTAGAAACATCTCTCCGAGTTCTACAGGATCTAGTTTGCTACAGACCTCAAAAAACACCATTTAGGGGTTCAAAACTGCTCCAGAAGTTCAGGACCCAAGAAATTACTAAAAATAGTAAATGTTTCTATAACAAGGAAACTAATGAAACCAACTGGAGGTCTACGTAGAATAGGCGGGTGACCACCAATATCTACTTGGATCATTCCTCCCTCCTTATGAAGAAATAGTCCCCATTGTGTGAAGAGCCTCCATGAGGTGAGCAAATTTATTTTGAACCTGTACCCTGGTGAACCACTTACTCTGCTGAAGGAGTTGGCCCACTTTGACAACTCGATATAAATGGATCCTCTGTTGGTGAGTGTTCTTGATCTACATATTCATGATCCAATTAGTTGTGGCATTTTTTGTGCATTATGGGTTTAACTTCATTGGTGTGAGTTGTTATGCAATGTCGGTTGTCTCCAACATTTATGGAAAGTATGGCCGAAGCCAGTCTGCATTGAACACTGGATGTAGGTCAAGGAACAATGGAATGTTGAGCTCGAAGGCATTTTCCTCTACAGCCTTGGTGATGGTGTATGACTCATATCGAAGCGAGTGAAGCTTGTGGTGGGCCCTAGCGAGGCATTCCTTCTGCAGATGTAGCCAAACTTTGTTGCCCACCTAGAACTTGTGTGGCACCCGATGTTGATCATGTCTATGCTTGTATTTAGCATTGGCAGTATCCATTATGTCATGGACCTACTCGTAGATGTGCTGAATGCACTCAATGAATTTGTTATCCTTGTCAGCTTCAGACTAGACATGAGTTGAATCTGCATGAGTAGCTGCAAATGGTATGACCACATCATTGGGATATAGTGGTTGGAATTCCAATCCCATCTAAAAGGGGTTGTGGCTAGTTGAGCTATAGATATCTCTCTTGTATTTGTGCTGGAATTAGGGGTGGCTTTCACCCCATGTGCATGGATGCTTCGAGTTGTACATGCACAAAATGTGTACGATCATCTTGTTGATGACCTATGTTTGGCCATCAGTTTTGGGGTGGAAACTCGTGGACTTAGAGAGCTACGTATCCAACATCGACCAAAGACTTGACAAAAATTTACTTAGTAACCTATTGTCTCAATATGAGATAATGGACAGTGGGATCCCAAAATGTACCCACACTCATTCTAAGAAGAGCCTAGCAATGGATTCTATTATGATACTCTTCTTGTAGGCCTCCAAAATGGTGATCTTAGAGAATTTATCGATGACCATGAAAAAATAGTCATTTTCATGCTTAGTAGAAGGAAGGCCTAACATGTAATCCATGGAGATGGATTCCCAAGGTCAACTAGGAGTAGGAAAAGGAGTATATAGGCCTTTCTTCTTGATGGTCAGTTTGGTAATGGTGCAGGAAATGTAGGATTTGATGTACTTCCCAACATCCCATCGAAGATTCGGCCAATAAAAATAGTTCTACAACACTGCCATTGTTTTCTCTACCCTGAAATGTCCAGTGACCCAATTGTAATGCGCCTCCAAAATCATATTGGCACCCTCGCTTGAAGGAACATAAAGGTGTCCTAAGTGGCATAACATTGCATCCTGGAGGTGAAATTTTGGAACTTGCTTTCCTTCCAGGATCGTCTGGTTTGTGTTGTTGAATTCTAGATCAATCTTGTAAATATGTGGCCACCCCGTAGTCTCATGCCCATAAGATTTGAGCACAGTGGTCAGCGCCATGACCAGCGGTTGGATGAGGCAGTCTACAACATTGTTGGTGTCTCCCTTCTTGTACTTAATGTTCAAATGGAACTGTTGTAGGTATGTAGACCATTTCTGATGGCAATCGTTCTGCAACTTCCCTTGTGTCCGTATGAATTACAAAGGTTGGTGGTATGTGTGGATGATTGTTTCCTTCCCCATAATGTAATGCATCCATTGCCAGCAGACCTGCGAAATGGAATACATCTCTTTGTCATAGGTGGGATACCTTCATACTGTGTCTGAAAGTGTCTTACTGTTATATGCCACTAGATGCCCCTGCTGAGTAAGAACTGCACCAATAGAATAGTCGGAGACATCTAGCTCGATCTCAAATGGTTGTTGCATGTTTTATAATGTGAGCATTAGTGTAGAGTAGAGGTGATGCTTCAACTTAGAAAATTCCTTCTGTTGGGATTCAAACCAAAATAACTTTGCTTTCGCTCCCCCCTTGGTGACTTGACTCAAAGGCCAACCGATTTGAGAGAACCCCAACATGAACCTGGGACAAAAGTTGGAAAGACGAAGAAAGTTGTGGAGCTCTGTTAGAGCAGTTGGGGCTGGCCAATCCTAAATGACTTATATCTTGGTTGGGTCCACATGCACACCCTGCTCATCAATGATGTACCCTAGATATTGAACCTAGGTCATACCAAAAGTGCATTTCTCCAAATTTTCAAACAACTTGTGTTGTTGTAGGCTCTAGAGGACCTGATGAATATGGTGGAGGTGCTCTTCCTAAATATGGTTGAAGATTAGAATGTCATCCAAATACACCACCACAAATGAGTTGGTGAAGGGTCACAAGATCTCGTCCATCAACCTCATGAAGGTTGTGGAGGCATTCATCAATCTGAAAGGAATGACTAGTCATTCGAAAAGGCCCTCCTTGGATTTGAAGGTAGTCTTCCACACATCGAAGGGTTCGATCAATACTTGGTGATAATTGGACTTCAAGTCAATCTTGCTGAAATAACTAGCTTCCTTGAGCTGGTCCAAAAGGTCATCAATTCGTGGGATTGGATACCTATTCCGGACAATGATCTTGTTCAGTGCCCGATAGTCAATACAGAGTCTCCAGGTCTGGTCCTTCTTTTGTACCAACACAATTAGGCTCCCATCAGGTGATGAATTTGGCATGATGTGCCCTCTCTACAATGGCTTCTGAATCTGCCTCTTGATTTCATCGTTCTCTGGAATAGAGAATCATAAATCAGTCCATTGGGTAGTGGTGCACCCGGGGTCAGATCGATGGAGTACTTGACCTGACAAATTAGAGGTACCCCTGTGGGTGAGGTGAATATGTTCCTATAATCCTCTAAAACCTTTTCCATCTGCTGCTTCCATGCAGAGGAGCCCTGTCTAGAGGTCGTGGCCACAATCTTCATCTTACCCCGAGGGCGAATCATAAGAAAAACAAATTACCTGGTCTAGGAAATGATCTTATTGCATTTCTTCGCATTGATCAAATAAATGGCAGTATGCGATGCTACCTCTGGTATCCTATACAACATATTGCCCGAAGTAATAATAATAGTGTGAGGCCTCGAATCATACACAGCATACCTTTTCCACAAGTATTGTTGGCCTAATAATACATTAAACACTTCAAGAGGAGAAACATCACATAGTACCTCATATGTGAAGGGATTGATGTTGTAGGGAAGGCGACACTATTGGCTGACATGGAGATCTCGCCCTTCGTGAAGCCGCCCAATGGTGTATGGTTGTGGGCGTGGTGTAGTCGATAGGTTCGATCTCTTCATGACCTCTATTGAAATGAGGTTATTTTGGCTCCTGCTACCAACAATGAACTGCAGTGGAGAACCGTTCACCCACATTTATGAGTGGAAGAGTCGCTTCCCCTCTAGATATTTGGGCTCATCCTTTTGGATCTTGGTGGTGGAAAGGGTGTCACTAGGCTCCACATCGATAATTTTCTTCCCTTTGTCATTCCCCCTGTCAACTTCTCACTCAGAGTCAGAAAATTCATATGATTTGGAAGCCTTCATCTCAGCCACCAGTGACTGCTTGGCTCGACACTCACTTGTATTATGAGTGGGGCTCTTATGGAACTCACACAATTTCCCTGTGCCCTTCTTTGTCTTTATGGTGTTGTTCTTTGCTTGCAGATTTGGTAGGTTTTCTTCGGTCACTCCACCTTGGATTTATCCTTTGTTCTATAGTTTTGTGGCACCTTTCCCTTGTTGGAAATAATACTGAGGGGGGGGGAATCAGTATTATCTAGCAATTTACCAAATCTTCCTTATTTTATCTTTTGAAATATTCTTGCATATCAGTACCATAAAACAATGAGCATGAATAAAGAAAATAGACAGTCACACCAAGGAACACAAGATGTAAGGTGGAAACCCAATGCGGGAGAAAAACCACCTGCTGCAATAATGTCTCTATCTTCTTTCAAGAAATTCTTTTTACAATGATTTTGTACTGGTGCAGTCCTTTACCAGCACGCAGGCTGCAACCTGCAAAGAGCTACAACTCTTTCTCGTTTTCCAGACTTCTCCTGGAAGGGAGCTACAACCCCCTACTTCTTTTTCAAAATGATCAACAAGTATACAACAGACACAGTCTACTACAGATATCAGATCAGTAATTACTGAAACAACCCAGAACACCTTATGAACAGAAATATACAGTTAACATATCATCTTGAGACAGGGACGCATATTTTCTTTCTGTGGCCTGCGACTGGACGCAGTATACCTTATGCTGTTCTGCGTGCAGACGCACTGTTACTTTTGCTTGTCTGCGACCGACGCACACATCAACACTATCGCGCCGCGTCTTTTGCTTCAGGGACGCACCCAATACCACAGTCGCGCCGCGTCCTTTGCTTCAGAGACGCACCCAATACCACAGTCGAGCCGCGTCCTTCGCTTCAGAGACGCACCTGATCCTTTACTGTACTGCGTCCCGGCGCACTTTCCCTTCACTGAATCTGCGTCCCTTTAGATATAGAAGATAAGAGGACTTCAGAACCAACCCAAACACTCAGATCCACAGATCTGATCATGCGCCATATAGATCGTAGTCCTTTAGAAGATTTACCCTTAAAGATATGGACTAGATCACACCAAGAGATGATCAACCAAGATGATGCCTAATCCAAATGAATTCCTCTGCTTTATATAGGCAAGCTTCTCCCCAAAACATGGAACAATACCACGAGCCGACATCATAGAAACACAAAACCGTCGGCTAGATACCACACAAGAAACCCCCACGTTCATTTCTCTGCCTTGAAATGTGTGCACTGGGCGGACGCACCTCCTGAACGGCTGGCCTGCGTCCCTGGACGCGGGTTCTGTATGGTATACCTGCGGGGACGCACGTGCTGAACATATTTCCTGCGTCCTTCTTGATTTATCCCCTGAATGGGTTTGCCATCAAGGACAACACCTGAATCATAATGCCAACAATCTCCCCCTTTGGACTTGATGGCAACCACATAATCTTCAGCTTCATTCTCCCCCTTTGACATCAAGGGCAAAGGGTATGCTCCCCCTATGCTCATGCATCTCCAGATTTGTAACCAGAAATCCATCATGAAGGAGATAGAGACATATTGCAGCTATTTCCAAGATCTCCTTCTCCATAATGCCAACAATGCATTATGTGCTCCCCCTGAGCCTATACCACCAATAGGAAGATGATCAACAGTAAGATGATGCATCAACAACCCCCAGCTTTTGCCTGAGGTATTCAAAGGTGTCCCTGGGCAACGGTTTGGTGAAAATATCAGCAACTTGTTCCTTAGAAGGAACATACTCCAACTTGACCTTCTGTTCAAGTACTTGTTCCCGGAGAAAATGGTACTTGATTGGTATGTGCTTGGTTTTTGAATGCATAACCGGATTCTTTGAGATGCTGATTGCACTTGTGTTGTCACATAAGATAGGAATAGGAGGTGTACAAGTGATTTGATAATCCTGCAAAGTCTGCATCATCCAAAGAAGTTGGGTGCAACAAGATGCAGCCGCAACATATTCCGCTTCAGCTGTAGACAAGGCAATTGAACTTTGTTTCTTGCTGAACCAAGATACCAGTCTAGAACCCATAAAGAATGCACCACCACTTGTGCTTTTCCTGTCATCCACGCTTCCGGCCCAATCTGCATCTGTATAAGCATGAAGAGTGAGATCTGTATCTCTAGGATACCATAGGCCATAATTTTGAGTCCCTTGAAGATATTTGAAGATTCTCTTTACTGCTTGAAGATGAGTCTCCTTTGGATTTGCCTGAAACCTTCCAACTATTCCAACTGCATGCATGATGTCTGGTCGGGTACCTGTCAAATATAGTAAACTTCCAATCATAGATCTGTAGGTTGGTTGATGAACTGCTGCAGATTCGTCATTTGCACTGAGACTACATCCTGTAACCATGGGTGTACATACTGGTTTTGCATCTTCCATGCCATATTTCTTCAAAATCTGCTTGAGATACTTGGTTTGAGATAAAAGGATTCCTCCTTTCTTTTGTTGGATTTGCAAACCAAGAAAGTATGTCAGTTCTCCTAGCAAGGACATCTCAAATTCTTTCTGCATGACTGAGGCAAAGCTTTGACTCATAGCTTCTTCATTACTGCCAAAAATAATGTCATCTACGTACACAACAAGTATTAGTAATTTGTCATTTTCAACTTTTATATAAAGATTGCTATCTGCTGAACCTTTTGAAAAACCTTGTTGATGAAGATATTTGTCCAACCGGTAGTACCAAGCCCTTGGAGCTTGTTTGAGACCATAGAGAGCCTTTTTTAATCGGCATACAAGATTTGGATCGTTTCCAAGAATGAAACCATCTGGCTGTTCAATGTACACTTCTTCATCCAAGTCTCCATTCAGAAAAGCTGATTTCACATCCATTTGAAATACTTTGAAGTTTTGACAACTTGAGAGAGCAAGAAACATTCGGATGGCCTCAAGTCTTGCAACAGGAGCAAAAGTTTCTTCAAAGTCTATCCCTTCTTGCTGTGCATACCCTTTACAAACAAGTCTGGCTTTGTTTCTAATTACTTCTCCATTTTCATTCAATTTATTTTTGAAAACCCATTTTGTTCCGATAACATTCTTATCCTTTGGTCTAGGAACCAGCTCCCAAGTATTGTTCTTTTCGATTTGCTCAAGTTCTTCATCCATTGCTTTCACCCAACATTCATCTTTGCATGCTTCTTTCACATTTTGTGGTTCAGTAGAGGAGAGTAATGCCAAATAACTTGAAGCTTCTGCAACTGTTCTTCTAGTTTGTATACCTGCTTCCTTTTGTCCCATGATCTGAGATTCTGGATGGTTCTTTTGAACATATCTGGATGGAGTCTTTTCTTCTATTCTTGTTCTTTCTACTGCTTCTTCGTGAGGTCCGTCTTGAAATTGTTCTTGCGGTTCTTCTTCTTCATCATTCTGTCTTTGAGGGTAGCTTTCATCTTCTTCAATGTCTTCACGATGTATTTGCCTAGGAATGTATCCTTTTTCATCAACCACTACATCAATTCTTTCAACAATTCTGCCAAGTCTTTTATTGTAGCATTTGTATGCTTTGCTATGTGGAGAGTAGCCAAGAAGAATTCCTTCATCTGCTCTAGGATCAAGTTTGCCAAGCTGCTCCTCAGTATTTTTGATATAGCATTTGCTCCCAAAGATTTTGAAGTGCTTTACTGAAGGAGTTTTACCACTCCAGAGCTCATGAGGAGTTTGAGTGCTGTTCACTCGGACATTTGTCTTGTTGAGAATAATAACTGCCGCATGTGCAGCTTCACCCCAGAAGGTTGCAGGAGTTCCTGATTCATCAAGCATAGCACGAGCCATTTGCTGGACTGTTCTGTTCATTCTTTCCACTACTCCATTTTGCTGAGGAGTTCTAGCTGTAGAAAATTCTCTCCTTATTCCATGTTCATCACAGAAATCGAAAAATTCATTTGAAGTAAATTCTCCACCTCTGTCGGATCTGAGGCACTTAATCTTGTGACCTGATTCATTTTCAGCCAAGGCTTTGAAGGATTTGAATTTTTCGAAAGCTTCATCTTTGTGCTTCATAAGTCCTAACCAAACAAACCTGGAGAAATCGTCAATAAATAATATCAAGTATTCCTCTCCTCTAGGTGTTCTTTTTCTGAATGGTCCACATACATCTGTATGTACTAGCTCAAGAGGCATACTGGCTGATCCTTCTTTCTCTGGAAAGTTAGTTCTAGTCTGTTTTCCAAACTGACATGATCTGCACATGGTGTTGTCAGGAATTTTGATATCTGGAAGATCGCGAACTGCCTGATATTTGCAAGCTTTCCTTATTTGTGAGAAGCTTAGATGTCCCAATCTTCGATGCCATAACCAGTGCTCTTCATCCTTGCTTAAATAGCATTGTTGTTGTTCTTCATCAAAAATGTATAGATTATTTGAAGTTCTTTTTCCTTTGAGAACTGTTTTACCTGTATCAAGATCACGAACAAGACATCCATTTGATCTGAATATAACCTCGGTTCTTTGATCACACATCTGGCTTACACTTAGAAGATTATGCTTTAGTCCATCAACAAACAAAACATTTCCAGCCTTAACATCTTCTTTTAAAGGAGCAATACCTTTTCCTTTTATAGTTGCAGGAGTATCATTTCCAAAAGAGACTTTCTTTCCCTTTTCTAAATTAGAATAAGATTCAAGTTTTTCTTTATCACCTGTCATGTGCTTTGAACATCCGCTGTCAATGTACCATAGATTTTCTTGTCCTTCTGCATAGAATGCTATCCCACATCTTTCTGTTTGAGGTTCCTTTATTTTCCATGTTTTGGTGCCTGAGGTTTGTTCCCTTTTTTGTTCTTGTACCTTTCTTTCCGGAAACCTGTTTCTACATTCAACATCTTCATGTCCAAAATTATTGCAAATAGAGCATTCAACTTCATTTTCAAGAGCTGAAAAATTGTTATAGGTCCTTTTTGTATTCCCTGTCATGCTTCTTTGTTTTTGAGCTTCCCTAGTCATGATTGTTTTATACGCAACACATTGGGCTGCTTTGTGACCAAAGTTATGGCAAGAAAAGCATTGTCCATTGAAGAAGTTTCTGCGATTATTGAATCTACCAGCCGACTGATTGTAATTTCTATTTTCATCTATTCTTGAACCAAATTGAGAAGGTTTTACCTGTGGCTGGTTGTGGCTTTTGTTCACCCTTAAGCTGGATTGCCCCTGATAGTTTGAAGTTCGTCCCTGCTTTACCTGATGATCTTCCTTGTGTTCTTGCTCATTTCTTCTTGCTGCATCAAGATAACTTTTTGAAGTGGAAGCTTGAGAAGTTTCTCCATTGTAGCCCAGACCTGTCTTATTTAGAGGAGATCGCTGCACACTGATAATCTCATTCAACGTTTCAGATCCTTTAATAAACTTGAGATTAATAGTTTTTGTTTTCTCAATTTCTTTTCTAAGACCAACAATTTCACCTTCTAATTTTTCAAGATGTTTTTCCTTTTCATCAATCTGAAATTGTAGAGTATCAATAATCATGTTCTTTTCTTCTATACATCTCTTGAGTCTAGTAATTTCATCATAAAGGTTATCCACATCTATAGCATCCTCATAATTATCATCTTCAAATGCCATTAACAATCTATATTTGTTACCTTGTTCATCTTCATCACTGTTTGATAAGCCATCGCTATCTTCATGGGTGTAGTAGCTTTTCTTATTTGTACCCTGTTTCTTGTTCCATCTAACTGGTTCCTTTCCTTTATCCTTATAAGAGCATTTTGCAGCATAATGACCTACTCTTCCACAAGCAAAACATTTGAAAGGTAGCTTACCTCTGAACCTTCCAGAACCCCTTTGAAGATTTCTGACAAAGTTTGATTCTTCTTCCTCTTCTTCTGGAACATGACATGCTTCATAGTGATCTTCTTTGCCTGATGCTTTAAAAGCAGCTTCCCTTCTGTCTGATGGACCTCCCTTTCTCATTTCATAAGCAGTTAGAATTCCATGCAGCTGAGACATAGTGAGAACACGGAGATTTTCCTTTTCTTCTACTGCAGATACTTTAGATTCAAATTTGGGAGATAAAGATCTTAGAATCTTTTGAACTACTATAGTCTCTTTTATTTCTTCACCCAAATTTTTCATACAATTAACAATCTCATCTACTCGAAGAAAATAATTAGCCACACTTTCATCATTATACATCTTGAGAGTCTCATATTGAGTCCTGAGAGTTTGAAGTTTAGCTTCTTTTACCTGTTCATCTCCTTCATAGCTAGTGATCATTTTGTCCCATATCTCTTTTGCTGATTTGAAGTGCATGACCTTCATGAACTCTGTTTGAGATATACTTCCTAATAGAGTACTGACTGCTTTTGCATTTGTTTCATACTGCTTTTTCTCAGCTGGATCTGTAGGAGTAACTGAAGGAAAGGCATAGCCTGATTCTACAATGTTCCAAACTTCTGTACCAAGAGATTGAAGATATGCAGTAACTCTTACCTTCCAATAATTGAAGTTTGTCCCATCGAAGACGGGTGGCCTGATTGATGCTTCTCTCTCGTAGTTGCTCATGATGAACGATCTACCTTCAAGCGATCAAGCTGTTTTGAAGGACCTGCTCTGATACCAATTGTTGGAAATAATACTGAGGGGGGGGGAATCAGTATTATCTAGCAATTTACCAAATCTTCCTTATTTGATCTTTTGAAATATTCTTGCATATCAGTACCATAAAACAATGAGCATGAATAAAGAAAATAGACAGTCACACCAAGGAACACAAGATGTAAGGTGGAAACCCAATGCGGGAGAAAAACCACCTGCTGCAATAATGTCTCTATCTTCTTTCAAGAAATTCTTTTTACAATGATTTTGTACTGGTGCAGTCCTTTACCAGCACGCAGGCTGCAACCTGCAAAGAGCTACAACTCTTTCTCGTTTTCCAGACTTCTCCTGGAAGGGAGCTACAACCCCCTACTTCTTTTTCAAAATGATCAACAAGTATACAACAGACACAGTCTACTACAGATATCAGATCAGTAATTACTGAAACAACCCAGAACACCTTATGAACAGAAATATACAGTTAACAGATCATCTTGAGACAGGGACGCATATTTTCTTTCTGTGGCCTGCGACTGGACGCAGTATACCTTATGCTGTTCTGCGTGCAGACGCACTGTTACTTTTGCTTGTCTGCGACCGACGCACACATCAACACTATCGCGCCGCGTCTTTTGCTTCAGGGACGCACCCAATACCACAGTCGCGCCGCGTCCTTTGCTTCAGAGACGCACCCAATACCACAGTCGAGCCGTGTCCTTCGCTTCAGAGACGCACCTGATCCTTTACTGTACTGCGTCCCGGCGCACTTTCCCTTCACTGAATCTGCGTCCCTTTAGATATAGAAGATAAGAGGACTTCAGAACCAACCCAAACACTCAGATCCACAGATCTGATCATGCGCCATATAGATCGTAGTCCTTTAGAAGATTTACCCTTAAAGATATGGACTAGATCACACCAAGAGATGATCAACCAAGATGATGCCTAATCCAAATGAATTCCTCTGCTTTATATAGGCAAGCTTCTCCCCAAAACATGGAACAATACCACGAGCCGACATCATAGAAACACAAAACCGTCGGCTAGATACCACACAAGAAACCCCCACGTTCATTTCTCTGCCTTGAAATGTGTGCACTGGGCGGACGCACCTCCTGAACGGCTGGCCTGCGTCCCTGGACGTGGGTTCTGTATGGTATACCTGCGGGGACGCACGTGCTGAACATATTTCCTGCGTCCTTCTTGATTTATCCCCTGAATGGGTTTGCCATCAAGGACAACACCTGAATCATAATGCCAACATCCCTTGCTTCGGATTCACAGATCCAAAGTCTTGCTTCTTCTGTTTAAATTTCTGCTTAATCTTGATAGTGTATCGATAGGAAACACTAAGTGAGGAGATGTCCAGGAACTCCATCTCATCTTAGATGTGTTGGAAATAACACTGAGAGGGGGGGTGAATCAGTATTATCAGATCAATAATTCTTTTTCAATACTCAGAAACATATACACTACTTCAGTTAAGTGAACCAGCGTTTACACGCTACTGTGTCTAAAGCAACCAGCGTATAACCAAAAATCTTATGATTCAGTTAGTTTATCTTCAGTAAATGCATCATGACATTATTAACCATATTAAAAGTAAACAGGTGCAGTATAACAGAACAGATCATCACACAAAAGCCACACACATGAACACCATGATATAAGGTGGAAACCCAATGTGGATGAAAACCACCTGCTGCAAGTCGTCTCTATCTTTCTTTAATAAGAAACTTCAGTTTAGAATCTTTTGACCTGGCGCAGCCTTATACCAATACGCAGGCTACAACCTTCTTTCGTTTTCCAAACTCTCCTGGAAGGGAGCTCCAACCCCCTTTGCTCTTGTACTAGCTAAGATACTAGTACGTAGGTGCTGGCCTACAATCTTCTTTCCTTCAGGTACCACTTTTCATCAATTTTCAGACTGGATACTCCTTAAGCACAACATTTCAATCTGAAGACCACGATTCATTCACTTTTCATAGCAAATCATAGAAGCACAAAACAACCAATACTAGCATCATCAAACTTTGAATCACTGAACCACTGAAACCCTGTCAACACCCAGTCACCAGAACACAGATCAGACTACAGAACCCTACAATAACAGACAGACCCAACTGCAACCCAAAAATTAAGCTTCAAAAGATATACGCTACTTCAATGAAACAAACCCGCGTATACACGCACTTTTACCGAAGCCAACCTGCGTACAGATCTAAAAATAATTTCTCATAACTTGCAGCTGTACCAGTCATCAGTCATACTCAGAACATAACATTGCGTCAGTATGCAGATCTAAAAATATGCGTAATCAACCATATACCGATAGTTCATTTCAAACAATTTGATCCCGATCTATCCTTCCATCAACCGATGTGATCTCTCCTTAGCTCAGATCAAGTAATGTATCATCAACCCAGAACCTGCATACTAGATCTCTTTCTTCATTAGATATTCAAGACTTTTTCGATACCATAGCCTAATGATCTTCTTCTCCTTATATAGCATTAGGCCCTCCTCAATATCACGGGCCAAAACCATAGTAATACAATACCATCAACTTCAAAACTCGGGATCAACACGACTGTCGAGATACCTTGGTCCAAAAACGTACGCTCAAGTACCGAGTACTAACTACCACGGACCAAAGGGAAGCTTCTCGACATGTACGCTCTTTTCTGTTCATGAAACTGCGTGTATACGCGACTTCGTATATAGCAAGCCTGCGTATCCGCGACTTAGTATATAGCATACCAGCGTGTATACGCATCTTGGGCTTAATGAACCTGCGTATATGAAATTTCTCTTCATTCTTGTAGTATGGACTGAGATCTCTCATCAAAGAGAGTTGCCATCAAGGACAACACCTATACCGTAGCGCCACACCTGTGCCAAAATGCCAACAATCTCCCCCTTTGGACTTGATGGCAACCCCAAGATCATTCTCCCCCTTTGTCATCAAGGGCAAAGGGCTGTGCTCCCCCTGTGAATGTGCTGATATCTCTGCTCTGTTGTGCTGAACATGCTCCCTGACTATAGGCAAGATCTGCAAAAGATGTTCTTCAAAAAGAACCAAGACTTATACATCATAAAGGACCTTCCTATCACCAAAAGACTAAATACATACATCCATACTCCCAACCAAGAGGGGATACATCAGAAATTTACATATAACAACCAATTACATTACATCATTCATCCCAGGCATAGTGGGGAAACCAACATAGGTCGTTACATGACCTTGACACCATAGAAGAGATATCACAAAAGAGATACATGACATAGATACGAAAGAACTAGACCAAGACTTATGAAAGTCACCAGCAGCATCTGATAATCATCTTTTTAGATCAGCAACCAAGATTTCCTTCTGTGCTCCTTCTTCAACAATAGTTGTGAACTAGGACCAAAAGCATCTAAATGCCAACAATGCTTTATTAGACTTTAAGTTGCTCCCCCTGAAACTGTGTCTGCTGCTCCCCCTAAAATTGTGCCTGAAGGACTCCGTCATACCCATCTCAGACCTTCTCCAATCAGAATCTGCCCTTGCTTTTCAGAACTCCATATACGCGACTTCACCTGCATAAATCAGCGTATGTACGCGGATATCCCTTATACAACACGCGTACACCAACTTTTCTTTAGAACAGACAAGCTTCAACAGCAAGATGAAGCATCAACTACTCCCAGCTTCTGTCTGAGATATTCAAAAGTCTCCCTGGGCAGTGGTTTTGTGAGAATATCAGCAACTTGTTCTTTAGAAGGAACATACTCCAACTTGACCTTTTGTTCAAGCACTTGTTCCCGAAGGAAGTGATACTTGATTGGTATGTGCTTGGTCTTTGAATGCATGACTGGATTCTTTGAAATGCTGATTGCACTTGTATTATCACATAAGATAGAGACATGTGGAATGCAAGTGATTTGAAAATCCTGCAAGGTCTGCATCATCCAAAGAAGTTGTGTGCAACAAGATGCCGCAGCCACATATTCTGCTTCAGCTGTAGATAAAGCAATCGAACTATGTTTCTTGCTGAACCAAGATACTAATCTGGAACCCATGACGAATGCACCACCACTTGTGCTTTTCCTGTCATCCACACTTCCGGCCCAATCTGCATCTGTGTAAGCATGAAGAGTGAGATCTGTATCTCTAGGCTACCATAGGCCATAGTTTTGAGTCCCTTGAAGATACTTGAAGATTCTTTTGACTGCCTGAAGATGAGTTTCCTTTGGGTGGGCTTGAAATCTTCCAACAATTCCTACTGCATGCATAATGTCTGGTCGGGTACCTGTCAAATAAAGCAAACTCCCAATCATGGATCTATAAGTTGGTTGATGAACTGCTTCTGATTCATCATTTGTACTGAGGCTGCATCCTGTAACCATGGGGGTACATACTGGCTTTGAATCTTCCATGCCATACTTCTTCAAGATCTGCTTGAGGTACTTGGTTTGAGACAAGAAAATACCTCCTTCATTTTGTTGGATTTGCAATCCAAGAAAGTATGTCAATTCTCCAAGTAATGAAATTTCAAATTCTTTCTGCATAACCAAGGCAAAGTTTTGACTCATAGCCTCTTCATTGCTGCCAAAGATAATATCATCTACATACACAACAAGTATTAGCAATTTGTTATTTTCAACTTTCATATACAGATTGCTATCTGCTGATCCTTTTGAAAAGCCTTGTTGGTGAAGATATTTGTCCAACCGATAGTACCAAGCCCTTGGAGCTTGTTTGAGACCATAGAGAGCCTTTTTCAATCTGCATACAAGGTTTGGATCATTCCCAAGAATGAAACCATCTGGCTACTCAATGTATACTTCTTCTTCTAAGTCTCCATTCAGAAAGGTTGATTTCACGTCCATTTGAAATACCTTGAAGTTTTAAAAACTTGAGAGAGCAAGGAACATTTGGATGGCCTCAAGTCTTGCAACAGGAGCAAAGGTCTCTTCAAAATCTATTCATTCTTGTTGTGCATACCCTTTACAAACAAGTCTAGCCTTGTTTCTAATTACTTCTCCATTTTCATTCAATTTATTTTTGAAGACCCATTTTGTCCCTATGACATTTTTATCTTTTGGTCTAGGAACCAATTCCCAAGTGTTGTTCTTTTCGATCTGCTCAAGTTCTTCATCCATTGCTTTGACCCAACATTCATCTTTGCATGCCTCTTTCACATTTTGTGGTTCAGTGGAAGAGAGTAATGCCAAATAGCTTGAAGCTTCTGCAATTGTTCTTCTTGTTTGTACTCCTGCTTCTTTCTGTCCCACAATCTGAGATTCTGGATGATTTTTCTGGACATATCTGGATGGAGTCTTCTCTTCTATTCTTGTCTGCTCCTCTGGTTCTTCTTGAGGTTCTTCTTCATCATTCTATCTTTGAGGGTAGCCTTCATCTTCTTCGATGTCTTCATGATGAACTTGCCTAGGAATGTATCCCTTCTCATCAACCACAACATCAATGCTGTCAACAATTCTGCCAAGTCTTTTATTATAGCACTTGTATGCTTTTCTATGTGGAGAATAACCAAGAAGAATGCCTTCGTCTGCTCTTGGTTCAAGTTTGCCAAGTTGCTCATCAGTATTCTTAATATAACATTTGCTCCCAAAGATTTTGAAATGCTTCACCGAAGGATTCTTACCACACCAGAGCTCATGAGGAGTTTGAGTGCTGTTTACTCAGACATTTGTTTTGTTGAGAATAATAACCGCAGCATGTGTAGCTTCACCCCAGAAAGTTGCGAGAGTACCTGATTCATCAAGCATAGCACGAGCCATTTGTTGGATTGTTCTGTTCATTCTTTCCACAACTCCATTTTGCTGAGGAGTTCTAGCTGTAGAGAATTCTCTTCTTATCCCATGTTCTTCACAGAAATCGAAAAATTCATTTGAGGTAAACTCCCCACCTCTGTCAGATCTGAGGCACTTAATCTTGTGTCCTGATTCATTTTCAGCCAAGGCTTTGAAGGATTTGAATTTTTCGAATGCTTCATCTTTGTGCTTCATAAGTCCTAACCAGACAAACCTGGAGAAATCGTCAATGAATAATATCAAATATTCTTCTCCTCGAGGTGTTCTTTTTCTGAATGGACCACATGTATCTGTATGTACTAGCTCAAGAGGCATGCTAGCTGATCCTTCCTTCTCAGGAAAATTAGTTCTGGTTTGCTTTCCAAACTGACATGATTTGCATATGGTGTTGTCTGGAATTTTGATATCTGGAAGATCACGAACTGCCTGATATTTGCATGCTTTCCTTATTTGTGGAAAGCTTAGATTCCCCAACCTCCGATGCCATAGCCAGTGTTCACCATTATTTCTCAAATAACATTGTTGTTTTCTTTCTTCAAATATGTATAGATTATTTGGAGTCCTTCTTCCTTTGATCACTGTTTCACCTGTATCAAGATCACGAACACAACATCCATTTGATCTAAATATTACCTCTATTCCTTGATCGCACATCTGAATGACACTCAGAAGATTATGCTTCAATCCTCAACATACAGAACATTTCCAGCTTTGAACTTCTCTTTCAACGGAGCAACGCCTTTTCCTTTTATGGCTGCAGAGATATCGTTTCCAAAAGAAACTTTCTTTCCCTTTTCTAATGCGGTATATGATTCAAGTTTTTCTTTGTCCCCTGTCATATGCTTCGAACATCCGATGTCAATGTACCATAGACTTTCTTGACCTTCTGCATAAAAGGCTATCCCACATCTTTCTGGTTGCGGTTCCTTTATTCTCCATGTTCTGACATTTGAGGTTTGTTCCTTCTGAGTTGTCTTCCAGAACCTGCTCCTGCATTCAGAGTCTTCATGACCAAAGTTATTACAAATAGAGCATTCAACTTCATTTTCAAGAACCGAAAAGTTGTTATAAGTCCTTTTCATGGTTCCAGTCATACTTCTTTGCTTTTGAACTTCTCTAGTCATGATTGTCTTGTAGGCAACACATTGAGCTGCTTTGTGACCGAAGTTATGGCAAGAAAAGCATTGGCCATTAAAGAAATTTCTTCGATAATCAGATCTATCATCCAACCAATTGTAGCTTCTATTGACATCCATTCTTGGGGCAAATTGGGAAGATTTTACCTGTGGCTGATTGTAGCTTCTGTTTGTCCTTAAGGCCGCTTGTCCCCGAACTTCTTGATTTGCTCTTGAGGTAAACTGTCCCTGATTCACCTGATGACTTTTATTTGGTCTTTGTTCGCTCCTCCTTGCTACATCAAGATAACTTTTAGAGGTAGAAGCTTGAGATGTTTCTCCATTATATCCCAGACCTGTCTTGATCAGAGGAGAACGCTGCACATTGATAATCTCATCCAAGGTTTCAGATCCTTTAACAAATTTAAGATTAATTGCTTTTGTTTTCTCAATCTCCTTTCTAAGACAAACAATCTCACATTCCAATTTTTCAAGATGTTTTTCCTTTTCTGCTAGTTGACATTGTAGAGAATCAATAATAGCACTTTTCTCTTCTAAGCAAACTTTGAGATTATTCATTTCTTCATAAATGCCTTCTACATCTATAGCATCCATGTAGTCATCATATTCAAAAGCCATTAAAATTTTATATCTATAACCCTGTTCATCTTCGTCACTATTTGAAAGACCATCACTATCTTCATGAGTGTAATAGCTTTTCTTCTTTTCATTCTGTTTCTTGTTCCATTTAACAGGTTCCTTTCCCTTGTCATTCTTATCTTTGTGAGGACATTTGGCAGCATAATGACCTACTCTTCCACAAGCAAAGCATTTAAAAGGTAACTTACCTTTGAACCTTCTAGAACCCCTTTGAAGATTTCTGACAAAATTTGATTCTTCTTCTTCATCTTCTGGCATGTGACTTTCTTCATAATAATCTTCTTTGCCTGAAGCCTTGAAAGCAGCTTCTCTTCTGTCTGATGGACCTCCTTTTCTCATTTCATAAGCAGTTAGAATTCCGTGAAGCTGAGACATAGTAAGAATTCGTAGATTTTCTTTTTCTTCTATTGCAGACACTTTAGATTCAAATTTGGGGGACAATGATCTTAGAACCTTTTCAACCACAATAGCCTCTTTTATTTCTTCACCCAAGTTTTTCATGCAATTAACAATCTCATCTACCCTAAGGAAATAGTTAGCCACACTTTCATCATTATATATTCTGAGAGTCTCATTCTTAATCCTGAGAGTTTGAAGTTTAGCATGCTTTACCTGTTCGTCTCCTTCATAGATCGTGACAATTTTGTCCCATATTTATTTTGCGGATTTATAGTGCATTACTTTCATGAATTCCGATTGGGATATACATCCTAATAGGGTACTGACTGCTTTCGCATTTGTTTCATACTTCTTTTTCTCGGCTGCATCTATAGGAGTAGCTGAAGGAAAAGTGTATCCTGTCTCTACGATGTCCCAAACTTCTGTACCAAGAGATTGAAGATAGGCAGTAACTCTTACCTTCCAATAATTGAAGTTTGTCCCATCAAAAACCGGTGGCCTGATTGATGCTTCTCTCTCGTAGTTGCTCATGATGAACGATCTACCTTCAAGCGATCAAGCTTCTCTGAAGGACCTGCTCTGATACAAATTGTTGGAAATAATACTGAGAGGGGGGGTGAATCAGTATTATCAGATCAATAATTCTTTTTCAATACTCAGAAACATATACGCTACTTCAGTTAAGTGAACCAGCGTGTACACGCTACTGTGTCTAAAGCAACCAGCGTATAACCAGAAATCTTATGATTCAGTTAGTTTATCTTCAGTAAATGCATCATGACATTATTAACCATATTAAAAGTAAACAGGTGCAGTATAACAGAACAGATCATCACACAAAAGCCACACACATGAACACCATGATATAAGGTGGAAACCCAATGTGGGTGAAAACCACCTGCTGCAAGTCGTCTCTATCTTTCTTTAATAAGAAACTTCAGTTTACAATCTTTTGTACTGGCGCAGCCTTATACTAGTACGCAGGCTACAACCTGCAGAAGGCTACAACCTTCTCTCGTTTTCCAAACTCTCCTGGAAGGGAGCTCAAACCCCCTTTGCTCTTGTACTAGCTAAGATACTAGTACGTATGTGCTGGCCTACAATCTTCTTTCCTTCAGGTACCACTTTTCATCAATTTTCAGACTGGATACTCTTGAAGCACAACATTTCAATCTGAAGACCACGATTCATTCACTTTTCATAGCAAATCATAGAAGCACAAAACAACCAATACTAGCATCATCAAACTTTGAATCACTGAACCACTGAAACCCTGTCAACACCCAGTCACCAGAACACAGAGCAGACTACAGAACCCTGCAATAACAGACAGACCCAACTGCAACCCAAAAATTAAGCTTCAAAAGATATACGTTACTTCAATGAAACAAACCCGCGTATACACGCGCTTTTACCGAAGCCAACCTGCGTACAGATCTAAAAATAATTTCTCATAACTTGCAGTTGTACCAGTCATCAGTCATACTCAGAACATAACATTGTGTCAGTATGCAGATCTAAAAATATGCGTAATCAACCATATACCGATAGTTCATTTCAAACAATTTGATCCCGATCTATCCTTCCATCAACTAATGTGATCTCTCCTTAGCTCAGATCAAGCAATGTATCATCAACCCAGAACCTGCATACTAGATCTCTTTCTTCATTAGATATTCAAGACTTTTTCGATACCATAGCCTAATGATCTTCTTCTCCTTATATAGCATTAGGCCCTCCTCAATATCACGGGCCAAAACCATAGTAATACAATACCATCAACTTCAAAACTCAGGATCAACATGACTGTCGAGATACCTTGGTCCAAAAACATAGGCTCAAGTACCGAGGACTAACTACCACGGACCAAAGGGAAGCTTCTCGACATGTACGCTCTTTTCTGTTCATGAAACTGCGTGTATACACGACTTCGTATAGAGCAAGCCTGCGTATCCGCGACTTAGTATATAGCGTACCAGCGTGTATACGCATCTTGGGCTTAATGAACCTGCGTATACGAAATTTCTCTTCATTCTTGTAGTTTGGACTGAGATCTGTCATCAAAGAGAGTTTCCATCAAGGACAACACCTGTACCGTAGCGCCACACCTGTGCCAAAATGCAACAAGATGTACTTGTGTAGACAACTGTAGTACTTGAGTACGAAATGCTACTCAGAATCATTGATACCCAACTTCATGTGAAGGGTATGGAAAACATTGTGAACTTCAGCACATCTTGGTCCCTTCACTGTCTTACCGTCGTCCACTTTATGTATTTATCTTCATAACTTTCGACAGGGTAATATTGTTCCTTGATGGTGTCTCTAAAAGAATTCCAGGTGAGTGCCACTTAAAACAATGAGGATTCCCTCTCATCCTTTTATTCACAGTAGGTTTCCCACCAGTCCTGAACATGTGGGGTGCCTTTGAGGAGTGCAAAAGTAATATTTTCCCGATTGGAAAAGTCATGAATAGAAAAATATCCTTCCAACAGATTTAACCATCTATCTACAGTTTATGCATCTATTTGGCCTTCAAATATGGGAATGTCAAAGTTAACTTTTACCTTAAAAGGAGTGGCACCTCCAGAGTGTTTGTTGGATGAAGATTTGTTGCATGTGGGTAGTCATTGAAGGCTATGGTCAAAGTCAAGCATCATCACGTTCCTTTATCACTCGAGGGCTTCCTCAAGCAATATTTTGAAAGGATATCTTGCTCGTCTTCTTTATTTTCTCCTACCATGGGAGGTCGTCGGGTTTGCAAGGTTGGTCTTGCAAAGGTTCAACCAATTCAAGCCCTAAATCCTTATACCCTAACCTCATTGGGTACATGAAAATAAAAGCAAAGAAAGAGCAGACTGCTCAGATACCATTGATCTGGAATTATGCAAGAATGCAACAAAATACGAATATACATATAAACACATAGATGCAGCAGAAATAACACTTCATTTCATCAATATCAAAGAACTGAAATATGCTTACATGCATAAGTGGAAATAAACTAGCTCGACCAATGGTAGCTTATCTCTGAGAAGAGATGTGGTGGCTACATGCCTATGAACTATGTTATAATGAGGATGAAGGGCCTTTTTATTATTGAACAACAAAGGAAATCCCTAAACAACCAAAATCCTAACCCCAGGAGATGGAACGCCAAGAATTTGTGGGCCCCATTAGGGTTAGTTGGGAAGCCAACTTCCCAAGGTCGTAACTTGGTCATATTATCTCCATTTTCGTGCATATGATACCTCGTTGGAAAGATCTCTTCAAGACTACAGAATTTTCCACAAGTTGTTGCAAACCTCAAAAAAATGTCGTTTAGGAGGTCAAAACTGCTTCGGAAGTTCAGGACCCAATAAACTACTAAAAATAGTAAATTCTACTATAAACAAGGAAACTAATGAAACCGACTAGAGGTCTAGGTGGAATATGTGGGTGGCCACCAATATCCACCTCGATCATATGGTTTTGTCACCCAACTACTCCTTTATGTCTCTAAATTCTCCCAAGTGGTCGCACTGTAATTTTTGTGTGTTCCAATCCTCAAATAGGTTCTTTTATCCTTGGACAGGTTCTTTTTAGTGCATTTCCAAATTTATTTTTTTATTGTAAAGGTAGCCTTTTGGTGTTGATTATCAAGATTCCTATTGAATTTCTACATGGGCTTTCATACTTGAATTGGTGGATTTGAAACCAAAAGCTTGCTCCTAAGGAAACTGTTGTTTTCTTTAGAGTGATTTTGAGGCTAATGAGTGGAGCATTGTAGACATGGCAGAGTGACAAAACTTTGTTTGAGTTGTAAATGCATGCTTGCTCTGAGCAGTTAGTTATATATCGACCCCAACCAATACATTCTCCAAATGAAGTAATTCAAGCTCACTGCATGTGTTAATTCTTTCTAATTTTATCTAACATTAAGCCTTACAATAGAAGACCATATGTTCTCTGTGTTGTTTGATGTCTATTGCATCTAGGATGGTAGAATCTTATACCAAGAAGAAAATAAGAAACAATTAGCGCTAACTTGGAGCTTTGCCTAGGAAGAAGCTCAAGTCAGAGCCTGAAGCAAACAACTATATGTTTAGGGTTCAAAGGTGACTGCGCACCTACCTACTCAACTTCTTATAAAAGAGGAAGAGAAGGACTTGCCAAGAGGGGAGCAGAGGAGAAGAAGAGTACGTACAACCTAGTTCTGTAGCAATTTTGTTATGAAGTTTCATCCTATCACCAGTAGAAATAACTTATCCAACTTTTCCATTTACAGATCAAAATCTAGTAGCATAACTAGAAGTCGTAGCAGAAAAAGTGGTTAGTGCACTTCAACAAGTAGAAGGAAACAAAGAGTGTGTCTCTGACTCCTCTAATGGTAATAAAGGGGAAACAACATACTTATTACAATATGTGGTAAACTAACACTAATGGAATCAAACCATTACTATTTCACATTGTACTGCATTGCTTCATTCTACCATTGAGTTGACCCTTGCTTAGTTGCGGTCTCTGAATTATATAAAAAACATGGATTGGCCAACCCTATTCAAGGTATTGTAGGAATTTTAGATATATGAGAAAGTTATAAGTTATAAATCGCCTGGTCTGAATCTGTCTTAGGCCATCCATTAATAATTTCTTTTGGTGCGTTCATAATGGTATGATCCCTAAGGGCTCCCTGGCTAGTAGTGGTAAAGACTATGGTGGAGCTGGGAAGCAAGGCTTCTCCACTTTTGGAAGGGTTCATTAGCCTCCATGCTAGGTGTTGCTAAACCCATGGCACAAAGGCAGAGCTTCGAGCCCTCGAGAGAAGCTTTGGAGAGGCGCAGGCGCAAACACATTGCTTTGAATAAGCAAGATTTCATTAACGAATGAGCTTCTACAAAAAGTTAACTTGTATCTACTCTGAAAGAGGCTAGAGGCCAAAAACATCTAGACAAATCTAGCAAAGAATCAGGTACAGTCTTGAAGCATCTATGCTTAAATTTACAGATGTATATTATGTGATCGCAACTTAATACCATGCAACTCTTTGTGTGTCCCCATGAAACTAATATTAGTATTAGCACTAATGAGGTTGGCTCCTCTATGGATTGAACCCTACTACAACTAGCTAGCAATCACTTTACATCAATACTGTCTAAATTATTTCAAATGAAATTAATTATGGCTTTGCTACTCACTTTTGAACTATCCCGAATGTACCCATTATTACAGAAGAAAGTGACACTCCACCGACCAGAGGGGTCATTTTGAAACACCCATAATGATCCCTGTAGTGGATTGGATATGACAAAGTCAATCCACTACATTTGTGGAATATTGAATGTAGCATCCATAGATAATGTTCTTTCTCCTTTCTAGAGATAGAATTCAGGAATCATTTGGGAATGAGCATTTCATACTACCTTTCTTTGGTCCATTGACGTGCAAATCGTTGGTTAAATATTAACTTCTATTTGTACGAATAGTTTCTCATACCCCATCCAGGAGGGTGGTTAGAAGTGATGTGATTCAATAGTTCTCATCCACCAAGCCGAATTGTTTGATGACTTTCTTTGATTTGAAATTTATCCTCTCCCATTGGTTAACTTCCTATTTATCTAAACCCATTCGAACAGGCTCCGTATATGATGAAACTTTAGCTCAATCTGCATTTCGATCTACTTTCATCCCAGCTACAAATGCTTCCTGCCTCCTTATTTGAAGGAAGTAATAACCCTCACTACATTAATTAATTGACTTTACTATATGAAAATGCAAGTTCTCAACCTCAACAGAATCCCTATGACCAATATGCTATTGAAACCAAGGATTTTCTTCCACTGGGACATGTTGATTAGTTTACTGGATTGATACTTGCTATGAATGAGACTTGGACTAAAACTAACCTACAACTGTCAATTGATATGTTGGAACTATGGTTAAAGGAGCATCCAAAGGAATCGACGAGTTTCAATTAGGATGTTGGAACTTCAGTGTTCCAAGAATTGGCGTTGTATCAAGATTACCATGGTTTTCCAGCTTTTAGGAAAGTAACATTAAAAAACTAGAAGCCATGGATAATTTCATTTTTGGTTTCAATCCTCTTGTTTTAACATTTGGTCATTGTGATTGGAGGTTATTGCCAATTTCACGGAGACATTGAGATGAAACAAAATGAAGTTCGATATTGATAACATCAACAACCAATGAGCTCTTAATGTTTTTCCTTGCAAATCCTAAACATGCCTTTTTGGTGCAAACTCCATATTACCCAAGGTAAACTATCCCTTCTATCCTGGGTATCCTCACATTGTAACATTTTTGTTCTTGAACATTCATTCATGACTGAAGCTCTAGTTTGATTCCTAATTAAGGCATGGAGTATTTTGATATCAGTGTCATGGTGTTAATCAAGACATTGTTTGTTTGGTTTTTTGGGCCTTTCTCTAAATTGAAAATGTTAAAGAAACCATAAAATATGTTGTAAGTTTTCACTTAAACTTATAGTGTGAAGTCTTTAGAAATAATGTTTTTAGACATTTTGATAAGGAGATGCAAAGTTGATAACGTTTTGCTTTGCTGCAAGTTTGTTAGAGATGTCACATGGCGAACATGCATGGAGATTGTGCCAGTCCATTGCGATCACTCAAATAAATTTCTTTGGTACGTTGATTAATTAATAATAGTCATGGCTCCTCACATGAGTGTCTACGTGCATCAAATAAATTTCTTTGGTACGTTGATTAATGAATAATAGTCATGGCTCCTCACATGAGTGTCTACGTGCCTCATTCTATTTTGGCTTGATGGGGGTACTGAAGGCAGTGAGAGAAGCTACTGCCTCTCTTTCTAGAGTATCAGGGGACACTTTTTCTTGTTCTATCTTTTCTGCCTCTTTTTCTGTCTCTATTTGCTTTGTTTCCTCCTGCTTTGTTTCTTCAGCTTTCTCCTCCTCTATCTTAGTTTCTTCCTTATTCCCTTCTTGTTCTGCTAAGTCACCAGTTGCTTCACCTTCTCCCCCTTGCTGCTCTTCCTCCTCATTGCCAGTAGGACTGATATCATAGGTTAGGGTCTTTATGTCATCCTCAGCTGTCATGTTTCAAAAGATTTCCCATGCTATAGGGAGTGTAAATGTATGAAGGGCTTCTTCACTAAAATTTTGATTAACCCATGGTGAGCTAGTTGCTCTGGATTTCCTACTTTTACTTTAGTACTGGAGTCAATGAGGGACTACAAGAGGAAGTAGGGGATTCTGAGCTTCTGAGGGGCTATGTCCATGTCATACCTTAATTCATGAAGGATTCTAAAGTGGTAACCATAGACAATGTTGTACCTCCCCTCATATGAAATATACTTGATTATTTGATAGCTAATATCAACCAAAGGATATGGTATGCTAGCCCTTCTAATGCCATTTTTATCTTCTACAGGGGTTTCAATGTTTTAGAAGAAGTTTTTCTTGGCAGCCTGGCCAATTGGTTTTTCATCCTTACTCCAAGGCAACCCAAGAGGAAAGGTAGTGACCCTACTGATAAATTCAGGGGTTATCTCCATGGAAAGGCCTCTAAAGGTGATAGTGGCATGTGTTCTGGTGTGAGGGACCAAAGAGTGGGAAAATTCTTGAGCAATTTCCTCATCAAACCCTCGGAATTTCTCAAAACATTTCATCCAATTTGCTCTTATGAATATGTTCACTACTTGGGGATGTGCATGGAGCCTGGAGGAGTTGATGGGCTCTTCCTCATAAAACCTCCTGTCATTTTGTTTATGCTTCTTTGGGAAACCAAATGTGGAGATGGAGACAACAATTTTTGAAGAAAAACAGAGAAATAGAGAGACTGTGTTTTTTTAAGAAATAAGCAGAAATTCTTTTATGTATTTCCTCCACCTAAAGGCTTTATTTCCTCCTAAAAATTAAACCACTGCTTGCATATTTTGATATTCAATGGGGGTATGCATACAATCTACCTCCTCAACCCGAGAATTGTGCTAAAACCCATGTTTTATCCCTTAAAAACAACTCATTGGCCCTCCTGTAGAAGACTGTTGTCCCTCCTGTAGAATTCTTGTAGGTTCTCCTATAGAACCTGTAAGTGCTCCTGTAGAAAATGCCGAGTGCAGTAATATGGGAGAGATCAATGGAGAACAATTGTTACGAGGCTATGGGGGCATGAAGATATTGCATGAGCGGAGTTTCGAGGAGAGAATGAAGGAAAAGGTGGTGAGAGTGCTCGCGCGGAGTACTTATTGCTTTTTATGGATATTTCCGGTGATGGAGGGTGAGCTGGCCAAGTGTAAATTGGCCGTATTCGGACCGTTGGTCCCCATTTCCTTGTCATCATGGCCCTTTCCTCGTAATCATCCCTCATGATTGCATCAGAGTTCACACTTCCTCGACTACCTGTCCTTGACATATTTCTTGAGCTGACTATGCGCACATGTGGGTGACATCTTCGAATGAGTGGAGTCAACTAGATGAAGGTGGCCAAGTTAACTAGCCACCTTTCCCTCGTTCAACCTCAACCATCTCGTTATTGTTGCATGCTTTCTAATTACACAAATACAAACAAAGGAGCGGGTTAGTTACTTACTTGAGATCTGAATGCATTTGTTGTGAGGTGTTGTGGCTCTCTCTCTCTCTGCATGCCTTTATTTCTTTTGATGCATGTTGTCTGCTTACTGATGTGTGGTTGTGCTTTGTGTAGGTTCTTCTTTTGCTGGATCTGATCTTCAGGTGTCTTCTTCAACCTTCATATTTGCACCCTCTTGCTACTGATGCTGGATTTTAATGGGATCAGCTGCTACAGGAATTCCTATAGGAGCTCCTGTAGCTGCTTCTCCCTTTGAAACTTCAGCTTCTTTCTGTGCTTGGAGCTGTGAGGATGATGCCAGAGATGTAGATAGAGATGGAGAGGTAATAGGTAGGCTTCAGGTGAGGTGGATGGTGTTGTTTCCTTTCTTATTTTTTGTTTTTTTCCTTTTTCCTAAAAAACTGTTTTTTTCTGTGTTTTTCTTGGGCAGGAAGAAGAATGATGCTTGAGATGTGATGCAGGCTTGGAAATGATGGCAAGGAGGTTTGAAGACTATAGGAGGATTTATATATATTTTTATGAAGCTTCCCTGTCCCTCAAACTACCTTTTATATCCATTTCTGGCTCTCTGTAGTTCCTATAGGAGCCTCTTGTAGAAAACACATTTTATGAAAAAGAAGCACAATGAGGTGAAAAGAATGCCAAGAATGATGGAGAAAGGTGTGGGAAGGTAGGATAGGTGCTGGTATTGGTTTCAGGACTCCCTTGGCACCTTTTGCTACTCCCTGTAGTCCTCCTGCAAACCTGCAATGCAACTGGAAATTCATTTTTTATTTTTTTTTGAAAACAACAAGGGTGCCTCAGGGAGGTTTTCACCCTAATTGCCCGCCCTAGGTGCCTCCGAGGGAGGTTTTCACCTAGGGATCTATTTTTATCTCTTCTTTTTTTTCTTTTTTTTTTGACATCACTAGGTCGCCTCAGAAGAGGTTTTCAACCCAGTGATGGGACTCAAGCGCCTCATGGAGGTTTTCACTGGAGTCCTTATATATTTTTTATTTTTCCTTTGTCTTCAATGAGTGGGTGAAGTGGAGGCTAAGACATGCTCCACTACCATCAATGTCTTATTCAAATCTTCAATGAACTCTCGCTTAGAGAGGGGTTTCTTGTAGACTTTCAACTGATGTCCATTGACAAGCATGGGGATGGCTTCATCATCAATGGTTCTGATTAGAACTGAACCATTGTCATTGCATTTCTCCACAGTGTAGGGTCCTAGCCATCTTGTCCTTAGCTTTCCCTTGAAATATTTGTATCTTGAATCATAGAGTAGTGCCCAATCTCCCTCTTGGAATTGCTTCTCCTTGATGTTTTTGTCATGCCATATCTTTCTCTGAAGCTGAACTACCTCTGTGTGGAGAAGGGCCTGCATTCTGTGTTCATCCAATCCATTGAGCTGGAGTAATCTTTCTTTCTGTGCATGGATGAGGTCTAGGTCCAGCTGAGCTACCATCCTCAGGGTATTGAATTCAAATTCTATTGACAGCAAAGCATTCTTCCCATAGACTAGCTCATATGGTGTGAACCCTATAGTGGTCTTCCATGTTGTGTTGTAGGCCCAAGTGGCCTCAACTAATCTGTCTGCCTAGTCTTTTCTGCTGCTACTCACTACCTTTTTCAGGATCCCTTCCAGTGCTCTGTTATTGACCTCCACCTGCCCATTGGCTTGTGGATGGTAAGGGGTTGAAGTCATGTGCTTGATTCTATGATGTGTGAGCAAGTCTTCAATCAGATTGGAAGTAAACTGACTACCTTGATTTGTGACCAATTCTCTTGGATACCCAAACTTGTATAAGATGTTATTTCTCAAAAATTCAGCTACTTTTTCCTCTGTCGTTGCTTTGATTGCTTTTGTCTCTGCCCACTTTGTCAAGTAATCAGTGCACACAATGATGTATTGCTTCTGCTTTGAAGGAGGGCTGATAGGCCCCACAAAGTCCATGCCCCACTTCTCAAATGGCTCAAAGGTCACTTCAGGTTGCATGGGCATCTCATCCTTTAGAGTAGGTTTCTCCATCCTCTGACACCGATCATACTGGCTGGTATATCTCCTCACATCCTGATGAAGAGTGAGCCAATAATAGCCTGCTTGCAGTATCTTGAAGGTGGTTCTTTTTGCTGCAAAATGAGCTCCACAGGGCCCATCATGACAGGTCAATACGATGTCAAAGACTTTCTCCTCTCTGACACATCTTCTCAAGATCTGATCTAGGCCAACTTTGAAGATATTTCCCCCAATCCAGATGAAAGGGGTTCTTTTCCTTACCATCTTGCTCTTCTCTTTTGAGTACAAGTGTGGCGGAAACTGTGTTGAAACTAAGTAGTTTGCTATATCAACAAACCATGAAGAGAGTACTGAGATCAAAAATAGGTGTTCATCTGGAATTTGGTCATCCACCATTCCTTCTCCACCTGTAGGCAACTTTACTCTAGACAAAAAGTCAGCAAAAACATTTTCTTTACCAAGCTTATCAACAATGGTCAAATCAAACTGTTGCATTAAAAGAAACCATCTAATAATGTGAGAATTTACATTCGGTTTGTTCATTAAATATCTAATTGCAGCATGATTAGTGTGCACAAAGGTTTGATATCTTGTGATATAATGTCTGAATTTGTTTAAGGAATGGACGACAACTAGGAGCTCCTTCTCGGTCATTGTATAGTTTAACTCCGCATTTGACAAGTTTTTTCTTATAAAGTATATGGCATAAGGCAAATTTTCATCAGTTTGTCTCAAGGTTGCTCCTATTGCTATGTTCAAGGCATCTATGTGAATGTGGAAAGGTAGGGCCCAGTTTGGGCCTCTCAAAATTGGGGCAGTCACGAGTTTGCTCTTCAAGGTATCTAGGGCTTCTTGACAGTTTTCTGACCATATAAACTCTACATCTTTACCTAAAAGGCCAAACAAAGGAGAGGCTAGCTTGCTGAAATCTTTAATGAATCTCTGGTAATACCCGGCTAAGCCTAGGAAACTTCTGACATATCTCACTTTTTGAGGAGGTGGTACCCTTTGGATGATGGCGATTTTGTTGGGGTCCACCTGCAGTCCTTGTTGAGATATTGCATGACCTAGCACGCTCTCTTGTGTCATCAAAAATTCACATTTTTCCAGACTAAGGGATAGGTTCATCTCAATACATTTGTCTAGAAATTTTCCTAGATTAGATAAGGCTTCCTGAAAGTCAGAGCCATAAGGATTAAATTCATCCATGTATATCTCTACTACATCATGAACTAATTTAGAAAATATACTCAGTACCGCTCTTTGGAAAGTGGCTGGAGCATTACACAAACCAAAAGGAAGGACCCAATATGCAAAAGTACCCCAAGGATAAGTGAAAGTGGTCTTATCTTGGTCTTCTAGGATGATCTGAATCTGATTGTACCTACTAAAACCATCTAGGAAAGAGAAAAACTTTTTCCCTGCCAAACTGTATAACACTTGATCTATGAAAAGTAAAGGAAAATGGTCCTTTTTAGTGCCTTTGTTCAATTCCCGATACTCGACACAGATTCTCCACTTACCATTTTTCTTTGGCACTAGCACCAAAGGAGACACCCATTCATTGTCAGAGATGGATAGATGAATCCTACATCAAGCAATTTATGTAGTTCTTCCTTATCAATATCTTTAAGTGTTGGGTTCATCCTCCTTTGAGGCTACCTGACTGGCTTGCAACCCTCCTTGATGTATATATGATGAGTACATACTGAAGGGTGCACTCCCTTCATCTCCTTATAACTCCAGGTGAAGGCATCTAAGTTCTTTCCCAGCAGGCTACACAGCTCCTTCTCCTAGAAAGTGGATAGGGATGGATTGATTTTCAAGGTTCTTTCTAGACCGAACTCTATATTCTTAACACGGAAAGAAGTGGAGTCGGCCACACAGAGATAAGTTGAGGGGTTGTTTTGGGTTTCTCTTACTATGTCCTCTAAGGGTGATACACTGGGAGGTGGATTCTGAATCATATTTTCAGTCATATCATCCTCATCTTGTTGTTTCAACCCCATGGCGATTCCTAATGTACAAAGTGGTGTAGAATAAACTTCGTCGTCTTCTTCCTCCTCCAACCAAAGAGGTAGATCATGTTCTAACAAGGGTTGGGCAGGAGGATATAGGATTAACTACTTGGACATATGCCCATTCTTTATGGTCATGTTCCCAGCTCGACAGCTGAAGCAAGCATCAGTAGTAGCCAACTAGGGTCTTCCCAGAATGAGAGGATACCCAGTGAGCTTTGCCTTTGGCTGGAGAACTAAGAAATCAGCAAGGTACTCCCAAGAATCAATGGAGACCATCACATCTTACACAATCCCCTCAGGGCTCACAATGGAGCGGTCTGCTAATTGTAGCATGGCTGTGGTTTTCATCAAGGAACCCTAGAGGTTGAGTTTGAGCATTGTGTCCTTTGTCATCACATTAATGGCAACTCCTAGATCAATCAAGGTGTGTGGGATCATGGTGCTATTGATGTGGACATCAACTACTGGGCTTCCAGGGTCTAGATATTTGGACAGATTACCTGCCCCAACATCAGATCGAACCACTGCCCTATGACATTGATGGTTGGGGCATCTATCTTGTGCTTTCCTGGATGCCTAAAGCACTTCTCTTTGATCAACCTATTGTATATAGGCACATATTTGAAGGCTTGGAGAAGTAGTATCTTCACACATAAATGTTTCAATTCCCCCAGGAGTTCATTTTCTTTTGGGGTAGGTTAAACTGTCACAGATAGTCTCTCAAGAAAGGGTGGAATTGCTTTAGGTTCACTTTCTTCTTTATCTTCCTCAACCTCCCTAGGTGGAGGCTGACTGTCTGGGAGAACTTTCCTAGATCGTAAGTTAATTTCCTGAATCTCCACAGCATAAGTTGGGCATGATGGTTCCCCATTATACACTTGTTGAGCCTGTCTGTTGTTCGAGTTCAGATTCGGCTGGGCAGGCATTTGGGGTTGCTTTGGTGGAGTAGGAGGTAATGGTTGTGGTTGGGCAGGTGGTGGAGGCAAAAGAGTGGGAAGAGAGTTGTATTGGGGCCTCCACCCCTGATGAGGTGCATTCCACTGAGGTGGTGGCTGAGCATAGGATTGAAATGAATGGTTGGCTGGTTGGGCATGATATTGAGATGTGAAGGACCAAGGAGGAGGTGTGGACCATGAAGGATGAGCGGCGGGACCCCAAGAAGGTATGGAAGTGACTTGGTTGGGGTTGTAGTATGTCTGGGATGTCCCTTGAATCCCCTGCTGATATAGTCTAGGTCCATGTGGCCTCCTTTGGTTTATGTAATAGAGTTGTTCAGTGACTCCCTCAGCCCCTTGATATATAGCTTTAAGACCAGGTAAGGAAGGACACTTGTCTGTAGAATTATTTTCTTCACAGACTGAACAAACATCTATAGAGTTCAATGGGCATCCATTCTTAGGATGCCTCCTGGTGCACCTAGGGCAAAAAATTGCCAAATCCCTCTCTGCTTCCTCTTGTTTCCTTCTGATATGCAAGGTATCCATTTGCATGGCAAGATTCTGCAACATCTCAATCTTGAAGTCTTACATCATGTTTCCAATTTCTCCTTTAATGGATGAGTTAGAGGAAGAGGTATTGGTTATGGGTTGACTCCCCCTACCTTTCTTTCCGGCTGCTCTAGAATGGTTTCTAAAAACAGTCTTTATGTCCTCATAGGATAGTTGGTAGATGCCTCCCCTAGCCAATAGATGGAGGGTGTCTAAAAGATCTTCCCAAATTCCCCTGAGCAGGACCAACTTCAGAGATTCAGGGTCAAGTGTACACCCAACCCTTTTATAACTGAGCTGGAACCTCTCCTCATAGTCTTCCAAGGACTCATCGCTTCTATAGTCATTCGGAAAAATTCCTCTTTAGTATCTTTTGACCTACAATAGTCTCGATACTTGTTGTTAAAGGCTTGTTGCATTTGAGCCCAAGTTGTGATGCTATTGCCAGGTAATCCCATGAACCAGTGCAATGCAGAATCCTTGAGAGTAGAAGGGAACAATTTCAACTTTTTCTCATCTTCTGCATAGTCATAGGTTCAACAGATAACAGAAAACTCAAACAAAAAGGTGTTGGTATCTTCTATAGTCAGACCATGGAAATGAGGTAGGGTGGAAGGGCTTATACTCTTCATTTTGGTGTCCCCATTGGTCTCCCGAATAGGAAAGGTACCCTCTATTCTCTCTCCATTCCCCCTATCATTTTTGTGTTCAGCCATTGGCTCGAAAGGAATGTTTTCTTCTTCTTCTTCCCTATAGGTTCTTCAAATATGTCTAGTTGTTCACCTAAAGGTTCTTCTTGACTGCAGCCACTGAAGAAGAGAGAAGGTTGGCTGTGTGAAGCAGTGGGGGTGTTGGAAAAAAATTTTCCTAAATTATCTCTATTCCTATGAGGCATGAAAGGAAATATTTTTGGTTGGTTTTTGTTTCTTTTTCCCCACATTGATAGTACCTACAAAACTGAAATTGATTGAACAAAACAAATTGCAACTAACTGAAATGAACTTGTTGAAATGAAATTGTAGAATTGAAAAGGAAAGCAAAAGAAATGCAGAACTGAAAGAAAGGAAATGACTAATCTACTTTTGCTGAAATGGAAATTGCAGAATTGAAAAGGAAAGCAAGGAAATGCAGAACTGAAAGAAAGGAAATGACTATTCTACTTTTGCTGAAATAAACTATTAGCAGAATGTTGCAATAGAAAATAGAAGAAAGCAGTAATCACAGAATACTTTGACGCTTCCCCGGCAATGGCACCAAAAAGTGGTGAGCACCAGTATTGCAGCAATAATGCTGCAACTCCTGGGCTGCCTACTTTACTATTATCAACTCGGTAGTTCGTAACAAACTTGGAAGCGACGGTGTTGTATGCACAAGTACAAGTTCTTACTGCAGGTTGTCACTTGGTTAGCCGACGCAAGATCACTAGGAGCTCAAGCCAACTTCTATGGATTCTAGAAGAAGCTCTATATGTGATGAAAGGAAAGAAATATGGATGCTATTCTAATAGCAGAAAGGAGAAAGACTAAAATGTAAAGCAAACCAAGTAAACCCTAATTAACCAACTAACCCTACTTTTGCAGAAAGCACTATGAAAACCATGAAAAGAGTGCCATTATCTATTAAAAGAAGTAAACAACATCTAACTAAGCTATTTTTGGAAGTAAATGAGCAAAAAAAATCTTTTTGGATTTTTATATATTTTTATGTGAATTTGACATGCATGTAATTTATTATTTGTGAATGTGGCAGCGAATAGGTGGTGTTGAAGGGTGGTTTTGGGACATCAAAGGATGTAGGATGGTGTGGTTGGGTCCTAGGAGGTGTCAAGTGGCCTTCTAGAGGCTTTTCCCAAACTCAAACTTTAAAATAAAGCCCACATGAAAATCTACAAGAGGACACAGGAAATCTACAGGAGGAAAAATAGCGTTCTACAGGAGGCCTACAGGAGGAGGCCGAGAGCAGTTTTCACTGTTTTGAAGGTGTGAGAGTGGGTGGAAAAGGTGGATGAAGGTTGGAATGAAGTGTTAGGGCACCTAGGGTCTACCAAGAATCATTAGGAGAGAGAAAGATGATTGGATTTTCTTAAGGAGAGAGGAAGAAGTTCTATGGAAAATGTAGGAAACTAAGGCAGAATTGACGGAAGACTTGGGTGACCTGTAGGGCATGGATCAGATGGAGGATGGGATGGATGATAGGCTGGCCTACTACTAGAAGAGATCTGCTGCATAAAAACTGACAGTCAACCAAGGAAATCAAGCAAGCAATGAAATGAGTGCATCTAGGAAAACAGAGTTTTGCATCAAAATAGTCTAAACTATGATCTATGAAAGGAAATGCTGAGCAATGCTGCAAGAAAGGAAAGAATGAAAGAATATTGTTGTAAATAAATAAATGAGCATGATGGAGAAGTTTTAAAGCAAAGAAAACTAGACTATTAACCAACTAAAAAAACTGCAAACACTAGAAGTCCTATGAATGAGGAAAATCTATGTTTTTGGGGAAGCAAGAGGGTCTTTGCCTCAGATCATGGTCCCAAAGGGAGGGAGAGAGGCCAAGGCATTGTTTCTAGCCTTTTGGATATTTTATTTATCACTGCTTAACCTGCTATAGAAAGCACAAATGGAAGCAACCTACTAAATCGTCAAAAGCAACCTCTTCTTAACCATAAAAGAAATGCATCTAATAGCAACCTAATCTACAAACTAAAATGAAACATACAAATACAAGTAAATAGGAGTTTGGCTGCTTGGATTTGGCCCTAACCCAAGAACTTCAGTCCTCTAAGGTAACTCAGTGTGAACTCAAAAAGGATTCAATCTTTATTTCCAAAACAATAGCAAGATTACATGAAACTATCACAAACAATAAGCTCGAAGTTGAGTAGAGTTTACATAAGAAAAATTCCAACAAAAATATGACCCTAGTGAGGCCCTAGGCCTCTCTACTTATACAAATGAAGCTATCAACAGCTTCCTTAAAATCAGGGAGGCTTGGCTCCCAAAACTCGAGATAATCATCGGTTATCCTTCACTTGCTTCGTTGCCTTCTAGTGCATGACTTGGCTGCTTGTACTCTGAGTTGAATGAAGGGGAATTCGAAGTGAGGAGTAATAAATGAGGGGTATTCCCTCCTATAAGTCCTCTCCTTTTTCCACTTCGAGTTATTGTTTCCATTTGTCCACTAGATCCTTGACTTTGACCACAGAATTCATCAATAATCTGCATTAAACACATATTAGACCACATGGCATCATAACTAACTCAACTCACTCTATAAGCATAAATATAATCAGAAAATCATACAATAAGCTAAGAGAATGGTTTATTTGACTAGGTTAGGAGGTAAATGAGCCCATATAATTACCCATTTATGAGGCTCATCAGCAGATGAACCCCAAGACTCGCTAAAGCTGATGGAAAATTTTAGATCTCCACCAATAATGATGTTTTTTGGCGAAGTGATGGAGAGGTTTAGGAGTTGATTCCAGAAGGCCTCCCACCCCTAGAAAGGCCCATATTTGTCGATGACTCGAAGATCCATACCCAGGTCAGCAGAGAAGATATCTATCCCAATGAAACCCTGCCCTCCCCAAGCAGATTTTAGATTGATGAAACTAGGGTTAAATCCCAGAGCCAAACCACCAAATCTCTTGAATGCATCGAGGGAGAGGAAGGTCCAGCCTGGTTTTAGATTTCCCAAGATATGGGTTATGTGATTCGCTTCACCAAGGGTTTCTTGAAGGAAAATGATGTCAACAGGGTTGGATTTTAAAAGCCTTTAGAGGGCTAGTTTTTTCAGCGAGCTAGCCATGCCCCTGCAATTAAAGGATAGCCACTACATGGGGGTAAATGTCATGGGTGTTCACTGTTCGAAGAACCCGGTCCAGAGAATTTTGCCTGCCAGAGGCCACCTTGGCCCCTGCCCGAAGGATAGCATGTGAGAGGAAGGATTTGTGGCTACAGGGTGGTTTGAGGGGTAACGAGGGAATGGATAGGCCTATGCCAGAGTGTTGTGAGGGGGATTCGGATGAGAGGGAGTGGGGGTGCAAATTGTATGAGTGGTGTGGGGAAGATGATGTAGGGGGCGGACTAGAGAGTGCCTCTAGGGGAAAGACGGGGAGGTAGTAGAAAATACAGACTGATGGGAGATCAGGGGGCAGGGTATGGGAGGGAGGGTGGCAGTTTGATCTAATACTGATGCATTATGCAAATGGAGTTCAATGCATGCAAAAGTAGAAGAAAAAACAAGGAGAGGTAGAAGAGGAATACCAGAGGTACGTGCAACTTCAGCTGATGCCCTAGCTTGAGTCAATGACGATGATGGAGGTCACGAGGAGCTGCCAAAAGGTTGTTGAACCTGTTGAACTGAGATCGTCTTCCCAAGTGAAGAGAATGTTGCCGGCATAGTCTTCTCGAGGGTGACTGAGCTGGTCTTGCCAATCCCGCCCTCTTTTTCCAATGGTGTTTCAAGGTTTTTTTGCACCAGGGGGCATTCTTTGTAGAGTTGCCCGACTATGTGACAGTAGAAAATTTTGAATGGCACACCCTCGTAATCTAGGATTTGAATCCTTGTAAAATTTCACCATTGTAGAGTAATCTTCTCCTCCAAGCCCTCCCAAGTATCCAAGTGCACTAGGATGTGGGCTAGCATGCGATTTTTGGACTGAATGATAGATTTATCATAATCCAGAAATGTGCCCAGAGTCTTTCCAATTCACACGAATACTTCTTCTGACCAGTATTGAAGGGGACAACTTGGTAAACACACCCAAAGGGGTCCAGCTCTGATCTATTCTCTTTCTAGATCAAAGAGAGGGCTTCATCATTTTAGTAGGACCAGGGCCATTTCAATGTGCCAATATCGGGCGAGCATCATGTTTGTATATTCTTCCAGAGCGAAGTGGAGCGTGAATCATCCTCATGGTAGGATCTATACCTCGGGTGGTTGTATGAAGATTTTCCCCCAAATTTCTTTCACCCATAACCCCATACGTTCCGCCGAATAGGTTCTTCCATGAACCCTACCCACCAGAAGTTTTCCTATCATGTCTGCTACTTCTCCCATGGTGAGTCCTTCCCCAAATTTGATGGTGAAGTCCTTCCCTGAGGACTTGACACACTTAGCTTTCCTTTTCCTTGTTCTTGGCATTGTTGGGTGGTCCTGTAGTGGATCCGAAGGACTCAGGGTTTCTTGTTGAGTTTTTTTTAGCCTCGATCCTTACCCTGATTACAGGGGTTTCAAAACATCCTGATGGAGGGGCCGTAGAGTGTCCGTCGCAGCGCTGATGGGAGTGACGTGACCGAAGGCTTGAGTCGTTGGTATTGCAAGAATTTCAAGGGTTGGGGAGGAGGAAGGGTTGGCGGAGAAGAGGTGATCCACAGGGAGTGAGGGATCAAAGGATAGGGATGAGCAGGCAGCCAAGAGATTTAGGGTTCTAGGAGAGAGCGGGGGGTAGTCAATGGCTAGGGAAACAATGGAGAGGGTAGCGATGTGGAGGGTGGAAGCAGATAGCCCGAGGAGGGAGACAACCGGTATTGGGTTCGAGTATGACGGAGCTACGGAGGAAACAATTGTCAGCTTAGGGTTAGGTCGGCAGAAAATTGATTGTTCCGGGATTGAGTCCGGTGAGTAATCAATCGGTTCCAAGTCCATATCCTCCATGTTGAGCTTAGGAACGGAGACCGTAACTGTCAGTTTGCGGGAGCAGGTGCAGGAAGGGGAAACTGGTGGCAGAGGGAGCCAAGGGGATTACAGAGCTTACAGTTCCATTCATAATGTTTACTTTTGATTTATTTATTTATTTATAATTTTTGAATTTCGCTTATAAATTATGGAGGACAGTTTGATATATATTATTTACTACTAACATAGATCCATCTTAAGCACTGATATAACATGAGCAGAGAGGGATCAAATTACTTTAGGTGCCAACTTATTTTAGAGTGCAAAAAACAATGTGTAATTTTTAATTGTTTAAAATTATTGTATTTTTGAATGTTATAGAGATTACATAACATATGCATTGAGCCATTTTATCAAAGCACATTAAACTGGTTTTTTTATTATTAATATATTTCTAAATATATGTCAATATTAATTCATATTAAAATATTTTACTCATAACTCACACTGGATATTTTATTCTATATAACATCAAAATATTTTTTTTAACATTTTTTTCCTATACATAGATATATATGATGTTGATATTACGTGTTAAAATATTTTTGAAAAGTATAAGGTTTAAATATCTTACTCACATATCTTACTTTACATGAGATAATATTAGGTCATATATGCAACTAATTAAATATGGATAGCATATTTTTTTCCTTTTTATTATAACCAACATTGTTTTTCTATTTAGAGAATATTTTATTTTTATTTTAAGTGGGACGAACATACTTCCATGTCACGTCGCTTTTAGAGAATGTTTACATTGTAAGGCGTTCCCTCTGGGAATAACTCACCCAGTTGCCATTCTGCACTGTTTTTCATCGTTAGATACAAGCCCTTGAAATCTCTCCTGTTGGTAGAGATTTCAAGGATTGGTATAGCATCATATATAACTGAAAGCCCACTTCATGGTACTTGAACTGGTAATTGATACTGAAAGAAAACCCTTGTTCTTCCACCTTGTCCGGGAAAGATGAATAGGAGGAATTCTTTCTAGTCACTGCCCCAAAGTGGTAGGTGCCTGACCCCTCTGCCCGGCATGGTCCGAAGGGCGCCGGTCAAGACCTTATTGATGAATACCTTACTGGTTCAGGAACCATACTGGTTAAGTAACCTTGCCTTACCGGTTAGAACATTTAGATTCTATTCTTCCCCAGTAAAGGAAAGCGGTGTTGTTCAGGAAAGGCGGTAAGAAGGAAATATGTAGAGTTCGTAAGGTAAGCTTTTCCAATCCTAGATACCTGCCTCACCCCATAAGAAAATCTCTCTCTGCTCCTGGTAAAGGGCAGTAGGCAAGCAGTAGTATTTTCTGTTCCTCTGCCAATCTTGCCTGGATTTATTTCCCTCCCTTTAATAGCTGAGCCAAATTGCTCTTGGTCGGGCATTTGTTTCACTCACTCACAGGGGGGGAGGTTGAACTCATCTCAGGTTTAACCTTAAAACAATGTTAGAAGATTAAAAGTTCTTCTACCATTAGCTCTCATTTCTTTAGCTGTCAACTAAATCTTGATTTTTACAACCCTTTAAGTTGTTGATCTTTATTATAACCCATAAAAATATTGTAGGCACTCATTGGTCATGTCCATGACCAGAAACAATAATAGAATCCTACACAGGAGCACCCAGGAACGTTTGAAAACTTCAATTATATATTGTTTGTTCATTGGGTTTTGCATTTGCTAATGTGGGAAATAAAGGTTCGAATAAAATTCACTTTGCTTAAGCAAGTTGATGGAAAATACTCCCTAACATTGTTCATTTTATTGAGCCTGGTACTATTTTATTACACATATAAGGAGAAATAAAGAAATAAAGAGAAGTTATATAGATTTTTATAATATACCTCCGTAAAATAGAAATGAAGAGAAACTATATATATTTGTGAATGGATTTATGATGGTTTTTTCCACATTTTTTTCTTTTAGGGTTATTTTGATTAGGTTATAAATTTGATTCGTCAAACACATTTTGTCCATTTTCTTTTTAAACAGTTTAGCATGGAAAAGAAAGGATAAGAAAAAGTTGGCCCTCTATAAAAATTAGTGTTAAAACATTGAAATTTGATTTTTTTTAACTGTTCATAATTGGGAAGGATCTTTGAAAAATAAAATATAAATGGATTTTTTCTAGATGAAAATAAAAGTTAGTTAGTGTGGGAAAAAAGCTTTGAACAAAAGTCACTTTGCTTAAGCAAGTTGATGGACAATATTGCTTAAAACTATTCATTTTATTGATCTTGGTAGTGTTTTATTACATAGCTAAGGAGAAATAAGGAGAAGTTACATAGATTTTTATAATAAGCCTCTCGAGAAGATAAATGAAAATGAAGAGAAACTATATATATTTGTGAATTGATTTATGATACTATATTGTTTAATGCATTTATGATGGTTTTTCCATATTTTTTTCTTTTTAAAGTTATTTTGATTAGGTTATAAATTTTATTCATCAAATAAGTTTATTTTAATGACCATTTTCTTTTTAAATTCACATCTTATATTTATTTTTACCCAACGTTTAAATATAATGTTATAGATGTATATGTTTTATATTATTTTAAAATTATTAGCCATGTTCATTCTTAATGTCAAACTAACCAATAGTTTGGTCCAATTATGTGTAGTCACTATTTACATAATTTCAAAAGTTTTATTAATTTCTTGAAAAGTTTTTAAGTAGCTTGGTTTACCATAATTTATAATGTATTTTGAAACATAACTAGCCTAGATTAGTTCATTAAATTTATCTGATATATAGATATATATATCTGTGTGTGGGGGGGGGAAAAAAATTAAGTCACCTATCAAATTCATGGTTTGAAAAATGAGATAACAATCTTGAAGTGTAAATTTTAAAATGGTCAATATTTAAAGATTATTAAGGAATTAAGACTTCTGTGATCCATAACATTGTTTAGAAAATCTTCGGCAAAATCACATAACCAATCTTTTGTCGACGCGTTTCGAACCAACCAGTGTGGTTCATCGTCAGGACAAGTTGAAGAACCAATCCGGCTTAGCTTGATTAAATAGAGTGTGCAGAGACTTCAACGGCTATAATGCCAACGGCTAATTTTGACCAGAGGTCCTAGTCAAACCACTAATTTTATTATTAATATTCTTAGAAATAGCTAAAACTTATAATTCATTATTATTAGTTCATATATTAAGAGAATTCATTAGTTAATTTGAGCATATCCAAATTATAAAAAAAAAATATAGTCTATTTTTTATTAATAATAATCTATATAAATATTATCATTCAATATTATTTAAATTTAAATAATAGTATTAAATCACTATTATTCTAAGAATTTTGTTACATTAGGTAATTTGTGTATTTATTTAATAATAATTATTTAAATCTAATACCCTAAAATATAAAAATTATATAATCCATTTTTTATTATTTAGACATAATAGTCATGTATAATCGTTCATATTTTTTATTAAATAATCTATATATATTATCATTTCAATTTAAATTTAAATAATAGTATTAAATCACTATTATTATACGAATTTTGTTACATTAGGTAAATTGTGTATTTATTTAATAATAATTATTTAAATCTAATGGTCCAAAGGTAAAAATTTTAAAACTAATTGAGTATATCTAAAATATAAACATATATAATCATTTTTTATTATTTAGACAAATTAGTCATGTATAATCGTTCATATTTTTTATTAAATAATCTATATATATATATTATCATTCCAATATTATTTAAATAGTATCAAATCACTATTATTCTAAGAATTTTGTTATATTAGGTAAATTGTATATTTGTTTAATAATAATGATTTAAATCTAATGGTCCAAAGGTAAACTCTAATATATTATTTTTATTAATTATTTAATTACAATGGCCCTAAAAGAAAAATCTAAAATTATTAATTTTAATTTTTTATTAAAATTATTAAAGTTAACTCTGTCATTAGGTAATTATATTATTACTAATACGGTTTAAAAAGAGTTTTCTAGACAATAGTTAAAGTGAATTTTAATTCCCAAGTTATAGTAGAATTAGAATAAAGGCATAAATAGTTGAAACTATGGAAGCAAAAATTCTAATCTAATTATAATATACCCAATAGTATCATAAAGGGATAAGGTTAATTAATTAATAACTTAAAATAACTCAAACACTTCATAATAATAGGACTATCTCGCCAAAAACAGAACTTAAGGGGAGGGAAGACAGAAACCCTAAGACCTAACAAAAGGGGGAATGAGGAGGCTCGGAAGACAACGCTCGGACCCAGCAACTGCTAATCCTCCAGCCATCATCCCTATTGAGATTGTTCGGCCTTTTCTCAATCTCCAGGGCCTCTCTAAATTTGCGATGGTGAAATTGCGCAACTTTGGCAATGACTTTAGCCTCCTCTATACAAACATGATGCATAGTCTTCTCTGCATGCTCAGCCAGGGCTGAGGACTTGGTCTTACCATGTCTTAAGTCAGCCGAATGCTCGCTAATCCGCTGATTGATAGAGCGACCAGTCTCACCAATATAAGGGGTCCCACAGGAACAGGGAATGACATAGACGCCCTTCATGTCCTTAGGGTCAATCGGGTCTTTCACCGACCTGAGGGAGCCACGGATAGTGTTGAGAGGTCTAAAAGTTGTGGACACATCGTACTTCCTCAGAATCCTCGCAATCATGTCCGTGGTCCCCTGGATGTAAGGAAGGTTCACACCCAAGATATGATCTTTAGGAACCCTTCGGATTGAAGGCTCCTTCTTGGCCCTGAGGAAGGCTTTAAGTAAATAAATCTTTAGAAAAAATTACATACGAAAATCATGAAAATTTGTACTTTTCAACTAAATTATATATATATATATATATTCATTTTAATTTTCATATTCAGTCATTAAAAGAAAATAAATTTCTCAAAAGTTCAGGTTGATTCGTGTTGTATTTCCATTATAATTATGATTGTATCAAAAATTAGGTTTTATTTTTGTTGTAAATCTTATTATCATGGAAAATATGTTTTTTTAATTAATTTTATTTCTGTAAATTTTATTATTATAAAAAATGATGAACTTGCATCATCAACAATGTTGGCATACTTTATTCTGCCAAATTACATAGCTCATTGTAACTATCGAAAAAAAAGTATCCAAGCAATGAACCATCCTATGGAAAAGCTTCTTTGTGAGTGTTGATTGCATCATCACTGCTCTGTCACAAGAAATCTTTATAGGTGAACCATCAAGTAACAAACGTGAACTTCTTGGAGACCTTTCTTACAGTAACTCCCTCCTTAAACCTAGAAATTGAACTAGTAGGAAATGAAATGACCATGCTAACGTTCACAACATTCTCATTCTCCATTACACATGGTGCTACTCTCGTCTTCTTACTTTCCTTTGGAACCATATGGGAAACAATGTTCTCCACTGTCACTCCCAGACATAGATAATTTTTATGAATGATGTCTTTGTAGAGAAAGAAGCACTACATTGATCTGAATCTATCAATAAGTATAGGTGTGACTTGTGTTCACTACGCCTAACAATGAAGTTGCAATCTAAAATGCTCGGTGTGGTGGTGTCTTTAGCAGATGTAGGCTCTCAACCCATGCAATACCGCAAGTAGAACTTTGATTTGCACCTCCTCTTTTGCATCCGTGCACCAGATCCTTAACAGTCCTCAACGCACAAGCAATCAAATGAATCACGGTTCACAGAAAAGACTCACACCGTGACACACACAAACAATAATCTAATCTATGTACAAAGGAGTATTATTGTTCAAAATTTCATGATCATAGCTCCTCTCATGAGAGAGGTAGGGCCGAACCTGCTCTAATACCAAATAAGAAATTAGAGGACAAGACATGGTGCACAAATTACTCACATAACTATTCGTATATTCAATTTCAAAACCCAAAAACATGCCACATAAATAGTGCATCATGAGATCCAACAATTTCTAAACCAAGAAATTGCTTGTTAAGAAAATGTCTCAAGAAAACTCAACAACCAACAAACTAATCTTACCTGTATACTATTGTAAGTATTATTCCAAGTGAACCTCCATAGTTAACAATCTTGTTACATGTTTTTTTAAATGTATATATGTCTAACTTATATATTAATATTTTTTATCAATTATTATTATTAGTATTTTAAATAATGTTATAGTTTAGTTAACTCTTATGATATTTTTAATTACGGCGTAAGGCATTCCCTCTAGGAAGAACTTCCCCAGTTGCCACTCTGCACTCCTTTGCACCGTCAAATCCAATGTTAGATGATTGAAAGTTCTTCCACCGTTAGACCCCACATCTTTAACTGTCAACTAAATCTGGATTTGTGCAACCATTCAATGGGTTTATCTTTATTATAACCCATGAACATATTGTAGGTACTCATTGGATGTGTCCATGATCAGCAACTGTGTAGAAGTTCCCAACGAGAATTTGAAAACTTCATTGATATGTAACCTCTTCTACCTACGGCAAAATCTTTAACCTAAAAACAATAATCAGGTTCCACACTCTCCTTCATAGTTAATTCTTGTATCGTTGGTTCCATATAGTAGTTAGAATGCCAAAGCCTTGGCATCAGAGCTTCAAATTTTGTAGCATGCAATAAGTTATGTCAGCTTCACCATTTCTATTTTTGGATATTGACACATATCATCATTAGTCTATTTGTAGTTAGACTAACTACAACTAGTTTAACCAAGTCAAACTGAACACAATTCCATCAACTCCACAATCAATTCCACCAAACTCAACTGATTGAGTTCTAACTGAAGTCATGCATGCAACAACTCAACTGACTCATAAGAAAAACGTACTTCCTTCTGACAGCTGCATGGGCCACATCTGTAGCTCAAACTGAAGTGCTCCAAGAGAATAAGATCAAGTTTATAGTCCAAATATTATTATGAGACAATAATATTTGACTTTTCTATTTTTGACAGCCAGTCTAAAAATAGACTTTGATCACCCACACATGAAAATATTGATCTCGACATTATTATGGGAATGTATTGTATGTGACACACTAGAGCTCTTTTTTTCGAGGGAAATTCCTATTTTATAGACTATAGAAAAGTAAATGTCGTTTGATATGCAAGTCAGATAGCTTTCGTCTTTTTAGTGACAACACGTGAATCGAGATAGCAACCTGGAGAAAAAGGACAAAAGCTATCTACCTTGCATGTCAGACAGCGATTACTTTTCTTTTCTGTGATCTATGAAATAAGAATTTGCTTTTTGTAAATTAATATTAAATAGCATAAACGACATCCTTGAAGCTCACTCCTTTCTTAGAAAAACCAAAAGTCAAATGTGAGGGGACTTATCATAACTGCAGCTACGAAGAACGGTGCTTCAAAAGCATACTTCAAACGATAACACCAACTAACTTCCCAGTGAACTCCTTCATGATTTCTTTAACGTTGCCCTACACGTTCATCGTGTATGTGTCATATTTTAGTTGGTAGATTTCTCTGTGAAATCCATCGTGAATTCTTTCACGTCGTCTTACAAGTTCAGTGTGTACGTGTCATACTTTAGTTGGTAGACTTTTTGGCAAATTCTTCCATCAATTCTTTGACGTCGTCTTACAAATGCAACGTATACGTGTCATATTTTTGTTGGGCAGGAAGACAACGAAAATGAGAGCTTGGGATTTGGCTGAACAGTGTTTTCCCAGCCCAAGCTCGCAAAGAGAACACCTTTGGTGTAAAATAGCAGTAATAAAGATCAATCGCAAAGAGAACGCCTTTGGTGTAAAATAGTAGTAATAAAGATCAATAAAAGTAGAAAACAAATGTGTATGTGTATATTATAAAAGATTTAAACTTAAATTTTAACATAATTTTATTTAATTATAATATATTTGGGTTATTAATTATTATTAATTTTAACATAATTTTATTTAATCATAATATATTTTTGGGTTATTAATTATTATTAATTTTATAATAAAATATGATTTTTAAATTTTAATTAAATTTTTTAAGATGGTTTAAATAATTTAAAAAACAAAATAAAATTTAAAAGTAAAAATTTTCTCATGTGATTTTTACTAAAAAACTTTGTTTAATTCATTATGGATCATAGAACTTTGATTATAAAAATTAAAAGTATTATTTTATTATATAAAAAAATCATTTTTTTAAAACAGAAAATTTCAATAAACTTTTATAAATTGATTTTGGATCATAAAAGTTTGAATATAGAAATTAAAAGTATTATTTTATTATATAAAAAAATCATTTTCTTAAAACAAAAAATTTTAATAAACTTTTATAAATTGATTTCAATTTAATTTTTTAAGAGTAAAATTATTAAATTAATTTGCAAATCCATTTCAAACACTAAGCAATTAAAGATAAGTTTAAATCTCTAATAAATATTTAGATATATTAAAATTTACTATATTGACATATATTAAATCCCATGCACATCACTTAATTTCTTGATCGAGATTCACGACAAAAAGACTGTTTGAGGGGAAAGCTTTTGAGACTGAATTTTTGTTTAATTTAAAATATAATTCCTGTAGAACGCTGGGTCTCGTGAACGTTATTAGAATTCATTCCATTCACTGGAAAATGAAAGGAAGTGAAACGAAGCCCTAAAGAAGTAGGCTATGACAGAATATTTCAGTGCTCGCATCAGCATTGTGAAGTTCCTGTTGTACGTGTAATTTCACCCGCTAGCATGAAAAATACCAGAGGCGGAAAATAAACCAACACCGTTTGAACAAATTGGTCAATTGTTAGGTAGTCTTATTTATAGAATTCCATAAGGTAATGGCAGGTATGTTGAAAGCAAGTGTTTTTCCTGTCTTGAAAAAAAGGGTAATGGCAGGTATGTTGAAAGCAAGTGTTTTTCCTGTCTTGAAAAAAAGGGTAATGGCACGTATGTCAACTTGATATTGCCTTGTTGGTTTCCTAAATACAGAAATAGGGAATTCTGTAAGAGCATAAGCTTTGTATTGAACAGAGAAATCACAGTCCTGGCAAGTTTTCTTTATATAAGTTGATCATGGAGACTGCCCAAAATGGAAGAAGTGATGAGATCCAGACTGATGATTACAAATCATTCTCCGAAATATCTCCCAGTACGTCTCCTCAAAGAGGACTCTTAGAAAGCAGTAGACAGTTAGGAGGTGTAGAGAATAAAGCACAAGCACCGAAGAAGCCTGAGAGGTCACTTTTTAAATACTTCATTAAGCCTCCCAGAAGATCAGGCTTTCCGATTCTTTATGATTCGCCTACTGCAACATTTCAAATATTTGCCAATCAAAGAACGCCAGTGGAGTCTCTCCATGGTCTCAAGAATGGCGTCAAAGTGCCTTTTGTTGGAGAAATCAGGTGGGTGGTTTTGAAGGACGCAGGGAAAGATTGGCTACGAAATCCCAAGAATTGGGCACTGTTGATATGGGGCATTGCCGTAGCAGTATCTGGAGCTATCCTTTTTTTGGTTCTGGTTGGCCTTCTGAATAGGGCTCTGCCTAGAAAAAGTCAGAGGGATGCCTGGTTTGAGGTCAGTAATCAAATTCTAAATGCTCTCTTTACCCTGATGTGCCTCTACGCACACCCAGAGCGTTGTTATCGTCTTTTACTTCTCATTAGATGGAAACCAGAAGACATTGTCAAGCTTAGAAAGTTCTACTGCAAAAGTGGAAGTCACAGGCCTCATGAATGGGCGCACATGATGGTAGTCGTGGTACTTCTGCAAGTGAATTGTTTTGCACAGTATGCGCTCTGTGGTCTCAATTGGGGTTATAAGAGATCAGAGCGTCCAGTTATTGGAGTGGGTTTGTGCGTTTTTGTTGCAATAGTTAGTGCTGCAGCAGCTGGCCTATATCTCATCCTCAGTCCGCTCGGAAAGGATTACAAAGCTGAAAGTGATTTGGAGGCTCTCGTAGATCTTACTCAGATGGGTGATAACTCTGTAAAGGGCAAAGCTGCATCCGTTCTGCTTGAAAAGAGAGGCACTTTTCATGCAAGAGAGAGTAAAAGAATGGAACCTAAACCGGAATGGCAGGGGGGTCTCTTTGATTGCTACAGTGATCCTTCTGTTGCATTTTTTTCAACATTTTGTGGGTTCTGTGTTTTTGGGTGGAATATGGATAGACTAGGATTTGGGAACAAGTATGTGCACATAGTGACCTTCATTTTGTTTTGTATGGCCCCTTATTGGGTTTTCACCTTGGCTGCTGTGAATATTGATAATGAGAATATTCGGAAAGGCTTTCATATCACTGGGATCATTCTTTGCGTGCTTGGGCTTCTTTACGGCGGGGTTTGGAGGATTCAGATGCGGAAGACGTTTGGCCTACCTGGGAATGACTGGTGTTGTGGTCAGCCTAATGTGACAGATCTAATGCAGTGGCTTTTCTGCAGTGTTTGTTCTCTCTGTCAGGAGGTTCACACCGGAAATTTCTACGAGGCCTGTGATGTTAAACGTTATTCAAAAAAATACCTTGGCCAAGATTCACAAGACCTGAGAGATCCTTCACCCAGATTGGCTCCCTTGGGTCATGAACCAGCATCGCTAGCTGTGAATTCACCCTCTTGGGTAATATCTGACACGTCACCAAATTTGAATGCTCACGCTTCAGTGTCGCCAGTTTTGAGTCCTATGCATTATTCTATTACAAACTCTGTTCCTCCACAGGGTTGGTCCCTTCTGGGGGAAGGATCGACATTTCCTTTGTCTAAATTTTTTAGAGCAGAAACTCATATTGCTATTTCTCCAGCATCAGAATCCGAGGATGCAGATAACGTGGCAGCTGAAAAGGAAAATCCAAAGAGGGACGGCTATCCAATGAATGCACCCATTCCCCAGAGCCTGGAGAGATAAGAACAGGTCATTTTAAGCCATTGCTTAACGTAATTCTACTCCTATTTTAAGCCATTACTTAACGTAATTCTACTCCTATGGAAACTTTCTTTACATAATTCTACTCCTATGAATTTTCCTGGAAAGTTGTCCAGTATTAAGATGCATTTTGACATTGTCTTGTCCTTGGCAGATTATTTTCTTTGTTTGATAGAAACGTTCATTGGTATTGTTCTTTAGTCCATGAAACCTTAACTTACTTAGAAAGGGTTGATTAGTGCAGGAACAACTCTTCGAGCTTTACAGATCATCCATCAGTCTTTTATGTTGCTCCCGGGGACTATAAACGTACGAGATGTGAGAGAATAACAGTCAATAGTTTCTCACTGATGTATATTTGCCTGCAAATACCCAAAACATGAGATTCTGATTTCTAACCGTGTTGATGCAATTTAATTTTGCTTTCTCATCTAAATTATTTGACTGAATCCTCTGTAGTGAGTAGTTAGTAAACTGTTTTAAGACAAATTGCATTACCTGTGCTGAACCACATCCTAAGATGGAATATTTCCCATGTATGGTTTGCATTTATGTTCGGTACAATCAAATTTAATGATTTATAGTTCTATGGACAAAACTGGATTTTTCTTTCTAATTCTTGATTACTATGTGGATCCAAAACTTTGGACTTGGAGCTACCAATGAAGAGGATTTAAAAAAAGATCATGCGTTTATCTGATCTACAACCTGTGAGGGAAATTTTACCTGTAACTAGCTCAGGATGCCTCTTCATAAAGCACTACCTTCTGGTAACAAAAGTGCAAAAAGGCAAACCTTCTAGAGCTGGGAGGGAATGAAGAGGAGCAGTGGGATGCTTACACAGGTGGACTAAAAGTGAGTCATGTTCAACTCAAGGAGACAAAGGATGAGCTGGTCTGATTAAAAAACCCAACCTTAGGATTCTCTACCTCCAGACTCGGTTTCAAGGCAGTGCTGTGGTTGTTAAAAGATCGGCCTGATGGAATCTAATGGCGGCGGAAACCACATTCGAAAATCAGGTCCCCACTAAAAGCTTGAAGCAAGGATCTTACAAAGAACAAGGTCCCAACCTGTGAAGTACTACATAGTACAGAAGAGGATTCGACATGGGCCAAGTCGATGTACTTTATGCAAGCTAGATGAGGAAACTACAGGACATCTTCATCTTTGTCCATATTCTTCCCAAGTGTGCGTTGGAATGGATAGCCTGACAGGGGCAAGAGGTGCTGGGCGAGGCGAAATTAAAGCAGTATGTACTGCTTTACACACTGGCAGTAGAAGCTTGCGTTAATTAGATTTCAAAGCTTTATTCTTGATAGTGTGATTGGGAATTTGGTTTGCCAGGAATGCTAACGCTTTTAAGGGAGATCCATCCCACCTTTCCATTGTGCTTTTCAGGGTAGATTTATATTTTTTAGTTATATAACTCTTCCCAAAAAAATTTCCTGATAGGCAGTTTTTTCATGATTTTGATGGAGCAAGCCAAGCATCTCCTCCGAAATGTAAAGCAGGTGGCATTATCTTTTTAAATGATGCCCACTTTTCAGGGTTAAGGCCAGATTGGAAAAGAATTTGACAGTTATGCTGAGCTCTCTGCTTTGAAATTGGTTGTTAATTTATTTTCTAAAAAGGGGCTAAGCTTTAGATTTTTGGTGATACATTGGTGGTAATAAATTGGATAAAGGGTGAATTTAGAATAGGGATCTGGTCTTATGTTTGATCAGTTAAAAGGTCGAGCTGTTTTTAACTCCATTTCTTTTCTTTTCTAATCATGTCTACAGAGAAGTCAAGTCTGAAATTGATCTCTGGTTACTGAATTTGTGGTAATAGATTGGACGAAAGGTGAATTTAGAATGGAAATCTGGTATTTAATTCTGATATTTGATGACCTGAAAGCTCGATTTCTGTTTTTAATTCCATTTTTTTTCTATCATGTTTACAGAGAACTCAACTCTGAAATGGATGTCTTTCTATAGTAGACTCCAGTTGTTCGAAGCTGGTCTGTTTTAGAATTGAAGGATGGGCAAACTATTTCAGAATGCATCCTTTTAGTCTTAGCCTTAAAGTAGCTAGAAATCTTATTCCAAATTGGTCCTCGTCCTCTGTTTGTTATTTTTTTTCCAGAGGGGAAATTTCCTTTGAAGAAGCTATATTTGTTATTTTTTTCCAGAGGGGAAATTTCCTTTGAAGAAGCTCTATATATTACATCATGGTGCAATATAAATTTCCTTTGAAGAAGCTCTATATATTAGATCATGGTGCAATATAAATTTCCTTTGAAAAAGCTCTATATATTACATCATGGTGCAATATATTACAACCGGATATTCCGTACATATTTCCTTTGAAGAAGCTGTATATATTACATCATGGTACAATATATTACAAGGGGATATTGTACATATGTTGCATCAACAGCAATCCAGGTGGTGCAATATAAATTTCCTTTGAAGAAGCTCTATATATTACATCATGGTGCAATATAAATTTCCTTTGAAAAAGCTCTATATATTACATCATGGTGCAATATATTACAACGGGATATTCCGTACATATTTCCTTTGAAGAAGCTGTATATATTACATCATGGTACAATATATTACAAGGGGATATTGTACATATGTTGCATCAACAGCAATCCAGGAAGTTACAAATAGTTACATCATGGTACAATATATTACACCGGGATATTCGGTACATATGTTGCATCAACAGCAACCCAGGACGTTACACATAGCTGCCCAGCGGCCCGAGCATGTATCACGGGTCGAACCCAGGTGGGGAGGCTAATAACTGGGCATCCCATCCACTCCGGATAACTTTATAGGCCTTCCTTGTCCTCTGTTATATATACTTGTGGTCAAAAGCTCTTGAAGTTATTCAATGACGCCGGATAACTTTATAGGCCCTCCTTGTCCTCTGTTATATATACTTGTGGTCAAAAGCTCTTGAAGTTATTCAATGGCGCATGTTTGACAGGTTAATTTCCTTTGGTACAAGCTGAATGCCTTAGGATATGTTGGGAAAGTTGTTATGATTTCTCTTTTTATAAAAACTAACCTTCTCTTTGGAGGTCATATCATGGGGATGTTTATGAGGTTTTTGAACCTGTTTTGAGAATTTATGATTTATATGAGCAATATTAGGATCACACTGTATGCTCTATTTGGACCGATCATGAGTCTATTCAGGGACATAAAATTCTCGCGGGGATACTCTTGGAATTCCTTGTGCATATGCATAAGGTAAAGCTAAGCTATTTCAACATTTGACCATTTATTCATGGAGCAGATTTACTAATTAATAGCTGGTGGTTGTTAAGGATGATTGTAAATTCATCTACAATTGGCAACTGTAAATCGTTCCTCCATGAGTGAACATCAGTGGATTTCTCGACTTTCCAGCGAATCAAAGCATGTTTAGGATGCATGGGGTTCGTGCCGCGTGAAGAGGAGAAGAGCATTGCTACAGGCAATGGCGAAGCACAACTGTGTATTGATCGACTCAGGAAATAACGATGTGATCCTTGACCATTGGGCTTTCTATATGTTGCAGCTCGTAAGCGCGGGGTCGAATAGTAATCCTACGTCTTTAATGGCTGCAGGAACACGATTTGGATCCCAGACATCAATTGTCACATGAACGAGTTTTGGCGGGAAGAAGAGGATCAAGAAGATCCACGCACAGAATCAAAATGAAAATGGGTCAAAATGCTAGAGCGGGTGAAGCACGAGGAGTGGAGCAAAGGCATACAATTTGAAATGGTTGTTGTGGAACTGGCCTTGCCTGATCTTCCCGGGTTCAACAGAGAGGATAAGAATTGCTTCATGGAGGAATGCTTTACACTTGACCATTGTGATGCATTGTAGGAGCAGCATGTAGATGTTGTAGCGGCCGTGAATGAAGATGAAGTCGGCGGAGGTAGAAACTGACGATCTGGTCAATTGAGGTCCGAGCAGTTCTTCAAGTCTGGTATGGTCAGCTAGCCTTGCACTTGATTGTTCGAGAGACTCGAAGGTATGTATTTTTTATTTTATTTTATTTGAGTTTACATAAAAGTTTTAAAAGTGTGCAGAGTGGGTTCTCTTATCCAATAAGTGCTTAAGTTTAACACTAAACTATAAAAAGATAAGTCATATATATATATATATATATAAATTTAATTTATAATTTAATATTATTTTTATCTTAAATTTTATTAATTTTTATAAAGTTAATTGTATTAATAAACTGTTTTTTAAACTTCAAAATTATTTGTGATTGCTATACTCTCAAGAGTTTGAAAAACTAAAATTTAAAATATGGTTGACTCTTCTCACACAAATAAGTCAGCAGAAAATACCATTTTTGTGCACAAAAGCATCTTTTCTCCCTCTTAAAAAATGAAGGTGCCTTCCACCACCACAAATGTGATATGTTTGTAAAACAATCCTTCTGAAATGAAAATCAATGGTTGTTACATGAGACAATTGCATGATTAATTACATATTAAAAAAGGAAAGGAACCAATTGTTGTAACATGAGACAATTGCTTGATTAATTACATATTAAAAAGAAAGCTAGGCAAGCTTGTCTATATGGTGTTAGTAGTGGAGTAAATTCATAATGAGTAATTGCCTTCCATTCATCACATGCCTTATAAAAGTTTGACTAGGAAAGTTAGCCTTTCTCCAAATCCAATTACTCTAATGTCATGAGCACTTCATACATAAATACATTATTTAGCCATTTTTTTCATTTGTTATTTTAACAATTCATACAAATAGCCATTTTTTTCATTTGTTATTTTAACAATTCATACAAATAAATGTTGACAAATACAATGACTTATTATATTTTCATATTTAAATAATGTGAACTATTATATTTAAATAATGTGAAATATAAGATATTAAGTATGTGATAATTAAATATCAAATTAAGAGATTATAATTTAAATAATATTAATTATTATAATATTAAAATGTTAATTTGTTAATAGATTTATTTTAAGTGGCGAGGATGAATGATTGTTATCTTTTTTACCTAAATTCAATTTCCGTAATTAATATGTGAATCTTTGATTTTGTTATAATGATTTGGAGCTTTTCTGTGTTATTCCTTGAGGACAAAAAAATAATTTTAAATAATAATAATACTAATATATTTCATATTTAAACATATTTCTTATAATCAAGTTTTTTTTCAATGAAATGTTGTATTGCTTATACAATCCAGGGGTGAAAGCATGAAGATGGGTTACACTTTTCGCCCAAATATGATAATGAAATTTCAAGTTTTTCCTTTTTTATCGAATTGCACTCCTCAAAATTCATATAAGCATTGTGAATTTTGATTGGGAGTAAAAAGACAATATGTGGAGAATTATGTTGTCTTAATGATATTTTTTGCAACAGAAATTATTGTTGTATAATCTCTCAATTTTCCATTAAATGCAATATATGTCCTTATAATTTTTTGCAAAACTTAAGAGGTATGTGTATGTTCACATAGCATAACTTAGTCTAAAATGTGTAATTTTTAACATATATATAAGAACACGATCTACACGGATAGAACTAAGTTTTTCATTTTTTTATTTTTTTTATGCAAAACTATATTTTTTTATTATTTTTCGAAGTTGACGAAGTAATATTTCAATTGCATTTTGGACACGTGTTCACATAAGAATTTTTTCAACTTTTTAAATAAATTGAAAAACCAAGAGTACCCTTTTGAAGATGACTCATAAATGAAGATAATGGTATTTTTTTTTTAATTTTCGTTGTGTATATTTTGTATTATTGATTTTTTATTCAGCTCCTTTCAAATTGTCCAAAAAAATTTCAAGTGTTATGTTTAAAAGAAATTGGATGAAAAATATCATATGAATTCGAAAGTGTCAAATTCATATGCTATTGGAGAGATGATTCTTTCATGAATCCAACATGATCAACTTTGCCACTTAAGGGAAAGTTCTACCTTAAATCCGATAGGGTACAAAATGGAGTTGTAGAAAAATATTCAGAAGAGATGTTGAAACTGTATTTTTTAGTACTTCAAGAGTCCGATCAAGCACTTAAACTTCAAAATTCAAATTTCTCGATCGAGCGTTAAAATAACCATTGATCGAGTGGCATTCACGGTTAATCAACAGCTCAACCAAGCCATTAAAAAGTCTAACCTGCCAATGCCCCTACAAATTTTTATTAATGGTATTAATGTTATTAAAAATATAGCTTGATCGAGCCATAACTCTCGATTGATCCGTCAAATCGGTTTAGAAAATGACTCGATTGAGGGTTTATTTAAACGCTCAATCGAGCTATTTTTAAGTGTTTCAATAGCTCGATTAAGCATCCGTTTTTCAGCAAAATGCACTCTCATTTCGCCAAAAGGTGTAACCCAACTCCATACTTTGACCCCAAGATTTGTTTATTAATAATTTATTAAAATAGTACAACATTCGATGGATTTTAATGGAAAATTCCTCAAATGCCTTTCCCATTCTTAAAATGTGATGATAAGCTTTAAATTAAATAAATTTTGAATTTTGTAAAAAATATTTAAATAATAATAACAATGAAATTTTGAGTTTTATAAAAGATATTTAAATAATAATAACAATGAAATTTTGGGTTTTATAAAAGAACTTTAAATAATAATAACAATGATTAAAAGTAATAAAATAAAATTTAAATGTCTCATTTTTAGTGACATTAATGCTCATCACATTTCCATTTTTTTAGCAAAGGTAATAGGCTGTATTTTAGCTTCAAGATTTCCATGTGCACCTCATCATAGCTTCAAGATTTCCATGTTCACCTCATCACCACCATCTCTAACACTTCCTCTGCCACTATTGAACAGAAGTGCACCTCCTCTCCCATCTTACAAAGGAAACAACTATGAATATAATATACCATGCATTGAAAAAATGAGTGGATGCAAGCTATGATAGTTCATGGGAAAAGCTAATGAATGCATTTTTTTGTAAATTTGTTCTTTGGAAAAACAAAATGGTGAACAACATGGAGATTACCATTAAAGACAATAAAGATTGTACTTCAACATTTTAACACAATTAACAAAGTAGTGGTATCTAATTTCAACATTAATGGCATAGGAAAATTCGAGTGGCATGCTCTCATGTGTTATCCATAAACTCCCAACCAAGTCACATCCACTCCTCATTTCACTCTGTTCCCATCTCAATCTTGATAAACACTTGAATCTAGCCTAATTTTTTTAATGAAACACTAAAGAACCCTAAACAACCCCAGGAGTGCATTACAAATTTAGGGTTTGTAGGTTTTGTGGAAAATTATACTCTACTTGAACAGGTTGCCCTGTCTTTGATACACAATTTTAATGGATTAGGGTTGATAAGAGGATTAAGGGTCTCAATGTTGAGAATTGTAAGAACTTATGCGATGGTGCCCTGGAATCCCTAAATATTGTAAGGATTTGCAATAATTTAGTTGGAAGAATGTTTTTTTTTATTCAATGCTTGTGGGTTGTCAAAAACGGGTTACAATTGTCCAACACTTTTGATATTCTCATTGGGTTTGATTATTCCATTGGCATTACCTTGATCCTCGAGTCCCTAGCTACCCACTACCTACATCTACAAGAATTGTCTTAATAATTCCAATGGGCCTCAATGGAATATTTCCTTTGTTCCTTGTTTTATCCTACTTTCTTAGTTGAAGTGGATATTTGATTTTGGATCAATTTCACCTTGGTAGAAATTGGAATTTTATGCTAATTCTTTGTACACTTAAAAACTAGATTTTAAACATGTTTTGTCACACTAATGTACTATATCACATATTTTGTCACATTGGTGTACTATTTTACAGGAGTATAATAAAGTATGGTATACAATAAAGAAGATAATGTTTTACAATACTAACAATAACTGATTATTGAACATTATCGTATTTTAAGTTTTAGCATTAAAAATATCAACTAAATCAAAAAATTCATTTATCCTTTTTAAGAGCCAATGAGATATCATTATTGCAAATTGTTGAGGTGAAGACCCTCTCATGCACTTTGAATTATGGATATCATTTGAGTCAATGGATTCTAACCTCTAATTAAATTGAATTGATTTCCCACGAAAATGCCATGATACATAGCAATAACTCTCCATTTCCTTCAATTCCAATAATCCTTAGAAGATTCTCTTTATATGTCACTATTGCATTATTCTTGAAACGACCATTAGAAACAACAATTTTGGTTGATAAATTTCATCATTTGTCTAGATATTTGAACACCAACATGTGTCATTTGATTTTTGGTTTATATTTTATCTTACAAACCTCCATGTGTCATCTTTTGATTGGTCTATGTTCCACCTTTCAATGCACTCCACCTATCCATCTGACTTGGCACCCCCTTGATTTCATATTGTCTTAATTTTCCAAACAATATTCGATGGATCTTCGAATCATTTTCTTTCCACCCTTTTAATCATTACCTCTTCTTCCTTTTCTATTCTTTTTGGAAAGTCATGGTCATATAGTTGTGATTATTGCAAGTGGGCATGCAATTGGGTGATTTGGATTTGGAGCTACATGATCATTGAAAATATTCACAAGGTGTAGGATGAAGATTAACATGGTAAAGTATTCTTTTCCATCTGTAAACAAAATCCCACAATCTTCAAACAACATAACCACCTCAATTCACTTCAATGTTCCATTTCTCTTGGCTTAGGGGGGACTAGTTATTAATACTATCATATTCTTGTATACTATAAACCTTTTGAACAATCATGTACTTTAGATACTTTCAAATCTTTTCGATAATGATTTTGTAGTAAATCATGTTCTCCTATACTATAAAGTTGTTAACATTCATGTATATTACGAAGTAAGGTACATTGTTTCAAATCATTTGGATTATGATTTTGTATTAAGTAATATATTTTTAAATACTATATTAAGTTATAAATATTTATATTTAATTGAAATTGAGAGAGTTTTTATTGTAAGAAGTTGTAGTGTAGGTAATAGTGAGCTTAACAATGTTGTTGAGGACATTGTATATTTTTACTCCTCTTAAAATTACGGGAGGAGAGAAAGTAAATTTTCCTACACTAACTTTTTGTACTTAATTCCTCGGTATAAAAATATAAATTCTTACAAATTGATTATACATAAAAATACACAAATATAACATAATTATTGTTTGTTAATTATAATCCCTCTCTTTTAAGAAAACAAAATTTCAAACATTAATTCACGATGCCCCAATAGAATATTTATTTCTATCTCATGAGTTCACCAATCCCAATGAGATTTCCCATCCTTTATGAGAGGAGGGAAGAGATTTGGAACATTAATTAAGATTTAGAAGATCTAGAGTTAACCTTTGATATTTGATCCACTTATTTTTCCTTTTCCCATTAGTTTCCTCTTCTCCTTTTGATTTCTCTACTCCTTTTTCCATTAATAAAATATTTTTTCAAAGAAAATTTTGAGTTTATTTTATTATTATTTTTTTAATCGAGTGGTTGTTAAATACAATGGTTCGTCCAAGCCATGGGATTATTGTGATTTAAATGTAATGAGAAATATATTAACCTTTAAATTTTTGAAAAGCTTCATATGATGTCTTTACGTAATTTTTTTTTTAATGTTGTATTTTTTTATTACTAATAATTTATTAAGTTAAAAAGGGAAAAAATATTTTATCATCATTATTATAAATATCTATTGAATTAAATTATCATTCATATATATGGGGCCTAATGGGTAGAGTGGAACTTATATGTTAAGTCACTTGGTTTATGTTTATGCTCAAATTTAATGATTTTAAAGTTCGAAAAGAATTATACAGTTAAATTTTTAAAATAAAATTGAACATTAGTAAAAAATAAAAAAGTTGTATATATATATATATGCGCTAAGAATTGTTGTATCTCTTATATATATTTAAAAATAATAAATAATAATAAAATTAAAAATTAAAAATACTTTTTTTTATGATGATGAAGATGATGATTAAGTCGATTAAGAGCAATATTAATATGGTCTATTGGACCTTAAGAAAGTAAGAGATTAGTTGAGATTCTTTAACATTTTATTTTTACGATTAAAAAGAAGGGAGAGAAGTGTTCTTAGATCCCTGTAGGTTTGTTAACTTAACAAGTCAAGAAGGTTGGTAGTGTTGCAATATTATGAAAATTAGAATGAATGTGAGTAAGAGCTTGGCAATCCAAGAGAAAGTGATTTTCATCTTCAACCCTCTTAGAATTGCAAAGGTGATAAACTCTTTCATTCCAAGGTGTTTTGGGAATAAACCAACACCTAGTTTCACTTTGAAGCTCATGAGAATTGGTTCTTATCTTGGAAATGCTCATTTTCTTCTTAACATTGGTTAAGAGAGAAAGATAATTCTCGTTTTTGAGATTGGGGTTGATCACCTCCTTATAATACCTTAGATTCCTTTTTCCTTCTAACTTTTTATCGTCCCACAATTTATCCTTAAATTTAGAAGTAATAATACTTTTATTATCCTTGTTCTTCAAGATGATCTCCTTTGTTACCCCACAATGGTCAGCCAAGACTCGACATCCTTATGCCAGCCCTACTTGAGACGAAGGTGGGGGATTTGGCTAGAGTTAGAAGCAATTTTAGGATACCTATTGGCTTCCATGTTTAGTTTCTTATTATACATGAAATACTTGGTCATAGTCATGCTTTTAATGGAGGAAATGATAGTTTCAATCAAGAGGATAAGGTAGGGATCATTTACTTTAATATTTAGGTTGTAGGTTATAAATTTCCTTTGAATCAACTCAATATTACTCAACAATTTTCTATATATACTGCAACCTCAAACCTCACATCCATATAAAATAGTAGAGGTGACGAGAGTCTCAAAGAGGAAGTTTGTTTTTACTCCATGCCCAAAGATAATGAACTTACAATTGTTTTCAAGCCCATAGTAAGCTTTCCAGGCTTCAATTATATATATATATATATATATATATATATATATATATATATATATATATATTACACTTCTACTATAATTGTTTTTATATATAAACAAAATTTAAAGATTAAAATAATTTTAAAATTTATATATGTTTATTTTATTGTGTCGAGAGGCATGGTATAAATGTTGTAAGGTGATGTTTAAAATTTTAATACATAAAAATAAATAAAATAATAAATAAAAATTAAACTAAATAAAAATATTGTAATGTAAACTTTTTAAATTGGGCAAAATTAAATAAATTAAAAAATAAAAATAACCTTATAAAAATAAAAATAAAAATGACCTGTGGTATTAATGTGTAATATAGCATAAGAGAAATTAAACCAACCTAGATCCATCTTAACTCTAAATTTACCAAGCAAGATGCAAACTTCTTTTAGAGTGAAAAGAAATTTGATCTCTCGAGACTTAATACATTTGCAGTTAAGATGAATCTAGAGTGGTATATTTAACTTTTATATTTTATTGAAATATTACGCTTTTATTATAAGTGTCTATAAATATATAAATTTATATAATTTAACTGTGCATGATATAAATAAAAAAATTAACACACATAAAAAAATAATAATGAGAAACCTATTTAAAGAATAAAATATTTTTTAATATACGTATGTTTTTTTTTTTAATATTTAATTTTTATATTTTCTAGAAATATTGTATTTCTCTCTATATATAATTAACACATATATATTTATTATAACAAAATTTAAAGATTGAAATGATTTTTTAATTTACATATATTCTTTTATATATTTAATTTTTTATATATGTAACTTTCATATTTTATTGAAATATTACACACATATATATAATTGAAAGATTAAAATATTTTTTTTGTTCACATATGTTTCTTTTATATATTTAACATTTATATTTTATTGAAATATTACGCTTCTATCATAATTATTTAACAACTTAAATCCATCTTAACTTGGGATCTTTTAGTGTTGAGAGGACCAAATCTCGCATGTCGGAAAAATCTTTTTTCAATGAAAAACTTGAGGAAGGATTTCCTTGACAGATTTGATTCCTCCCAAAGCTTCATAGATCCAGAGTTTCTATATAGATATATATATATATATCTATATCTATATCTATATATATATATATATATATATATATATATATATATATATATATATATATATATATTTTGTCACTGAAGTGCAAAAACCACCAAGGGTGAATATACTCTATGGCCTCATCTTATCTGAAGTTAGTTTATTATAATTTTTTAATTTTAATTTTATTTTAAATAATTTCACATCTCTATTTGATTTTTTTTTTTTAATTATCGAGGTGGCATTAATAATTAATATTTTATTTTATTTTATTTTTAATCCATCTTAACTACAGATCTCTGATCTAGGTGGCTCCAGAGAGACACACAGGAAAAAGAGGGCTTATGAACGCTTCAAAATCAAAGTGCTCAAAATGACTTCAACCCAAGACCGGAGCATAGATCTCGTCGTCTTGATCACAGAGGTGTGAACGGTTTGTCAATCCGAGCTCGGATGAGGGAGAACGGTCTAGTGAAAGCTTTGGTCAAAGTTGGGTTATGGGCTAGGGTTAAGTGTCCTACAATTTGACCGACCTCAAGGCATAAACCTAGCTCCCGGAATCAGTTGAAATTGAGGCCTCGTTAATTCATCCAATGACCCTTATTTTCTAAAAGTTTAAAAATGAACCCCTCCTTATTAAAAAAAAAAATTCATTAATATGGTGGTGGGCCAGCACCCCCACCACCCCCAAATCTATCATAACAAATTCAAAATTTTGGGCCGATAGGCCATCACCCCCACTGACCCTCCTGCAACCACCTTATAAAATTAAATTAAGTTTGGCTTGGTGGCCATCACCTCGCCGAGCCCTCCACCATACAAAACATTGTATTAAAGGGGTGGGCACAGGCCACCTTCGGTGGACCCGCCCCACACCCCGACACCTTTAAACGCATGCCATATCACATATGATACGAGACCGGCAGGGGTCGAACCCGCCCAGCCCACGTGGCTGGCCCCCAAGCAAGCGGCCCCAAAACAAAAGTCAACAACCGTAATATGACCAAGCGATGGGACACGAAGGTTAATGTGGGAGGTATGGGGTGGGCTGCCTAATGTGGACCTGACCCCCTTTATAATTTAATTCGTTTACAAAAATAATAACATGCAAAAAATAGGAGGGGTGGGGTTTGACCACCTGACCCCTCCTCAACCATTTTCCTAACTTACCAACCTGCCAAATAAATTCATTGATGAATCTGCCCTCCAAACTTTAAAAGAACCCAATTTTCTCAGTGCACGCGCAGATGGAGGAACCAAGAGCAGGCACGGATTTTGAGACAGGAGTACACTGTGCATGCAATTCGAGGCAACATTTTCCAGGACGGGTGAAATTTCATGTTGTCACATTTTGACAAATTTTATATGGATTCAACACTTCTCGTCACCATGAACGCAATGGTGTTGTCCGTGTCTCCATCAGAGTTCTGCATTTTTTTGGCCATTTTCAGGATGAAGGTGGAACCATGATCACTGTAAAAATAGGGAGTGGAACCATGAGCCTTGAAATTTTCCCGAGGAGGTAATTTTTCTCCATGTAAGAATATAGTCAATTTTATACTTGTTTTTCATGGTTTTCCATAGGGGTCACAATGGTGAGGTTAGATTCGCCATTTGAGTTGTAGATTTCCAGTCCACCCATGGAGCAGAATCTTTGAGGAATCTAGGGGGAATCTAAAAGATTCCTTAAGCCCCAGATCCTCAACTTCTCAGAATTCAGATTTTGGATAGTCGATTTTACACTATTCGATGCCACAAATCTGACGGTGCATTCAGATTTCTCATTCTATCATTCTTTTCTTCAGCCACTTTTCTAAGTGGAATGCAGGTTTTAACATCCATGTGCGAGCAATCATGCGATTGATGTCATGAGATCGATGGTCTGAACAAATTTAGCAGTTTGACATCCACTTCTTCATATAGCCCTTAGTTCTGAGATATATGATGTGTTCATGTACTTCTTCTTTATGCATTATGCTGCACAGATCCTTGATTGATGTTTATGCAGGATCTTGTTTCTTACATGTTTTCATGATTCCTTGCTTGATGTGATGTGGAATCATCTATGTGATGTACTTGCCATCATGATTCGTCATGTTATGCTTTGAGATCCCTCTGTTGTATGTTGCTAGGATAGTCTTGTTGTTGTCATGCATGTTTTTGCATTGAGATCCCTTTTATGCCATGTTGGCGAGATGCTCATCATGCATGAGTTTTATGTCATACTGATAGGAGTCTTTTGATTGAGAGGTCTTGTAGCGGAACATCTCTTAGAGCCACTCCTGCGTGAGGGCATTTTTCCTTGTATGAAATCAAAATCACCTTTATGTACATCACTACTACTGACAACACTTAATGCAACGAGATACACCATCTTGACACCGGGGCTCGGAGACGTAGTCCCTCTTGAACAAACTTCGTCATCAACATCTTGTTATTTTATGTTGCCGATGATTATCATGTTCCTATTCTTTACAGCATGCACATGTATTCACTCATGTTCTTTTAAAAATGCAATTTAACACATCATGAAATTAAAAGGTCTTGGAAGGGTCCTTCGTCACACCCAAACTTGAATCAAGTGGTATCAGAGTGGTCTTTGCGTTGATGTGAATTGCAGCGTGAACAATGGAATTTGCAGCGACAGAGGATGAAAAAGCGATGGACGAGACCATGCTAAACATTTCCAAAAGAGTGGAAATCATGTATGAAACTCTACAGAAAGAGACAGAGGAAAAGGAGTGATTGCAGCTTCAGTTGCAAGCCACGGAAGAGGCCCTGGAATAACTGAAGCAAAACAAACATAATCTTCAAACAGAGAACGCTGAATTGAAGATGCGTTTACATGGAGAGAAAGAGGAGAAACAAAGTTTTCTACGACAACTGCAAGCAAAGGATGATGCCTTGGAAAAGTTGTAGCATGACCCATGCGAGGTAAAAAGTAGTTCTCCATATTCATGTATGTTTCCTGATGATGATTTTGTTGTTTTTGAAAATGATACCACAGGAATTGGCTCCAAACTGTTGAAGAAAATGGGGTATGAAGGAAAAGGCTTGGGCGTTAATGGCCAAGGCATTGTTAAGCCCATCAAAGTAGATGAATTATCGTGTCGAATAGGACTTGGGTATGTCAGAAAGGAAGCTGGGGAATGTGCCATGACAATCAGAAAAACACTAACAACGGATGATGAGAAACTCTCATCAGTTCTTTCCAAATTGAAAGAGGAGGTAAAAGATGTTGATTTACTTTTAGTTTCGTTGTCACATAGTATGATTTCTGTTGGAGATTTGGAGATCCCAATTACAAGGACAAACATGAGGCTCCTTACAAGGATGAGACACAAGGAGAAAAAAGAACTTGGTGTTAATAACCAAGGCATAACTCAACCATTGGAGGTTGTGCATAAACATCAATTTGCAGGCTTGAGAGACACCAAGGGAGAATGTTAAAAGGTGCCATATGCTTCTGAGACATCGTCAAAATCGTCAAGGAAAGAGAATGATGGGAATACATCCCCATCATCCCATGGAAGTTTCCATTGCAGGGAAAGATTTGAGGAAAGCTCTCAATGCCATACTTACACCGGAGACAACAAGGAAAGGTATAACCACTTTCGACATGCGAATGTTCATTTCAATTATGATCATGTTGTTAATGATGAACGAATAACATGGCATCGAAAAAAATGTACCTTTTGTGGTTTACATAACCATACATTTTCTGAGTGTTGGAAAAGAATGACAGCACTCAAAAAGAAGAGGCGTGAAAGACCTTCTCAACAACAAGTAAAGAAACATGTTAAGCAGATCTGGAGGAAGAAGACGTATTGCAGTCATTGCGATAGAAATGGCCATCAAAGAGCCACTTGTTGGAGGCTCCATCCAGAGCAATGCCTTAAAGACAAAGCGTCGGTGCATGAACCAGGTGAAGCAGTTGTTCGACAAGAAAAACCACCGCAAGGAGGTGACCCATTCACATTGATAAGTGAAAAATGGTTTCTAGACATGTAGTCATTTCATGGTCATGCTTTTGTAAATCATTTGTTGCATTTTAAAATGTAAAAGTGATGATGTGGTTTCCATCAGTTGTTCAACAACAATGATGTCTGGTCTTATTTTGAGTTGCATTTTAAACTCTGAAAGTGGAGTTGTGTTTCCATCACTTGTCGAAAGCAAAAATAGTGTGTGGCCTTATGTTTGTAAATCATGTGTTGCAGTGATGATGTGTTTTCCATCACTTGTTGAAGCAACAATGATATGTTGGTCTTGTGTTCGTAACTGGGGTATTGCATCCATCTTGTTGTAAACTTGACCACTGAGTATATTTCATAAACGCGTGGCAAGTGTGGGATGCTTAGTTGGTCATGACAGTCAAACATGTAATTTGGAAAACAATGTACTATAGGTTGCAGAGGTAGTAGGTGTCGGCTCGTTGCTTAAGGCTCCGAAGAACAAAGGTGAGGAGATGGAAGTAAGACCTTTTTAGGACGCTTGTGATGCAAACAGGGTACAAAGAAGTTGCATATTATTGTTCATGCTTTTGGAGGACCAAAAGCTCCTTAGTAGGGAGGATTGATCCAGGTGGCTCCAGAGAGACACACAGGACAAAGAGGGTTTATGAACGCTAAAAAATCAAAGAGCTCAGAATGACTTTGATCTAGCACTAGAGCGTAGATCTCATCGTCCTAATCACGGAGGTGTGAACGGTTCGTCAGTCTGAGCTCGTATGAGGGAGAATGGTCTAGTCAAAGTTTTGGTCAAAGTTGGGTTGTGGGCCAGGTTTAAGTGTCCTACAATTTGACTGACCCAAAGGCATAAACCTAGCTCCCGGAATCCGTCGAAATTGTGGCCTCGTTAATTCGTCCAATGACCTTTATTTTCTAGAAGTTTAAAAATGACCCCCTCTTTAAAAAAAAAAAAAATCAATAATATGATGGTGGGCCACCACCCTTGCCACCCTCGAATCTATCATAACAAATTCAAAATTTTTAGGTCGACGGGGCATCACCCCACCGGCCCTCTACCATACAAAACATTGTATTAAAGGGGTCAGCACGGGCCACCTCCGGTGGACCTGGACCACACCCAGACACCTTTAAATGCGTGCCATATCACATATGATATGGGACCGACGGGGGTCGAACCCGCCCGGTCCCCAAGCAGGCGGCCCCAAAACAAAAGTCAACAACCATAATACGACCAAGCGATGGGACATGAAGGTTAATGCGGGAGGTATGGGGTGGGCCGCTTAATGCGGACCTGACCCCCTTTATAATTTAATTCGTTTACAAAAACAATAACATGAAAAAAATAGGATGGGCGGGGTTTGACCACCCGACCCTCCTCAACCATTTTCCTAACTTACCAACCTGCCAAACAAATTCATTGATGAATCCGCCCTCCAAACCTTAAAAGAAACCAATTCTCTCATTGCACGGGAAAATGGAGGAACTAGGAGCAGGCACAAATTTTGAGACATGAGGACACTGTGCACGCAGTTCGAGGCAACATTTTGCAGGAGGGGTGAAATTTCATGTTGTCATATTTTGACAAATTTTATATGGATTCAGCGCTTCTCGTCGCCGCGAACGCAATGGCGCTGTCCGTGTCTCCATCAAAGTTTTTCATTTTTCAGCCATTTTTAGGATGAAGGTGGAACCATGATCGCTGTAAAAACAGGGAGTGGAACCATGAGCCTTGAAATTTTCTCGAGGAGGTAATTTTTCTCCATGTCGGAATATAATCAAGTTTATACTTGTTTTTCACTGTTTTCTGCAGGGGTCACAATGGCGAGGTCAGATTCGCCCTTTGAGTTGCAGATTGCTAGTATACCCATGGAGCAGAATCTTTGAGGAATCTAGGGGGAATCTAAAAGATTCCTTGAGCCCCAGATTCTCAACTTCTCAGAATTCAGATTTTGGACAGTCGATTTTGCACTATTCGACGCCACAAATCTGATGGTGAGTTCAGATTTCTCATTCTCTCTTTCTTTTCTTCAACCACTTTTCTAAGTGGAATGTAGGTGTCAACATCCATGTGTGAGCAGTCATGTGATTGATGCCATGAGATCAATGGTCCAAACAACTTCAGCAGTTTGACATCCGCTTCTTCAGATGGCCCCTGGTTGTGAGGTATATGATGTGTTCATGTACTTCTTCTTTATGCATTATGTTGCACAAATCCTTGATTGATGTTGATGCAGGATCTTGTTTCTTACATGTTTTCGTGATTCCTTGCTTGATGTGATGCGTAATCGTTTATGTGATGTACTGGCTGTCATGATTCGTCATGTTATGCTTTGAGATCCCTTTGTTGTATGTTTCTCGGATACTCTTGTTATCGTCATGCATGTTTTTGCATTGAGATCCCTTTTATGCCATGTTGGCGAGATGCTCATCATGCATGAGTTTTATGTCATAGTGATAGGAGTCTTCTGATTGAGAGTTCTTGTAGTGGAACATCTCTTAGAGCCACTCCTATGTGAGGGAATTTTTCCTTGTATGAAATCGACATCACCTCTATGTACATCACTACTATTGACAGCACTTAATGCAGTGGCCTACACCATCTTGACACCGAGGCTTAGAGACGTAGTCCCTTCTGGACGAACTCCATTATCAACGTCTTGTTATTTTATGTTGCTGATGATTGTCCCATTCCTATTCTTTACAACATCCCCATGTATTCACTCATGTTCTTTAAAAAATGAAATTTAACACATCACGGAAGTAAAAGTTCTTGGAAGGGTCCTTCGTCACACCCGGACTTGAATCAATCTCCCAAGAGCCTAGAGGGATCAAATCTCTTGAGATGCAAACACTTTGAGAGTGAAAAAATATTTGGTCCCTCTCAACGCTTGGTAGATCCAAAGTTGAGATGTATCTAGTCATGTTTTCCACATTAAAATGTTAAAAAGTGTTCCCTTATGTTTTTTCTTTTATGGATATTTTTATTATTAATATTTTCTATGTGAGGCCAACAGAGTAACTTCATGAATCAATTGTATTTTTGCATTAAGAGAAAGCATGAATATATACAAGGAGAGGGAGACTATAGAGTTTCATCTCCCAATGTCTCTTCATCTTCCAATTTCTTTTATTGAAAAAATTGCTAGTGTAATATGTTGGCATGCTTGACAGGGAAAAGTTTGAAGACAAAATGGATCATTTTTCACATCTTTGCTTCCACCAAATGAGTCAATACAACTAGGACACAAGACCAGAGAGTGCCAAAAAAAATTCTTCACTTTTTTCCAATGTATTAATTATGGCACCTATATTAATTAAATGAAAAGTTTTTATTTTTAATGTAATAAGTAATATAAATATATATATATATATATATATATATATATATATATATATATATATCACATTTTTTAATGCAATAATCTATAACATTTCTTATTGTGATATTATTTTAACAATTCCTATCTCATAATTAGATGGGAAATTTTTCTTTTTGCATTAATTTTTAATGCAAGAACTATCATCTATATAAAATAAATTTAAAAAAAAATTAAAATTTATATATATTTTTTATATTTATTAAAATAAAATAAAAATGTGTGAAAATAAAAAGATGTCAAATTTTATTTAATATATAAATATTGCGATTATAAATATTTATTATTAAAACTTTTAACATTTTAATTTAATTATAAAAATAATAAATTTATTTATCTATTAAATTATTCTTATACATATTTAAATAAAAATTTACTTTTTATTATTTAATATTAATAATTTTTTTTTTTTTTATTACTTACTATTAATATTTTATAACTTTCTTTCAAAATTGGGCATCGAGATTTTAATTTGCAGAAATGGTCAACACAATTTACATAATGGTGCACTGAATTTTTATGATTTGATAAGAAAAATTAATAGGGGGATTATTTCTAGATGATAACGTGGAAGATTGGCATTAAATAATAATGTTAAAGATGACACACGCACTTTGATCTCCAATATTAACATTGATACTTTCAATCAATTATTACTTAACACCACCCACTAGCTTAGTGTCATGTTCAAGGAGTATTTATGGCACAAATGCTCGCTCTATATTCATTGTTATAGTTTTGTTACTCAACTTCTCTTTTATGTCTCTAAATTCTCCCAAGTGGTCACATTGTAATTTGCTTGTGTTCCAATCCTCAGACATGTTCTTTTTAATCCCTAGACAAGTTCTTTTTAGTACATTTCCAAACTAATTTTTTTTATTGTAAAGGTATCTTTTCGGTTTTTATTATCAAGCTTCCTGGTGCATTGCTATATGGGCTTTCATACTTGAATTGATGGATTTGAAACCCAAAAACTTGCTCCTAAGGAAACTGTTGTTTTTTAGAGTGGTTTTGAGGCTACTAAGCGGAGCATTATAGACATGGCAGAGTGACAAAACTTGGTTTGAGTTGTACATTCTTTCTCTGAGAGGTTAGTGATATATTGAACCCAATCAATACATTCTACAAATGAACTAATTCAAGCTCACCACATGTGTTAATACTTGCTAATTTTGTCTGACATTAAACCTAATAGTAGAAAACTATATGTTCCTTGTGTCGTTTGTTGTCGATTGCATCCAAGATGGCATAATATTCTACCAAGAAGAAAAGAAGCAACAATGAGGGCTACTGTAACCGCCTCCTCCCACATTTGCCCACTTTCGTCAGTCTACCCGGGTTAAACATGAGCTGAGGATCACTATCATAAAACTTAACCTCCTATATGACCTTAAGGAAATGGAGTCGACAAAACAAGACCTTACAAACCTCCCTCAGGTGCTACAGGACCCCCAGGAGCTAATCCACCACTCCAAGTGCCCAACCCCTGAGTTAACCTAGTCATTCAATGAATTAAACCCCTAGTTGCTCCCGTGAAAAGGAATGCATGTGAATGGAACCTTCCACTTGCTCCCACATTGCTTGCAAGGAGAGAGATGATAGTATTTTTTAGCCAATTTTGTGCTAGAGATTGCGAGATTTAAGCCACTTTTTTTGGGCTACTATCCAAACCACTACCTGGAACTTGATGAGACTTTCCAAGAAAAAAAATGACACCAAGATGAAGCCTCTAACAAAAAAAATTGATCAAGGACTTGTTATGACCTTCCCCAACCGGGAATCACATTCCATTAAACACTTGGTAAATATGCAACCTATAGGTCATGAATGCAATTCTGAACATAAATGATTGAAAACTTGTTTGAGGTTCAACAGGAAGGGCCAATGCCTTCTCACATTATTTGTCATATCACCGATTAGGTCTTGCATTCGTTATTCATTAAGTTACAAGTGAAAACATGAAAAGAGCCATGACTAAGAACTGTCATATAACCATGCTTCTAACCATCATATAACCAGATAATAAATAATGAGAGAACAACCATTAAAGCCACATAATAAAAAATACATTTCCTCATCAAATGCAAGAGAAACATAGCTCTTATTAAACATAGGAAAAATCAAACCAAGTTCAAGACTTCCACGTACCACTCGACCATAGATTGGCTGAACCAAATATTTATTTCATTCAATCACCCCCATACCATATTCCAAGCATGAATGTAGGATCTCATGGGATAAACCAATCCAAAAAAATCAAGGGAATCCATAGGTTAAACCACCTACACCCTCATCATACCACGATCTCACCTAAATGAGTGCCAAGATCACAAAACGAAACCAAGCTTGGATGCCTCAGAATTTCTTCTACAATAACTTGAGGAATTTTCTTGTCTCCACCGTCAGGCTTTGCTATGTATCCTGCCATTACCGATCAAGGGATTCCTAGGCCTTTGAGAATTTTCCTGAGACCGCCTCACCCGAATCCGAAACCTTCCAGCAATCCAAAGCTCAAACTGAGAAAAGTCCCATCACACCATAACTATCCGAAAATGGCAAGGCAAGGTTAAAATCCACTATCCAACCCAGGAAAACCCATGCCAATGACAACAAAAGAACCAAATACCAACATGCACATACCATGCATGTGAAAACCATCTAGGAAATCATACATGCAACCTTTTAGCTATAAGTATTCCCGCTACAGTTACTTGATCTAACTTTTCCTTGCTTGATCCTTGCTTTCCTTGTCCTTCCTTTGCTTTGCTTTCATTTCCTTTCCTTTCCTTTCATTTCCTTGTTTTCCTTGCTTGCTTTCTCCTCTCGGTGCTCTTCTCCTCTCTGAAATCAATTCCAAAACTGAACTAACTAAAGGTTGTGAATTGATCCTCAGAATCTTTTTTTACCATTGACGCCTCTATTTTCTTCATTTTCCTCTATTTTCCTTCAATTTCCTCCTCACCTGTAGCTTGTGACCTTTCACCTCCCTTTTCTCCTGATTTCCTTTATTTTCATAAATAAAATGCAATTAATGTCTTTTCCTTTGCCTTCGCCAATTTCATTTAGCCATAATAAACCAAATGAACACTCATGCTAGGATGTTTTACCCAACATTCATCTTGGAATAAGTGTCCCTTGATTGTGGTCTTATTTTGTCTTTATTAACTTTTATTACATGAAATTTTAACCCGTGTTTGTTACAGACCCCTCCCCCTTAGGGGAACACCATCCTCAGTGTTCTCTGACACCTACAACCAACAAAACTGCTTGAAATAAAAGCATACTTCCCATGGAGCTTTATGACTTAGCTTGTTGTAGTATTTACAATGAATAACCTGCTGAAAAGCAAACCAACATACCGCCTACTGGAACTTTATAACGTAACTCATTACAATATTTACAATAACAACCACATATACACTCATGCACATTTGCTTCAACCAAAAAATAACCATACTGTCTATGGAGCTTTATAAATCCATCTCGATACAATATTTACAATAATGTACACATATACACTTATGCACATTTGCTCAACCAGAAAATAAACTGATACGATGTCTTCATACATAACAAGGGAATCTAGAGGTTCACACCTCCACCCTCAAAGTAATACTAGGATTCACATCCTTCCTAGGAAGTACAAAATCCATTACCAAATTCAAACCTACATATGATGTCCAGTGCTACAATCCTACGCCACTTTTCCTCTCGGTGAACAATTATCGACTCATTGTTCTAGGGCACACCCCCAATGTTCATCTGATTCCATCTTTAATGCTAATGACCAAAACAAATACATCCTCGACCTTCCCTTCTCTGTTACACATTCCCTCGGGCAATCCGGTCACCCCCTTCTGTGCAGCCACTTACCTTCCAAGTTCCCTGACATCCTCTATAATGGGGGATCCATCCCTGGAAAGGTTTCTGCACTTCGTAAGTTCAAAAAACCAAGGCACATCCCTGCCTCAAAGCCATCATCTCGTTCATAGGATGGTCATGGAAATCAATGGACACTATTGGGTACCAGTGTCCCACAATGGCCCTGCTCCTGAAGTGCTTTACCAACATACTGTTGCCTGTTCCAATTCCTTTTATTGCTGCTACTAATTCTCGCAATCATTTCCAACCACCCGAACTAAGTGTTTCCCTGCTTCCTATACCAAGCACATAATTTCCATTAGAATAAAAGGAATTGAAACTAATTCAAATCATACCTCATTGGTGGCCTGTCAATAAGGTACACTTGTAATTATGTTTACTTCCTATCACAACAAGTCAAACTAGCTCTTTTGATAAAATCATGATCTATAAAGATATCATATCCAATTAGCTCAAAACATAACCATCATAAATCAAAACCATAGATCACATGTAATCATTATAAATCAAAGTCATAGATCACATTCAAATATAAAACTGAAATAAACTACTGATACTTATCTTTCAAATGATTCTTTTTCTTCTGCATTTGTTCTTTATCCTTTCCACACACACATTGAATCAGTTTCCATACTTGGCAAGCACCTAACGCCTTCTCATTAAGCAACAAGGAAACCCAGAGACTAAACCGTCTCCTCCCTCAATATCAACAACAAGGGTATCCTGAGACTAACCACCTCAACCCTCAATAGCAACAAGGGCATCCCGAGACTAAACCACCTCAACCCTCAATAGAAATCAACAAAGGCATCTAGAGACTAAACCGCCTCAACCCTCAATAACAACAAGGGTATGCTGAGACTAAACCACCTCAACCCTCAATAGCAACAACAAGGGTCATACAATACCATACATGTATGTCCCATCACATTGTACAACATATACACATACACAATATACAACACAACACATACACCTACACCCAGTGTATAACATGACACATACACCTACACCCGGTGTAAAACACCACACACACACCTACACCCAATGTACAACACCACACATACACCTACACCCGGAATACAACAAGACACATACACCTACAGTCGGTGTACAACATGACACATACACCTACACCTGGTGTACAACACAACACATATACATACCCATCGTATAATACCATGAATACACATGCCACGATACAACGACTTCACAATACATGTAACACCATACCAAATATATACAACACAACATGTACGACATGTACACATCACCACCTGCATAACATGTACACATCACCACTTGCACAACATGTACACAACACCACATGCGCACAATGCCACATGTACAACATATACACAAGACCACATGCACACAACACCATATGTACATAGCACTGCATATCCACATGCCCACAACACCATATGAACACAACATTGCATATAAAACATGTACACAACACCATATGTACATAGCATGACATATAAAACACGTACACAACACAATATGTACATATCTCCACATATACAACACATACACAACACCATAGGTACATAGCACTGCATATACAACACGTACACAACACCATATGTACACAGTACCATATATGCAACATGCACGCAACACTATATGTACACTGTACCACATATGAAACGGGCGCACAACACTATGTATGCAATATGCACACAACACTAGAGATACATCATGTACAACAAATACATAATAGTAGTATTCCACATCCATAAACTACACTGTCTCTACCAATAATCATTACTTCTAGTGTCTTTCCACTAGCCATGCTTGTCCTGACATGTCACATATTCCACTGCTTTCATTCCACTAATGTATCCCTCATCATTACCTACTATAACATAAACATAGGCATAGTATATGTTATCACTGAAAAAATTTCAATGCCAAATGTCTTACATTTGTTTGATGGTAAAACACATAAATCATTTTTAGCAGTTTCACAGCGCAACATCTTTTAGGTGATTTCGCAGCGCGCTGCGAAACCCCTGTAGCAGCCTGTTTCAGCTGAAGAAACTCTGTTTTCTGCTTTTACTAGTCAATTTCTAAAAGCTTTCTTGAGCAGCTGAGAACTTAATTTTGCAAACTGAAAGAGGCTTTTCTTCCTAACATGCTGCACTACCAAAACCTCTTTCAGTTTCTTCAAATTCGTTCTGAGGTGGGAGGAATTTATGGTTAAACTTGCGCTACGAAACTGCAGAAAGTCAAGATTTGTCTACTGGTTTTAGTAGTGTTTTTCAAAATCAGTTTCTGGTCACATGAAAGGCTATCTTGGAATTCTGAAGGAGGTTTCTCTTCATAACATTTCCAGATACAATAACCTATCTCACTTTATTCGTATGTGTTTTCAGTTTGAAGATAAGAATCTTTTATTGAGACCCTAATTTCAGAAAACGGATTTTTCCCTGTTTGCCACGTGTTTTTCAATGACAGTTTCTGGACAGCTGGAGAAATATTTTCAAAAACCAGGAGAGGTTTTTGTTCTGGACAACATGGGCTACAAAAACCTCCTTCAGTTTCGTAAAATGTGTCATGGATGAAGAGATAAAGGCTCTGCAATTTTCAGGGATCTAACCCTAAAAACAGGGAAACATGTTCCCTAATTTCTAGGATTTCTCATCAGCAGTTGGGTGACCACGTGGGAGGCTTCATCAAATTCGACTTCATGGAGTGTTAGGTGTCAAAGAATGTTTTAAATTCTTAGATAAGGTTTTTGAATCATGATAAGGAGTTACACTCCTAGTTGTATTAGGTCTCTAGGACTGCTAGTTAGGTGTCATTTGCATTTAATAGTTAGTTTTGAGTGTCATTAGGTGTCACTGATGGCAAATTCGAATTCTCTTGATGAGGGATGATGGAATCCTAATTGTAAATGCTTTATATAGAGCAATAGGTTGAATTAGCAAAGGGTTAGAGACTTTTTGGCTCAATTGTTGCTCTATGTGCAGACTGTGTATATTTTTAACCTAATGCAGAATTTCTACTTAGACAACTCAAGATTCATGAAGAGTTATTGTATGTTCTTGTTTTGATGGCATCTTCCAATACTTACATTGCAGTGAGGTTTACTTATGATACTCAGAATTCATCAATGATGCTCTGACTTCCTTCATAGATAAACTAAATGTGTTTCACTGTTTTATATTTGCATTTCTGCACTTGAACTCTATAATGCCTTGACTTCCATGCTAGGTAGAATGTTTTGGCTTCACTACTCAGGATTCAAAGAGGGTTTTTAATGTCCTATTGTCTCATGGCTTTCCTCTTTCACTAACTTGCAGTGGTATGAATACATGTTACTTAGAATTCATCAATGATGCTCTAACTTCCTTCATGTATTTATAAACTGTGTTTCCTTGCATTGTATCTTTGTTTTGTTGATGTATAAAAACTCTCTATGCCCTGACTTCATGTTAAGCTGATCTTGCTGTGGTACTGAACATACTTTGACTCCATAGCCCAATGGTAGCCAACCTTCATCTTTCAACCTATAAACATATACAATCACAAACCATAGAGTTAGCCATCTATCTTATTCTTTAATCAAAATCTTTAACCCTTTGAGAGAGCCCTCTCAGGCTGAGGAGGCTAAGCCTCAGCCAAAAGTTTGGTTTGAAATAGTTACTCAAAGTCTTCCTGATCAGCAGCCTATCAGGGGCATGATTTTGTGATAACAGTATAAACACGTGATATCAATTCATATCCACATGATACTAACCTCGTATATTTGTCTGGGCTACTTTGTCCACTCGATTCTAGGAAATTCATGCCATTCACCTGCATAAAAAATCATTCCTTCACAAAAATGATACTTAATGAACCTGTTAGAAAACGACATACATACAGATATAATCATTAGCATAAAGCAATCATTATCCTTGACAACCCTATCAGAGAATGACATACATCCATACATATAAATATACATAAATACACATTAGCATAATCATGATCACGACATAATTACCAGATATCATAATGTCCAGGTTAAGAGAACTCCCTTTATTCATGCAACACATGCACAACATTGAGAACAATAGTTCCCAATATAGCTAAGGAATTTGACACCTCAAATAATTAACATTACCTTTCCTGTTACCTTTCTCATGACTGTTGTGCCACCAACCATTTACACCAATGGACCCAACAAATCCAACAAACTATCATATTCTTGCCTTCAGTTGTCCTTATATAAACGTCAGCTTCATCTAGATCTTACCTTACCTGTTGGGTTTCATTCAACTTCCTCGAGCTCCATTAACCTTCCTCTTTCTCGAATAACTCCCAAGACTCTCAAAACATAAAAGGAAATAATAAGAACAAACAAGAAGAAAAAGCATGAAAAACAATAAAAATACAACACCATAAACAAAGTGGCATGGCCATACACCAGACACAAGAAAACTGAAAATAAAATGCAAACAAATCTCAAAGCACTGAAGCACAAGACTCTCAATAGATACCATGACTCAATCCCGATGGCTTCCCAATGCTTCCAAGGAAAGGTTCAACCTGAGCCTTCTTCAAGACTTCACAACAATGTCTTTTGACATGAAATATGCTACATCATACTGCCATAAACACATAATTTTCAATGTATAAAATAAATATAACAATATACCAATTATCTTACCTTGTTGTGCTAAGCACGTTGCCTTGTAACTGAACACATACATATATCATCTCTCAAGAGACTGCAATTCCCTTGACAAATCCAACCATAACTATAAACCGGATAATATACATGCCAAATAAATGTACATGACTCTATCACATTATCCATATAATGTCAGACAAAATAAAGTTTAAGAAGACTTCCTATATGCAAGCACTTATCGTTTAGGATTGTGGTTTCCAAACATAGTCAAATGAGTTCTCACCCAATTCCCTTCTTTTACATTTTTCCTTGCTGCAATTGAGTCTTATTATGCACTATCACATCACCCATATGTTAGTTATATAAACAAATAAATTGTTACCTGGGGATGCTAATACCAAGCATGTTTCCCTGCAACTGTTCACACATGTCAATCACATGTTCCAAATATCAAGACATCATATCTACTAATTTGAAATTAGCCCTTACCAAGTCTAACAACCATGTCATAATCAACAATCAACTCACATTCATTAGTCATAATACATAACGCTACAATTATCACCTACTTACACTCAAGTACATATCAGTTGTTCTCAACACATGTTTGTTAGTACATCCATCTTAAAACAAGATCATTCCTCATGCAATCTTATAGATACAAACTCATATCATGCAACTAATCAAACATTCAAACAACATATATACTACATAATGGACATTGAACACTCAAACATCAAATATATGACATAATCAAACATTCAAGCACCAAGTAGACGACATAAGCAAACTCATACCAAACAGGTGACATATTCAAACACTCAAACACCAAATAGACGAGATAATCAAACTCATACCTCAACGAATCTTAGGGGGGCTATCTTATCTGCACAATCAATCTAGATTAGCATGATATAAATTCACAACATATCAACCCAAACATAATTAAGGTCATGATATCCATAAAAGTAACTAGCTAACATGTTCACATCATAAACCCATAAACAATTTCCATTCATGCTTAACAATCACATATGCACAATCAGTCTGGATGAGTTCAACACAATATCACAAATATGTCGACTCATACATGAATGTCATAATCCTAACCATCTGCATAGTCCAATCCAGATTAGCATGATACATATAACATCAAGATCTTAGTTTCAATGACCATAACCATCATGCATATGATCGCAATGCATATAACAACAAGTACTACCATGCATGACTAACCGACACATCTGCATATGATCGCACTGGACAAATAGAATCTATCATGCATGTAATCACAACAACAATAAAATTACAAGCATGTACATATCCCTAATTCTCATAAAACCCATTAACCAACATACATGCATGCCAAACACACAATAAATTTATGACGATCTTCTCTTACCCCAAAGTCTAGTGATGGAACCTCGCTCTAATGATCTTCATCTCTTGCTTCATCTTAGCCAACACATCAGCATCATAACATACCAATAGCATCATGATGACATACAATACATGTAATTACCTCATGCATGACAACCATAACCATGAAAATGCATGCATAAAAACATGCATCTAGCCCATCCAGTCCAAGAGTTGAACCATCCTCTGATACCACCCTGTAACAGCCTCCTCCCACATTTACCCACTTCCATCAGTTTACTAGGGTAAACATGAGTTGAGGGTCACTATGATAAGACTCAACCTCCTATATGGCCTTAAGGAAATGGAGTTGACAAAACAAGACCTTACATACCTCCCTTAGGTGCTATAGGACCTCGAGGAGTTAATCCACCACTCTAGGTGCCCAACCCATGAGTTAACCTAACCTTTCAATGAATTAAACCCCCAGTCGCTCCCATGACAAGACATGCATGCAAATGGAAGCCTCTAGTCACTCCCACAATTCTTGCAAAGTTGAGACTGTAGTCTTTTTCTTCTAGTTTTGTGCCAAATACTGTGAGATTTAAGCCACTTTTTCAGGGTTAGTCTCCAAACCACTACCCAAAACTTGATGAGACTTTCTGAGACAACAAATAACACCAAGATAAAACCTTTAAAACAAAACTTGATCAAGGACTTGGCCTGATCTTCCCCAACGGGACTGACATTCCATCGAACACTTGGTAAATATGCAAGCTATAGGTCATGAATGCAAGTCTGAACATAAGGGACTGAAATCTTATTTGAGGTTTAATAAGAAGGGTCATTTCATTCTTTCTTTAGTTGTCATATCACCAATTAGGTATTTCATTCATTATTCATTAAGTTACAAGTAAAATCATGAAATGAGCCATGACTAAGAATTGTCATATAGCCATGCTTATAACCAACATATAACCAAATAATTAACAATGAGAGAAAAATCATTAAAGCCACATAATAAAAAGTACATTTCCTCATCAAAATCAAGAGAAACATAAATATTATTAAAAATATGAAAAATCCAACTAGGTTTGGGGCTTCCACATACCACCCGACCATATATTTCTTGAACCAAATCTTTTTTTTCAGCTAATCAACCTCGTGCCAAATTCCAAGCATGAACGTGGGATCTCATGGGATAAACCAATCCAAAACAATCAAGGGAATCCATAGGTTAAACCACCTCTACCCTCACCATACCTTGATCTCACCTAAACAGGTGTCGAGATCACAAAACCAAACCAAGCTTAGATGCCTCAGAATTTCTTCTCTAATACCTTGAGGAATTTTCCCATATCCACTATTGGGCCTTAGTTTTGGTCTTATTTTTGCTCAAAGAAACTTACTTATCCATCTATTTTCCATCCATTTTCCCTTCATTTATCCCATTTTGATGTATATTTGATATCTATTCAGGTATTTAATTTTAATTTTTCAATTTCTAAAGTTTTTATGAAAATTTGGTTTTTTAGTGCAAAATTGGCAGATTCAGAAATTCCCGTAATAGCTCTATGGTTGATATGGTTGCAGGACACTTGGGCACGAATGGAATGCATGGATGGACAGCTTGGGAACTAGGACTAAGCCAACTATGCTTAGTTCGAACAAAACAAGCTCTATTAGGCCCATTTGGTGCTAGTCAATCATGATTAGTCATTCAGAAATCTCATAGAAATAGGGCAGTTTTGAGATTCTATAGGTTTGGTTATCTTTCTTGGGATGGGAGTAATGAATTCGACTTAGATAGGTGGATGAGAGTAGATTGGTTTGTTTGAGTGAATATAGATCAATTTGTTTCATGAGACTTCTTATTTAAAGCCAAAACTTTGATGGCTTATGTATTTGGATTGAGGAGTTAATTTGAAGACTTGTGTTATTATTATTTTGTTGTTCAATGCTATGGATGTGTGACTGAATTTAAGCTTCAGATATCACCTCTCAATTGTGCAAGGCAAGGGTGGAGGGCCCCCATTCCAAGCTAAGTACACTTCCTTGTTAACTAGTTTTATTTCCTTGTAATCTGGTTATTATAGAACTAGTTTTTCAAAGCTTTATTTCAGATTGCTTTATGGTTCATGAATAGTGATTGATTTCATTAGTTAATAGATTATTCATCACTTTATCGAGTTGGAAAACAGGTGTTCAAGTTGGGCATCCATTCTACTAAAATGATGAATTAAAACTAGTTTCCTTTGTTTGCATGCAAGTAGTTTCTTATTGAGATTTTGATAATTGAGATGAATGAATTATGATGGAATACCTTATGTGTCTCTTAAGTTAAGAGCTTCTTTCATTAATAATTTATCAATCTTAAGTTCTTAGTTTTAATCTCTGATTCATTAAGTGGTAATTGAGGTGAAAGTGGACTTCTTGAGTCAAGAACCATTTCAATGTTTTTCCTCTTTCTAAACTAATTGAATTAGAGTTATAGAATGTATTAGTTTTAGCTTTTGAATAACTTATCTTTCAAGGTTTGATTACATCAGATCTTCACATATAGTGAACTTGCCTCAAAGCATAAACAACCTGGATTGATAAGAAATAATTGTGTTAATTTAGGTACACAAATTAGCTCAACATTTTGGCGCCGTTGCCGAGGAGGCAAATATCGGCATAGTCAATAGAAAGATAAATTTCAAAACAAAAAAAATATTAGTTACATTCCTTTTTAGTTATGTTTCTTTATGCCTAGATATAGGGATCCTCAAGGTAGATTTATCAAAAACCCCCCACAAATAGAGATAGGATCATCAAACACCCCAGTTACTGGTAATCCAATAATTGAGGAATTGGCAGAAAAACAAAGAACTGGACAAAGATTAACTTTGATTGAGAGGCAAACTTTGTTAGCTTGGGAAGCAAAGCAAAAAAAATCTTCAACTTCCGGAAAAAAAAGAAGAAATTATCAAAGGAAAACAACCTGTCTTTCCATCCATAAAGCCTCCTATCTTCCAACAACCTGAAACTCCACTCAAAATTGAAACAAATCAACCAATGGCAGAAGAGGGACATGGATCTGTTATTTTCACTCCTGAACAAAGAGCTGAATATGAAAGACAACAAAGAGAATGGAGAAGAAAGAGAGAGGAGGAGGCAAAACAAGAAAATGATAGAAAGATAGAAAACAATCGGAAAAGACAAGAAGATGGTAATGATCAAGAGACTACCTTTGGCTTTCCGATAGTAGACACAAGTGCAATATTAGGAGAAGAAGTGAAAATGAAAAATATTCCACCTTCTGTATTGCCAAACTTTTATTGAATGTCCACAGAAGATCCTGATGCATTTATGTTTGAATTTGATATTCTATGTAGAACATATGGATACACTGATGACATTCATAAACTTCGTCTTTTCCCTGCAACATTAAAAGCAAAAGCTTTGAAATGGTTTATGGGTTTAGGAGAACAAACAATAGCTTCTTGGGATGATATGAGATCCGTCTTCCTTAAGAAATATTAAGCTTATTGTATATCTAGAGATTCAAAGAAAGATGTTTTCAGAATGACACAACAAGAAGATGAAAGTTTAGAAGAATATTTGGAAATATTTGCATATAATCTACAGAAATCTAAACAACACTCTCTAAATCAAGAAACCGTTCGAACAATCTTTCTCAAGGGTGTAAGGGATGAATACCTTGACATTTTGAATGTGATGGGTAAAGGAGACATTTCAAACCTACCATTCGATGAAATTGTTGAGTTATGTCAAAAATATTCTAGAGGAAGATCAAAAACAGGAAGAAGAGAAGCAAGTTCAAAAGCAGCAAAGTCAGCTGCAGGAGGGATAACAAGAGCTGAAATAGGAAGTTTATTGGAAAACTTCAAAACAGATCTCTTGAGTACATTAGGGACACAAGTAGATGTGCTAAAGGCAAACAAGAAGAAAGAAGAGAAAGAACAAGCTCTAGCAATCTTTTGTTCCAAATGTAGAAAGAAACATCCATTGAGAGAATGTCCTTTGGATAGTGTTCAGGTTTGTGGTCTTTGTACAGAAAATAATTCCACAGACAATTGTCTAAAATTGAAAGAATTACAAATGAATTCAATGGAAGAAGTGCCAGGAGTAGAAGGTTTCTATTATGTAGCACCACGAAGACCATGGCAACGTAGGATGCCTCAACAAAATTAGCAGCAATTCCCTCAACACAATTACCTCCATCCACCTCAAAATCCTTGGACCCCTCCAATGCCATGGCAAGCTTGGCCTCCACAACAATATTCACAACAACCTGTACAAGGTTGGAGAGGATATGGTTATGGAAACCAGCCACCTCAACAGTATCAACAACAATACCAGCAACAATACCAACAACCATTTGCATATCCACAATATCCACAATATCCACAATCCATACCATTTCAACAACAACATTCTTCATATCCGCAATCCATCCCATTTCCACAGCAGAATCCACCATCGTTGTTGACCCAACCACAACAGTTACAGCTACCCACAAATCAACCCAGACCAACTCAATTACCAACCCAACCAATGGCAAATCCAAATAATAAGGTGGACAAATCTGCATACACTGTAGAGGAAGAAACATGTTTTCCCACATATTCAATTCTTCCTCTTAATGATGTCCATCTAAGGTCTGGAAAAGTGCTTAAAAAAGATTCTCCTCCAATCATAGAAGAACCAACTGAATAAGGAGAATCATCTAAAACATCACAAACTGAGATAAAAATTCAGAAATGAACAAACATTACAACACAAACACCACCTTATCCTGAAAGATTAGTGGAACAAAAAAACAAAATAACCCTTTGTGAATTTGATATCTTAGATGAGTTAAAAAATGCTTATGTAAAAATTCCTTTGTTAAAGGCAATTAAAGAAATACCAATATATGCTAAAACAATAAAGGAATTGTGCATTAGGAAATCAGAGAAAAAGAAGAAGGATCCTACTACAATCCAAGTCATTGGTAAACTAGCAAGCCTCATGTCTACACAAACCATAGTAGAGAAATATATTGATCCTGGTATCCCTATGGTTACTATATCAATAAATAATTTCTCAGTACCAAACACATTAATAGACTTGGAAGCAGCTATAAATGTAATGACAATGGAGACAATGAAAACTTTGCATTTAAACAACATTAGATCAACTTCTACAATCTTAGAACTAGCAGATAGATCTAAAGTTGTTCCTGAAGGAATATTAGAAGTTATCATAGTCTCTTTGGATTCATGGGAGTATCCTGTTGACTTCCTTATCTTGCAACCAAAAACAAATTTGGGAGGACATCCTCTAATCTTAGGCAGACCATGGTTAGCTACCGCTGATACCTTCATAGGATGCAGATCAGGAAGCATGATTATTTCACATGGAGATGAAAGGAAACACATTGCTCTTTATTCACCTGCACAATCAACTTCTTTAGAATCAGTACTTGAAACTCAAGAAAAACAACAAACTAAATCAGTTTTAAGTATAAATCAATTCTTTGATTTTATAGAAGAAGAAGAGAATAAAGACTTAATGGATCTTTTCATTTCAGAACCAAGTATTTCAAAGAAGCTTAGAGAAGTCCAATATGAAGCTGCAAGTAACCTTTTGAATCAATGCTTTCAGGAAACTTGTACTAGTCAAACTCCGCGGAAATCTTTTATAGACATCTTTCCTGTAAACACAATCTCCAATCCAACAATAAAAACAATTGAGGTATATCCTGGAAAACATCTAAACATTGGAAATGAATTACAATCAGTACAAGAGCAAGAGGTAATTGCATTATTACATAAATATTCAAAAGCTTTTGCCTGGGATTATACTGACATGCAAGGAATCCATCCTAGCACATGTATCCACCACATCTATACAGATGATCAACTTAAACCTGTAAGGCAACCTCAAAGACGAATGAATCCTATGATGAAAGAAATAGTGAAAGAGGAACTGCAAAAATTGTTAAATGTTGGATTCATCTATCCTATTTCAGATAGTCAATGGGTTTCTCCACTGGTTATTGTACCGAAGAAAAATGGAAAGTGGAGGGTATGTGTGGACTATCGGGAACTAAACAAGGCTACACTAAAAGATCATTTTCCTCTACCATTAATTGATCAAGTGTTAGACTCATTAGCTGGAAAGAAATTTTTCTCCTTCTTGGATGGGTTTAGCGGATACAACTAGATAAGAATAGCAACAGAAGACCAAGACAAGACAACATTCACTTCCCATGGGGAACCTATGCATATAATGTTGTGCCATTTGGTTTATGCAATGCACCTGCAACTTTTCAACGAGCAGTGCTTGCAATATTTGCTGATCTAATTCATGAATGTGTAGAGGTTTATATGGATGACTTCACAGTTTATGGAAACACATATAATGATTGCCTAAACAACCTCGAGAAAGTTTTGAAATGATGCATTGAAACAAATTTGTCATTAAGCAATGAGAAATGCTATATGATGTTGACAGAAGGAATAGTTCTGGGACACCATATTTCTGCTTCAGGAATTAAGGTGGATCCAGCAAAAATCCAAGTCCTAGTAAACTTAATGCCTCCTACGACACAAAAAGAGGTAAGAAGCTTCTTAGGCTATGCAGGCTATTATAGACGATTCATTGAAAACTTCAGTAAAATAGCCCAATCTCTGTTCAAACTATTAGCAAAAGATATTGAATTTCACTGGACAAATGATTGTCAAAATGCATTTCAAATTCTGAAAGAGAAATTATCAGTTGCACCCATTCTTCGTGGGCCAAACTGGTCTTTGCCATTTCATATATCAACTGATGCATCTAATACCACAATAGGTGCCTCTCTTGGACAGAAAGAGAACTTGTTCAATTATGAAATATACTTTATAAGCAAGAATCTAACACCTGCAAAATTGAACTACACAGTCACAGAGAAAGAGGTGTTAGCCGTTATACATGCAGTAAACAAATTCAGGCACTATATAACAGGATATCAAGTTTTCATTCATATATATCATTCAACAATCAAATACTTGATGAATAAACCCATCACCAATGGAAGAATAACAAGATGGTTACTGTTATTGCAAGAATTTAATATCACAATACAAGACCGGCCAGGCAAGGAAAATCAAGTGGCTGACTTTCTGTCCCGTATACATTCACCCAACGATCCAAATCTGGTTGCAGATAACTTTCCAGATGAACACCTGTTTGCCATCACAGTAAAAACACCATGGTTTGCAGACATTGCAAACTATTTATCTTCTGGAAAGTTTCCAACTCAATTCACTAAAAAGAAAACACACAAAATTGTTAGAGAAAGCTCTAGGTATAGTTGGGTAAATGGTGATTTATTTTATACTGGTTGAGACTTGATAATTAGAAAATGTGTGCGAGAAGATGAAATATTAGACATTCTAAGAGCATGTCACGATGAACCATGTGGTGGCCATTTTGCAGATAAACAAACAACATATAAGGTGCTGCAACTGGGCTATTATTGGCCATCCATCTTCAGAGACTCTAAGAAATATGTCAAGCAATGTGACAATTGCCAGAGAACAGGGAGACCAATCACAACAGATGAGATGCCGCTGAAGCCATAGGTCCTCATAGAACCATTTGAGCAATGGGCACTTGACTTTGTTGGACCTATCAATCCACCATCAAATGGAAAGAGGTACATTTTAGTATCTACAGATTATGTAACCAAATGGGCAGAGGCTAAAGCAGTGAACAGAGCAACAAAAGATACAGTGGTCACCTTTCTTTTTGAAGAAATCTTTGTCAGATATGGAGTACCTAGACAAATTGTAACAGATCAAGGAACACAGTTTACATCAAGCTGGTACAAGATCTAACGGAAAAATACAAGATCAAACACAGGAAATCTACATCATATCATCCTCAAGAAAATGGGCAGGTTGAATCAACAAATAAAGTCCTAGAAAATATCATGACAAAAATAGTACAGATGAACAGAAAAGATTGGTCTGAAAAATTAAAAGATGCACTATGGGCCTACAGAATCACATGGAAAACTACAACTGGTTTTAGTCCATACCAGTTAGTATATGGGAAAGAGGCCTTATTGCCTATAGAGTTTCAGATACACACATACAGACTAGCAGCTGAACTAGGACTAGACTTGACAAAAGCACAACAACAACGGATCATGGAACTGAATTAGTTGGATGAGCATCGTCAACAAGCCATGGAACATACTACACTGGTGCAACAACAAAGAATGAAGTGGCACGACAGATATATCAAAACAAAGACATTTCGCAAGGGAGACTGGGCATTGCTTTTTGACTCCAAATTCAAAGACTTCAAAGCAAAGTTCACAACACACTGGCTAGGCCCATATGAAATTGACGAAATATTTGACAATGGAGCAGTCAAGATCAGGACAATCAACCAGGACTCCACCTCATTTATAGTGAATGGACATAGGCTCAAAGTTTACAATAGGCCTATCAGTAAAGAAGCATTTATGAAACAACTGATAGAAGATACAGAACTGGAACTCATGGCACACCAGGATCAGCCATCTTCCAGTCTTGCAGTTGAATAAAAAAAGAAAGAAAAAAAGAAAAAAAACATATAAAAAAAACATAAAAAAGACAAATAATTTGTTTGCAAGTGAAAACCAGGCAACTGGCACTTAGCAAACTCGAATTCATAGGGGAAAACCAGGGCAACTTGGACTCTATGAATTCTTTATTCTGGTTCTATTGTTCATAATTTCAATGCAGGCACTCTCCACCAACAACTGACTTGAGGACAAGTCACATCTTCAACAAGGGGGAGACTTGCATCAGATCTTTAGCTGGAAAGCTGAAGTATAGAAGGAACTTGTATTGTCAACAGAGGGACCTGAAATAAGGAATCATTGCCGAGGGACCTGAAAGACCTGCCAATGTCAAAACAACATGTGCATATTTTGTAAGCAGTGCAGAGGGACCTGAAAAAAAGAATCATTATAGAGGGACCTGCCAATGTCAAAACAACATGTGCATATTTTGTAAGCAGTGCAGAGGGACCTGAAGCAAAGAATCATTATAGAGGGACCTGACTAACAATTCAAGAACCAGAGCATGAAGAACAAGGAGCAGCAATGAATTTTACTTTTTGATCCATCTATAACATCTGATCAATTGATTTCATCCCACTTGTACAGCCATCATCCAGGGGAGTATAAGTATAGTCATTTTGTGCTCGAAAATTCAAATTTTTCTTAGAAATTTTTAGTTTTTGTTAAGTTGAAATTAGTACCTGAGGATATTCATTATCATTCACATCCTATATTCCCTATACAGATCCTATAACCCTTATACATCATAACCCTATTCCATTTCATTCCATACATATTCCCTATTTTCATTAACCCTATTACTCCTAAGTATTTTTTTAAGAGCTTAAAAAGACCAAACTGGGACAACTTTCAACCTGCACATACAACTCAAGCATTAATGATGGTGATAATTTTAAATATGACCCAAGATGGTCATTTTAAAATTATAAAGATATGCTATACAATTCAAACAAAACTCATGAGCTATATGGAAATCAAAGTTATTATATACCATATCAAACTATATACCATAGTTCAAATAATGTGAATGCACTATAGTCATATATATAACCCAAAGCGCATATGATATAAGGATAATATATACGGTATATGAAACAATGGTGCATAACATATGGTATATGATATAAGTGAAGGCATATGAAAAAGGCGCATATGATATGAAGAATGGTGAACGGTCGCGCGCAAACCATATGGCATGACTGTGCATATAAGCATTGCGGCGGGGTGTTGTTAAAATGTAATTGCATACACATCATTGCAATACAAGCAATGCTTGAATATCATTGCACGCACACGACGGTGGCAATAATGGTAAACATAGCAGCAATGAATAAGAAGCACACAGTACACCCATGAAACGGTCATGAACCGACTGAGTCCTTGCGCTGTTTAAACCTCATTCCTCATTGCCAAATAGCTTAGAGAGATGGTGTTTGGAGCTGCAGACTAGTGAAAAGGAGGGTGAAGTGAGTTTAGGTGAATTTAAAGAAGGAAATCATCCCAGTTCTAACGTTCAGTGATCACCGATTTTCGGGATTCAATCAGGTAATGGAATAGTTGTTTAAGCTCGGCACACAGTGGAGTAGAAATTATGAATTATCTGTTATTAATGGTTACGTTACTCTGCCCTTGCCACCAGTCAATTGAACGGTTGAACAGGGATTTGGAGCACCGGATATTCCTCAAGCGCTCATTGATAATAGGTAACGCTGAAACCACAACACCAAATCAGTTGATTCAGTGCATAAATCTTGGCATAAACTACTAGTGAATCGCGCTGCATTTAAATGTGAATGCATTGCATGGATAACACGTTAGGGTCTGGCATTTTATGTGGAGTTTTAACGGCGTGCCGTGTTCACAACAAAATCTATGAACAGAGGAGGCACGAAATATGACTGTTATGGCGTGTTTATGTTGCATGGCGGTGATTGTTGATTGAATTGTGCGCGCTGTTGGTTGAATGCGCACTGCGCCTTGTTTTGCTTCCACACTTTGTTTTGTTGCACGTTGTTCCATTAAACTTCAAACAACAGTCAATCCAATATATCATATGCATGAAACGACATAAGTCTTTGTTATGAACCCTTGCTGTCTGCGCGTTGTTGTTTTCGTTTGAACCGAAACAGGGGATTGAAATTTCTAAGGGCTGAACGAACCATGCCATGTGAAATTTTTGGTTGCCAAAGGGAGTTTGATTGTTGAGCCATTTAAAACTAAATGCGTTGTGTTTTTGTTTTATCATCTGTGTTTTGAGGCCGAGAGTATGTTTATAATCCTCAAACTTTCATGCTGAGGCCGAGAGCCTTTTTGCAAATTTTTATGATATAGCCAAGAGCATTTTTGAAATTTTTCATGATGAGGCCGCAAGCATGTTTACAATTTCCAAAATTTTGTGATACAGTCGAGAGCATTTTTGCAAATGTTTTTGATTAGGCCGAGAGCATTTTGGAAATTTTAAAAAAACTTTTATGATGAGGCTGAGAGCCATATGCATGCAAAACACTCCTTAGTTTTCTTGGTTATACATACACAGTAAAACGATGGTTTGATTTTGGCAACAATATAAGGCGATGAGCATACATGGACATTGTTTGCATATGTATTTTGTTTTCAAAAACAGAGATTAGCATATTGATAGGGGTATACAGGTGTTTTCTTGGATTGAACAAGGAACTAAAACAGTGCTGTTGCAAAGAGAAGAGTAAACAGATGTTAAGGAAATCAAAATTAAGTTGTTGAGAGGAGGAAGGTAAGCTTCTTTGCTTTCAAAATTTCATTTTGAAAACAAACAATAGTTATATTTTTATTGTCAAGATGAAATTAGTAACAGCAGAGGAATTCATTCACTGGTTTTCAGAAACAATGTCAGTCAGAGTAGAGCCAAAATTTAAGATAGAGAGCTGGGGGGAAGGAAACTATAGAAAAACTTTACCAAGCGGGGATGATAAGTTTTTTACAAAAATTTGATGGCCACTCTAAACAGATAACCAGGGACTTTATAAATAATTTCAGTCAAGACCAGACACGGGTAGAATATGTGATTATTCCTATAACCCGGGAATATCTTTCCCAAGCTTTAGATCTACCCATGATAGGTGAGAAGTATTACAAAGGCCTGCACTTCAAGGAGAAAGCTTGGACTTTCTTTCTTGAGAAGAACTGGAAAGGGACATTTGATATAACGAAAGGGATACCCAGGGAATGGTTCAATGAACCATGGGGTGAGTTGGTTTTGGTCATCCAGAAGTTTTTTACTTGTGATAGAGGATATAGCGTTGCCCACTTGTATCATGTCAGACTTCTGCAGCATATTAAGGGAGAGGATAGAATTAACTTGCCTTATTTCCTATATAGGAGCCTCTTGAGAATGATTGAAACAATAAAACATGAACACAGGCCTAAAGCAGGACATATTTACCACCAAGGATTGATCAAAATCCTAGTTGAGTATCAGGTGAGGTCACAGGGCATAGTGTGGAGAGAGTTCATGTCTAAAAATCAGTTCATTGAACAGGTTAATGAAGTACAGGATAAAACAGAGCACGAAAACAAAGGATTGATGAACTCACCCTTGTATCCCAGAACATGAGCTAAACAACAAAATAACATGGCCATGCAGGAAAATGAAACATTTGTTATGTCTATTCCTAGAAGATTTAGGAATAAAAGTCCCATTAACTTAGACAAGGAAGTAGAAACATATTCCCCAAGACAACAAGAAAAAAATGATATTGCACAAGAAGTATTTGAGAAGGATTCTTCATATGATGATGCAGCAGCAACATCACTAATGAAAAAAACACAAGATTTTGAGAGAGAAATCAATTTGGGAAGAATCAGGGACTTAACTGACCAATTGGAAATTAGCAAAATCTTGGAGAAACAATTAAAAGAGGAAAACAAGGCAAATAAGAAAGATAATGCTAAATTGGTTAAGGCAAATGAAAAATTAAATGAAGAATTGGGGAGACTAAAAAGGAAAAATGATCTACTTTCTAAGCAAGCATTTAAATGGCTAAAGGAAAAGAACATGTGGCAGGCAAAGTATGAAAAACAGAAGGTCAAAGCAACTTTGTTCAGGGAAAGACATGACACAGGTTTGGATTGTTTGGTCAGGGCAGCATAACAGGAAGCATCTATAGGTACAACATCTACTACAGAGAGAATAAGGTCAAAGAGGAGTAAGCAAGCATGGGGACATGCTTGATGATAAGCAAGGGAGAGATGTTGGGCCTTAGTTTTGGTCTTATTTTTGATCAAAGAAACTTACTTATCCATCTATTTTCCATCCATTTTCCCTTCATTTATCCCATTTTGATGTATATTTGATATCCATTCAGGTATTTAATTTTAATTTTTCAATTTCTAAAGTTTTTATGAAAATTTGGTTTTTTAGTGCAAAATTGGCAGATTCAGAAATTCCCGTAATAGCTCTATGGTTGGTATGGTTGCAGGACACTTGGGCACGAATGGAATGCATGGATGGACATCTTGGGAACTAGGACTAAGCCAGCTATGCTTATTTCAAATAGAACAAGCTTTACTAGGCCCATTTTGTGCTAGTCAATCATGACTAGTCATTCAGAAATCCCATAGAAATAGGGTAGTTTTGAGATTCTATAGGATTAGTCATCTTTCTTGGGATGGGAGTAATGAATTCGACTTAGATAGGTGGATGAGAGTAGATGGGTTTGTTTGAGTGAATATAGATTAGTTTGTTTCATGAGACTTCTTATTTAAAGCCAAAACTTTGATGGCTTATGTATTGACTTATTACATACTTTTATGCTGTGACATCTTTGGATTGATGAGTTAATTTGAAGACTTGTGTTATTATTATTTTCCTTTTCAATGCTATGGATGTGTGACTGAATTTAATCTTCTGATATCACCTCTCAAGTGTGCAAGGCAAGGGTGGAGGGCCCCCATTCCAAGCTAAGTACACTTCCTTGTTAACTAGTTTTATTTCCTTGTAATCTGGTTATTGTAGAACTAGTTTTTCAAACTTTATTTCAGATTGTTTTATGGTTCATGCATAGTGATTGATTTCATTATTTAATAGCTTATTCATCACTTTATCGAGTTGGAAAAACAGGTGTTCAAGTTGGGCATCCATTCTACTAAAATGATGAATTAAAACTAGTTTCCTTTGTTTGCATGCAAGTAGTTTCTTATTGAGATTTTGAAATTGAGATGAATGAATTATGATGGAATACCTTATGTGTCTCTTAAGTTAAGAGCTTCTTTCATTAATAATTTATCCATCTTAAGTTCTTGGTTTTAATCTCTGATTCATTAAGTGGTAATTGAGGTGAAAGTGGACTTCTTGAGTCAAGGACCATTTCAATGTTTTTCCTCTTTTTAAACTGATTGAATTAGAGTTATAGAATGTATTACTTTTAGCTTTTGAATAACTTATCTTTCAAGGTTTGATTACATTTGATCTTCACATATAGTGAACTTGCCTCAAAGCATAAACAACCCAGATTGATAAGAAATAATTGTGTTAATTTAGGTACACAAATTAGCTCAATATCCACCCTCATGCTTTACCATGTATTCCACCATTACCAATCAAGGGATTCTTGCGCCTTTGGGAATTTTTCTAAGACCACCCCACTCAGATCCGAAACCTTCCAGCAATCCAAAGCTCAAATCGAGAAAATTCCCATCACATCATGGCTATCCAGAAATGGAAAGGCAAGGCTAAAATCCACTGTCCAACCCAACAAAGCCCATGCCAATGACAACAAAAGAACCAAATACCAACATGCACCTACCATGCTTGTCAAAACTAGCTAGGAAATCATATATGCAACTCGTTACCTGCAAGTATTCCCGTTGAAGCTACTTGATCCTTGCTTTCCTTGTCCTTCCTTTCCTTTCCTTTCCTTTCCTTGCTTGTTTTCTTCTCTTGGTGCTCTTCTCCTCTCTAAAACCAATTCCAAAAATAAACTGACTAAAGGCTGTGAATTGATCCTCATAATCCTTTTTATCTTTGATGCCTCTATTTTCTTCATTTTCCTCTATTTTTCTTCAATTTCCTCCTCACATGCAACCTGTGATATTTCACCTCTCTTTTCTCCTAATTTCCTTTATTTTCATAAATAAAATGCCAATTAATGTGTTTTCCTTTGCCTTTGCCAATTTCCTTTAGCCATAATAAACCAAATAAACACCCACACTAGGAATTTTTTCCTAACATTCAACTTGGAATAAGTGTCCCTTTACCGTGGTCTTATTTTGCCTTTATTAACTTTTGTTACATGAAATTTTAACCTACGGATGTGACAACTACCTTGGATATTTGCCTAGGAATAAGCTCAAATAAGATCCCAAAGTAAACAACTATATGTTCAAGTTTCAAAGGTGACTGCTCACCTACCTACTCAACTTCTTATAAAAGAGGAAGAGGAGGACTTGCCAAGAGGGGAGCAGAGGAGAAGAAGAGTAGGTACAACTTGGTTCTATAGGATTTTTTCTATGAAGTTCCATTCTGTCACTAGTAGCAATAACTTATCCAACTTATCCATTTACATATCAAAATCTAGTAGCATAACTAGAAGTTGTAGCAACAAAAGTGGTGAGTGCACTTCGACAAGTAGAAGGAAAAAAAGAGTGCACCTCTGACTCCTCTAATGGTAATAAAGGATAAACACCATAATTATTACAATATGTGGTAAACTAACACTAATGGAATCAAACCATTAATATTTCCCATTGTACTGCATTGCTTTGTTCTACTGTTGAGTCAACCCTCGCATAGTTGTGGTCTCCGAATTATATACAAAACATGGCTTGACCAAACCTATCTAAGGTATTGTAGGATTTTTAGATATATGAGTAAGTTATAAGGTATAAGTCGCCTGGTCTGAATCTATCTTAGGCCATCCATTAATGATTTGTTTTGGTGCATTCGATCCATGAGGGTTCCTAGACTAGTAGCGATAAAGGCTATGGTGGAGCTGGGAAGGAAGGCCTCTCCACTTCTGAGAGGGTTCACTGGCCTCCATGCTAGGAATTTTTTAACCCATGGCACAAAGGTAGAGCTTCGAGCCTTCGAGAAAAGCTTTGGATAGGCGCGGGCGCAAGCACATTACTTTGGATAAGCAAGAATTCGTTAATGAAGGAGCTTTTGCACAAAGTTAAGTTATATCTACTCTGAAAGAGGCTAAAGGCCAATGAAATTTAGATGGATCTGGCCAAGAATCAAGTACATTCTATTAGTTTTTGTAGCATCGATTATGTTATAGCGACAAAATTTGGTGGAGAGGCTAGAATACATGTATTATCGAAAACCTAGAAATTGTTTTTGGAAATTCCACCTAGAGATGACTTAATTAAAATAATTAATCTTCTCTTAAAGGTGCCTAAGTCTAAATTTAGGAAAATTGATTAATTAAAGGGTATTAATTAACTCATGGTGAGAATCTTCAAGAAGAAGGCATTGATCGAGTTCTAGTTAATCTTAGCCATCGATTATGTTTTAATCTTAGCCTTTGATGTCTCAATGAGAGATTGAAAGAAGAAATTCGATGGGGGTTGGAGGACACACTTGAGACACCAAGGAATTTGATTTTGCTGGGAAATCGATCTTTAGATTAGTAGTTGTGTGTTTCCAGAAATGATTCAGTAAGATCAAAGTAGTGAGAGAGGGTCGGGGATGTAAGGCCGGGAGGAAAATTTTTCATTTTGGTGAGTGCATAGCAGAGAGACAGAGAGTTCCACAGAGAAGTAGCACAATGCTTCAAAGGGGAATCTATATTTTTTTTGGGAGAAGAAGTGATTTAGTTCCAGAAGCTGAAGTGGGAGCCTAAAGGCTAGAAGAATCGATCTTTCAGAAACTAATCAGCTAGCGAGATAGACACTGGTTCGAGTTGTGGGGCGCATCACTGCATAGGATGACGCATGGACTGCATAGAGGCAACATGGAGCAACTCATCTTGAGCCAAGGTTAGTCTCAGATCACTGGTGGAAGTGATATGTTTCTTAATATATCTTTTGTCAATCATTTATTTGTATGGATTGCTAGATTTGAGCATCCATAGTCTTGTACTCAGATTTACTACTGCATAATAATAAAACCCTCAACTGCTACACTGGTTTTCCCAAGCTGGGTTTTTACTGGGGAAATTGGTCCAAAAATAACAGTGTTATTTATGTGCATGTGCATCTACTCTTCCAACATTATTTTTCTATTGCTTTATTGTATTTGTCAAGCCTGCAATGTATTAGTTTCGATATTTACCGTGGGATGCAGTAAATAATTTGTTCAAGTTTATTTAACAAATAGAAGAAACTTAATCAATTGTTGCAGTAAGATTTAGGGTTTCTAAATTTTCCCATGGTATCAAAGCTTAGATCATAAGCTATAAAACTCATTAGCAGAAGAAAGAAGGAATTTTGAATCTCTGTAGAGGCAGCAGTTCAAAACCCTCAAGAGGTAGCGCAATCCTTGGGCCAGGAGGGTCCGTTTTTTAGGATAATTTATTTCTCTGAGAGAGTCGATAGAGAAATTATATTTTCTAGATCAGAGCTTGCCAAAGGTAGAGGGAGATGTAGTATTTTCCTTGCAGAGAAGATATTCAACTGGGACACAGTTATTTTGTAGCAATTTACTAGTGCAAAATATCGTCAGGAGGAAGGAAGCGCACACACTGAGGGAATTCTTTTCTCAGGGGACTTCTAGCCCAGAAGTTCAATTTTTCCTATGAGAGTAGCAGTAGCTGTGAGAAAATTTTCCCAGTTTAGCAAGGAGTTCATAAATCCATTCAGCAAATACGTAGAGGAGAAGAAGAGGAATTCAACATTTTTGAAGAGATGGCATCAACAGGGCTGAGAGATCAGGATCAATTGGAGGGATCCTCCAACTATGTGATCTTGAAGGAAATAATTTCTCGTCTTCTAGATGAGTATGATCTCAAAAATTACATTGATAGTGTGGTAGTTGTACCTGTTAGTGTTAGTCAGTTCTTCTTGTCACCAGTGATCAAATATGCTTTTACCAAGTTTTGTTAGGAGTCTCAAGTCAAATTTTATCATGTCGCTAGGTTTTCAGAATAAAATTTGGCCACTAGCTAGTGTGTCTAGGTCTACTGCTGCTCCTTCAAGATTTCCATGTTCGGTCACTACCATCACACAGTTGTATGTGCCATCATTCAACAAATCATCATCATCTTTTCAATCATGTCACCATGGTCTTCATTCAGCTCAGTGTCTCCACTAGGTCATCTGGGTTAGAGTCATCAAGGTTGTCATTTCATTCGATAAACTAGGAAATGAAGGAGTAGTGGTAGGTTTTGATCAAAAAGTTATGTTTCTAAGTGTAATTCACTTCAGAATGATGTAATAAGTTATGTTTCAAAGCTGCATGAAAAATTTCCAAGCTACATAGTTTACATCAAAAAGAAAAATGAAAATTATGGTGGGCCACCCTACCATTACAAAGTTGAGTTCTATGGCCTATAAAGACCATTTTTCTCTCATTCCTCTCATTCATCACATTGTCAAGGGATCTCTCATCCATCATAACTCATTTCCTCACTCATTTCATTGCTAAAGAGATCTCATTCATCATCAACCACTTCCTCAACATTTTTATGGCCAAAGACATTCCAAAACATTGGTCTCAAGCTACCTCACTGCGTTTTATATGGGAATCCCTCCTTTTCATGTTTGAAAGTCTAAAAACCCTATTCCTATACATTTTTATTCTCCCTCATGCTCAAACACATCCCTAAAACTCTCACACCCCCTCACTCTCAATCCTAAAACCTAGCCCTACAGTGCGTTTTTGGTAGCCTTCATAGATGGGATTGTGTATAAATTCCATAGATTTATTCCCTCACTCTTTTCACTTCCCTCAACTTCCATAAGTTCCCTAACATTCATCCCCATCTCATAATTTTTTCCTACACCCATTCCTATTCCCTAACCCCTTCATCCTATTCCCTCATTCCCTTCCCCTGTTTCACCCTCTAGGGTTTGCACTCACAAGTTTACTATGGAGAAGGAAAGGAGGCCTTATAACAAGGGTGGAAAGATGGAAATGAGTTACATTCACTATATCAACTGGCATCATAGTAGAAACCATAGGGATACCGAATATTGGTGAGAAATGGTTCAAAACTCAAGAGTTGGATGCCAAAGTCTACCTATTGGGTATACGACCAAAGTCCCACATTGACTAGAAGTGGGGAGGATCATGGGCGTATAAGGATGGACAAATATATCCATTGGTATGAGGCCTTTTGGGGGTAATTCCAAAATGGTATGATATTGTCCACTTTGGGCCTAAGCCATCATGGATTTGCTTCTGGAATTACCCCCAAAAGGCCTCATACCAATGGATATATTTGTCCATCCTTATATACCCATGATCCTCCCCACTTATAGTCAATGTGGGACTTTGGTCTTATACCCAACAATCCTCCCCTCGAACAAAGGACCATTGAGCCTCCCCTCAAACGATTATCCATCTGTCCACTCTCTACCAACTAGGATTCTTCGCTCCAATGCATTGGAAGCACATGCCTTACGTGGAGCACCACCTGCCTCGAGAGCTTGCTCTATCCCAGGTCAACTCCTCTTCACCGTGTTGGGACCAGGACACGTCCATGAAGAATCCAGAGCACATCGCCTGTCTAACCGAGCTCATCCACGAATCCCATCGTGATATTACCGGGGCCCACCACCTTCATTCGACATTCCGAGGATTCATCCACTTGGCTAACTTCGGGGCATGGCTCCGATACCAATTGTTAAAAAATTTACCCGAGAACACAAATTGATTATGGAGAATCACTGAGAGAAACAAATATAAAAAATAACCAGCAACAACCATAAACACATAAACACACATGTTTATCTGGGAAAACCCCAAATCCCGGGAAAAACCCAATCATAATGAAATTTCATTATCCTTGGCCAAAACCTTGGCCAATCTGGCCAAGTGAGCCTTCACCGCTCACCTCCAGGCCCTTTTATTACAATGAAGTCCTTCCAGCCTTTTATAGGCTCCATTACATATAATACCACAGGCATAATACCATGGGTGCACAATACCATGTGCCCCAAAACCATCACTATTTACCCTAGTCAACTTTTGACTCTATCCCGAGTCAAGTTTACCTAACACTACCAACCCTACATCAAAGCTCATTGACTAAGAAATCAATGAAGACAAGGAATATTGGCTAAGAAGGGTCAATGATCATATGGAGAAAATCCTTGAAAAGGCCAACAGAGATAACAATATACATAAACTCATGGCTTCCCACTATCAAACAAGGAATCAGATTGCACAAATCAATATTGAGAAATTGAAAACAAGACGGAAAGAAGCCCAAGACAAGCAAAGGGAGTCAAGAAAAAGGGGTAAAAGAATGAAATTGGTGGCTAAAACATGCAAGAATTTTTAGCCTATCATCCATAGCATCCAAGGAACAAATTTTGAAAATTTTGGAGCAATTTGATTATTTTTGGAATTTTGCAAGAAATGGCACACAAAAGCGCTGCGCAGAGGCGCGACCCTTTTTCCTTTGACATCCAAATGAGGTTTTTCTTACATGGATGAGTACATAATGATGATTACATGCCAAATCTAATCTTATTTTTGCATAAAAGCTTCCTATTCTGATCAGAAACTCAAAAAACCTCACCTTTTTCATGCCTCTGCCACTAAATCTGGATTGGCGCAGCGCTTCTGAGTAAGGTTGGAAAAATCAAGTTTTGGAGGTCTTCCCATGGGTATTTTTTGGAGATTTATGGCTCATTGGAAAGTAGAAACGTGGGGATACTTGACCCAACTTTCATAATGTAGAATGAACTCCTAAAAGTCTGCCAAAATCAGCTCTCAATAGGCATGACCCTTTTGTTGGCTGGTGCAACCCTTCTGGACCTAGCATGACCCTTCTGGAGACAGCTTGGGAGAATGGGTTTTTGGAGGCCTTCCCATGGGTAATTTTAAAAAATTAAAGATTTTATGGAAACTAGACAGAAACTTTTAGTTTACCGTTCTTTCAGATTGCAATTTTGACTTCACGAAGACACCTAAAAATGGCCTCAAACTTGGTGCTACACTTCTGCAATTTTCTGAGATTTTAATTAAAATTTTCACTGTGTAATTTTTTAGAGTTTCTAGTTTGACTTTTGTAAAAGTCAAAAAATGAAAGTGGATGAATGTAAATGGTCAAATGTAAATGTAAATGGGTTCTATATGGGTAAATATGTGTCTTTACCTCTATTTAATGTATGGAGAGATTCCATCTTGGTTATTAGCTAAAAGAGGAAGTAGTTCATAACTTCCCTAGTTACTATGTTTTATTTAAAGATGCTTTGGGAACTGCTCCCCATATTATGGATTCGACCCATGGGAGAGGGGAAAGGTTGTTTTGGTCTATATGTATCATTTTCTCATTCATTTGAAGGGTTGGACATCATAGATCTAGAGTATTGTAGCTTGGACTTCATCTTTTGGATTAATCAAAGGAAATAGTTGCAACCATATTATAGGAATGCTTGTGCAGTAAGTTTTGATAATGTTTTTCTCATGTTATGGTTTTCTATGATTTTCATATATGCCATCTTTCCATATTTCATGTCTTCAATTATTTTCCATAAGTTTAATGAACAAAATTCTTGCTTTTGAAGCTTTGTTTTGTTTGGAGATATCATTTTGTATGTTTTTCTTCAAGAATTGGTGAATTCATGACCCTCATGCTCACCAAGACCTCTCTACATTTTCAAACCCTACACTACTTTGACTTAAAATCTTAATCTATCACTGACTTGTTGCTACCTTGCTCCTATTTTTGGTTGTGTTGTAATCCTTCTGCCATCTCAAAACCCTAGCTACAGTGACACTTTCCCTGATCCAGCATCATCATCCCAAATTTTCAAACACACTGAGCATAAGATCTAGCCTAAAACTTTGACTGATCTCCAATCATCCCAATTGATTGCGAGATTTCATGGAGAGAGCCCTCTCCAGCTTGATAGGGCTAGCTATCAAGCAAAAGAGGTCTGAGGTTACCTCATTCGACCACCTTTCTCGGCCTTGGGCGGTTGTTGGGGATACCATTTTGGCGTCGTTGCTGGGGAACAAAAGATCATATCTTCCATATGAAAGAATGACAAGGATCAGATCTGATTGTTGATGGTGGAAAACGGTCAGACACAAGAAGAATGAAATCATTCACCTGGTGACTCCAAACTAGTTTTAAATTTAATTCAAAGACTCTACTGGGGGATGAGCCTTACCAATAGAAAAGTGAAAGGACAATATGGGAAGATCAGATATTCAAATTGGACTTTCATCTAAGACTTCATGTTCTTTATTGCAAATTATTTCTTTTCTTTCCCTGAGAATGTCAAGAAGGTTTTCCAGAGTATATTGTATTTGAGAAAAGATCCCAGACTTGCATCTGATTCCTTTCCTTTGAAAATTGTGAATACAAATTTTGGTTTTGATCAAGACCCTTCTTCTGAATCTTATGATGACCATCTTTAAATTGATGAGTTTCAAGAGATCAAGACTAATCCTATAGCTTATGTACATTCTCCTGTACCTTGTAAAATTCCAGATAGATACAAGCCACTTATCTTATCTCCTATACTCCATGATTTCCCTGAAAATTACTACAAATATCTTCCTAGGTTTGATGGATAATATGGTAACATCATTGTTGAGAAACAGATTCAGAATTTTGAAAATTTTCTCGACCTTTTTGAGGTTGAAGAAGATGATGTTAGTATCAAGATTTTTGATTTATCTTTGCAAGGTGAAGCTAAGAAATGGTTCAAGAACTTGCCAGCTGCAAGCATTTTCATTTTTCATCAGTTCATGAAAGTGTTCCTTGATATATGGGTGATCAAGAGAAATCCTTTTCTAATTTTAGAAGAATACAATAATTTGGAAAGACAACCAGGAGAAACAGTGCAACACTTTTCAGCGAGGTTCAATCAAGTATACCATTCAATGCATGCTAATATAAAACTGCCTCCCGGTTTAGCTCTCTTACACTACCTAGATGCCTTTGACCTGGAAATGACATTTCAATTGAGAGAAAGGGATCCTACCACACTCGAAGAAATGTAGGACAATGCAATAGCCTGTGGAAGCTAATATGTTGGTGAAAAGGTCAAAGTTGAAAGAAGAAACGAGGGTGAACATAGAGAAGGAACATCTAACATCTTTAGAAGTGAAGCTCGACATTTTGGTAAGCACAATGGAAGAAATGATGCAAAAGGTCACCATGAGAGATAAAATTGTTATTCAAAGACACCATGTCCCACTTATTGAAGAAGAAGAAGAGGTTGCTAACCCTAAACATTTCATTACTAATCTCAATTATCATAGATCATAAAATGATTGTTTGATGTATTTACTTGAGGATACTCCTGAAACTGGATTTATAGATCAACATGAAGGAAAACAGTCTTCTTTATCAATGTTCATGTTTGATGATATTTCTCCTGAACCTGATTTTCCTAAGTGCAATGAATATGATGATGGTTTCTATGAGCAACCATCAACATGTTTTCAGCACTTTAAGGAAGACAGTCAACTTGCACATGTGGTTTATGACAAAGAGGAGGAGTTTGATGGAAAATCTAAATTAGGTAAGCAGTTTTATAGCTTGGATAGTGAACACATAGGGAGTAATGAAATGGATGATGATAACTCTTAACCTTTATGTTATGTTGCATTTGAATTAATATTGGAAGATCATAAACTCACCAAAGCAGAGAAGCAGTCTAAAGCTAGTTTAAAATGGAAACAACCTTCTTTGATTTTGAATGATTTGATATCTAATTATTTGGATAGTTTCTGCGACCCTAGTGATCCTCCTTTAGTTGTTTGTGAAACTAAAAACAATGGTGATGAGGTTTTAATTAAGAAATCTTTTAGTTTTGATATGGAGCAAGAAGAAGACCATGAAATTCTTGTCCAAGACTCCTTACCTTTGTGTTTCTATTCTTTCGAAATAATAAGAGAAAACTATAAGGTTACAAAGGAAGCAAATAAGAAAGTTGACAGCAGTCAGAAACCTTCTCCTGAAGTTTTTGAGAATGTTGTTTGTAATATAGAACCTTTTTCAGTCGACAGTCACCATTAGCAAGCAACATTCAATTTGAAAATGCAGCTGAAAGGGTGAAACATGAAGAGTTTATACAAGATCATGCAATTTCATCAAAACCGATCCACAACGAGTTACAACAACTTCCTCATATTTGCAGTGATTCAGTAGGGAATTATTTGGAAGAGTTTTACAGTTAGAGTGGTTCTCCTTTGGTTGTTTATGAGCCTGAAAACAAGGGTAAGGGAGATTTAGCTCAACAAACAACATTGTTGTCTTGTCCATCAACAATCTCATCACATTTATCACAAAGGTCACAGGAAATTTTGCAACCTTATCATGACTGTTTTAAGTTGAAACTTCAGGAAAGCACGGATGTTGGGAAAATTTTAAAATCAAGGTATGAAGACTACCTAGAACAGAGCAGTAATGTATTAGATGGGCTGGAAATCAATATGTATTCCTATGAAGATCCTCTTGCAGCGTTCTTGAGGTCATTTGGTGGGCTCATGCTTTGCAATTTCATTAAGATTCAATATGTTTACATATTTTCATGGGAGTTTCCTTTCAATAGTTTTCCTTTCTTGCTCATGAGTAAGCACTTGTGGAGAATTCAACTAGTAGACAAAATGCTTACATGGTTCCATTGGTTGTTCCATTTCACTTGATTAGGTGATGTATAGATTAGTTAGAGTAGGTGTGATGAAAAAGCTCAATTCTCAGCATTTGTTTTTTTTAGTAGTATCTTTCAGTAGTCAGATTTTAGAGTTAAGTCAGTTCAGTTTGTCGGTCAGTTTTCAGTTTTGAGTTTGGTCTTTTTGTTTTGACTCCATGCCCAATGAATAAGGCTACTAGGTCTACAGTATTCTTGAAACCTCCAAGGAAATTACATCCCCAGCTGGAGCTAATGTTAGTGTCAGCCATTTCTTCCTATCACCAGTGATCAAACATGCTTTTACCAAGTTTTGTTAGGAGTCTCAAGTAAAATTTTATCATGTCACTAGGTTTTCAGAATAAAATTTAGCCACTCGCTAGTGTGTCTAGGTCTACTGCTGCTCCTTCAAGATTTCCATGTCCAGTCATTTCCATCACTCAGTTGGATGTGCCATCATTGAACAAATCATCATCATCATTTCAGTCATATCACCATGGTCTTCATTCAACTAAGTGTCTCCACTAGGTCATTAGGGTTAGAGTCACCAAGGTTGTCATTTCATTTGATAAACTGGGAAATGAAGTAGTGGTAGGGTTTGATCAAAAAGTTTTTTTTCTAAGTGTAATTCACTTCAGAATGATGTAATAAGTTATGTTTCAAAGCTGCATGAAAAAGTTCCAAGATACATAGTTTACATCAAAAAACAAAATGAACATTATGTTGGGCCACCCTACCATTACAAAGTTGAGTTCTATGGCTTCTAAAGAACATTCTTCTCTCATTCCTCTCATTCATCACATTGTCAAGGGAGCTCTCATCCATCATAACTCATTTCCTCACTCATCTCATTGCTAAAGAGATCTCATTCATCATCAACCACTTCCTCAACATTTTTATGGGCAAAGACATTCCAAAAAATTGGTCTCAAGCTACCTCGCTACGTTTTCTGTGGGAAGCGCTCCTTTTCATGTTTGAAATCATAAAACCATATTACTATACATTTTATTCTCCCTCACACTCAAACACACCCATAAAACCCTCACACCCCCTCACTATCAATCCCAAAACCTTCTATACCTAAAACCTAGCCCTACGCCGCGTTTTTGGCAACCTTCATAGATGGGACTCTATATACATTCCTTAGCTTTATTCCCTCACTCTTTTCACTTCCCTCAACTTCCCTAAGTTCCCTAACATCCCTCCCCATCTCATAATTTTTTCCTACACCCATTCCTACTCCCTAACCCCTTCACCCTTTTCCCTCATTCTCTTCCCTTGTTTCGCCCTCTAGGGTTTGCACTCACAAGTTTACTATGGAGAAGGAAAGGAGGCCTTATAAAAAGGGTGGGAAGATGGAAAGGGGTGAAATTCACTATATCAATTGGCATCATAGTAGAAACCATAGGGATACCGAATACTGGTGAGAAATGGTTCAAAACTCAAGAGTTGGATGCCAAATTATACCAACCCTACATCAAAGCTCATTGACAAAGAAATCAATGAAGACAAGGAATATTGGATAAGAAGGGTCAATGATCATCTGGAGAAACTCCTTGAAAAGGCCAATAGAGATAACAATATACATAAACTCATGGCTTCCCGCTATCAAACAAGGAATCAGATTGCACAAATCAAAATTGAGAAATTGAAAACAAGGGTGAAAGAAGTCCAAGACAATTAAAGGGAGTCAAGAAAAAGGGGTAAAAGAATGAAATTAGTGGCTAAAACATGCAATAATGTTTAGCCTATCATCCATATCAGCCAAGTAATGAATTTTGAAAATTTTGGAGCAATTTGAATTTTTTGGAAATCTTGCAGGAAATGGTACACAGAAGCGCCGCGCAGAGGTGCGACCCTTTTTCGTTGGACATCCAAATGAATTTTTTATTACATGGATGAGTGCATAATGATGATTACATGCCAAATCTAAGCTTATTTTTGCATAAAATATTTCTATTATGATCAAAAACTAAAAAAAACTCACCTTTTTCAAGCCTATGCCACTAAATCTGGACTAGCGCAGCGTTACTGAGTAACGTTGGAAAATTCAAGTTTTGGAGATCTTCCCATGGGTATTTTTTGGAGCTTGATGTCTCATTGTAAAGTAGACACGTGGGGATACTTGAACCAGCTTTTAGAATGCAGAATGGACTCCTAAAAGTCTGCCAAACTCGGATCTCAACAAGCATGACCCTCGCTGGCTCGTGCGACCCTTGTGGGCCTGCCACGACCCTTCTGGAGACACCTTGGGAGAATGAGTTTTTGGAGGCCTTCCCATGGGTCATTTTCAAACATTAAATATGTTATGGAAACTAGACAGAAAATTCTATTTTACTGTTCTTTCATACTTCAATTTTGACTTCAGGAAGACACCTAAAAATGGCCTCAAACTTGGCGCTACGCTTCTGAAAATTTCAGAGTTTCTCGTTTGACTTTTGTAAAAGTCAAAAGGTGAAAGTGGATGAATGTAAATGGTAAAATGTAAAATTAAATGGATTAATATATGGGTAAATAGGTGTCTTTGCCTCTATTTAATGTATGGAGAGTTTCCCTCTTGGTTATTAGCTAAAAGAGGAAGCAGTTCATAACCTCCCTAGTTAGTAGGTTTTAGTCAAAGATGATTTGGGAACTACTCCCCATCTCATGGATTTGACCCATGAGAGAGGGGAAAGGTTGTTTTGGTCTATATGTATCATTTTCTCATTCATTTGAAGGGTTGGACATCAAAGATATAGAGTATTGTAGCTTGGACTTCATCTTTTGGATTAATCAAAGGAAACAATTGCAGCCATATTATAGGAATTCTTGTGCAATAAGTTTTTGATAATGTTTTTCTCATGTTATGGTTATCTATGATTGTTATATATGCCATCTTTCCATATTTCATGTCTTTAGTGATTTTCGATAAGTTTAATGAATAGATTTCTTGCTTTTGAAGCTCTCTTTTGTTTGGAGATATCATTTTGTATGTTTTTCTTCAAGAATTGGTGAATGCATGATCCTCATGCTCACCAGGATCTCTCTTGCATTTTCAGACCCTACACTACTTCGACTTAAATCCTTAATCTATCACTGACTTGTTGCTACCTTGCTCCTATTTTTGGTTGTGTTGTAATCCTTCTGCCATCTCAAAACCATAGCTATAGTGACACTTTCCGTGATCCAACATCATCATCCAAATTTTCAAACACACTGAGCATAAGATCTAGCCTAAAAATTTGATTGATATCAAATCATCCCAATTGATTGCAATATTTCATGGAGAGAGCCCTCTCCATCTTGATAAGGCTAGGTATCAAGAAAAAGAGGTCTGAGGTTACCTCATTCGACCACCTGTCTCAGCCTTGGGCGGTTGTTGGGGATAACAGTACCCGTAAGTGAAAATCCGCTAAAGGCCTACAAGAAGGAGATGGTGAAAGTAAAGAGGTTGATTCTCGATGGGGTTCGAGATCACGTGGTGTCTCACATAGACTGGTGAAGATATTTCCTGACAGATGTGGGAGGCACTTGCTATGCTATACGAGGGATCTTCCGAGCAGCAGAAGATGTATCTTGAGGAGAAGATGAGATGCACAAGGATGCAGAAAGGGGAGCACATAGACCCATTCCTTAATAGGCTTTAGGATATCCAAGACCAACTGTCTGCAGTAGGGTCAGTGCCCCAACCTACAAAATTGGTGTGGTTTTCTCTAAACAACATTTCTGAAGAATGGTAGGTATTTTTCTAGAGTATTCTTGGAAGAGAAAAGTTGCTAGACTAGGATCATATGTGGGATGATATTTAGCAGGAGGAGATGAGGTGAGATTTGGTGAATACCACCATCACTGGAAGCAACAATAATAGTGGGATGGAGCAAGTAAAGGAAGAGGAGAATGTGGCCCTCACATTAAAGGGGCAGCAGGAGCAACGCAGGAAGAAGAAGGACATTTCCAAGGTGAAATTCTTCAGATGTGGTGAGCTTGGCCACTACAACACTCAATGTCCTATAAGAAAGAATGACAAGGAGGAAAAGCAGGATCAAGAGGCTGCATCCGTAGAGATTGACAGGTTGTCCTCCAGATTGGAGGAAGAGTTTGCCATGATCATCGATATACCTCTAGGAGCGAGGTGGGTTGATTTGGTTGTGTATCCCTAGAGAGATACATTATGGGAATGATTCTTGAGGAGGTCCACCTCATGAATCAATACCTTACTATGGGAGCCCATAACATGTAGTAGAAGGATGGATCAGTGGCAGATGGTGTAGTTGGATGCCAAAGTGACAAATGTAGTGGCTAGTAGTGGTCAGGTACTAAAAAATGTAGTTCAGAGTTGGAATCAATGCAGTTGGCATATAGAAGAGTTAGCAACAGTGCAAAGACTAGCATCTATCAAGACTTGGGTGACAGATGCATCATACTAACCACAGTTGGTTCAATATTTTGGATTCTTTTCAGTTGCAGTTATTGCAGTTGTAGAAACAATAGATGGAGAGGGAGTTGCAGTGTTGGCAGCAGTTCAGTAGGGCCAGCAGCAGCATAGATGCAATGTTTATCAGAGTTGTGTAGTAGTTGCTGGGAAACAACAACCAAACATCAACATTATGACAGGAGGTGGTGCAGAGGCAGGGTGTTCCTTTAGTGGGTTGCAGCGCTATAACACATTCCTTGCTGAGAGGGAGTGTTAGTTTTTGTAGCATCAGTTGTGTTCTAAACACGAAATTTAGTGGAGAGGCTAGAATACATGTATTCTATAAAACATAGAAATTGTTTCTAGAAATTCCACCTAGAGACGACTTAATTAAAATAATTAATCCTTTTTTAATGTTGCCTAAGTCTAAACTTAGGAAAACTGATTAATTAATGGGTATTAATTAAGTCATGGTGAGAATCTTCTAGAAGAATACAAGGATTGAGTTCTAGTTAATCTTAGCCATTGATTATATTTTAATCTTGGTCGTTGATGTCTCGATGATATATTATAAGAAGAAATTCGATGGGGGTTGGAGGACACACTTGAGACACCAAGGAATTTGATTTTGCTGGGAAATCAATCTTCATAGTAGAAGTTGTGTGTTTCTGGAAGTGATTTAGTAAGGTCGAAGTAGTGAGGGGTAGGGATAGTAAGGTCGGGAGGAAGATTTTCCAGTTTGGTGAGTGCATAACAGAGAGACACAGAGTTCCATAGAGAGGACGTGTAGAGTAGAGAGGCAGTGCAATGCTTCAGAGGGGAAGTCGTATTTTGCTAGGGAGAAGTAGTGATTCAGTGCCAGAATCCAGAGTGGGAGCCTGGAGGCCAAAAGAATCGATCTTCTAGACAACAAATGATCAGTTAGCGAGAGAGACATTGGTCTGAGTTGTGGGACGCAACACTGCGTAGGCTGATGCAAGGATTGCACAGGCGCAATAGAGAGCAGCTAATCTTGACCCAAGGTGAGTGTCAGATCACCAGTGAAAGTGGGATTTTTCTCACTAGATCTTCTATAAGTCATTTCTATATATGGATTTCTAGATTTGAGCATCCATATTCTTGTACTCAGATTTACTACTGCATAGTAATAAAACCCTCAGTTGATACACCAGTTTTCCCAATTTCGGTTTTTCCAGGGACATTGGTCCAAAAATAACACTATTATTTGTGTGTGTGTGCATCTATTCTTCCAACATTATTTTTCTTCTGCAATATTCTATTTGTTAAGGCTGCAGTGTATTGGTTTTGATATTTACCGTAGGATGAAGTAAATAATTTGTTAAAGTTTATTTAACAAATAGAAGAAACTTAATTAGTTGTTTTAGTAGGATTCAGGGTTTTTGAATTTTCACACATTCCTAAAGCATCCGTGCTTAAATTTTCAGATGTATATTATGTGATCACAACTTAATACTGTGCATCTCTTTGTTTGTCCCCATGAAGTTAATGTTTGTATTATCACTAATGAGGTTGGCCCCTATATGGGTTGAACCCTACTACAACTAGTTAGCGATCAGTCCTCATCAATATTGTCTAAATTGGTTCAAATGCAATTGCTTATGGATTTTCTACTAGCTTTTGAACTACCCCGAATGTACCCATTATTATAAAAGAGAGTGACACTCCATTGACTAGGGGGGTCATTTTGAAACACATATAATGATTCTCATAGCAAATTGGATACGACGAAGTCAATCGACTACATATATGGAATATTGAATGTAGCATCCATAGATAATGTTCTTTCTCCTTTCTAGAGATATAATTTTGGAGACAGTTGAGAATGAGAATTTCATACCGCCCTTCCTTGATCTATTAACGTGCAAATCATTGGTTAAATATTAACTTCTATTTGCGTGAACAATTTCTCATACCCCATCCATGAGGGTGGTTAGAAGTGATTTGATTCAATAGTTCTCATCCACCAAGCCCAATTGTTCAACAACTTTCTTCAATTTGTAGTTTATCCTCTCCCAATGGTTAACTTACTGTTTATCTAAACCCATTCAAACAAGCTCCATATATGATGAAACTTTATCTCAATCTGCATTTTGATTTGCTTTCATCCCAACTACGAATGCTTCCTTCCTCCTTATGAAGTGATAACCCTCACTACATTAATTAATTGATTTTACTATATGAAAATGCGAGTTCTAAACCTCTATGGAATCCCTCTGACCAATATGCTATTGAGCCAAGGAATTTCTTCCACTGGGACATGTTGGTTGGTATATTGATGGCACTTCCTGCGAATGAGACTTAGACTGGAAAAAACGTGCAACTGTCAATTGATATGTTGGAACTCTAGTTAAAGGAGCATCAAAAGGCATCAATGAGTTTCAATTAGGATATTGGCACTTCGGTGTTCCAAGAATTGGCGTGGTATCAAGATTACCACATTTTTCCAACTTTTAGGAAAGTAACATTAAAAAACTACAAGCCATGGATAATTTCATTTTTGGTTTCAATCCTCTTGTTTTAACATTTGGTCATTGTGATTGCAGGCTATTGTGAATTTCATGGAGTCATTGAGAGGAAACAAAATGAAGTTCGATCTTGATAACATCAAAACCAACAAACTCTTAATGTTTTTCCTTACAAATCCTAAAGATGCCTTTCTAGTGTGAACTCCATATTACTTAAGGTAAACTATGACTACTATGATGGGTATCTTCACATTGTAATTTTTTTGTTCTTGAACATTCATTCATGACTGAAGCTCTAGTTTGATCCCTAGTTAAGGCATGAAGTGTTTTGATAGAAATGTCATGGTGTTAATGAAGACATTGTTTGTTTGGTTTTATGGGGCCTTTCTCTAAATTGAAAATGTTAAAGAAACCATAAAACATGTTGTAAGTTTTCACTTAAACTTATAGTGTGAAGTCTTTAGAAACAATGTTTTTGGAAATTTTGATAAGGAGATGAAAAATTGATAACGTTGCTTTGTTGCAAGTTTGTTAGAGATGTCACATGGCGAACATGCATGGATATTGTGCCAGTCCATTGTGATAGCTCAAATAAGTTTCTTTGGTACGTTGATTAATGAATAATAGTTGTAGCTCCTCGACATGAGTGTCGACATGCCTCATTAACAATGGGATCAGAGACAGGTACACATTGATCTTGACATTATTATGGGAATGTATTGTATGTGACACACTAGAGATTTTTTTGAGTTAATATTAAATTAGCATGAGCCACATCCTTGAAGCTCGGTCCTTTCTAAACAAAATAAAACTAAAAGCCAAATGTGAGGAGACTTATCATAACTAAAGCTATGATGAATGATGCTTCAAAATCATACTTCATATGATAACTTGCACCAACGAGCTTCTCACCCAATTCCTTCATGATTTCTTTGACGTCGTCCTATAGGTTCATCGTGTACGTGCCATATTTTAGCTAGTAGATTTCTTTGCGAATTCCTTCATGAATTCTTTGACGTCGTCCTACAGGTTCAATGTGTATGTGTCATATTTTAGTTGGTAGACTTCTCCTCGAATTCCTTCATGAATTCTTTGACGTCGTCCTGCAAATTCAATGTATACGTGTCATATTTTAGTTGGTAGGAGGATGATGAAAATGGGAGGTTGGGATTGGGCTGAACAATGTTTTCCGAGCTCAATCCCGCAAAGAGAATAGTTTCGATGTAAAATAGTAGTAATAATGATGCCAGGGATACCCCCACTTACACTCACAATATGCATGTAAAATGCATAAGAACATTTGTCCTAGGAATTTAACTCTCTAAGGAGTCAAACTCTTCAACCATAAATGGTTAAGGACCCTTTTCTTAAGAAAATTCATATGCAGAATTATTCAATACAATAGCACAGACTTTCAATCTCCTCTATCGGGACTTATTCAGCCATATAAACCTTCATTAACCCTTAAGCTTGCACATTAAACCTTCACTTTATAAACTTTGGTTATATCGGACTTAACACATGAAAACCCTTTATCGGCGTTATATTTCTATTATAACCATTTTATAATAGAAATGCACTTAAAACATACCTTTCCGCCTTAATATGGCCTTTGCGTAGATATCAATGTTTTACCTTTATCACAATCAGGGTATCGTTCTTCTACGGGTCACATTACACACTCCTTCCACTTTCCCGATATGCGATCAAACTGTCAAAACACATTATTGGCGCTTTTACATTAAAAACCCAGACCATTCATTCTATCGGAAAATATGGGAAACACGGGAATACAAAGGAATAACTAGGAAAACCCAACCGAACACCTAGGGCTGGACTTCAAATACATTACACCCGCATTCATAAATATCGGCGGGTCTGCACTCCATCGCTATCGGCGTTGTCCTTCGTTATCTCTGACTTGCGATTAGTAATTAGATCACAACCGTCCATCAAATCCTCCAATCCAATGACCAACATTCACTCCAAATGTCCAAACTGGCGCGTCAATCCTCCACCGTCGATCTACAATTAGTAGATCCGACGGTTCACAACGATTTCGGGCCGTTAACCTACACACTCCAAATCAACCCGAAAAGTCATTTTTCTCTCTCTCCTCTGCTACTATGTGTCGGATGGGGAGTGGAATTGGAGACAATTGGTAAAAACCGCTTATAGCCCTTCCTTCCAGTCGAAATCCACTTTCCTGCCTTTGAATACTATTCTTCGCCGATTATCTTCCGCACGCTCTTGCATGCGATGACTGTTGATCTTTGAGATCTAACGGTTCCTATGCACTACCTCTTCACTTCCTTGCTCGTTCCTTTTTGTTTATGGTTTTCGTTGTTTCTTCAATGCTCCCTCTATGTTTCAGGTTTCTTCAAAGGGTTTCATTCTTCCGCTTCCACTGCTCAACTTTTCTGAGCTTAACTCATCTGCGAATTCTCACTTCGCTACTTCTCTCCATAGCTTCACTTTGTTTCTTCAATTGAATTCTAAGATTCGTGATGATTCCTCTAAATCATTCTCCCCTTTGCGTGTCTCTTAGAATTCTGCTAGCAACCCCTGTTACAGAACCTACGAATTCACATTTAATTCATTCATAAATACTCGTTTCACACAATTAAACAATTAGGAATAAACCTATGTATATATAAGTATAAAAAGAATGATTACATTCGAGACTCTCTGTCTCTCACAGGGCTATTCTTTAGTATTAGTGGCCTCCATCTTGACTATGCCCGTAGGCTTACATTTATACCAGAAAGGTTCTGTTGAACTAAGTCTGGTTCAAATCTTAGATCTACTGAACTGACTCCTAAATTTCCTCTATGTCCACTTCTAACTTCAATTAATTTCCTAAGAACTCTCTCTAGTTCCTCGAATCATGAAATTACCTTTAGAGAGTTATTGTTGACTTCAAACACTCTCATCATTATTAATCACTCATGTTCTCTTTTATTCAAGAGAATTTACAAACAACCTCACACATCTAATTTATTCCTATTCTACCCACTCAAAATCCTAAATATTACATTAATTCAACACTTAGTACACTAACTTCTCTGAAACACATGACCCCCTATGTCTACTAAAGTACAATGATTTTCCTTGGGTTGAATGCTCCTACATCAGGTTGCGATTGGGCTAAACAATGTTTGCCAAGCTCAATCCCACAAAGAGAATACCTTCGATGTAAAATAGTAGTAATAATGATGAATAAAAATAGAAAACAAACGTGTATGTCTATATTATAAAATATTTTTTTTTAATATTTAATCATAATATATTTGGGTTATTAATTATAATTAATTTTACAATAAAACATGATTTTTAAATTTTAATTAAATTTTTATATGGTTTAAATAGCTTAAAAAAAATTAAAAGTATTCTTTTATTATGTAAAAATTCATTTCTTAAAAACAAAAAATTTCAATGAAATTTTATAAATTGATTTCTATTTAATTTTTTACTCAATAACTGTAAAATTACTAAATTTACCTTGATTGGAATAGGGGTGGGACTAGTTGCAAATCCATTCTAAACACCAAACAATCAATGATAGGTTTAAACCTATGATAAAAGTTGGTTATTGATTGCAAGTTTACCTTGAATAACTGTAAAATTACTAAATTTAGCTTGAATGGAATAGGGGTGAGACTACTTGCAAATCCATTCCAAACACCAAACAAATAGGTTTAAACCTATGATAAAAGTTGGTTATTGATTGCAAGTTTACTATATTGACATATATTAAATACCATACACATCACTTATATTGGCAAATATAAAAACTAGGCACTAAAGTATGGCTCATTTGTAATCAGTTTGAAAATAATCTACATATGGACAGTGCCGATATAAAAACAATGCACTAAAGTATGGCTCATTTGTAATCAGTTTGAAAATAATCTACATGTGGACAGTTTGAGCACGCTGTTTGAGGAAGCAAGGCTTCACAAAACTGCGAATTTCTTGATCAAGATTCATGGAAAAAGGGTTGTTTTAGAAGGAAACTTCATTTGTAATCAAGTTGAAAATAATCTAAATATGGACAGTTTGAGCACGCTGTTTGAGGAAGCAAGGCTTCACAAAACTACTAATGTCTTGATCAAGATTCAAGACAAAAAAATTGTTTTAGAGAAAAACTTGAGACTGTAATGTTTTGTTTGGTTTGGGTTGGAATATAAATCCTTCAGAGAATTGGGTCAAATGAACTTCATTAAAATTCATTAATTCAATTGATTACTTTTTTATATTATTTTTAAAATTCATTCAATTCAATTCATTACCTTTTTTATATTCATTCACTTCGATTCAATTCATTTCATTACCCTTTTCAATTCATTACCTTTAATAAATATCCACACACACTGGAAAATGAAATGAAAGGAAAGGAATTGAAACGAAGCCTTAAAGAAGTAGGCTATGACAAAACATTTCAGTGCTCGCCAGTCGCATTATGAAGTTCCCGGAGTACGTGTAATTTCACTGACTAGCATGAAAAATTTCAGAGGCGGAAAACAAACAAACACCGTTGAATTCCATAACTTATTGCAGGTATGTTGAAAGCAAGTGTTTTTTTTTTCTTGAAAAAAGTAATGGCAGGTATATCTCTTTGATGCATGTGAGTGCATGTTGTAATGGTCGGGGCGGTCGGTTTACACGCCCCCCAGCCAGTATCGAGTCCTGCGGAGCTGCGCTACAACATATTTGGGCCATGGTCAGTGATGTATGTACTATGTACAGAATGTATTTGACAATATATAGCTTCTTTAGTGGGGCCTTTCCCCCCTGAAAAGAAAGGTATATCTCTTTGATATTCCCTTGTTGGGTTCCTAAATACCGATGTAGGAAATTTTGTAAGAGCATAAGCTTTGTATTGAACAGAAAAATTACAGTCCTGGAAAGCTTCTTTGAATAAGTTGCTGATGAAGACTGCTCAAAATGGAGGAAGTGATGAGATCCAGACTGATGATCACAAATTATTCTCTGAAATATCCCCCAGTTTAAACAAACAGACAATTGGGTCATTTTCTGGTACGTCTTCTCAAAGAGGACTCTTAGAAGGCGGTGGACAGTTAGGAGGCGTAGAGAATAAATCATAAGCACCGAGGAAGACTGAGAGGTCACTTTTTAAATACTTCATTAAGCCTCCTAGAAGACAAGGCTTTCCGATTCTTTGTGATTTTCCTTCTGCAACATTTCAAATAGTTTCCAATGAAAGAACACCAGTGGAGCCTCTCCATGGTCTCAAGGATGGCGTTAAAGTGCCTTTTGTTGGGGAAATTAGGTGGGTGGTTTTGAAAGACTCAGGGAAAGATTGGCTACGAAATCCAAATAATTTGGCACTGTTGATATGGGGCATTGCCGTAGCAGTATCTGGAGCTACTCGTTTTTTGGTTCTGGTTGGCCTTCTGAATAGGGCCCTACCTAAAAAAAGTCAGGGGGATACCTGGTTTGAGGTCAATAATCAAATTCTAAATGCTCTCTTTACCTTGATGCGCCTCTACGAACACCCACAGCGTTGTTATCGTCTTTCACTTCTCATTAGATGGAAACCAAAGGACATTGTCAAGCTTAGAAAGTTCCACTGCAAAAATGGAAGCCACAGGCCCCATGAATGGGCGCACATGATGGTAGTGTTAGCTCCTTGTATCTAGTCGTGCCCATGAATAGGACACGATCGGTTCTCACGGAAACTGTCTCGCGGGATTCCTTTTCTTGTTGGGAGCTCTTGAAGTGGTCCATAACTTCCCTTAAGTTCTCTACCACGTTCATAGGGCAGTTGGAACATTCCCCATGATCAACTGAAGTTGTGGAACACTTGACACGTAGCCACTGATCGCTTGATGGAAGCTTGGCTATAAATACTTCGATTTGGTCCCCAAACTCACCACTCAATTCCCTTCAGTTTTACACCATCAAAACAGAGTGAGTAGAGTTCTGGAAGTGCCAAAACGGGACAGAGAAACAGTGAGAGAGTGTGAGAAAGTATCAATGGCCAGAGGTACGATTTTTTGGGCATTAAAGTTTTCTATTCTTTTTAAGTGTTTATTCTGCATTATAGAATCATTATTATGCTAGCATTTGGTATTAGAGCTCGTTTTATCTCTGCCTTGGTGTTTATGAACGACGTTTTGTCTCTATTATAGAAATCATGTAGAAACTGTTTTCAGAGGTTTTATGCGTGCAACCTAGATGACCCAACCCTCTTTTTTTCGTTACATAAAAATTGAAGAGGTATTTCGTAGGGACTCGAACCAGCCCCCTAGATCAGGTTATGAAGGCACGCATTGAGCCATTGAGCCATCGGTTTGGCTCAATGCCATATTTTTGAGAATTTTCTGAATTAAGGCATTTATTTGGAAATATGTCTAATTTTTGCTCAATTTTTATGCTTATAATATTTATTTGGTTTAATTATATGCAATTTGGATAATTGTTGTGCAAATTTATTAACTATGCTCATATTTAAATAACATGAATTGATTATTTCTGCTCTAATTAATACATGCTATTTTGGATGAGTATACGAGACCCATCGTTGAATGTTATGCATGAATATTATAGTTTTATTTATGCAATTTATAATTATTCACATATCAAGTTAATTTTTATGCATAAAAGAAATAATGTCTAGTGATCCATATAATTTTTAATTGATTAGAGAATAGTCACATCATCTCTAATTAAATAATATTATATATTATGATTGATTATGATCACATAAAGAATATTTAGACATTAATTGTAATTAATTATACATGATATAATAAATTTTATCCCAAGGGAATTTTTATTATATTTATATAATTAATTAGGATAAAATATCAAATTATTCATAACTTACCCACATGAATTATGAATTAGTAGTTTTATCATAAAGTTTAATCTAAGATAGAATTTATATCAAATTATGATCATAATATACCTTTTAGAATTACGAATTAAGTGAATAATTTGATAAATTCTATCATAAAGAATAATTGACTCTCCTTGAATTAAAAATTTAGCCCACAGACAATTTTTAAGTCATTAGATTCAATTTTAAGCATGATTTACATTGGTAGGGTATGAAATTTTATTTAGGCCTCAATTTTAACATAAGCATGTAATCTTTAATTTTATGCAGTTGTACAACCTGCAAATTTTTCTGATATTTGTTGTGATATCCCTGAACTTAAGGGAGATAACTATAAATTCTGGAAGGAGAGAGTTCTCCATCATTTAGGGTGGATGGACATAGACTATGCTATTAGGAAAGATGAACCACCGACACTCACTGATACCAGCACTGCAACGGACATCACGCTTTATGAACGATGGGAGCAATCTAATTTCCTAAGCATGATGTTCATTCAGACTAAAATTTCTACTGGTATTCGTGGTTCCGTTGATCAGCATGAAAAGGTTTGAGACTTACTGAAAGCCATTGATGAGCAATTCATCACCTCAGACAAGGCACTGGCAAGCACCCTAATCATAAAGTTCTCATCCCTAAGGCTCACCAATGTGAAAGGTGTGTGTGAGCACATCATGCAAATGAGGGACACTGTGGCTCAATTGAAGAAACTCAAAGTTGAAATATCGGAGTCCTTCCTGGTGCACTACATCCTAAACACCCTTCCACACCAATATGGACCCTTCAAAATCTCATACAACACACATAAGGATAAATGGTCAATTAATGAACTCATGACCATGTGTGTTCAAGAGGAAGGGAGACTGGTGATGGAATTGGGAGAAAGTGCAATGCTGGCAACGCATGGAGAGGGAAAATCTCAAGCCAATCAGAAATGGAAAGGTAAAGTACCTCCCCAAGCTGATATCAAGAAGGATTCCAAGTGTTTCTTCTGTACAAAGAAGGGACACATGAAGAAGGAATGCACCAAATTTCAGAAATGGCTTGCGGACAAAGGTAATCCAACATCGTTTATTTGTTATGAATCTAATATGGTTAATGTCAATATTAACACCTGGTGGATTGATTCTGGATCAACAATCCACATTTTGAATTCCTTGTAGGGTTTGCAAAACCTAAGGAAGCCAATGGGAAGTGAGCAAAGCATCTTATTAGGAAACAAGATGGGCTCGCATGTAGAAGCTATAGGAACATGCTATTTAACTTTAAGTAGTGGCTTTGTTTTAGAATTAGAAAAGACCTTTTATGTTCCAAGTTTTTCTAGAAACTTGATTTCAGTTTCAAGGCTTGTACCTGTTGGATATTCCTTTAACTTTTCAGAAACATCAGTCAGTTTATTTTATAAATCTGATCGTGTTGGGAATGGTACTTTGTCTGATGGTCTTTACTGCATTAATTTACAAAAAAATGTCACTTATGATTCAATGCATGTTCACACTGGCACTAAAAGATGTGTTATTAATGAGGATTCCTCTAAATTATGGCACCAAAGATTAGGTCATATCTCCATAGAAAGAATTAAAATATTAGTAAATGAAGGGGTACTTAATACTCTAGATTTTACTGATTTTGAGACTTGTGTGGACCGCATAAAGGAAAAGAAAACCAAAAAGTCAAACAAAGGTGCCAATAGGAGTTCAGACATATTATAGATCATACATACCGATATATGTAGTCTGGACATGGACTCACATGGTCAGAGATATTTCATCTCTTTTATAGATGATTACTCACGATATATGTATCTCTACATGCTTCATAACAAGAGCAAAGCATTAGATGGCATTAACATCTTTAAGGCTGAAGTAGAGAAACAATGCGGCAAACAAATTAAGATCGTGAGATCAGATAGAGGTGGAGAATATTATGGTAGATACACAGAGGATGGACAAGCACCTGGGCCATTCACAAAATTTCTTCAAGAGCATGGGATTGTTGCTCAATACACCATGTCTAGTTCACTCGACCAGAATGGTTTAGTAGAAGGAAGAAACGGAACATTATTGGACTTGGTGCGGAGTATGCTTAGCAGCTCCAATCTTCCTAAATCCTTGTGGACTGAAGCACTTAAGACGACAGTGTATATATTAAACTGAGTTCCAACCAAGGCTGTTCCTAAAATGCCATTTGAATTATGGAAAGGTTGGAAACCGAGTTTGCGACATATGCACGTTTGGGGATGCTCGTATGAAGTGAGAATTTATAATTCACAAGAGAAGAAGCTGGACCCAAGGACCATTAGTGGGTATTTCATTGGATATGCTGAAAGGTCTAAATGTTACAGATTTTATTGTCCATCTCACAACACTAGGATTGTGGAACCAAGAAATGCAAAGTTTCTTGAAAATGACTTGATCAGTGGGAGCGATCAAACCAGGAACATAGTTTCTGAGAAGGATCATTCAGAATCTCAACCTTCCACCTCAAGTGATAGATTGGTTATTGTTAACAGTGCCCCTCAAGTACAAACTAGTGTTGAAAAACCAATCGTTGAAGTTCCACAAGTTGTTGATGACATTCCAGTAGATCAAGTAGTTTAAGAGTTGCCAAGAAATTTTGAACAACAAGTTGAACCACATACTTCTGAGGAAGATGATGGTAAAACATTAGAAATATCTATTAGACCAAAGAGATCAGTAATTCCTGATGATTATGTTGTGTATCTGCAAGAATCTGACTACAACATTGGAGCCAAAAATGATCCCGATTCCTTTTCACAAGCCATGAGTTGCAAAGAATCAGAATTATGCTACGATGCCATGAAGGAAGAGATGAATTCTATAAAGAGTAACGGATTCTGGGATCTTTTTGAGTTTCCTAATGGTGCAAAGGCCATTGGATGTAAATGGGTCTTTAAGACAAAGAAAGATTCATTGGGCAACATTGAGAGATACAAGGTAAGACTCGTTGCTAAGGGATTCACTAAGAAAGAAGGAATCGATTACACGGAGACTTTCTCTCCTATATCTAAGAAAGATTCCTTGCACGCTATTTTGGCATTAGTAGCCCATTTTGACTTGGAGTTGTAACAAATGGATGTGAAAATGACATTTCTCAATGGAGCTCTAGAGGAGGAGGTTTACATGAAACAACCTGAAGGATTCCAATCTAGTGATGGTGAGCAATTGGTTTGCAAGCTCAAGAAATCCTTATACGGTTTAAACCAAGCATCCCGCCAATGGTATTTGAAATTCCATAATGTAATTTCTTCATTCGGTTTTGTAGAAAACATTATGGATCAATGTATATACCAAAAAGTCAGTGGGACTAAAATCTGTTTTCTTGTTTTATATGTGGATGACATTTTGCTAGCAACCAATGATAAGGGTTTGCTGCATGAGGTGAAACAATTCCTCTCTAAAAATTTCGATATGAAGGATATGGGTGAGGCATCTTATGTCATTGGCATTAAGATCCATAGAGATAGATTTTGAGGCATCTTGGGTCTGTCTCAAGAAACCTATATTAATAAAGTTTTAGAGAGATTTCGGATGAAGGATTGTTCACCAAGTGTAGCTTCCATTGTGAAGGGTGATAGGTTCAATTTGAACCAATGCACGAAGAATGACTTTGAAAGGGAACAAATGAAGAAAATTCCATATTCTTTTGCTGTCGGAAGCCTAATGTATGCTCAATTCTGCACAAGACTTGACATTGCATTTGTTGTGAGAATGTTGGGACGATATCAGAGTGATCCAGGTTTAGACCACTGGAGAGCCACAAAGAAAGTAATGAGGTACATTCAAGGAACCAAAGACTACATGCTTATGTATAGATGGACGAAAAACTTGGAAGTAATTGGCTACTCAAGTTCCAACTTTGCTGCATGTATTGATTCACGCACATCAACATCAGGATACATCTTTATGATGGCCGGTGGAGCTGTATCATGGAGGAGTGCCAAGCAGACCTTGACTGCCACTTCCACTATGGAAGCCGAGTTCGTCTCCTATTTTGAGGCTACTTTACATGGTGTATGGCTTAAGAGTTTCATTTCTAGGCTTAGAATTATGGATTCTATCTCTAAGCCATTGAGAATGTATTGTGACAATTCCGCTGCTATTTTTATGGCTGAAAAAAACAAAAGTGGGAGTCAAAGTAAGCACATCGACATTAAGCATTTAGCTATAAGGGAACGTATTAAAGAAAAGAAAGTGGTCATTGAGCACGTCAGCACTGAGTTGATGATCGCTAATCCTTTGACTAAGGGAATTCCACCATTGAAATTCAAGGATCATGTAGTGAATATGGTACTTGGTTCCATTATGTAGTTTCTCATTGTATGGACAATGTTATTTTAATGAAATTCTTAACTATTGTGATATTTTTCTCATATTTATGTGCACCTTAATTTGATTTGAGAAAATTCATCTATGTAGGACCAAGAATAAACATAGGGTTTATTCATTAAGAAATTGTTGCCACATAAATTATAATAGAAATAAATACATAGTAATACATGGAAGATAATACTCGTCATTAGAGGACTTATCGCCATGATTCATGTATTTATTACTTAATACAGATTATCGATGGGTTTTAAGATGAGACGTTAGATTAGAAGTATGGACCAAGTGGGAGAATGTTAGCTCCCTGTATCTGGTCGTGGCCATGAACAGGCCACGACCGGTTCTCACGGAAACCGTCTCGCGGGATTCCTTTTCTTGTTGGGAGCTCTTGAAGTGGTCCATAACTTCCCTTAAGTTCTCTACCATGTTCATAGGGCAGTTGGAACATTCCCCATGATCAACTGAAGCTGTGGAACACTTGACACGTAGCCACCGATCGCTTGATGGAAGCTTGGCTATAAATACTTCGGTTTGGTCCCCAAACTCACCACTCAATTCCCTTCAGTCTTACACCATCAAAATAGAGTGAGTAGAGTTTTGGAAGTGCCAAAACGGGAGAGAGAAACAGTGAGAGAGTGTGAGCAAGTATCAATGGCCGGAGGTACGATTTCTTGGGCATTAAAGTTTTCGATTCTTTTTAAGTGTTTATTCTGCATTATAGAATCGTTATTATGCTAACAGGTAGTAGTGGTACTTTTGCAAGTGAATTGTTTTGCACAGTATGCGCTTTGTGGTCTCAATTGGGGTTATAAGAGATCAGAGTGTCCAGTTATTGGAGTGGGTTTGTGCGTTGCTGTTGCAATAGGTAGTGCTGCAACAGCTAGCCTATATCTCATCCTCAATCCTCTCAGAAACGATTATAAAGGTGAAAGTGATTTGGAGGCTCACGTAGATCTTACTCAGATGGGTGTTAACTCTGTAAAGGGAAAAGCTACATCCGTTCTGCTTGAAAAGAGATACACTTTTTTAGCAAGATAGAGTAAAAGAATGGAACCTAAACCAGAATGGCAGGGGGATCTCTTTGACTGCTACAATGTTCCTTCTGTTGCATTTTTTTCAACATTTTGTGGGTTCTGTGTTTTTGAGTGGAATATGGATAGACTAGGGTTTGGGAACAAGTATGTGCACATAGTGACCTTCATTTTGTTTTTCTTGGCCCCTTATTGGATTTTCACCTTGGCTGCTGTGAATATTGATAATAATAATATTCAGAAAGGTCTTGGTATCACTGGGATCATTCTTTGTGTGCTTGGGCTTCTTTACGGTGGGTTTTGGAGGATTTAGATGCGGAAGAGGTTTGGCCTACTTGGAAATGACTGGTGTTGTGGTCAGCCTAATGTGATAGATCTAATGTAGTGGCTTTTCTGCAGTGTTTGTTCTCTCTCTCAGGAGGTTCACACCGGAAATTTCTACGAGGCCTGTGATGTTAAACGTTATTCAAAAAAATACCTTGGCCAAGATTCACAAGACCTGAGAGATCCTTCCCCCAGATTGGCTCTCTTGGGTCATGAACCAACATCGCTAGCTGTGGTAAAATTTGACATGTCACCAAATTAGAATGCTCACGCTTCAGTGTCGCCAGTTTTGAGTCCTATGCATTATTATATTACAAACTCTATTCTTCCACAGGGTTGGTCCCTTCTAGGGGAAGGGTCGACATTTCCTTTGTCTAACTTTTGTAGAGCAGAAACTCATATTGCGATTTCTCCAGCATCAGAATCAAAGGATGCAGATAACGTGGCAGCTCAAAAGGAAAATCTGAAGAGGGACGACTATCCAATGAATGCACCCATTCCCCAGATCCTAGAGAGATAAGAACATGCCATTTTAAGCCATTGCTTAACGTAATACTACTCCTATGGAAACTTTCTTGATGTAATTCTACTCCTATGAATTTCCCTGGAAAGTTGTCCAGTATTAAGATGCATTTTGACATTGTCTTGTCCTATAGCTTTCTGCAGTGCCCATTGTCGCAATTCACACTTCAGGTTTGGCTGATTCTTTTCTCTGTTTGATAGAAACGTTCATTGGCATTGTTCTTTAGCCCATGAAACCTTACCTTACATAGAAAGGGTTGATTAGTGCAGGAAAAAATCTTCGAGCTTTACAGATCATCCATCAGTCTTTTATGTTGCTCCTGGGGACTACAAAAGTACGAGATGTTAGAGAAGAACAATCAACAGTTCCTCACTGAGTATATTTGCCTACAAATACCCAAAACATGAGATTCTGATTTTTAACTGTGTTGATGCAATTTAATTTTGCTTTCTAATTGAAATCATATGACTGAATCCTCCCTAGTGAGTAGTTAGTAAACTGTTTTAAGACAAATTGCATTTCCTGTGTTGAACCACATCCTAATATGGAATATTTCCCATGTATGGTTTGCATTTATGTTGGGTACAATCAAATTTAATGATTTATAGTTCTATGGACAAAACTGGATTGTTGTTTCTAATTCTTGATTACTATGTGGATCCAAAAATTTGGAGTTGGAGCTACCAATGAAGAGGATTTAAAAAAAAGTCATGCGTTTATCTGATCTACAATCTGTGAGGGAAATTTTACTTCTAACTAGCTCAGGATGCCTCTTCATAAAACACTACCTTTTGGTAACAAAAATGCAAAAAGGCAAACCTTCTAGAGCTGGGAGGGAATGAAGAGGAGCCGTGGGGGGCTTACACAGGTGGACTAAAAGTGAGTCATGTTCAACTCAAGGAGACAAAGGATGAGCTGGTCTGGTTAAAAAACCCAACCTTAGGATTCTCTACCTCCAAACTTGGTTTCAAGGTAGTGCAGTAGTTGTTAAAATATCGGTCTGATGGAATATAGAGGCAGTGGAAACCAGATTGGAAAATCATGTCCCCACTAAAATCTTGAAGCAAGGATCTTCATGTGGCTGGCCACAAAGAACAAGGTCCCAACTTGTGAAGTATTACATAGTAAATAAGAGGATTCGACATGGGCCAAGTCGATGTACTTTATGCAAGCTAGATGAGGAAACTATGGGATATCTTCATCTTTCCCCATATGCTTCCAAGTGTGGGCTGGAATGGATAGCCTGATAGGGGCAAGAGGTGCTGGGCAAGGCAAAATTAAAGCAGTATGTACTGTTTTACACAATGGCAGTAGAAGCTTGCGTTAATTAGAGTTCAAAACTTTACTCTTGATACTGTGATTGGGAATTTGGTTTGCAAGGAACACTGATGTTTTTAAGGGAGATCCATCCCACCTTTTCATTGTGCTTTTCAGGGTAGATTTATATTTGCTAGTTATAAATCTCTTCCCAAAAAAATCCCCGAGAGGCCGCTTTTTCATGATATTGATGGAGCAAGCCAAGGATCTCCTGCCAATTACAAAGCAGGTGGCATTATCTTTTTAAATGACCCCCACTTTTTCAGGGTTAAGGCCAGATTGGAAAAGGAATTTGACAGTTATGTTGAGCTCCTTGCTTTGAAATTGGTGGTTAATTTATTTTCTAAAAATGGGTTCAAGCTTTAGATTTTTGGTGACTCATTGGTGGTAATAAATTGGATAAAGGGTGTACTTAGAATAGGGATCTGGTCTGATGTTTGATCAGTTAAAAGGTCGATATCTGTTTTTAACTCCATTTCTTTTCCTTTTCAACCACACAGAGAAGTCAACTCTGAAATTTAAAAGGGAGGGGCTAGTTCCCAGGAGAAGCAACATGAGGCCCTCTTTTAATTACATTATACTGTCAGACTGAACTGACAAACCGTCAAATCAACACATACATTAGCTGTAAACAGTCGTCATATCGAGCAGGGAATACGCTGCAGCACTGGGGCGCAGCTCAGTAGGATTTGAACCTGGCCAGGGGGCGTGTAAACCTACCGCCCCGACCAACTCTGAAATTGATCTCCGGTGGCTGAATTGGTGGTAATAAATTGGACGAAGGGTGAATTTAGAATGGAAATCTAGTATTTAATTCCCACACAGAGAAGTCAACTATGAAATTGATCTTTGGTGGCTGAATTGGTGGTAATAAATTGCACGAAGGGTGAATTTAGAATGGAAATCTGTTATTTAATTCTGATATTTGATGACTTGAAAGGTCGATTTCTATTTTTAACTCTATTTTTTTTTCTATCATGTTTACAGAGAACTCAACTCTGAAATTGATGCCTTTCTAAAGTAGACTCCAGTTGTTCAAAGATGGTTTGTTTTAGAATTGAAGGAAGGGCCAACTATTTCAGAATGCATCTTAGACTCACAGTAACTATAAATCTATTCCAAATTGGTCCTTGTCCTCTATTATATATGCTTGTGGTCAAAATTTCCTGATGTTATTTAATGGCGCATGTTTGATAGGCTAATTTCCTTTGGTACAAGTTGAATGCCTTAGGATATGTTGGGAAAGTTGTTATGATTTCTCTTTTTGTAAAATTTATCCTTGTCTTTGGAGGTCATATCATGGGGATGTTTATGAGGTTTTTGAACCCGTTTTGAGAATTTATGATTTATATGAGCAATATTAGGATCACACTGTATGCTCTATTTGGACAGATCATGAGTCTATTCAGGGACATAAAATTTTCGCTGGGATACTCTTGGAATTCCTTATGCATATGCAGAAGGTAAAGCTAAGCTATTTCAACATTTGACCATTTATTCATGGAGTAGACTTACTAATTGATAGTTGGTGGTTATTAGGGATGATTGTAAATTCATCCAGCTTATGCATCACAATTGGAAACGGTAAATCATTTCTCCATGAGTGGAAATCAGTGGATTTCTAGACTTTCCAATGAATCAAAGCATGTTTAGGTTGCATGGGTTCGGGCCGTGTGCAGAGAAGAAAAGCATTGCAACATGTAATGGTGAAGCACAACTTTGTATTGATCTATTCTAGAAATAACGATGTGATTTTTAACTATCGGGCTTTCTGACATTTGAGTAAAACTATGACATTTGAGTAAAACTATAAAGAGATAAATAAAAAATACAATTATATTTATTTAATTGATTTATTCTGGAAATAACGATGTGATTTTTAACTATGGGGCTTTTTGACATTTGAGTAAAACTATAAAGAGATAAATAAAAAATACAATTATATTTATTTAAGACATTATTATTATCTTGAATATTAATTCTTATAAAGTTAATTTTATTAGTAATTTTTTTCTTTTGAAACTCATTTTTAACTTTAAAATTCTTTTAATACAATATAAATTTCCCTTAATTTATAATATATTTTAATTTAAAAGCATGAGATAATACTATTTAAGCCATTTAGATTTCTCAAAGCTTGCTTTATAAAGAAATTAAGTTGAAAAATACAATTTTATATATATATATATATATATATATATATATATATATATATATATATATATATATATATATATATATATATATATAGATATCTATATCTATATCTATATCTATATCTATATATCTATATATATATATATATATATATATATATATATATATATATATATCTTTCGATCCCTCAACAACAGTCATAACCTCATCACCAGTTTGGGTGAGACTGCCAAACCTACCCTTGCATCTCTGGAATTTCTCTTCGCTAAAAGCCATTGGAAATGCAATTGGAAAATTTTACTGCAGGTGCCCAGAAATAGAAGAATATGCCAGAACCACCTATGCACACATCTGTGTGGAAATGGACTTCAGTGTCGGATTCCCAGCTGAAATACATCTAACAAGTAAAGACTATGTGTGGAATCAGAAACTCGATTATGAAAGTGTCCTCTTCAGGTGTCGATCGTGCTTTGAGACATGCCACCTAGCCAAAAATTGCCCAAAAGCCTCCTAGAAAAATTATGCTAGAAAAAATCACCACAAATCTACATGGTGAGAAGGAGCATAGAGAGAACACTACACTGTCATCAAAGAGGAATACTCTCGAGAAAACTCTGAATCACAAGAAATCGGGCAAGAGAGAAACATCTTTCAAGACAAGCAGGGGGAAAGCCCTGCCCAACAACAAAAGAGTGAACTCGACAACCCCTCAAGCATCAACAATTATGAGGATTCGAATACTGCACAAAATAAATCTTCATTTAACAACGATGCAGATCTCCTAGACCAAACTTCTTCTCCGACTATCTTCAAAAAGATGAACACAGTGGATCACGAAGCTAAGACACCAATGTCCCAAGAATCAGAAGAGATGAAAGAGATGCAAGATAAAGAAAGTTGGAAGACCATAGAGAAAAAAAAGAAAGCTACAACACCAATCTCGCCAAGAAAGACGAGGAGCCAGAGAATTAGAAACTAAGAAAATTATAGGTCCGATAGACCAATTTGGTCTCAGTGGACGTTAACCACCATCATCATCATCATCATCATATATATATATATATTTATATATATATATGTGGTTTCTCTCCAAAATATTTATTCAAGCATGACATTATCATTATCTTGAATTTTATTAGTTCTTATAAAGTTAATTTTATTAGTACATTTTTTCTTTTTGAAACTCATTTTTAATTTCAAAATGAAATTTCCCCCAAATAAATTTCCCTTAATTTATAATACATTTTAATTTAAAAGCATGGGATAATACTATTTAAGCCATTTAGATTTCTCAAAGCTTACTTTATAAAGAAATCAAGTTGCATTTCCCACATTTATTTGTGCTTGTTACGCTCTCAAAATTTGAAAGGCTAAAGTTTAAAATATGGTTTAGGCTCTTCTTTCACACAAAGAAGTCTAAAATGGCGTAGCATAACTTAGTCTAAAATATATATGGTTTAGGCTATTCTCTCACACGAAGAAGTCTAAAATGACGTAACATAACTTAGTGTGTGTGTATATATATATATATATGATCTAATGGAGAGAACTAAGTTTTATGCAAAATTATATTTTTTATTATTTTTTGAAATTGGCGAAGTAATATTTCAATTGCATTTTGGACACATGTATTCACTTAAGATTTTTTTCAACTCTTCAAATAAATTGAAAAACCAAGAGTATCCTTTTGAAGATGACTCATAAACGAAGATAGTGGTATTTTTTGAAATTTTTTCGTTGTGTATATTTTATATTATTGATTTTTTATTCAGCCCTTTTGACACTGTCAAAAAAAAATTCAAGTGTTATGTTTAAAAAAAAGTAGATGAGAAATATCATATGAATTCGAAAGTGTCAAATTCATATGCCATTGGATAGACGATTCTTTCATGAATCCAACATGATCAACTTTGCCACTTAAGGACAAGTTCTGCCTTAAATCTGATAGGGTACAAAATGGGGTTGTAGGGAAATATGCAGAAGAGGTGCTGAAACTGTATTTTTTAGTACTTCAAGGGTTCGATTGAGCACTTAAACTTCAAAATTCAAATTGATTGATCGAGTTTTAAAAGCAACCATTGATCAAGTGGCATTCACAGTTAATCAACAACTCAATCGAGCCATTAAGAATTCTAACCCGCCAATGCCCCTACAAACTTTTGTTAATGGTATTAAAAATATAGCTCGATCGAGCCATAACTCTCGATTGAGCCATTAACTCGGGTTACAAAATGACTCGATCGAGGGTTTATTTAAATGCTCAATCGAGATATTTTTAAGTGCCTTAATAGCTCGATCGAGCATTTGTTTTTCAACAAAACGCACCCTCATTTCACCAAAAAGTGTAATCCAACTCCATGCTTTGACCCCAAGGTTTGTTTATTAATAATTTATTAAATAATAGAGCATTTGATGGATTTTAATAGAAAAATCCTCAAAGATCATACCTCATGCCTTTCTCATTTTTAAAATTTGATGATAAGCTTTAAATTAAAGAAATTTTCAGTTTTATAAAAAACTTTAAATAATAATAACAATGATTAAAAATAATCAAATAAAATTTAAATGTCTCATTTTTAGTGACATTAATGCCTACCACATTTCCATTTTTTAGTAAAGGTAATAAGATGTATCTTTAGCTTCAAGATTTCCATGTGCACCTCATCACCACTGTCTCTAACATTTCCTCTACCACTATTGAAGAGAAGTGCTCCTCCTCTCCCATCTTACAAAGGAAACAACTATGAATATAATATACCATGCATTGAAAAAATGAGTGGATGCAAGCTATGATAGTTCATGGAAAAAGCTAATGGATTCCTTTTTTTGTAAATTTGTTCTTTGGAAAAACAAAATGGTGAACAACATGGAGATTACCATTAAAGACAATAAGTAATGTTCTTCAACATTTTAACGCAGTCAAGAAAGTAGTGGCATCTGCTTTCAACATTAATGACATAGGAAAATTTGAGTAGCATGCTCTCATGTGTTATCCATAAGCTCCCAACCAAGTTGCATGCACTCCTCATTTCACTCTGTTCCCATCTCAATCTTGATAAACACTTGAATCTAGCCTAACTTTTGGTTATGAAACATTAAGGAGCCCTAAACAACCCCAGGAGTGCATTACAAATTTAGAGTTTGTAGGTTTTGTGGAAAATTATACTCTACTTGAACAAGTTTCCTTGTCTTTGATACACAATTTTATTGGATCATATAATTGTTGCTATATCTAGGGTTTATAAGAGGATTAAGTGTCTCAATGTTGAGAATCACAAGAACTTGTGCAATGTTGCCCTAGAATCCCTAAATATTGTAAGGATATCCAGCAATTTAGTTGGAAGAATGAATTTTTAATTCAATGCATGTGGGTTGTGAAAAACGGGTTATAATTGTCCAACACTTTTGATATTCTCATTGATTTTTATTATTCCATTGGCATTACCTTGATCCTCAAGTCCCTGGCTACCCACTGCCTACATCTACAAGAATTGTCTTAATAATTCTAATGGGCCTCAATGCAATATTCCCTTTGTTCCTTGTTTTGTCCTACTTTCTTAGTTGAAGTGGATATTGGATTTTGGATCAATTTCATCTTCATCTTGGTAGGAATTGGAATTTTATGCTAATTCTCTATACACTTAAAACTAGATTTTAAACATATTTTTGTCACACTAATGTACTATATCACATATCTTGTCACGTTGGTGTACTATTTTACAGGAGTATAATAAAGTATGGTATACAATAAAGAAGATAATGTTTTACAATACGAACAATAACTTATTATTGAAAATTATCGTATTATAAGTTTTAGTATTACAAATATCAAATAAATAAAAAATTCATTTATTCTGATTAAGAGCCAATGAGTTATCATTATTGCAAATTGTTGAGGTGAAGACCCTCTCATGGCCTTTGAATTGTGGATATCATTTGAGTCAATGGATTCTAACCTCTAATTAAATTGAATTGCTTTCTCACAAAAATTCCATGATACTTAGTAATAACTCTCAATTTCCTTCAATTCCATTAATCCTTAGAAGATTCTCTTTATATGTCACTGTTGAATTATTCTTGAAATGTCCACTAGAAACAACAATTGTGGTTGATAAATTTCATCATTTGTCTAGATCCACTTGAACACCAACATATGTCATTTGATTTTTGGTTTATATTTTATCTTGCAAACCTCCATGTGTCATCTTTTGATTGGTCTATGTTCCACCTTTCAGTGCACTCCACCTATCCATCTGACTTGACACCCCCTTGATTTCATACTGTCTTAATTTTCCAAACAATATTCGATGGATTTTCCAAATAATTGACTTTCCACCCTCTTAATCATTACCTCTTCTTCCTTTTCTATTATCTTTGGAAAGTCACAATGATATACTTGTGATTATTGCAAGTGGGCATGCAATTGGGTGATTTGGATTTGGAGTTACATGATCATTGAAAATATTCACAAGGTGTGGGATGAAGATTAACCTGGTAAAATATTCTTTTCCATTTGTAAACAAAATCCCACAATCTTAAAACAACATAACCACCTCAATTCACTTCAATGTTCCCTTTCTCTTGCCTTAGGGGGATACTAGTTATTAATACTATCATATTCTCGTATAGTATAAACCTTTTGAAAAATCATGTACCTTACATACTTTCAAATCTTTTCGATAATGATTTTGTAGTGAATCATGTTCTCCTATACTATAAAGTTTTCAACAATAATGTATATTACAAAGTAAGATACATTGTTTCAAATCATTTGGATTATGATTTTGTATTAAGTAATATATATTTTTAAATACATTATTAAGTAATAAATATTTATATTTAATTGAAATTGAGAGAATTTTTATTGTAAAAAGGCATAGTGTAGGTAATAGTGAGCTTGAGAGTGTTGTTGAGGATCTGGTATATTTTTACTCTTCTCTTGAAATTGCGGTAAGAAAGAAAGTAAATTTTTCTACAATAAATTTTTTGTGCTTAATTCCTAGGTACTGTTGGAAATAATACTGAGAGGGGGGGTGAATCAATATTATCAAATTCTTTTAAATATGCCTTCCAGATTTATACTTTAATTTATTCTTCAGATATTGATCATTAATTTGTATGTCAGTGCCATATAATAATGAACAAGTGCAAGAAAAATAGATAAGCACACCAAAGAACACCAGGTATAAGGTGGAAACCCAATGTGGGTGAAAACCACCTGCTGCAATATGCCTCTATCTTCTTTCAATTAGAAACTTATTTTACAAGGATTTTGTACTGCTGCAATCCTTTACCAGTACGCAGGCTACAACCTACAGAGAGCTACAATTCTCTCTCGTTTTCCAGTCTCTCCTGGAAGGGAGCTACAACCCCCTTTGCTCTTCTACTTCTCTAAGGACCACGTTTCATTAATTTTCAGACTCGATCCAAGAAGATCAAATAATCATCAAGTACATGAAAATCACCCAATCTCCTTATACAATCAACCAATGAATCACCCAACTTCTCAGAATGCTGTAAACAGAAAAGTAATACCAGAAATCTCAACCCAGAACTCTGTAGCAATAGATAAAAGACAGTTAACAAATGTTTTAAGACAGGTCCGCAACTTCACCAATATAAATCTGCGGATATCCGCAGCCTTTCTGTGCCTGAACTGCGCAGATCCACACTGGATCCTTCTGCTGCTCTGCATACCACCGCACCTACTCCTTCTGCTGAGTTGCGTTCCTCAGCCCAGATCCGCACCTTCACTGTCCGTCATAAATCATACCTCCACACTAGTCCTTTTGTGCCTCTGCGTACCTCAGCGATATGCTTTCTTCTGCACTGCGTACCCCGCACTGTGCCTTCTTTTGCGCTGCGTACCCCTGCGCTGCGTACCCCCGCACTTAAGCTGTAGATCGCCTGCGAACCTCTGATTAGGGCCAAATTAACAATCCTCCAATGTGTCACAAATAGTCAGATCCACAGATCTGATCATGCACCCGAGAGATCACGACTTATCAATAGATTTTCCTTAAGATTTCTCCTTGATTTAGATCTAGCTTTGTAAAACCAATCACCCAAAATTTCAGATCTTAAGATATTCAAATTTTCACGAGTGTCTAGCCAAGTGATCTCCTTCCCATTTTTATAGTCAAACCCTTATCCACACCATGGGAAAAAACCATCAAAAACTAATACAAGGGATCCAAACCGGGGTTCAATAAATTAGATCCTATACCACGGGCCAAAACCATAGGATCGTAAAAGACGGGCTAAAAACCAAGGGCCAAACATAGGATACCCCATGTGAGTGCACTTCTTTGCATTGGAGTGAGTGAACTGGGGGACTGCACCTTATGAACGGTGAACCTGTGAGTATGTCTGCACTTCCTGAACGGCGAACCTGCGGGTCCGCACCTTTTGAACGATGCACCTGCGAACCTCTTATTTTCCATCATTTTGAGAGCCTGAACAGATTTTTGCCACTTGAGTCAGTTGCCATCAAGTACAACACCTGAACCATAGAGCCAAACCAGAATCATAATGCCAACCATCTCCCCCTTTGGATTTGATGGCAACCTCAAGATCCTCAACGTCATTCTCCACCTTTGACATCAAGGGCAAAGGGTTATGCTCCCCCTGAGACCATGCTTAATTCTTTGATCATGCTCCCCCTGACGGTAAACCAGATCTACAAACCATAATCCACCATACACCATAAGAAAAGAGATAGAGACATATTGTGGCCCAATCTGCATTTGTATAGGCATGAAGTGTGAGATCTGTATCTCTAGGATACCATAAGCCATAGTTTTGAGTTCCTTGAAGGTACTTGAAAATTATCTTCACTGCCTGAAGATGAGTTTCCTTTGGATTTGCCTGAACTCTTCCAACTTTTCCCACTACATGCATGATGTCTGGTCGGGTACCTGTTAAATAAAGTAGACTTCCAATCATAGATCTGTAGGTTGGTTGGTGTACTACTGCTAATTCATCATTTTCACTGAGACTACATCCTGTGACCATGGGGGTACATACTGGTTTTGCATCTTCCATGCCATATTTCTTCAAAATCTGCTTAAGATAGTTGGTTTGAGACAAAAATATCCCGCGTTCATTTTGTTGGATTTGCAATCCAAGAAAATATGTCAGTTCTCCAAGAAAATACATTTTGAATTCTTTCTGCATCACTAAGGCAAAGATTTGACTCATACCTTCTTCATTGCTGCCAAAGATAATATCATCTACATATAAAACAACTATTAGTAATTTGTCATTTTCAATTTTTATGTAAAGATTGCTATCTGTTGATCCCTTTGAAAAACCTCGTTGATGAAGATATTTGTCTAAACGGTAGTACCAAGCTCTTGGAGCCTGTTAAAGACCATAGAGAGCCTTCTTTAGTCTACATACAAGATTGGATCATTCCCAAGGATGAACCCATCTGGTTGCTCAATGTACACTTCTTCTTCTAATTCCCCATTCAGAAAGGCTGATTTTACGTCCATTTGAAAAACTTTGAACTTCTGAAAGCTTGAGAGAGCAAGGAACATTTGGATGGCCCCAAGTCTAGGAACGGGAGAAAACGTTTCTTCGAAGTCTATTCCTTCTTGTTGAGCATACCCTTTACACACAAGTCTGGCCTTGTTTCTAATTACTTCTCCATTTTCATTCAACTTATTTTTGAAGATCCATTTTTTCCCTATGACATTCTTATCTTTTGGTCTAGGAACCAACTCCCAAGTGTTGTTCTTTTCGATCTGCTCAAGTTCTTCATCCATCGCCTTGGTCCAACATTCATCTTTGCATGCCTCTCTTACATTTTGTGGTTTAGTGGAGGAGAGCAATGCCAAATAGCTTGAGGCTTCTACAATTGTTCTTCTTGTTTGTACACTTGCTTCTTTCTGCCCCAAAATTTGAGATTCTGGATGATTTTTTTGAACGTACCTGGATGGAGTCTTCTCTTTTATCCTTATTTGCTCCTCAGGTGCCTCTTGAGGTTCTTATTCATCATTTGTCTAATTTGGAGAGTAGTCTTCATCCTCTTCGATATTTTCATGATTTACTTGCCTAGGGATGTGTCCTTTTTCATCAACCACTACATCAATGTTATCAACAATTCTTCCAAGTCTTTTATTGTAACACTTATATGCTTTCCTGTGGGGAGAATAACCAAGGAGAATGCCTTCATCTGCTCTAGGTTCAAGTTTTCCAAGCTGTTCATCAGTGTTCTTGATATAACATTTGCTCCCAAAAATTTTGAAATGCTTTACCGAAGGAGTCTCACCATACCAGAGCTCATGAGGAGTTTGAGTGTTGTTCACTCGGACATTTGTTTTGTTGAGAATAACAACCGCAGCAAATGCAACTTCACCCCAGAAGGTTGCGGGAGTCCCAGATTCATCAAGCATAGCACGAGCCATTTGTTGAATCGTTCTGTTCATCCTTTCCACCACTCCATTTTGCTGAGGAGTCCTAGTTGTAGAGAATTCCCTTCTTATTCCATGTTCCTCACAGAAATCAAAAAATTCATTTGAGGTAAACTCCCCACCTCTGTCAGACCTGAGGCACTTAATTTTATGATCTGATTCGTTTTCAGCCAAGGCTTTGAAAGATTTGAATTTTTCGAATGCTTCATCCTTGTGTTTCATAAGTCCCAACCAAACCATCCTGCAGAAGTCATCAATGAATAATATAAAGTATTCTTCTCCTCGAGGTGACCTTGTCCCAAATGGACCACATACATCTATATGGACAAGTTCAAGAGGCCTACTGGTTGATCCTTCCTTCTCAGGGAAGTTAGTTCTGGTTTTCTTACCAAACTGACATGATTTACATATGGTGTTGTCTGGAATTTTGATGTCTGGAAGTCTACGAACTGCCTAGTATTTACATTCTTTCTTTATTTGTGAAAAGCTTAGATGTCCCAACCTCCGGTGCCATAACCAATGTTCATCATCCTTGCTCAAATAGCATTGTTGTTGTCCTTCTTCAAATATGTATAGATTATTTGGAGTTCTTCTGCCTTTGATCATTGTTTTTCCTGTATCAAGATCATGAACGCTATATCCATTTGATCGAAATATTACCTCGGTTCCTTGATCACACATCTGACTCACACTCAGTAGATTATGCTTCAAAACATCAACATACAAAACATTTCCAGCTTTGACCTTTTCTTTCAAATGAGAAGTGCCTTTTCCTTTTATTGCTGCAGGTGTATCATTTCGAAAAGAAACTTTCTTACCCTTTTCTAAAACAGTATATGATTCAAGTTTTTCTTTATCACCTGTCATATGCTTCGAACATCCAGTGTCAATGTACCATAGATTTTCTTGTCCTTTTGCATAAAAAGCTATCCCACATCTTTTTGGTTGTGGTTCCTTTATTCTCCATGTTCGGGTGCTTGAGGCTTGTTCCTTTGTTTGCCGAAACCTACTCCTGCATTCAGAATCTTCATGACCAAAGTTATTACAAATAGAACATTCAATTTCATTTTCAAGGGTCGAAAAATTGTTATAGTTCCTTTTCATAATCCCGGTCATACTTCTTTGTTTTTGAGCTTCTCTATTCATGATTGTCTTATAGGCAACACTTTGAGCTGCTTTGTGACCAAAGTTATGGCAAGAGAAACATTGGCCATTGAAGAAACTTCTGCGATTATCAAATCTACTAGCCAAATGATTGTAATTTCTATTGTCATCCATTCTTGAAGCAAATTGAGAAGTTTTTACCTGTGGGTGGTTGTAGCTTTTGTTCACCCTTAAGATGGATTGCCCCTGGTTTACCTGGTAGTCTTTGTTTGTTCTTGATGTAATTCGTCCCTGCTTTACCTAATGATCTCCATTGGGCTTTTGCTCATTCCTCCTTGCTGCATCAAGATAACTCTTTGAGGTGGATGCTTGAGATGTTTCTCCATTATAACCTAGACCCATCTTGATTAGTGGAGAATGCTATACATTGATAATCTCATCCAGAGTTTCAGATCCTTTAAAAAACTTAAGATTAAGAACCTTTGTTTTCTCAATTTCTTTTCTAAGGCCAACAATTTCACATTCTAACTTCTCAAGAGATATTTCTTTTTCATCAAGTTGAAATTGCAGAGTATCAATGATCACATTATTTTCTTCTAAACATGTCTTGAGTCTAGAAATCTCTTCATAAAAGTCATCCACATCTGTAGCATCCATGTAATCATCATCTTCAAAGGCCATTAAAAGTTTATAATCATTACCTCGTTCATCTTCGTCACTATTTGATAGGCCATCACTGTCTTCATGAGTGTAGTAACTTTTCTTAGTTGCATTCTGTTTCTTGTTCCATCTAACAGGTTCCTTTCCTTTGTCAATCTTATCCTTGTGAGGACATTTGGCAGCATAGTGACCGACTCTCCCACAAGCAAAGCATTTAAAAGGTAACTTACCTTGGAACAGTCCAGTACCCTGTTGAAGATTTCTGACAAAATTTGATTCTTTTTCTTCTTCTGAAACGTGTCCTGACTCGTAGTACTCGCCTTTGCCTGGAGCCTTGAAGGTAACTTCTCTCCTATCTGATGGACCTCCTTTCCTCATTTCATAAGCAGTTAGAATTCCGTGCAGCTGTGACATTTTAAGGCTTTGTAGATTCTCTTTTTCTTCTATAGCAGATACTTTAGATTCAAACCCAGGGGACAAAGATCTTAGAACTTTTTTCAACCACAACAACCTCTTTTATTTCTTCAACCACCACAGAAGCTTAAAATCTAACATTTTTCATACAATTAACAATCTCATCTACACGAAGAAAATAGTTAGCCACACTTTCATCATTATACATCCTGAGATTTTCATACTGAATCCTGAGGGTTTGAAGTTTTGCTCTTTTTACCTGATCATCTCCTTCATAGCTCAGAACAATCTTGTCCCATATCTCTTTTGCAGATTTAAACTGCATTACCTTGACAAATTCTGATTGAGATACGCATCCTAATAGAGTATTGACCGCCTTTGCATTTGGTTCATATTTCTTCTTCTCAGCTAGATCTGTAGGAGTTTCTGAAGGAAAAGTATACCCTGTATCTATGATATCATAGACTTCTGTACCAAGGGATTGAAGGTATGCAGTAACGCTTACCTTCCAATAAACGAAGTTTGTCCCATAAAAAATTGGTGGTTTGATTGATGCTTCCCTCTCGTAGTTGCTCATGATGCAAGATCTTTCTTCAAGCAATCAAGATTCTTCTGAAGAATCTGGCTCTGATACCAATTGTTGGAAATAATACTGAGAGGGGGGGTGAATCAGTATTATCAAATTCTTTTCAATATGCCTTCCAGATTTATACTTTAATTTATTCTTCAGACATTGATCATTAATTTGTATGCCAGTGCCATATAATAATGAACAAGTGCAAGAAAAATAGATAAGCACAACAAAGAACACCAAATATAAGGTTGAAACCCAATGTGGGTGAAAACCACCTGCTGCAATATGTCTCTATCTTCTTTCAATTAGGAACTTCTTTTATAAGGATTTTGTACTGGTGCAGTCCTTTACTAGTACGCAGGCAACAACCTGCAGAGAGCTACAATTCTCTCTCGTTTTCCAGTCTCTCCTGGAAGGGAGCTACAACTCCCTTTGCTCTTCTACTTCTTTAAGGACCACGTTTCATTAATTTTCAGACTGGATCCAAGAAGATCAAATAATTATCAAGTACATCCAAATCACCCAATCTCCTTATACAATCAACCAATGAATCACCCAACCTCTTAGAATGCTGTAAATAGAAAAGTAATACCAGAAATCTAAACCCAGAACTCTGCAGCAATAGATAAAAGACAGTCAACAAATATTTTAAGACAGGTCCGCAACTTCACCAATATATATCTGCGGATATCCGCAGCCTTTCTGTGCTTGAACTGCGCAGATCCGCACTGGATCCTTTTGCTGCTCTGTGTACCACCGCACTTACTCATTCTGCTGAGCTGTGTACCTCATCCCAGATCCGCACCTTCACTGTCCGTCACACAGCGTACCTCCGCACTGGTCCTTCTGTGCCTCTGCGTACCTCCGCAATATGCTTTCTTCTGCACTACGTACCCCGCACTGTGCCTTCTTCTGCACTGCGTACCCCCGCGCTGCGTACCCCCACACTTAAGCCGTAGATCGCCTACAAACCTATGATTAGGGCCAAATTAACAATCCTCCAATGTGTCACAGATAGTCAGATCCACAGATCTGATCATGCGGCCAAGAGATCACGACTTATCAATAGATTCGCCTTAAGATTTCTCCTTGATTTAGATCTAGCTTTGTAAAACCAATCACCCAAAATTTCAGATCTTAAGATATTCAAATTTTCACGAGTGTCTAGCCAAGTGATCTCCTTCCCCTTTTTATAGTCAAACCCTTATCCACACCATGGGACAAAACCATCAAAAACCAATACAAGGGATCCAAACCGGGGTTCAATAAATTAGATCCTATACCACAGACCAAAACCATAGGATCGTAAAAGACGGGCTAAAAACCAAGGGCCAAACATAGGATACCCCATGTGAGCGCACTTCTCTGCATTGGAGTGAGTGAACTGGGGGACCGCACCTTATGAACGGTGAACCTGCGGGTATGTCCGCACTCTTTAGACGACGAACATGCGGGTCCGCACCTTTTGAATGCTGCACTTGCGAACCTCTTATTTTCCATCATTTTAAGAGCCTGAATAGAGATTTGTCACTTGAGTGAGTTGCAATCAAGTACAACACTTGTACCATAGAGCCAAACCAGAATCATAACGCCAACAGGTAAAAAAATAAATTCTTATAAATTAATTATACATAAAAATGCACAAATATAGCATAATTATTGTTTGTTAATTATAATCCCTCTTTTCAGAAAACATAATGTCAACATTGATTCACGATGCCCAAAAGAATATTTATTTCTTCTTACCGAGTTCACCAATCCCAATGAGATTTCCCACCCTTGCGAGAGGAGGGGAGAGATTTGGAACATTATCTGAGATTTAAACGATTCAGAGTGAACCCACTTATTTTTCCTTTTCCCATCAGTTTCCTCTTCTCCCTTTGATTTTTCTATTTCTCCTTTTTCATTTAATAAAATATTTTTCCAAAAAAAATTAGAGTTTATTTATTTTTATTTTTTCAAGTGACTCGTGGTTAAATACAATGGTTCATCCAAGCCATCGGATTATTGTGATTTAAATGTTTTGAGAAATATATTAACCTTTAAAATTTTAAAAAAGCTTGGTACGGAAATTTGTTTCATTTTGATGTTATTAATTTTTTTTTTTAATATTGTTGTATTTTTTTATTACTAATAATTTATAAGGGAAAAAATTCATATTATTTTATTATCATTGTTATAAATATTTATTTAATTAAATTTATTATTTATCATTCATATATAGGGCTCAAGGTGTAGAGTGGAACTTATATGTTAAGTCATTTGGTTTATATTCATGTTCAAATTTAATGATTTTAAAATTTGAAAATAATTTATAAGCGAAAAAAATCCTATTATTTTATAATCATTGTTATAAATATTTATTTAATTAAATTTATTATTTATCATTCATATATAGAGCTCAAGGTGTAGAGTGGAACTTATATGTTAAGTCATCTAGTTTATATTCATGTTCAAATTTAATGATTTAAAAAATTGAAAATAATTATACAATTAATTTTTTTAAAATAAAATTTTGTATTACTATATATATGCTAAAAAGTGTTGTATCTCTAATATATATATATTCTAAAATAATAAATAACAACAAAATTTAAAATGATGATGATGATGATGTCCATTAAGACTAATATCAATATGGTCTATAAAAAAGTAAGAGGTTAATTGAGATTCTTTAACATTTTATTTTTACAATAAAAAAAAGGGATAGAAGTGTTCCTAGATCCCTGTAGGTTTGTTAACTTAACAAGTCAAGAAGGTTGATATTGTTGCAAAGGTTATGAAAATTAGAATGGATGTGAGTAAGAGCTTGGCAATCCAAGAGAAAGCGATTTTCATCTTCAACCCTCTTAGAGTTGCAAAGGTGATAAAATCTTTCATTCCAAGGTGTTTTTGGAATAAACCAACACCTAGTTTCACTTTGAAGCTCATGAGAATTGGTTCTTATCTTGGAAATGCTCATTTTCTTCTTAGCATTGGTCAAGAGAGAGATAATTCTAGTTTTTGAGATTGAGGTTGGTCAACTCCTTATAATACCTTAGATTCCTTTTTTCTTCTAACTCTTTATCGTCCCACAATTTATCCTTAAATTTGGAAGTAATAATACTTTTAATTAAGAACTGAAATTAAATTTTTTAAAATAAAATTTTGTATTACTATATATATATGCTAAAAAGTGTTGTATCTCTAATATATATATATTCTAAAATAATAAATAACAACAAAATTTAAAATTAAAATGATGATGATGATGATGATGATGATGATGATGATGATGATGATGATGATGATGATGATGATGATGATGATGTCCATTAAGACTAATATCAATATGGTCTATTGGACTTTAAAAAAGTAAGAGGTTAATTGAGATTCTTTAACATTTTATTTTTACAATAAAAAAAAGGGATAGAAGTGTTCCTAGATCCCTGTAGGTTTGTTAACTTAACAAGTCAAGAAGGTTGATATTGTTGCAAAGGTTATGAAAATTAGAATGGATGTGAGTAAGAGCTTGGCAATCCAAGAGGAAGCGATTTTCATCTTCAACCCTCTTAGAGTTGCAAAGGTGATAAAATCTTTTATTCCAAGGTGTTTTTGGAATAAACCAACACCTAGTTTCACTTTGAAGCTCATGAGAATTGGTTCTTATCTTGGAAATGCTCATTTTCTTCTTAGCATTGGTCAAGAGAGAGATAATTCTGGTTTTTGAGATTGAGGTTGGTCAACTCCTTATAATACCTTAGATTCCTTTTTTCTTTTAACTCTTTATCGTCCCACAATTTATCCTTAAATTTGGAAGTAATAATACTTTTAATTAAGAACTGAAATAAATAAAATAATAATAAAAATTAAATTAATATATGTAGGTTAAGTTGGCTTTCACTATTTAGGATTAATTAGGTTTATATATACACCTGTCAGAGGATTCTTCACTCAAAGAACAATCATTCATAATCTACCATTTTTGGTCCTGATGATGGACCCCCTTTGGGGTTTGAAACGTCGACATGATGAATATAATACTGTGGATAATCTGGATCATACTACACCAAAAAACAACCACAGAAGCTTAAAGTCTAACATTACTTCCCTGTACGGAGGGGATACATGGAATGAGATCTGTCTTCTCGAAATCTCAAGGATAAAAATTGAAAGAAGAACTGCCGACTTGCAATTTCTGAAACAGTGTAGAAACAATAAAATCATTCCCCCATTCGCTCAGGTAAAACATAGACTCTTAAATCAATATAACAGTAATTCGTTTTTAAAATTAAGTCTTGCCCTCATTCGCAGTGAAATCAAGAAAACCAGGGCTGCCTTAGATAGGCTCAGTCGCTCTGCCCTTTCCACTCATTTAAAATTAACCAGGAAAATTAACTTTGAGTTGTGGAGAATAATTCATGTGAAGGTTGCCTTGAAGGCTCATACAGAGGGTAGGATTGCCCGTGAAAGACATTCTAGGAAGCTCTCCAAATTAGGAAAAGGTGTAGCAATTTCTGCTTCAGCAATTAAGGCTTCAGGTGATCCTGTCAGCTTTGGAAATAGTAAATAGCATGGAATGAAACATGAAAACGCATGTTGGCAACCAAGCGCTGAGGCATGTCCAACTTCGAAGAGAGGTAGCCCAGCAGCAATTTCTTCTTTGAATGAAAGCGATGCATGCTGGAAGGAACTAGAACTAATTCCAACTACCCACAGCCAGAATTCAACAAGAGATTTAATGCAGGCTAGAGATCTTTGACAAATGGAAAATCTTCCTAAAGGAGCCACCGCCCCAATCGATCTCTAGAAATTTCTATATCGTGTATAAATACTTGATCAGCGAATGAAGTTTCAAGTTGTTTAGTTCTAAGTTTTTGTGTTCTGTTTGATGAGTCTCTTCTCTCTCTGATATGGTATCAGAGCCGTGCAAAGGAGGGATCGGTGGTGCAAGTTAGGTGAGCTGTGTTGAGTGTTGAGTTTGTTTGTTGCAGTTTTCCTGGTGAGGTCTGCTTGTGTAAGAGCAGTGTTGTGTGAACAACGTGAGGAGAACGCTAGTGTGGGGACCGTGAGCTATTGTTGTTCCTGTGAGCTGAGTTTATCTGTAAGTCGAGTCGTGTAGTGTAAGCCCTGTGTAATTGGTCGACGCCTTGTTGGAGACACTGCTGTGCTTTGTAAACCATGAGGAGGAAGGCGCGCCCCTGTCCAGAGCCCCGTAGAGCTGTTGCTTGCTTGGAGGGCTACGCGAGGGAAATCTGCCTTTGTGTGCCAGAGTCGTGGTCGACCTGCGTGCTGGTCGTGCGTGGCCGAAGTCGAACGCCGGGAGGCACAATCCAGCGCCGCAAAGGCATATCCTGAACATCTCGTAATCATGGTGAAAGACATCATTGGAAAGTAAGTTTTGGCTAAATTTCAGTGTAATTTGTTGAAGGATTGAGGATTTCTTGAATGCACGGTTTAAAGATTCAAGAATTAATGAATTGCAAGAGCTGTAGTGGCGAAGTTTTGGATTATTATTAGACAGTCTGGTTAAATTTGTAAAACTTTGGTTAAAGTTATTGAAGTGTTTTTCTGCTATTTGAAAAAAAAGTGAAAGTGATTTGAGTTAAAAGATTTTGTTGGAGAAGTTTTAAAAGATTTACTTTATTTCAAGTGTTGAGACTAAATTTAAAAAGGGGTTGCTTATTTCTAATGGAGTGATAAGGTATTTAGTATTTGTTTAATGTGGTGAAAGTCTTCTAAGATTTAGTGAAATTTGGTGCATTTGGATTTAGATTTGGTGGCATTTTGGTGATTGAAGAAAGTTTCTTTTTTATCATGGCAAATTTTTTGCCTGATACTTATTTGAATGAATCCACCAAACTTGATGGAGAAAATTATGTGAATTGGAAATTCAAGTTAATGACTATTTTAGAAGGTAATAATTTGTGGTCCATTATGAGTGGGGATGAGCCCAAACCCACTATTGCAGGTTCTATTCTAGATTGGGAGAGAAGGGAGACGAAAGCAAAGGTGTTGCTGCGTATGTCTGTAAAAGACAACATTATTCCTCACATTAGAGATTGCAAGACATCAAAGAAACATGGGATACGTTGAAGGGTTTGTATGAAACAACAAATACAAACCGGATCTTGTTTTTGAAGACTAAGCTTTTATCTCTAAAAATGGAAGCAAATGAAAATATAAGCAATTTCATATCTCGTGTCAAATATTTAAGTAATAAGTTAGGAGATATTGGTGAAAAGGTGTCTAGTACTGACTTAGTCACCATCACATTAAATGGCTTTGTGCAAGATTATCAAATTTTTGTTTCAAGTCTTGCAGCTAGAGAGAAACCCCCTACATTTGATGAATTGATAGGAATTCTTCTACAAGAGGAGAGGATGAAGAGCTTTAATTTGGGCTCTAGCAGTTCAGATTTGGCATTGGTGGCCAAGGGCAAATATCCATACAGAGGCAAGCCATGGGACAAGAACAAAGGAGGCAAGTTTCAAGCAAAACAAAAAGGTATGACACAGTCTAAATTTCCAATCCATAAGAGAAATGATGATTGTTATTATTGTGGCAAACCTGGGCACCATTCTAAAGATTGTTATAAAAGGAAATATAATGCGTCTAGACAAAGAAACAGAAGGCATAATGGAAATTTTGTGGACAAAGATACCTCAATCAGTGATGGATTTAAAAATATTAAATTGTTTGCTTCTGATGCTACATTGTCTATGGAAAATGATGATAAGAATGCTTGGTTCATTGATTCTGGTGCATCACTCCACATGTCTTGTAATAAGGAGTGGTTTGATGAATATCATGAAAACATTGATGGAACATATGTTTGTCTAGGAGATAACAGATCACTTAAATTTCAAGGTTATGGGGTAATAGGTGTGAATTTGGCTAATGGAGAAGAGAAACAGATCCATAATGTGATGTATGTTCCTGATATAAAAAAGAATTTAATTTCTGTTTCTACTATTACTGACCAAGATTTGAAGGTGGAATTTGTTAAATCACTATGTGTAGTGAAAGACATTCAAGATAAGTACAAGGTTATTGCCACAGGAACCAGAGTTGGAGGCTTGTATAAGTTGGATGTGACCAGGAAAAGTCATCAAATGTTGGCATCTAAAACAATATCAACAATAGATTTATGGCATCAAAGGTATGGACATCTAAATCACAAAGATTTAATGCTACTTCAAAAGAACACAATGGTTGAAGGTCTTCCTGTCTTGAAGAATGATCATGTTGAATGTGAAGCATGTGTACTTGGCAAGCAACATAGAGGAATTTCTTATACATAAAGAAAAAAGGCAAAGGGAAATACTTGAGTTAATTCATACTAATGTATGTGGACCTATGCAAACTAGATCTATTGGTGGAGCATGGTATTTTCTTATTTTTGTGGATGATAGATCTAGGTATACATGGGTTTATTTCATAAGAAAGAAGAGTGATGTTTTTGAGTATTTTAAAGAATTTAAGAATATTTTAGAAAAACAAATTGGTAATTACATCAAAATTTTGAGATTTGATCAAGGGGGAGAATTCAAATCAAGAGAATTTAATCAATATTGTAAAAGAAATGGGATTCTGCAACAATTTACAGTGCCACATACACCTCAGCTAAATGGAGTTGCTGAGAGGAAAAACAGAACACTAGTTGAATGTGCATGTAGTATGCTTCAAGGTAAAAATATCTCTAATGTTTTTTGGGTTGAAGCCATTAATACTACTTTTTATTTGAAAAATAGGAGTCCAACCAAAAGTTTAGAGCTTAAAACACCTTTTGAAGCATTTTATGGGTACAAACCAAAAGTGAGTTATTTAAGAGTTTTTGGTTGCAAGGCATTTTTTCATATTCCAAAAGATGAAAGAAGAAAACTTGATGCAAAGTCAATTAAGTGCATATTTATTGGTTATTGTGATAATCAGAAAGCATACAAGTTGTTTGATCCTAGTACTCATAGACTGCTTGCAAGTAGGGATGTGGTGTTTCATGAGATTGAAATTTAAGGTGATAAAATAAATAATACTAGTGTATGGCATGATATTGATGATTATGTCAAATTAGATACAAGTGTTGAACAAGAATAGGAACAAACACATGAATAGGTACAAGTTCAAGAGCAAGTAGCATCAAGCAGTCATGACACTCCAAAGAGAGGAGAGGAGACTCTGCAAAGCTAAAAGAAAGATGAAAGTAGTAAAACTCCAAGAAGGTCATCACGTCAAAGTCAGGTACCTGTAAGGTATAAAGATTATGCATTAATGTCTCTTGTTATGAATGTTATAGAACCTTCAAGCTATGTTGAAGCTAAAGAATATGAAGAATGGAGAAATGCAATGAATGAAGAATATAACTCTATAATGAAGAATGACACATGGGAATTAATAGAATTGCCTAAAAACAAAGTTCCCATAGGATGAAAATGGCTTTATAAATCTAAATTTAATGCTGATGGAAGTATTGATAAACATAAAGCTAGATTGGTTGCAAAAGGATATTCACAAAAGGAGGGAATTGATTATGAAGATACTTTTGCACCTGTAGCTAAGTTGAACACAATTAGAGTCATGATTGCATTAGCTACAAAATATAATTGGAAAATGCATCGGTTAGATGTCAAATCTACATTTTTGAATGGTGAGTTAAAAGAAGAAGTTTATTTAGTTTAGCGTGAAGGGTTTGTAAAATAGGGACAGGAGCATCTGTTTTGCAGGTTAAAGAAAGATTTATATGGCTTGAAACAAGCACCAAGATCATGGTATGTGAAAATTGATTCTTTCTTTTATGAGAAGCAAAAATGATCCTAACTTGTATATCAAGGAAGATGAAGGCAAGAATGTTGCTTTAATATCTGTATATGTTGATGATCTTATCATAACAGGAAACACATGCAAGTTGATTGAAGAAATTAAAAATCAGTTGTCCCATGTATTTGAGATGAAGGATCTTGGTGAATTGCATTATTGTTTAGGTCTTGAAGTTTGGAGGGGATTTGGTAAGACAATAATCACACAAAGCAAATATACAAGGGAAATCCTTAAAAGATTCAATATGATTGAATGCAAGGCAACATATACTCCTTTAGAACAGAATGTCAAATTGTGCAGTGATGATGGAACCAAAGAGGTGAATGGAATTATGTACCATCAACTGGTGGGAAGTCTGAACTATCTCACCACTACTAGGCTAGATATAGCATATTCTGTCAGCATACTTAGTCAGTTCATGGCTAAGCCTTGTGAAAGCCATCAGAAAGTAGCAAAGAAAGTCCTTCGATATCTGAAAGGAACACTTAATTTTGGTATTATGTATATTGATGAATTTGATGTTGAATTGGCAGGTTATTCTGATTTTGATTGGGCTGGAAATCTAGATGATAGGAAATCTACTACTGGATACGTGTTCAATATTGGTTCAGGACCAATATCATGGAGTAGTGAGAAACAACCAACTGTTTCATTTTCATCCACTCAAGCTGAGTATAAATAATTATGCAGTGCTACCTGTGAAGAAATATGGCTTAGGAGGATACTTGAAGATGTTGGAGAAACACAACAAGCACCTATAGTAATCAGATGTGGCAATCAAAGCACTGTCAAAATTGGAAAACAATCCCATATATCATGCAAGGAAAAAACACATTGAAACACAATTGTTTGGTCAATTTAGTGTTTCCTAAATTGCTACGTTAATTATCAATCCGGGAGTCATAAACTGATGAAGTGTGGCACACTATATGTGCAAGACAACCTCTTTCTTATATTTTTTTCGTTTTTCAATTTTTCTTTTGTTTTGGGGGTTTTTATCTTTGTTTATCTCCTAATGTGAATGGCTATTGTTGGGTCTTTAGAAGGCAAGCATAGATATGGATTTTAGGCAATTATGTGCTCTATAATGGTTTCCAGCACTTAACACTTCAGAAGATCTTAGAATGTACTAGTGATGACAGTAATTCTTGAACACGAATGGAAAATGTGCTACTATTTAAAAAAAGTAAAATAATGAACTACTAATCATGAAACTATTATCTTTGCTGCTGTCTAAATACAGAAAATGATTTAAGCTACTGCACTCAAAGAAATAAAAAATTGCAAATAAAGTAAAACTAAAATCAAATTACAACAATCATAATCCGATTTCTCGCTAGTTAGTCTAGCTATGGCTTTCGGAGATAATCGTCAATAACATGAGCAATCTGATATCTAATTACAGAAAAGTAAAACTAAAATCAAATCACAACATTCATAATCTGATTCCTTGCCAGTTAGTCTAGCTATGGCTTTCGGAGGTAATCATCAATGACATGATCAATCTTATATCTAATTGTAGAAAAGTAAAACTAAAATCAAATCACAACATTCATAATCTGATTCCTCGCCAGTTAGTCTAGCTATGGCTTTCAGAGGTAATCATCAATGACATGAGCAATCTGATATCTACTTGCAGAAAAGTAAAACTAAAATCAATTCACAACATTCATGATCTGATCCCTCACCAGTTAGTCTAGCTATGGCTTTCGGAGGTAATCGTCAATGACATGAGCAAGTTGATTTCTAAACTAGCTAATAAAGCAAATGAACAAGACTGAAATCAACAAAACAGAACTGGAATTAAAAAAACTAGGAAAAGCAAAGTCAGCAGAGAATTAATCCCATGTCACTAGTCATTGCGAAAATTATATGCAAATGCCTGGGCTGCCTACTCTATCCTGAAACACACATGCACTGATCAGTGTTATACAAACTTGTAAAATCATGAATAGAAGTGAAATACCATAACAATTGAAATATACGCAGGTGGACGACTATGGAATATATGCAATGGAAATAAGAAAATGATGCATAAAACTTTACAGCAGCAAGGGAAACGAAACCTCAGCGTATAGGGGCCCTCTGCACAACCTCGGTCAACAGGCTATCAATCCAAGATTATGTTCACGCAATCATATAGAAATAGAGTCTTCTCATAAATTTCAAAACACAGTTACAACAATAAAACTAGTGTCACGGCACAATGAACTTTGAACAACAAAATTACATTCAAAAAGACTAAGACTATGCGTTATAGAAACACGTTATTTATAACAAAGGTTACATAACTGTTTTCCTGTAAAACTACGTGAACAGGAGACATGTAAAAGACAACGTCCATGGATTTAGCGTAATGGTTGCCGAGACTATTAAATCTATCAACTGTGGCTATTGTATTCACATCGTGGAGCAGTCTACAAGTGGCAACATGACCCCAGAGATTTAGAAACGGCCACGCATCCTTCAGAATCATTCACATGTTTGAAAACAGAGTCTGGCTGCCATAAGACTCTTATGTTGGACCACCATTTGACCACCGTTGACCACAACTTCCCTTGATGAATCTGGCTGAACCAATAGGACCTGGTCCATGTCTAGGTCATTTCTAACTTGCCCATGTGGCTTGCTTTTCCTGGTGACACCTGCAATCTAGAGTTCAACAAAAACAACTGCGGAAAGTTGAATCAGCTACGGAAAGTGACTGGATTCTGCAGCTAATGAGCAAAATCTAGTTCAAACAACAAACACAAAAACATAGTCAGAAAACCACTTAAATTCTCTTTTAGAATCAATATTCAATGATTTTTGAAAGCTTTTGGAGTACTGGTGAGGGGAAAAAGTCTAGGAAAATGTGTAGGAGAGGTGTAATTTCAAAGCTCTACATGCCCCACTGTGAAGGTGTTGCATGTCCCCATGCAACCAAAATTTTGATCACCCTCCTTTCAGCTCATGTGTTCTGAGTCCTCTTCCAATACATCCAGCCTTCTTTTCTTCTTTCTTGGGACCACTATCATCCTCGGCTTCCTCATTAGACACCTGAATTTGAGGTTGATGAGAGCCCTATTCAACCTTCTGTTATTTTTCTTTAATTTTATATTTTTCTTCTGCCATAGACCAAGATGCAACATGGCGTTGTCATGAATAATCTTGTCTAATCTGCCCTGTTCCTTCAATGTTTCATTTTCTCTTTTGATGTGTCTATTTAAGACCTCTAGCTCAAAAACTTCCTGTTTTAGTGATTGGATTTGAGCTTCTTGAGTTGTATTAGGCTGGGCAGATGAAGTGCCTGGATCTGTGGCTGTTTTCTCCAAGGACTCTATATAATCATACATTTCTTGCTAGTTCAGGTCTATCTCAGGTGTGGTCTTTCTTGGGCTGACCCCAAAATCCTGTTGAGAAGGATTGATTTCAAAATCTGGCCAAGAAGGACTCATGTCAAAATCTGGTTGAGAAATAGGAGTATGGTGGGGACCACGGCTAGGAGGAATTGCTGAAGGTTGTTCTGGTGTTTCCCCTCCTAAATCAATAAAATGGGGCCCTTTAGTTTGTCTTTTTCTCAACTTCCCTTTAAGTCTGGAACTTCTCCTCAAATTTTGTGGACTAGTGTCCTCTTTCTTCCCTCTCTGTTTTTCTTTCCCTTTCTTCTTTGTTGCAGCTGACTGTTCCTGAAGGTAGACTAGTCTTTCAGACAGTATTTGGTGGTCCTCCTCTGAGGAAGGTTCTGGGGTTTGATAGACAACCTCAATACTTCTTTTCCCTTTTGATTTTCTTGGCTTCTTACCCTTAGTCTTTTCCTTCCTACTTTCAGATAGTTTTTCTTCCCTACTAGTTTCTTCCACTATGTTAGTAGGAGTGTCCTGAATTCTATCACTTGTTTTCTTTCTTCTGCTTCTCCTTGACGTGCTGCTTTCAGGGGTTTCTTGTGGATCTTTAAAGGAATTTATGACTAAAAACTTCTCCCAGGTGTCCTTCTTTTCCTTTAATTATCTTTCAATCAAGATTTTCACAAGGCTGTGGTGATACAAGTGGGGTTCTACGTCCCCCAGATTCTTTTGGACAGTGGTGGACATTTTCTTCAGGCTATTTAGCAAGAAATAGGGCAAATTAAGAGTTTGGTTTTCTAGAAAATTCATCAACAACCTGGTGTGGTACATGTACATTGACCCGAATCGTCCCTCACAAGTAATGAATTTCTGGATTATTAATAGTAAACTAGCCCATTTTTCTTGTAAAGTAGAGACAAGGATTCCTCTATTAAAGATGGTTACATCCATACCTGGATTTCGTAGGATAACCCTCCATGCTCTCTCATCAAAGCTCTTATTTTTGAACCACCGTTCTCCCTCCTGTGGGAGTTCGGTTGCAACTTCTATGGACACCTCTGTGATTGTGAATTTAAGGTCTCTAACCTCCACTTCTACACCATCAAAGGACCTCACAAAAGTCTTCATAAATTCCTTGTTGTAGCCTCTGAATTTCTTAATAACTTGTAACCACCGGGCCTTCCTTAGCATGCTTTTCACTTGCGGATACCCTTCCATAAATTTGGGCCCTTCCGGTTCTGCTCTCAACAAAGGACCCATTCTTTCCTCCTGTCTTAAACACGTCTGCATGGGTATTGGATGAACGGAGGTGAGATGGCTGGGTTAGCAGAAAATGGACAGGATTTATGGAGATAAACTAGTGACTGTAAATGCAAAACGTAGAACAGGTAGCGGGAGTGAGTTTATGCAGTGGAGCAGAGGCTTATGTGAACAGGGTAGGAATGCAAACATGACTTTAATAGAATGAGCCCAGCAGAGTTTAAACTGGATGTCTACGAAGTAGACACAAACATGCTCAAGAAATGGGTATGGAATTTGTGCGGTGGAGAAGAGCTGTGATCAAATCAACCACGTCCCCATAATTACAAGTGGAGTGTCAAAGTACAGCCAAACAAGATTTAAATATGGAGGCTTGATCATGAGGACATTTGAAAAATAAATACAAGGTTTGTGGAGGAATCGTAGGTCGTGGAAAAGTTATGTGATATCAGTGCCAATCATTACATATAATGGAGTCGTGGTTTCAAAACTATATAAAATGTGCTCTAAATTCTATTTGAAATAAACCTTACTCATACCTTGGAATTTTTACTGCTTTTCGTCCATTAACCTTTGATCAGCTGATCCTTGTTGATGCTTTTAAGTGCCTCATGTCTTTAAAATATGTGCTTGGTCATACCTACATTTGATTTTCATGATAATTTAATTAACATCTGACTGTCAATTTTGAAAAACAGAGTGATGGCTATGGAAACTGCTTCTGGCTGCAGAAATTGGGTTCAGCTGCGGAAACTGACACAGTAATCATATGATTGAATGGAGATGGATAAATGATGACTGAATGAATGAAAATGGTCATGAAAAAAAACTTTTATTGGCGGAATGAAATGAAATGGATGAAATGGAGTGGAATGAAATGAAGTGGAGTGGAATGAAATGAAGTGGAGTGTACAAAACTGTGAAATGAGAGAGGGAATTTTAATTTTTGGGAAAATATAGGGCGTCAGGAGTTCCTGATTTTCGCCTTGTATTTTCTATATAAGACTGCCAATCAATGATTGGTTTTCAAGCTTATATATACACACACACACAGATATATATATATATATATATATATATATATATATATCTATATATATATATATATATATATATATATATATATATATATATATACATATATATATATATACATATATATATATATACATATATATATATACATATATATATATATATATACATATATATATATATATATATATTACAGAAAAAGAAAGGAACAAAAAGGAACAAAGGCTAGGCTGGTGCAGAAGAAGGATTCTTCTTCACCAGCCTTATTGCAGAACTATCTTGAAAGATTTTAACAAATTCCTCTTTTCAGAGTGGCTTATGATAGATCTTTAATCTGTGGCCATTCACAATAAGAGGAGTTTGAATTTCATCAATGGTTTTGATTCTTACTGCCCCATTGCTAAAGATTTTGTCAATCTCATATGGCCCAAGCCAATGAGTTTGAAATTTTCATTTAAAATCTTTAAACTTGGAATCAAATAGAAATGCCTAATCTCCTTCTTGAAACCTTTTCTCCTTGATGTATTTGTCATGCCACTTAGCTCTTTGATATTGAACTATATCAGTTCTTAGGATTGCCACTTGTCTGATCTCATCTAGCTCATTCAACTGCTCCATTCTATGCTTTTGGGCTTCTGATAGATCCATTCCCAACTGAACTATCATCTTGAAAGTTTTGACTTGGAACTCAAAGGGGAACAAGACTTCTTTCCCATAAACAAGTTCATAGGGTGAATGTCCTGTTGTATTTCTCCATGTAGTTCTGTAGGCCCACAAGGCTTCAGTAAGCCTTTCTGCTCAATCTCTTCTGTGTAGATGAACAATTTTGGTGATGATACCTTCAATAAATTTGTTTGTAGACTTCACTTGGCCATTTGCTTGCAGGTGGTAAGGAGTAGATTTTTTGTGCTTGATTTTGTATTATTCCATCAACTTCTCCACCAGGTTGGATGTGAATTGACTTCCCTGATCTATCACAATTTATCTTGGAACACCAAAGCGAGTAAAAATATCCTCATAAAGAAAACTAACAACTGAATTCTCAGTAGCAGAAAATAATGCTTTGGCTTCTACCCATTTAGTGACATAATCAGTACATACCAATATATACTTTCTTTGTTTAGATGGTGGGTTAATAGGTCCAATGAAATCTAAAGCCCATTTTTCAAAGGGTTCGATGAGTACCTGTGGCTGCAATGGCATTTCATTTGAAAGGGTAGGTTTCCTTACTCTTTGGCAGCTGTCACACCTTTTGACATATTGTTTTGCATCTTTGAAGAGGGATGGCCAATGATATCCTAAAGAGAGGATTTTATAGGCTGTCGTTTTGTCAGCAAAGTGTCCGCCGCATGGTTCATCATGAAATTCTTTGAGGATATCAGGCATTTCATCTTCCCTAACACATCTTCTGATCACAAGATCTAGCCCTGTTTTAAACAATTCGTTAGAAATCCATGAATATTTTGAACTCTCCTGAATAATATTTCTTCTTTCACCAGGAAATAAATGTGGAGGTAGTTTCCCTGTAACCAAATAATTAGCTATATCTGCATACCAAGGGGTCTTAGTAGTTACTACAAATAAATATTCATCAGGAAACTTATCCTCTACAGGAGAATCCTATTTAGTATTTTGAATCCTAGACAAGAAATCAGCTACTGTATTTTGTTTCCTTGGTCTATCTAACATAGTAATATTGAATTCTTGTAAAAGTAGGAGCGACCTTGTAACTTTGCCATTAGTAATAGGTTTTTTCATTAGATATCTAATCACAGAATGATCAGTATGAATAAAAGTTTCATAGCCTGTTATATAATGTCTAAACTTATTGATTGCATGAACAACAGCTAAGAACTCTTTTTCAGTTACAGTATAGTTCAACTCAGTGGGAGTCAAATTTTTACTGGTATAGTAAATGGCATAAGGAACTAAATCTTTTTGACCCAACACAGCTCCTAAAGTTGTATCTAAAGCGTCTGTAGAAATATGGAAAGGGAGTTTCTAATTTGGTCCTCTCAAGATAGGCGCTTCAGATATTCTTGTTTTCAAAGTTTCAAATGCTGATTGACAATCAGGATCCCATTTGAATTCACAGTCTTTTGTAAGCAATTTGAAGAGTGGAGATGCTATTTTAGTGAAGTTTTCTATAAATCTTCTATAATATGCAGTAAATTCTAGAAAACTTCTAACATATTTTTGACAATTTGGAATAGACAGTTTGGAGATGACTTCAACTTTTGATCTATCGACTTTAATCCCATCCCCTGAAATATGATGTCCTAAAAAAATACCTTCAGTAAACATCATAAAGCATTTTTCATGGCTTAATGAAAGGTTTGTCTCTTTACATCTTATAAGGACTTTTTCTAAATTCTCTAATGCCTCTTCAAACGAATTACCATAAACTATAAAATCATCCATATAAACCTCTACACAATCATGGATTAGATTAGAAAAGATTTCGAGTACTACTCTTTGGAATGTCACAGGTGCATTACATAATCCAAAAGGAAGCGCTCGATAAGCAAAATTTCCCCATGGACAGGTAAATTTGGTCTTGTCCTGATCCTCAGGTGCTACCTGAATTTGATTATAACCACTAAAACCATCGAGAAATGAAAAGTACTTTTTGCCTGCTAGTGTATCTAATACTTGATCAATAAAGGGCAAAGGAAAGTGATCCTTCAAAGTTGCTTTGTTCAATTCCCTGTAATCAATGCATACCCTCCATTTACCATTCTTTTTGGGTACTATAACCAAAGGAGAAACCCATCGGCTATCTGAAATTGGATAAATGAAGTTTACATTGAGTAGTTTTTGGAGCTCTTCTTTCACTATCTCCCTAAGATTTAGATTCATCCTTCTCTGAGGTTGTCTGATTGGTCTACTGTTTTCCTCAATATAGGTATGATGGATGCAAGTATTAGGATCAATAACTTTCATATCAGTATACTCCCATGCAAATGCAGTAGAATGTTTCTATAAGATTTTGGCTAGCTTCTCCTGTTGTGATTTTTCCAAATTTTTGTTGATATTCAATGTTTTACCTGGAAAAATCTCAATGGTAGAACTACCAAACTCTTCCATAGATTAAAGAGACATTTGTCTTGATGATAAATACTCAATGTCAAAATTTAACTGAAATTGTGTGTGGTCATATTCTGAAGATGTTCCAAAATTTTCTAATGTGTTCAGAATTTGAATATCTTCACTAATTTCAGAAATGGTAAAGACAGGTTGTATACTGTCCTCATCATCGATCCATTCATTGTCTCCTACTTCAGTAACTGCTTTTGCTGGAGGATACAAATTGAATTTCTTTGTCGAACTACCATAAGAAATGTACATATCTCCAGATCTACAACTAATGAAAGCATCAGTTGTGGCCAGCCAAGGTCTTCCTAAGATAAGTGGGTGCCCTCCTAAATTACTCTTGGGAGTCAAAATCATGAAATCTACTGGATATTCCCAAGAATCTAAGAAGACTGAAATGTCTTCTAATACACCATCTGGTTTGATTACCGATCTATCTGCAAGTTGCAGTAAGGTAGGTGTAAAAAGAAGATTGGCAAGTTTAAGCTGTTCCATAGTCTGCCTACTCATAATGTTGATAGCAGCCCCTAAGTCAATCAAAGTATTTGGAATTTCTATCCCATTTATATGTGTCTTGACAATTGGACTACCTGGATCTACATATTTCTGCATGGTAATTTTTCCCATCATGATATCTGCAATTTTTCCTACCAAGTGGATTCTTCTTGTATCTCTTGGTTTCCTTCCTAGTCTTTTAAGACTCAACTCCTTTATTGTTTTTGCTAGAATAGGAATCTCTCTAATGGCTTGTAGCAAGGGAATCTTGATACAAACATTTTTTAATTCATCTAGGAAATCATAGTCAGGCAACAAGATTTGTTTTTCCACTCCTTTGTCAATTTGTAATCTTTCAGGGAAAGGAGGTGTGGATGAAGATGCAGGTTGCTGAACTACAGGAGTTGTGGGGGTTGACTCTTTTTCATTTTCTTTCTGAATGTTTGGGTTTTGAAGAGATGCTTCTTCAGAACCTTTATTGGCTTTAAGAGAATCCTCCTCAGAGGTATCGTGCTTTTGAACATCTATATAAGGTTTTTCTAAAATTCTACCAGGCCTGAGTTGTACATCATTGGGAGGAACAATCATATAGGTAGGAAATGGTTGTCCTTCTACCATGTAAGCATTCTGAGGATTTTTGTTATTGGGATTTGGCAATGGTTGGGCTGGTAGTTGATTTGTCTTTTGTTGAAATGGAAGCAAGAGTTGAGAATTTGGATTTTGTTAAGAAGGTTGTTGTTGCGGAAATGGTAATGAAAGCTGCGGGTTTTGATTTGGAACTTGTGGATTTTGTTGATTTTGAAAAGATGGAGGATATTGATAAAATTGAGCAAATATCCCATAAGGATTTTGCATCCCTTGTGTTATCGGGAAAAGTTTCTATTTAGAACTACTCTATCCCACTGAGGTGTGACAGCTACCTTAGAAACAAACAGAGAAAAATACTTTTGTATTCTTCTTTATGAACTATAAACAAAGAGGAATAGGATGAACCAACCTGTGTCTTGCGCTAGTCCTTTGATCCAATCTCTCTCCTCTTTGACAGCTTCCAGCTACTTGCTCCCTTACTTGCCCAGCTTCACCAAGTACCTGTAAGATCACAGAAGAAGGAAACTATACAAAGACATGGGTTTATATTCATAAATAACTTAGGATCAGATTCAAGTTAACCATACAAATGTAACAAGCATCAATGAAACACAAGCATGGAGAAGAAACTCAAATAGCTTTATTGATATACAAGAAGATCCAGGAGGAGTTACAACCAATGATTCCTGACCCAGCATCAACCTCCCAGCAAAGAAGTCCCTTCTTCAACCCCAACAAAGCATAGATCACCCAATTCTCTGATATGTATCTCAAAACCAACAGCGATTCCTTACAATGTGCAAAATTCTAGCCTCTAGATCTCTGGGATGAGGGATCCATATATAGATGTATGCAAGGAGGATGAGTCAGCTCATGATTTGATTAGTGGCTTCTCTCTGTCAGTTCTTGCTTCCACTTGGAGACTGAAAGCCTCTTACTCATCCTTGGTAGAATTCAGTGAGGCAAGTGTCATTGGAGAAGATTCTGGAAGCTTCCATTGTCTCTCCACCTCGCGGAATGACACTGCCATTTGTCATTTCCCGCTCAACGCACCCTGGTAGTGCATTTAGGTGCGTTGCAACGCACCTAGCTAGTGGACTTAGGTGCTATGCAATGCACTTGGCTAGTGGAGAACTTCTGGGAGAAGCTGTAATTTGTTGACCTTGTTCCTTTAGGGGTTGGAACAACACTTTTAGGGACTTAGGAGCCCTTGGTTTATGGACATTTCATGCTTAGAGTTGTAAGGCACAAAAATGTCTATATCAGTTGCCCCCTAAAGTATGAGGCCGTTTATCGGGTGAAATGATTTATTAGGAGCATCCGAAGTTCTTTCAATGCTGGGAGGAGACCTGTAATAAGATACAATACAATACATTATCTTCATACTGTTTTCATGATCTAGCTGAGGCGGGAATTCCCATGCTCAGCTTTATAAATTCATTTTTATGTACATAAGACAGACAATCATCTGATGGTAGACTGATGATTCTAATAGAGCCATCATCCTTTTGGTAGGATGATTATCTGTGCTGCAATGTTGTACATTTCAATGTCTTTATTTTCCTGAATATATATCGCAGCCCGGATGGATGAAACTAGATCCGGGGTCTTCAATCTCGTCCGATCTTCACTCGAAGTATAAGTCGATCCATGTGAGAAATGTTTTGAAGTCGAACATGGAAAGACATCGCTTGATTACCAGTCAATGATGTAAACTGTTAACAAGCGTGAGAGGAATCACCGATAATGATAATGACCCTCAAGGTACTGCAGTACAATTCACGTGGTGTGAATAAAGGACTTGGCGTCGAACACCACGCAAAATCTTTCGGTCGAAGGTCATTGATGTAAACCTGTCGCTGGAAGTGAGAAACTTGCTATTGAGGCATGCAAGCTTCAAAGTACTGTATGGGGTGCTCCTAGATCAACTTCTTGGATAATGAGCTGATGTCGACAAGAAGTGATCCGTCATAGGAGGGCCTTAATGAATCCCACGTCAATGACACGGAATGGAGCAAATGATTTTGAGGGAGGTGAAAACGATCTGATGATATATGGTTCAGGGTGGCGGTCATGAAAGAATGGAGTATAATGTATGGTAGTGGGCGGGACACAGGTGGCCTTTCTGGATGACTTCTCTTGAACATGTCGGCGACACTTATGTGATGGATTGGTAGCATTAACCCCAAATTTGGATGGTATGGCGAGACCATGGCGATGTGTCCGGTGAATGAAACAACCCAACCCGACTCGGGCACGGAGCGGAAGTGTCATGTTCAAGAGCGACTTGCTACCAATAAATATTCTTTGAGTTTTCTTCCCAATTTTTCCCCAGTCATTACTGACCAGTACCTCTTTATTTTTGTCAAGCTTGAGGAGGATAACATATGCTTGTTCTATAATTTTCCCTTCGGGCAAACCCATCACTATGTTTTAACGAGCCTAGCGATAGTGAAACTCGTTCTCGTCTAAAGACAAGTTTGTCGCTATTAATCTTTTTAACGAGTCTAAAGACAAAGATAACTCGGTCCTTTTCATTTTTAGAGAGTCTGAAAAGGTACGTTAAGGTAACTCCAAAATTCCTTTTTCGTTATCTAATCCCTTAAGTCCGAAAAAGTATAAAACAATACAGAAGGGATGAATTTTCGATCGCTTTAACGAGCCGAACAAAACAAGCGCTCGATCTTTTTGTGCAATAATCCCTTAGGTCCAAAAAGATTAAAATCTAGAGGAGGGATAGCACTTCCCGTCACTTTAACGAGCTGGAAGGCCAGAACTCGGCAATATTTTCATGTTTTACGAGTCAGAAAAGAGCTTAAAGAAGACTCGTCTTTTGAGGAACGAGTGATAAAATGGGCAGCAGCTGATTCCAGGTAAGGTTTGGAATTTTCCAATCACGGCAGTGTCACAAGGATGGCTAGTGAAATCACTCTTCGCAGCTGTTCCTCAAAATGGGTAAACAATCAAATGGAGGTGAATGATCGGCCAATGGAAAAGTGGAGGTGACGGTGCAAACACAACCAAGGCTTTAATGGCTGAAATGCTACATTCACGGTGGTTATTTACCAGGGAATAGTTCATTTTTTAACGAGCTTAAACGCGGGTGGAAACATTTGCTTGGTGCGGGTTTATTTTTTAACGAGCTTGAACCTTGTGGTAACACTGCTCGATTAATCCAGTCATATGATAAGAATGTCTGATATAAAAACGACAACTTTTTGAGTGTTACCCCACATCCTTTCTTTATGCAAGTTAGGAAACGACCAATCCTATGAGTTTAAAGGGTTAGAGGTCCTATAAATTTTTAAAAAAATAAATAGTCGCTCTTCACTTGCACTCTAAAAGGTTTGCATGCCCCCAGGTATAAAACAGATTTTCAAGGTTACCTCTAGTTCTTTCTGCCAAAACATTTGTTTTACCGAGAGAGGCCTACCTCTTACAGGTTACCCAAAGATTGTTCTATTTACGACGTAAACAAAACACTTCTTTGGCGATGTTTCTCAAAAATAAACAAAGGTAAGTGACGATGCCCGCCAACTCACATAACTTTAATAAGAGAATATTATTCCAAAATAACCCCTCTTCCAATCACGGACGGGGTACACACTAGTCATATTCTCCCGCAGAAACCTACCCTATACCCGAAGTTTTCCTGCCGAAGCAGACCAGGATGCATGCCCCCTGGGTTTCAGTCATATCCCTTCGAATTACTCGCGCTCATCGGGAGGACGGACTGGAGACCGAGACATTTCTTGCGTGAAAAGACCATTTAGGGATGGTATATGACTATTTTCTATGCGTGATCCGGGAAATGAAAGTTGGTCCACGAGCTTGACCACTCTTCCTTCGTGCGGAAAACACATTACTCTAAAGAGTGAGGAGACAATTGCTTCCATGCAATAAATATAGTCTCCTCCAAGGAGTAGGTTATAATCCAAGGGTCCTTGAACTACCATTACGTTCATGCGAACTATCTTCCTTCTCAATGTTATGGGCACATTGGGAAGGATCCCTAAAGGTCGACTAGTTCCTTTATCAAAGCCTATCAGATTTCTCATTTCAGGCAAAAGCGATGGCGAACCAAGCACTTTCCAAGAAGTTTAGGAAAGTATACTCACAGAAGCCCCCTCATCTATGATGGTACCAGCCATAACCATTCTATATATTTGAACGATAATTCGGAATGGTACGCTTGCTGGTAAGCGGGGTCTGCCTAGTTGATTCCAGTCGAAAGAGACAACTAGGTTGCTTGGAGGTGGGACCAAATAGACAGCCGGGTATGGCTCTGACAAACTTCCTTCCTGCGGTAAAGGAACGGGTAGATTGCCCCCATGTTCGTTGGAGTCTGTGTTTATGAAGAGAATTTGGACGGTGTCATCCTTGTTCTCTTCAGTGATTGTATCATCTGAAGATGAAACCTTTGAAGGCAAGACCGGGTCAACTGCCGCCTCGACCTTTTGGCTTTCGTTTGGTATGGATCCAGATGGTTTATCTTCAATGATAGGCACTTCAACCAACCACTTGAGCAGGCCAGCTGGATTCTCAACTAGTGACGGACTCGGCAAGAGTTTTTTATATCTAGGAGGAAGCTGTAATGATGAAACCGGACGATCATCCAAAACTCTTTTAGCTTCGTCTAAGAAGGGACAACGGTGGAGGGCATGATTGCCTTCGCACAGTTTACAAGGAAATCTAGCTTTCCCTTTTTGTCCTGGGGCTTCACTTTCACTAGTTGACGGTGTACTTTCAACATGATCATCAGAGGTTGACGACACCGGGTTGTGCAAACGAGGAGACCAGTCCCTTAGTATCCGGGGGATGCAAGGACAATCTCTGTGAAAGTGGTCTCCTTTGCAAATGACACATGGCGATTTAGGCCTGGTCGGTGCAGTGTGTGGATTTTCGTTAGACAACACTCGTTTTCCCCCATTTGCCTTCGGCTCCTTTTTCTTCTTCTATTTCTTCTTCTTTTCCTTCTTCTCCTTAGGAACTTGGCTTTTAGCTTTACCAGCTCCATCAAGCGAAGAGGAAGGAGGAGAGGAAGAATTAGAGGAAGTAGAAGGCTGGTGGGCAACTCTGGACTCGTCTAATTGCTGATTTGATTGTTCAGGAATGGTGGTGTTCTGAACGACAGAGGTTCAGAAGAGCCATACAGGCAAACCAATTGTCAGTCCTGGAAGCGACAATGTGGCCATATGGGGTGCACCAACATCTCCCCAATAGGAGAAGGGACTATGATTTCCACCAAGGGGAATTCCTTGGTTGGTAGGCTCCATTTTCTCAACCCAAGATCAACGTAGGAAAAGGGTAATGAATATTCTGTTTAAAATAAATTTTAACATGCTTTGACACAACTTGTTTTTTCAGTTTTTAAGAGTCGAGAAAAAAAAAAAGATGACTCTAGTCTCCTTTGATTTTTAATGAGCCTGAAGTGACAAGTGCTCAGATGTACCTTTTCCGTTAAGGAGTCTGAAAAGGAATGAAAGGGACTGCTCTGGAGGTCTAGGTAGAGGGAGTACCAAACCAATTGCAAAACTTCAGAATACTTTTTACGGTACGACAGTCAATCTTCCCGAATGTTGTGTTCGGTGCATTGCGATCAGTAGGGCGGCCGACACGGCTTCCTATGGATAAAAGGTTTTAAGCCTATAGGGGTCTCCCAATATATACTCGACGGTACGTGGGAGCACAAGTCCGTACTGGCACTTATCGTCTCAAAGTGGAGGAATCACCCAACCATCAGTGAGGACAACAGTTACCAGGCTTTACGATGCCGAAATACGTCTCTAGCCTAGACCTTTAAATGTTGTTTGTTAAGTTCCAAAGCATTGTTAAGTTCATCGAATTTATTTTAAGTTGATCTTTCTTATGAAGTTTTCCTTTTGGGTTCACCACGGGATGTAGATATAATTCTTAAAGTGCAATCTAAAGATGATAAACAAACTTTTATCTCTTTTCAGCAATGAAAATCCTAGCTACTAGGGGAAAAGAAAGACACAATCTTTTATCAAAGAGCAAAGAGCACACTGTAAATGCACTTTCCTAAATCAAGCCAAATAGACTGTTAATATGAAAATGCACATGCATGTATTTGTTTTTCACTTTCTTAATATTGATGCCTAAAAAGAAAGTTGATGTACAAATCTGAATTTGCTTTCAAGCGACACACATAAACAAGCTTCTTTTCGAAATCAAAATGTAGATATGATTACGACACTTTATGATTTTGAAATAAATACTCGTTTCGACACTAGAAAGTCACAAATTCAAACCAAAGGTGAAAGTAAAAGCATAATCAACCATCAACAGCAAATAAACTTTATCCTATGATCAAAATCGACACTTGCGACATATCTAAATCAAAGGGCGACAATACGACTATTATACTTTTACAATGGAAAACTGTAAACGACTCAACAAACACATAAAAAAATATACAGTTCTTTTGTACAACTGAGGCAGAATATCAGTAAGGAAAAGGGGTCTGAAATAGTCATATACTGATCACAGGCTGCAAAAATCAGAGACAAAACTGAAAGAATGAAGCAAAGAACCTCAGCTGCAGAGGGCTAGGCCAATCAGCGCACCTGTTACACAGAGAAACTGCATTGCAGCGCAGGTAGCCCTCTCGAGAAGTGCGTTGAAATGTAGAACCTCTTCATAGAGCCTGCGCTGGGGTAGAAATGAGAATTCTATCTGGGTTCTGGGTCACAGCTTGTAGTTTAATCTATGGTTTTTGGCCGAGTAAAAGCAATCAGTAATGCACAATCAGAGATAGATCTAAGGGGGGGTCTAAGAGCTATCACAAGGGCAATCAGTTAGTCTATGAATCAGCTGTTCAAATCATAAACAGATCCAGTGAATGGACTAAAGCAGCAGGTGTCTACTTTGCATTTGTTAATGGCAAATGCAGTTCGATTATTGCTTATAAGTTTATGAAATAAACAACAAGAGAAACACAAACAAACTAATTAGACACGATCCCCAGTGGAGTCGTCATTTTCTTATCGGGAAAAGTGTCTATTTAGAACTGCTCTATCCCACTAAGGTGTGACAGCTACCTTAGAAACAAATAGAGAAAACTACTTTTGTATTCTTCTTTATGAACTATAAACAAAGAGGAATAGGATGAACCAACCTGTGTCTTGTGCTAGTCCTTTGATCCAATCTCTCTCCTCTTTGACAGCTTCCAGCTACCTGCTCCCTTACTTGCCCAGCTTCACCAAGTACCTGTAAGATCACAGAAGAAGGAAACTATACAAAGACATGGTTTTATATTCATAAATAACTTAGGATCAAATTCAATTTAACCATACAAATGTACCAAGCATCAATGAAACACAAGCACGGAGAAGAAACTCAAATAGTTTTATTGATATACAAGAAGATCCAGGAGGAGTTACAACCGATGATTCCTAACCCATCATCAACCTCCCAGCAAAGAATTCCCTTCTTCAACCCCAACAAAGCATAGATCACCCAATTCTCTGATATGTATCTCAAAACCAACAACAATTCCTTACAATGTGCAAAATTCCAGCCTCTGGATCTCTGGGATGAGGGATCCATATATAGATGTATGAAAGGAGGATGAGTCAGCTCATGATTTGATTAGTGGCTTCTCTCTGTCAGTTCTTGCTTCCACTTGGAGACTGAAAGCCTCTTACTCATCCTTAGTCGAATTCAGTGAGGAAAGTGTCATTGGAGAAGATTCTGGAAGCTTCCATTGTCTCTCCACCTCACGGAATGACACTGCCATTTGTCATTTCCCGCTCAACACACCCTGGTAGTGCATTTAGGTGCATTGCAACGCACCTAGCTAGTGGACTTAGGTGCTATGAAACGCACTTGGCTAGTGGAGCAGCTGAAATGATATTGATTTGACTTATTCTGAGCAGTTTCTGGTGGAGAACTTCTAGGAGAAGCTGTAATTTGTTGACCTTGTTCCTTTAGGGGTTGGAACAACACTTTTAGGGACTTAGGAGCCCTTGGTTTATGGACATTTCATGTTTAGAGCTGTAAAAAAAATGTCTATAACACCTTGTGCCCATGATTGGTATGGATTTTGAGATTGGGGCCAAGGTTGTTGCCAAGAATTCCAATTTGGTGGGAGCTAAAAGTTCGTAGGATTGTTAAATCCTTGATTTTGTGGCCCCTGCCATGGTCTTCTTGAAACAAAACAAGGGGATTATACTGAATTTGGATCTTCCTGAAAGACAGCTTTGAGCCCAGGAATTGAAGGACAATCCTTGGTCTCATGGCTTTCTGAGCAAATCACACATGTCTCTACAACTTTTTCATCCAAGGGACATTCCCTTAAAGCATGTTTCTTTCTACATTTTGGACAAAAGATGGCTAAGGTTTTGGCTTCCGCTTTATGCTTGTTTTGTATTTTAAGGGTGTCGTTCACTAAGGCTCCCTAGAATATCAGTTTTGAACTCATCAAGCATATTGCCAATCTCTTCCCTACTTACTGATCCTGTTGCAGATTTTTTTGCTCTAATAAGAGAAGGATCTCTAGGCCCTTTTCCAGTTTTAGATTTTCCCCTTGAGAGATGGACACATAGTTCTGCTATGTCACGGAGTGGAAGTTGAGAAATATCTCCCTTCTCCATCATGTTTAAAATATATATGCATTCATCTCTAATGGATTTTAATAGAAGGGCTTTCAAGGTTTCCTCATCTAAATTACTCATTTTTTCTCTCTTTAAGTTGTATTGAAATCTTTCAAGTAAATCCTCCGGGTTTTCATCTTCTTTTTGCATCATCTTGAATACCTCATCCTTATGATTGGTGGGCATGCAATAATCCAGGTATCTATCCAAAAATGTTTCTTTCATATCATTCTAAGTCCTAATAAATTGGGTGACTAATCCCATGAACCATTTCAAAGCAGCTCCTTTCAATGTTGAAGGAAACAGTTTGAGTTTTTGAGAGTCTTCCATATAGTCATAGGTTCGGCACAAGACTTCAAACTCAAATAGAAATGTTTCAGGATCCTCACTTCACAACCCATAAAAGTTTGGGAGGACAGATGGTGAAATATTTTTCATTGTTGTATGGGTCTCCTCATTGGCTATAGGGAATCAAAATGAGTTATCTCCATCCCTATTTCCCCCATTGTTACCTCTACCTCCTCCATTGTTTCCTCCTCCTCTACGTCTACCTCTACCCCCTCCTCCAAATTCATTTACTACTTCCTCTATCATGATAGTTTCCTCAGAGTTCTTAGAGTCCTCTGGTTCTTCTATTAATGGCGAACGATGAGGAATTTCTCCCTCTTCTTCTTCAAGTGATTCTACCTCTTTGATTACAATATGTTCCCCTGTAGAAGTGAAGAAAGGTTCTTCTCCTATGTCAGATTTGATGGATAGTGTGGGAGAGTCTCCTAATTCAGCTGCTGCCCCTTGAATTCCAGGAATCCTAAGGCTGGGAGTGTGAGTTGGAGATGATGGAGGTGTATCTTGTCTATGCCTTGAAGTAGCTGGAGTTGTGAAAATCGAACTTTTGGCCCTAGCTATAAACCTTCCCCTAGAATCTCTTTCTCTATGCATGTCATTTTTTTATTTTTTATTTTTCAAGTCGGGCTAATAATTCTCTTTCTGATCTTCCAGGTCACACTAGGTGCAAGAAGAGAGCATAATCAAGAAATTATTAAACTAACAACTCTCTTTTCTGATCCTCCAGATCACACTAGGTGTAGGAGGAGAGCATACTTCAAGAAGTTATCAATTTTCCCCTTTTTTTTTAAGAGATTGGCTATCTTGTTACACTTCCATGGCAATGTCGCCAAAATGTTTGGTCCATTTAGTGTGTCATAAATTGCTACATTAATTATTAATCCGGGAGTTGTAAACTGATGAAGTGTGGCGCACTAGATGTGCAAGACAGCCTCTTTCTTATATTTTTGTCGTTTTTCAATTTTTATTTTGTTTTGTGGGTTTTTATCTTTGTTTATCTCCTATTGTGAATGACTATTGTTGGGTCTTTAGAAGGCAAGCATAGATATGGATTTTAGGCAATTATGTGCTCTATAATGGTTTCCAGCACTTAACACTTCAGAAGATCTTAGAATGTACTAGTGATGACAGTAATGCTTGAACACGAATGGAAAATGTGCTGCTATTTAAAAAAAGTAAAATAATGAACTACTGATCATGAAACTATTATCTTTACTGCTGTCTAAATACAGAAAATGATTTAAGCTACTGCACTCAAAGAAATAAAAAATTGCAAAGAAAGTAAAACTAAAATTAAATTACATCATTCATAATCTGATTTCTCGCTAGTTAGTCTAGCTATGGCTTTCAGAGATAATCATCAATAACATGAGAAATTTGATATCTAATTGCAGAAAAGTAAAACTAAAATCAAATCATAAAATTCATAATCTGATTCCTCATCAGTTAGTCTAGCTACGGCTTTCAGAGGTAATCGTCAATGACATGAGAAATTTGATATCTAATTGCAGAAAAGTAAAACTAAAATCAAATCACAACATTCATAATCTGATTCCTCGCCAATTAGTCTAGCTATGGCTTTCGGAGGTAATCGTCAATGAAATGAGCAATCTGATATCTACTTGTAGAAAAGTAAAACTAAAATCAATTCACAACATTCATGATATGATCCCTCGCCAGTTAGTCTAGCTATGGCTTTCAGAGGTAATCGTCAATGACATGAGTAAGTTGATTTCTAAACTAGCTAATAAAGCAAATGAACAAGACTGAAATCAACAAAACAGAACTAGAATTGAAAAAACTAGGAAAAGCAGAGTCAGCAGAGAATTAATCCCATGTCACTAGTCATTGCAAAAATTATATGCAGATGCCAGGGCTGCCTACTCTATCCTGAAACATACATGCACTGATCAATGTTATACAAACTTGTAAAATCATGAACAGAAGTGAAATACCATAACAATTGAAACATACATAGGTGGATGACTATGGAATATATGCAATGGAAATAAGAAAACAATGCATAAAACTTTACAACAACAAGGGAAACGAAACCTCAGCGTACAGGGGCCCTCTGCACAGCCTCGGTCAACAGGCTATCAATCCAAGATTATGTTCACACAATCATGTAGAAACAGAGTCTTCTCATATATTTCAAAACACAGTGAAAGCAATAAAACTAGTTTCACGGAACAGTGAACTTTGAACAGTAAAATTACATTCAAAAAGACTAAGACTATGCATTATAGAAACACGTTATTTATAACAAAGGTTACATGACTGTTTTCCTGTAAAACTACGTGAACAGGAGACACGTAAAATACAATGTCCATGGATTTAGCGTAATGGTTGCTAAGACTATTAAATCTATCAACTATGGTTGTTGGATTCGCATCGTGGGGCAATCTACAGGTGGCAACATGACCCAGAGATTTAGGAATGGCCACGCATCCTTTAGAATCCTTCACGTGTTTGAAAACAGAGTCTAGCTGTCGTAGGACTCTTACGTTGGACCACGTTTGACCACCATTGACCACAACTTCCCTTGATGAATTCGGCTGAACCAATAGGACCTGATCCATGTCCAGGTCATTTCTAACTTTCCCATGTGGCTTGCTTTGCATGGTGACACCTGTAATCTAGATTTTAACAAAAACAGATGCGGAAAGTTGAATCAGCTGCGGAAAGTGATTGGATTCCGCAGCTAATGAGCAAAATCTAGTTCAAACAGGAAACACAAAAACATAGTCAGAAAACCACTTAAATGCTCTTTTAGAATTAATATGCAATGATTTCTGACAGCTTATGGAGTACTGGTGAGGGGAAAAACTCTAGGACAATGTGTAGGAGAGGTGTAATTTCAAAGCTCTATAACAACATCATTTTGTACGAGAAAAATTGCAATCAAAAGAAATTGACTTATCATATTGTAATAAAAATGAAAATGTGGCTGACATATTCACCAAGCCTCTTGGAAAGGCTAAATTTGAAATTTGTAGAAGTAAGTTGTGCATTGTAGAAAATCCAAATTATGTTGTAAGCCTAGCTGATACTTAGACTAGCAGGCATATCAATTAAGAGTATGTTTAACAGTGTATTATATATTTGTTATATAGTTGGAATTAAGGGGGAGTGTTGGAAGGAACTAGAACTAATTCCAACTACCCACAGCCAGAATTCAACAGGAGATTTAATGCAGGTTCTAGAGGTCTTTGACAAATGGCAAAGCTTCCTAAAGAAGCCACCGCCCCAATCGATCTCCAGAACTTTCTCTATCATGTATAAATACTTGATCAGCGAATGAAGTTTCAAGTTGTTCAGTTCTAAGTTGTTGTGTTCTGTTTGATGAGTCTTTTCTCTCTCTGATAGTGCGGATAGCATAGTGGACAGCGACAATGTGGGCACAACTGAAAACACATTTATCAAAGCCTCAAGCGTGGTTTCAAACTATCACGACATAGGTAATTACGATGAAAGGATTGGTGATAAAAGGGGAAAAACCAGTAACAAAAATGCTGCTGCAGATGACAGCGCTGCTAAAATATATCCTGCAACGTCATGGACAGGTGATGTAGTGGCAGATTCGGTGAACATGGTAACATTTGGTTCTTGCGTTGAGTCCTACGCTGATTGTAATGTAAATTTCGTTGATTCCTATGTTGGCACTCTCGGCGGCATGATTGATGTTGAAACTGTGAACAACAACAGTGCTGATGCCATAACAAGCATGGATGGGGTGAATACTACAACGTACCTTGACAATGAGGAAAGGGACAGTAAAAACATAGAAGATGAGAAACGCGTTCCGGAAATTAATATAGGATGTAGATTTAATCCCCTAGTTAATGATACCAGAAAGAATAATAACAATAACATTAAGATTGACAACGCTGATAGGACATGCGTAGATAATAAATTTAGGGCAAAACCTAAAAACTGTGGTAATGATAGATCTGCTCTTAGTGTTTCCAGTAATCCCAATGTCCCTAAATCAAAACTATTACCTGATAAGAGAGTCGTTAATCTCTCATCCTTAATGCTCACTCCTGAAGAAATTAATACGCTCAGCAAAGGCTTGGGATTCGCAGTCTCCCCCAAGAACATTCCATTTGAAAGCATCATCTGTAACATTGAGAATGGGACTCAAGGCCTTTCATTGGATGATAAAGAGATATTAAGACAGGAGTGTTCCCTTGTTATGTTGAAATCTAAGCAGCCAAAGAGTAATTTAAATAAAGAAGGATGAGATGCTCTTAAATCACTTCGCAATAATGAAAAGATAGTTGTACTTAAGGCTGATAAAGGAGGGGCAATTGTTGTGTTAGATAAGGAAGATTACATTCATAAGATGAATGAACATTTAAATTGCGGGAGTTATAGGAAAATCAACTCCAACCCCATTCCTAGGGTTATAAAACAAGTCAAGAATGCCATCATGGGAACAAACCTTGAAGATAAAATGAAAAAGAAGCTGATTCCATCCTGTGAGGTTATACCTCGAATCTATGGATTACCAAAAATCCATAAGGAGGGGGTCCCTCTTAGACCAATAGTCAACACCATTGGTTCTCCTACCTATGAATTAGCTAAGTATGTGGCTAAGATTCTGAAACCTCTAGTTGGTAACACAGACTCTTTTATAAAAGACTCAAATGATTTTGTAAAACTTATTAAGAATGAAAGGGTGGATAAGGATGATATTCTGGTTAGTTTTGACGTGGTTTCTTTGTTTACAAAGATCCCTCTAGATGAAGTTATTCATGTTATAAAGATAGCCACAGATCCTGAAACAACGAAACTTGCAGAAATTTGTTTACGGTCCACCTTTTTCAGTTTTCAAGACCACTATTATGAACAAATATCAGGAGTCGCCATGGGATCCCTACTCTCACCTATTGTCGCCAACTTATACATGGAGTACTTTGAAAGAAAAGCCCTTGACTCATACCCTTTGAAACCAACTTGGTGGAAAAGATTTGTTGATGACACCAACTTAAAATGGACTCATGGCAAGGCTGAGCTGGAGAAGTTTTTCAATCATCTTAACTCTATTTCTTCCGAAATCAAGTTTACTATGGAGCTTGAAGAAAATGGAAAAATCCCCTTTCTAGATGTCTTGATCAGTAGAAAAGAGGATGGTACTTTGGGACACCAGGTCTATAGGAAGAAAACACATACAGATAGCTATCTACATGCTGACTCATACCATCATCCATCACAAAAATTTGGTGTCTTAAACACTCTGGCTGTTAGGGCTCTTAGAATTTCTGACCCTGATCACCTAAATGAAGAAATTAAACACTTAACCTCTGTTTTCAAAAACATAGGATACAAGGAGTTTAGTATTAAGAAAGCTATAAAAAGAGCTCAGGATAAGGTCCTCTCTAGGGATCCTGGGGAAAACAGAAAAGAAAATTGTGGGAAAGTTTACCTCCCATTCATTCAGGGGATTACGGATAAGATTGCAAAATTTTTTAAAAAGAAGGACATAAACACTCAGTTTACAACATGTAGAACAATTAGGCAAATGATGAGATCAGTCAAGGATAACATAGATCATCAACAACTCAAGGGTGTGTACAAGATTGATTTCTCATGTGGCAAGAGTTATATCGGGGAAACATGACGATCTCTGAAAACAAGACTTAAAGAGCATAGAGCTGATATTAAGAATGGGAGATCCCGTACATCAGCCCTTGCAGAACACTCATCCAAAACCAAACATCATGTATGTTTAGAAGACGCCAAAATCATTGCAAGAGAGGATCATTATCAAAAGAGGAAAATCAGAGAGGCCATCGAAATCATGAAATTTCCTCAGAACCTCAACAGGGACAATGGGAGCGAGATTAGTGGAAATTGGCTTCCCCTCATTAGACAAATAAATCCCTCCAAATCTTTTGTAGCTTAGTATCACTGGTTTCTCCCCAAAATAAAATAAAATAAAATAAAATAAATTAATTAATTAATTAAAATTAATTAATAATAACCAATATAACAAAATAAAAATTTATCTAATGACTATAGATTACAGTAACATTAGTTTTATAAATTAACATTTGGAAAATTATAAAAATTATAAATCAATTAATTAATTAATTAAATTAAATAGGTTACTTATTTATCGATTAGATACCTAGGGTTTAATTAAGTAAAAATAAATTAACATAAAAAGAGAAAAATAAAAAAAAATATAAAATCATCCAAACAAAAATTAACTATATTAATGAATTAATTAAATTATATTAATTGATTAATTAATTAATTAATTAACTAAACCAATTAAATAGTTTATTATATCTATTGAGAATTAATAAGTAATTTACTAAACTAATTATAATTAGAATAATTGAATTAAAATAAATAACTAAAACAAAAATAAATAAAAAACTGAAATAAATAAAATAATAATAAAAATTAAATTAATATGTGTGGGTTAAGTCAGTTTTCACTATTTAGGATTAATTAGGTTTATATATATGCTGGTCAGAGGATTCTTCTCTCAAAGAACAATCATTCATAATCTACCAGTTTTGGTCCTGATGATGGACCCCCTTTGGGGTTCGAATTGTCGACATGATGAATATAATACTATGGATAATCTGGATCATACTAAACCAATATTATCCTTATTCTTCGAGATGATCTTCTCTGTTACCCCCCAATGGTCAACCAAGATTCGACATCCTTATGCCAACCCTACTTGAGCTGGAGGTGGGGGATTTGGCTAGAGTTAGAAGCAATGTTAGGATGCCTATTGACTTCCATGTTTTATAGTTTCTTCTTATACATGAAATACCTAGTCATAGTCATGCTTTCAATGGAGGAAATGATAGTTTCAATCAAGAGGATAAGGTAGGGATCATTTACTTTAATATTTAGGTTGTAGGTTATATTTTTTTTTTGGATCAACTCAATATTACTCCACCATTCTCTATATATACTGCAACCTCAAATGTCACATCCATATAAAATAATAGGGGTGACGAGAGTCTCAAAGAGGAAGTTTTTTTTTACTCCATGCCCAAAGATAATTGACTTACAATTATTTTCAAGCCCATAGTAACCTTTCCAGGCTCCAATTATATATATATATATATATATATATATATATATATATATATATATATATATATATATAGATATCTTACACTTTTACTATAATTGTTTTTATATATAAACAAAATTTAAAGATCAAAATATTTTTAATTTTATATATGTTTCTTGTATTGCATTGAGAGGCATGGTATAGATGTTGTAAGGTGGTGTTTAAAATTTTAATACATAAAAATAAATAAAAATTAAATTAAATAAAAAATATTGTAATGTAAATTTTTTAAATGGTGCAAAATAAATAGATTAAAAATTAACATAACCCTATAAAAATAAAATAATAATAAAAATAAAATAATAATAAAAATAAAAATGACCCATGGTATTAATGTGTAATTTAACCTAAGGGAAATTAAACCAACTTGGATTCATTTAACTCTAGATTTACCAAGCAGGATGCAAACTTCTTTTAGAGTGAAAAGAAATTTGATCCCTCTCGGGACTTGGTAGATTTGGAGTTAAGATTAATCTAGATTGGTCTATTTAACTTTTATATTTTATTGAAATATTACACTTTTATTATATGTGTCTATAGATATATATAATAATAATATCCATTTTTAAGGTCATAGCCAAGCCAGACACCAAATTGGTGTATGAGACCCCCTTGTTTGTGGGACATGGGACTCACCTCCACGCAGCGACTTCACTGCTAAGTCTACAAAGGCATACATACTCTACCCACCTCTGGTTTTGAACCTGTGACCTCTTAGGTGGAAACACATGCTCTTAACCATTAGGGCCTAATGGTTAAGAGCATGTGTTTCCTCCTAAGAGGTCACAGGTTCAAAACCAGAGGGGGGTAGAGTATGTATGCCTTCGTAGACTTAGCAGTCAAATCGCTGCACGGAGGTGTGTCCCTTGTCCCACAAACAAGGGGGTCTCATACACCAATTTGGTGTCTGGCTTGGTTGTGACCTTAAAAATGGATATTATTATTATTATTATTAAATTTATATAATTTAAATGTGTATGGTATAAATAAAAAAGTAAAAACTTTGGTTTAGGGGAGACACAGTCCCGCGCAACCTGACCTAGCTCTGCTTCTCTGATCCTGCTGCCTCCTACAACCTCTCTACCTTGTAGCTCCTACTGTTGGGCTCTCCCAGTCGCGCTTCTGGCATCCCCGCATCCGAGCTCTGCCTCTCCTCCCATGTCAGCACTGCTGCTGGCCTTCCCATTTTTTCGCCCCTTATGGCAAGGTGCGACTCATCCCATCTGCAAGGCCCTGAGGAACAAGAAGCGGCCTTCGCTTCTTTAATCTTAGAAAATGGTGCTCCAAAAACCAAGCCAACAACAACCAAATTTGTTAAAAAACTAGCAGATATCCCAGAAATCTCTTTACCTCCAAGTCTACCAAGGAAAGCTGTTATTTCTCTATGTGAAAGAGGACTGGTTGGTCAATTCACTGGATTGTGGCCCTCCCCCAGAGCGGTTCAGAAGTGGGTGGAGCGCAACTGGAGCGCCAATATCCAAGGAAAAATAGCAATAAGATTTTGCGGTAGGGGATATTACACGTTCCTCTTCGAAACCAAAGAAGATCAAATATTTAGAAGCGGTCCTTATTTTATGGATTCAAGAGGCCTTTACCTGAACAGATGGTCCCCAGATTTCGATCCAGAAATGGACATCCCTAATGCTGTGCTGGTCTGGGTTCGTTTGCCTCACCTCCCACTGCACTGTTGGGGAGACGAATCGGTTAAAGCAATAGGAAATGCAGTAGGAAAATACATTGACAGATGCGAACCAAAGGACAATATGCATGCTTGCGCCAGGATTTGTGTAGAAGTAGATTTGGGGAAGGGCCTCCTGGAAGAAATAAATATCAAGGTGGACCAGTGGACTCATATTCAGCAGCTGGACTACGAGAAAATTCCATTTAAATGCAAGGTATGCCATGAATACAGTCATTTTGCTAATAGATGTAACAAACTAAAAGAAACTGAAACTACTGAGAATGTAGAAGTAAATGATGGCACATGGGAACAAGTCAAGAGAAAGAAAACTAACAATAAACAATCAGGTCCAAACCCCAAACAACCCCTCGAAAATGCTGCTGCAATCTCCACTCCTGCCCTCAACATGGCACAACCATTACCCTCATCATCAAATCCTTTTGAATCCTTGGAAGAAGAAGAACCTTCATCCCCTCATTCTCCTTCTCAAGACAAATCTCTAGCTGTCATCCACTCCCCCATACAGAACTTCCCATCCCCTCCTCTCACCATTGACCGAATCCTTACAAGAAACAAAGTCAAAGAATCAAACAACACTTCAGAGCAGCCAAAAAAAGAAGGGAGGAAATCGAATAAAGAGATCAGAGATGAAACATCAACAAAAGAAATGGCCACAGGTACCCAACAACCAATGGATTCTTTTCTGGCTAAACAAAAAGGAAGCGGGGAAAAGCAGAAGGAGAAGACCGGGGCTCACCAAAAATCAAGTAAGTAATGATTTTGGTCTCTTGGAACAACAAGGGTTTGGGCTCCTCTCTAAAATCCAATGCAGCTCGAGATATTATTAGGCAAGAACAACCAGATATCTTTTTGATCCAAGAGACCAAAATGACCAATCAAGAATTCCAAAAATTAATGAAAAAACAAAAAAGTTTTGAAGGAACAGCTACAGACTCCATAGGAGCTTCAGGAGGTATTGGCACGATATGGAACAAAGGGAAGTGGGAGCTCACTAGTCAAAAACTCAATAACTGGTGGGTTAGAACAGATCTCAAAAATAAAACCACAAATGAAGAGTATACTGTGTTAAACATTTATGCTCCAAATCATTACAGGGACAAAGCACTATGTTGGGACTCAGTCAAAACAGAGGTGCAAGAGTGCCAAAGAAACAAGTTGGTCTTAGGAGGTGATCTAAATTTAATAAGGAACATTGAAGAAAAGATGGGAGGAAAGTATTTCAATGACCCTTCTAGAGCAGCTCTGGAAGAAATCATAGAATCCCACAAACTTCTGGACATGCCTCCATGTAACAGGAAATTTACTTGGAGCAATAAAAGAGTTGGATTTCAAAATATCAAAGAAAGATTGGATAGGATCTTAATTCAAGAGAGTATAGCTGCAGGATTCTCTTCCATAAAAAGCAAGATTGTACATGCCACAGCTTCTGACCACAAGCCCGTGGTTCTGATTTTAGACAGGCTTGAGAATTATGGGCCAATCCCTTTTAAATATAATAAAAATTGGGACAGCAAGGAGGAGTTTAACAAGATCATAAAGGACAGCTGGGATTTCGAAGTTATAGGTTCCCCTCATTTTGTTTGGGAATCCAAATTAAAAAACCTAAGAGCAGCAATAAAAAACTGGGCAAAAGAGAATGCTCTAGCAGAGAAAAACAAAAAAGTTGAGCTGCATAAGAATCTGGAAAAATGGAGTCAGGAAAAGGAAAATCAGCAAACAACAGAGCAAGAACATGCCCACGAAAAAGAAATCTTTATGGAACTTTACAGGCATAATAGACAAGAGGAGGAGGAATTGAGACAAAAATCTAGGTGTCTCTGGTTGAAAGCGGGAGATAAAAATACTTCCTTCTTTCACAATAATCTCAAGCTAAGAAGAGCTGGCAGCCAAATTGATAGGATTCTAGCTGAAGGGAAGGAAATAAAGGAGAGGGAGGAAATTAAAGAAGCAGCTCACAGACACTTCAAATCCCTTCTAACAGTAGAAGAACATCCACTGGACAGTGCTGAATTCCTTCAAAAAATTAACAGTAAAATCAGCGATCAACAAAACAGTGATTTGGAGAAGGAGGTGACAGAGGAAGAAATAAAAGAAGCAACATGGAGCATGCATCTGGATAAAGCTCCCGGTCTAGATGGCTTTACCATTGCCTTCTACAAGACTCATTGGGACATTATAAAGAAAGACTTTGTAAGAATGGTTAAAAATGTGTTTAAAAAAAACAAGATGGGAGAAAACACTAAAACTTCACATATGGCGCTCATCCCCAAGGAGCCAAACCCCCTCTCTTTTGACCGATACAGACCCATCTCTTTATGTAATGCATCTTATAAAATCATTACAAAAATTCTGGCAAATAGGCTGAAAAAGATTTTGCCCAGCCTCATCTCAGAGAATCAAGGTGGGTTTGTTCCTAAAAGACAGATAACGGACAACGTGATTCTTGTACAGGAATCCATACATAGCAGTGTGAAAAGAAATGAAAAAGGCATGGTCATCAAGCTGGATATGGCCAACGCATTTGACAGAGTCAGTCATCAGTTTTTAGTGGCAGTGCTTCAAAAGTTTGGAATCTCTATTAAGTTCATAAACACTATAATGGAATGCATATAAAATCCATGGACAACTCCACTGATCAATGGAAGGCCCAACCATTACTTCTGCAGTACCAGAGGATTGAGGCAAGGTTGCCCTCTCTCCCCTTTCCTTTACATCATTATGGTAGAAACATTAAGCATTCATCTTGAATGTCAAAGGAAAAAAAGGGAGATAACTGGCATTAACATAGCTCGTGGGATTAAAGAAATCAACCATTCTCTCTTTGCAGATGATACCCTTCTAATTGGAGGAGTCTCAAGTATCATTGCTAGGAGATTTAAGAAAATCCTAGAAGCCTTTCTGGCTGTCTCAGGGGGCTGCTTAATAACAAAAAGTGTAGAATTTATACTTGGAATGTCTCACTAAATGTAATGCAAAGGATTTCCCAAATCATGGACATTCCGGTCCAACGGAAATGGAGTCACTTTTCCTACCTCGGGTTACCTCTGGCAAAGGAAGGGGTCAAGTCTGAGATATGGAATAAACAAACAGAAAAGATGTGAGAGAAACTCCAAAGCTAGGGGCTGATGTGGTTAAACCTAGTGGGCAGAACTATTCTCATAAAAGCTCTTCTATCAGCCCTACCCATCTATCAGTATGCTATAATCTTGGCTCCTGCCAGCATCCATAAACAAATGGAGTTAATCATGAAAGGATTCCTTTGGCAAGGAGGGAAACAAGACACAAAAAAATTCAGCTTGGTTCGCTAGGACCAAGTGACCCTTCCTTTTGAAAAAGGAGGCATCTCCATTAGGATTCCAAGCCTAACAAATAAAGCCCTGGGCTTTAAGCTCGTTTGGCGTATGTTAATTGAGAAAGGCAGCTGGTGGGTCGAGGCACTCTTAAAGAAATACCTAAATGGTCAGCACTCAAAGATTCTCACCGATTTGATCTCAGAAAGACCATGCACTCAAGTGTGGAAACTCATTAAAAAAGTCATCCCTCAAATCAAAAATCATATATCGAAGAGCCCGAGGAATGGGAAAGACACTGCCATATGGACAGATAGAATAATGGGATCTGCTCCATTGAATCAAAGTCAACAGTACAGAACCTTGAAAGTATGGATGGATAAAAAAAGTATAACCTCTCTCTATGACATCTCAGACTGGGAGCAAAACAGTTGGACTGCCTGGAAGGATCTACCTCTTCCAAACAGATTGAAAAATCAGTGGGCTGATTTGAAGACAACTCTGGCTGGAGCAGCCCCTATAAATAAAAAGATCCAAGATAGCTACGTTTGGGAACCTAGTGGAGGAAAGTTTACAGTGAAGTCTAGATATAATTTCCTCCAACCTAACAATAATCTTGAGAATTGGAACCTCAGGTCAGCAGTTTGGAAGAACGAGTGTCTTCCAAAAATAAAATTCTTTGCTTGGACCCTCTTAAAAGGTAAGATCCTCACTGCTGAAAATCTCAGGAAAAAAGGTATACAAGGGCCATCCATGTGCTGTTTATGCCGGAAGGAGGAGGAAAGTAGTCAACATCTCTTCTTAGATTGTGCCATTGCAAGGCACTGTTGGTAGCAAATTATAAGTCCCCTGGAGATGACCACTGATATTTTTGACCAGCTTACAATCCTAAACAAGAACTGGGAGAAATACTACCCTTATACAAAGCAAAGAAAATCTACCATTATTGGAATTTGGAAATGTCTCCCATCTGTTCTCTGTTGGAAAATTTGGCTCGCTAGAAACAACTGTATTTTCAAAAGTCAAAAGCCTAACCCAGGACTCATTCTTGCAAAAATGTGGGGGCTAGTGGCAGAGATGATTAGTGCTAACATAGTGTTCAGTGTTGATCAAATCAGCTGGCAGAATGAAGAAAAGGAGTGGTATAACAAAATTCCTTTGGTGTGTTCGGTGAAGAAGCAAATGTCAGCAAAGACAAGGGGAAGAAACAAAGGCTGGAAGCTTAGGGGAAATCAAATGGAAATTGAAAAGTGGATCCAAAACCAAAAGAAATACACTCTCAGATTTGATGGCGCCTCAAAAAACAATCCTGGTAGAGCAGGAGCTGGGGGAATTATCCATGATCAGGAAGGAGAAGTCATCTCCTCTTATGAATGGGGGCTTGGTAACATGTCAAACAATAAAGCGGAGGCGTACAATTTGTTTCTTGGCACATGTATCCTCAATAAACTCTAGGCCAAAGATCCAGTAGTAATCGGTGATTCAGCAATAATCATTGCAACTATGGAAAAGGGGGGAGAATTCAAAAATCAGGCTCTTAATAGAATCAAACAAAGGATTTTAGAGAACACCAAACATCTGGGAAATATCAAATATAAACATGTCATGAGAGCCCATAATCATGAGGCCGATTCCCTTGCCAACAAAGCAGTGAATCAGAGGGTCGGGCAAGTAAAAGATCTCCAAAATACATATGAAAAATCAATCCCCTGATTTCCCTTCCACACTGGACAAGATTAAGTCATATTGTACAGTCAGTCAATTCAATCAAGTGGCTGCATCACCCCACAGTTAAACAAAGCAGATGATCGTTCTACTCAGGTTTGACAATATCTAGATCATCCTCATAGAACAGAGTGGAGAATCCACAGTAGGAGGGAAGATCCGCATAGGATTACAGACTTGGAGAAAACATGTCCAAGGGACTTGCACAAGGTAGGTTCCAGTCAATTCAACATCAGAAGTGCTCGCACAGGAAAGAGGCACAATGATTTTCGAAGCAAATATACTTTTGAGAATGGTGTCCAGAGTCATGAGAAGAGAGTGACCGAGTAGGATTATAAGTAGCAAGGGGCTAGCAGGACTCATCAGAGAAATATTTTTTGTGATCTTAAGGCTGGGGATTGCACTCAGCATGCAACCTCTTTTTTCATTGTGTCTGGTGCAGAATTTTGCTGCTTCCCCACCTGGCAGTATCTCAGTATTGTGAGTAGATCTTGTTGCAGTGCTCTTGGCTGGAGGTGTTCACGGAGCACTATCTCTTCTTCCCTCCTGCCCGCTAGTAGAAGTATTGCTATCTCTCATATCTGTCTTTGTTATTTTTATGCTAACTCCTGGCATGTCACTGTGGTTCAGATTGCTCCAAGGGCTTCTCAAGTTTATTCAGTGGTTATAATCTGTCTCTCATCGATTCCATCTCCTTTCTGCCTCCAGACTTCCCCTCATACTCTTTGTTTCTCACTTACATCAGTGCCTATAGTCTCTGCCCCCCCTAATAGATTGAGTTTCTCACGCTGTACCTCCTTCTCTTCCATCAGCTTCCACACCTATAGACACCTGCTCCAGCCATCATTCAGAGTATTTCTGCATCCCAAGTTCTCCCTGGCCTTCAGCAGAGTTTTGATCAGTTGGAATTTCCTGGACACTACCTTCAGAACCTTTGCTCTCTACCCTCCTACCTTCAGAATACCGTAGGTCAAGCATTGTTTCAAGCACAAGGAGAAAGTTCTTCTAGCATCAATCATGTTTGATAACCCATTGGACCGGATTGAGACCAACAACAGCTATGCTCTCTGCAAGGCGCACTGTTTTATGATAGGACGATTTATCAAATACTTCAATGAACTCAAGGCTGAAGTTGAGTCCGAAAACAAATCCAAGAGAAAGAAATTTGAGAAATAGAAAGCCGAAATTGAAGGGCTCAAAGAGAAATGCCACCACCTAGAAGAAGCAGTAAGTTACATCAGGACTCTGAACCAAAGCGAGCATGGTGAAGCATCAACCAAGCTCAGTGAAAAGAAAGATCAATCCCCAGATGACACTGTTAATCAATTCTAGTGATTCCTTAGATATCTATCCATGCAATGTAAATTTTGCTTCCTATTAGGCCAGTTCCTCCGACAATATAGTCGATATGTTTTTCAAATCTCAAGAAACATGAACAGTGAATTGGAAATCAGGACTGCGTTCCCATTTTGCTCCAATTTCACCGAGTTCATCTCTCCATATGTACTGGGACATTGTCCCATTTTCAATGTTTTATAATATATAAGTATCCGATCTTGTTAAAAATAAATAAATAAATAAAAAAGTAACACACATACAAAAATAATAATGAGAAACATATTTAAAGAATAAAATATTTTTTAATATACATATCTTTTATATATATTTAATTTTTATATTTTATTGAAATATTATATTTCTCTATATATATAATTAACACATATATGCATTTATTATAACAAAATTTAAAGATTGAAATATTTTTTTATATATTTAACTTTCATATTTTATTGAAATATTACACACACATGTATATTTAAAGATTAAAATAAATTTTTTTGTTCACATATGTTTCTTTAACATATTTAACATTTATATTTTATTGAAATATTACACTTCTATATAAAATAAATTAAGTTTAAAAAAATTAAAATTTATATATATATTTTTAAATTATTATTATTATTTTTTTAATTTATGAAAATTAAAAATGTCAAATTTTATTTAATAAATATTGTGCCTATAAATATTTATTATTAAAATTTTTGACATTTTAAGTTAATTATAAAGATATTAAATTTATTTACCTATTAAATTATTCTTATACATATTTAAATAACAATTTACTTTTTATTATTTAATATTAATTAATTAATTTTTTATTAATTAATATTAATATTTTATAAACTTTCTTTCAAAATTGGGTATCGAGATTTTAATTTACAGAAATGGTCAACACAATTTAAATAACGGTGCACTTAATTTTCATGATTTGATAAGAAAAATTGACAGGGGGATTATTTCTAGATGATAACGTGGAAGATTGACTTTAAATAATAATGTTAAAGATGACACACACTTTCATCTCCGATATTAACATTGATACTTTCAATTATTTATTACTTATCACCTCTTGCTAGCTTAGTGTCATGTTCAAGGGGTATTTGTGGCACAAATGCTCGCCTTGTATTCAGTGTTATGGTTTTGTCAGTCAAGTGCTCTTTTATGTCTCTGAATTCTCCCAAGTGGTCACTTTGTAATTTTCTTGTGTTGCAATCCTCATACAGGTTCTTTTTAATCCCTAGACATGTTCTTTTTAGTACATTTCCAAACTGGTTTTTTTATTGTAAAGGTATATTTTCGGTTTAGATTATCAAGCTTCCTGGTGCATTGCTACATGGGCTTTCATACTTGAATTGATGGATTTGAAACCCAAAAGCTTGCTCCTAAGGAAACTGTTGTTTTTTTAGAGCGGTTTTGAGGCATTGAGTGGAGCATTGTACACATTGCCGAGTGAAAAAAAATGGTTTGAGTTGTACATGCATGCATGCTCTGAGCGGTTAGTGATATATCGAAACCAACCAATACATTCTCTAAATGAACTAATTCAAGCTCATTGGAAGTGTTAATTCTTGTTAATTTTGTCTGACATTAAACCTTATAGTAGAAGACCATATGTTCCCTATGTCGTTTGTTTTCTATTGCGTCCAAGGTGGCAGAATCTTCTACCAAGAATAAAAGAAGCAACAATGAGGGATACTATAACCACCTCCTCCCACATTTACCCACTTTTGCCGGTTTACCTGGGGTAAACATGAGCTGAGGATTACTATGATAAAACTCAACCTCCTATATGACCTTAAGGAAATGGAGTTGACAAAACAAGACCTTACAAACCTTGCTCATGTTCTACAAGACCCCCAGGAGCTAATCCACCACTCCAAGTGCGTAACCCCTGAGTTAACCTAGCCCTTCAATGAATTAAACCCCTAGTTTCTCCCATGAAAAGGCATGCATGTGACTAGAACCCTCCAGTTGCTCAATGCCTAAAAGGGAGAGATGAGAGTCTTTTTTAGCCAGATCTGTGCTAGAGATTGCGATATTTAAGCCACTTTTTCAGGGCTAGTCTCCAAACCACTACCCAGATCTTAATGAGACTTTCCAAGACAACAAATGACACCAAGATAAATCCTCTAACAAAAAAATTGATCAAGGACTTGGTCTGACCTTCCATAACCGAGAATGACAATCCATCAAACACTTGGTAAATATGAAACCTATAGGTCATGAAAACAAGTTTGAACATAAGGGAATGAAAACTTATCCAAGGTTTAACAAGAAGGGTCACTTCCATCTCACATTAGCTTTCATATCACCAATTAGGTATTGCATTCATTATTCATTAAGTTACGAGTAAAAACATGAAAAGAGCCATGACTAAGAACTGTCATATAACCATGCTTATAACCAACATATAACTAGATAATTAACAATGAGAGAACAACCATTAAAGCCACATAATAACAAGTACATTTCCTCATCAAATGTAAGAGAAACATAACTCTTATTAAACATAGGAAAAATCCAACCTGGTTTGGGACTTCCACGTACCACCCGACCATAGATTGGCTGAACCAAATATTTATTTCAGTCAATCACCCTCGTACCATATTCCAAGCATGAATGTGGTATCTCATGGGATAAACCAATCCAAAACAATGAAGGGAATCCAGAGGTTAAACCACCTACATCCTCACCATACCGTGATCTCACCTAAACAGGTACCAAGATCACAAAACCAAACTGACTTAGATGCCTAAGAATTTATTCTACAATTCCTTGAGGAATTTTCTCGTCTCCACCCTCAAGATTTACTATGTATCCTTCCATTACCGATCAAGAGATTTCTAGGCCTTTGGGAATTTTCCTGAGACCACCTCACCTAGATCCAAAACATTTCAGCAATCCAAAGCTCAAACCGAGAGAAGTCCCATCTCACCATGGATATCCAAAAATGGCAAGGCAAGGTTAAAATCCATTGTCCAACCTAGGAAAACCCATGCCAATGACAGAAAAATAACCAAATACCAACATGCACTTACCATGCATGTCAAAATCAGCTAGGAAATTATACATGCGACCTTTTACCTATAAGTATTCCCACTGAAGTTGCTTGATCTAAATTTTCCTTGCTTGATCCTTTCTTTCCTTGTCCTCCCTTTGCTTTCCTTTCATTTCCTTTCCTTGTTTTCCTTGCTTGCTTTCTCCTCTTGGTGCTCTTCTCCTCTCTGAAACCAATTCCAAAACTAAACTAACTAAAGGTTCTGAATTGATCCTCAAAATCCTTTTTTGTAATTGATGCCTTTATTTTCTTCATTTTCCTCTATTTTCCTTCAATTTCCTCCTCACGTTCAACTTGTGACCTTTCACCTCTATTTTCTCCTAATTTCCTTTATTTTCATAAATAAAATGCAATTAATGTCTTTTCCTTTTCCTTTGCCAATTTCCTTTAGCCATAGTAAACCAAATGAACACCCACAGTAGGATGTTTTACCCACCATTCAGCTTGGAATAAGTGTTCCTTGATTGTGGTCTTATTTTGCCTTTATTAACTTTTATTACATGAACTTTTAACCTGGGACTGTTATAGGCCCCTCCCCCTTAGGGGAACATCGTCCTCGGTGTTTTGTGACACCTACAACCAACAAAACTGCTTAAAATAAAAATATACTTCCCATGGAGCTTTATGACTTAGCTTGTTGCAGTATTTGCAATGAATAACATGCTGAAAAGAAAACCAACATACCGCTTACTAGAGCTTTATAACACAACTCATTATAATATTTACAATAACAACCACACATACACTCATGCACATTTTCTTCAACTAGAAAATGACCATACTTTCTATGGAGCTTTATAAATCCATCTCGATACAATATTTAAAATAATGTACACATATACACTTATGAAAATTTTCTCAACCAAAAATTAAAATGATACGATGTCTGCATTCGTAACAAGGGAATCTAGAGGCTCACATCTCCACCCTCAAAGTAATACCAGGATTCACATCCTTCCTAGGAAGTACATAATCCACTGCCAAATTCAAACCTACATCCAATGTCTAGTGCTACAATCTATGCCACTTGTCCTCTCAGTGAACTTTTATCGACTCATTGTTCTAGGGCACATTACCAATGTGCATCTGATTCCATCTAGTAATGCTAATGACAAAAAAAAATACATCCTCGGCCTTCCCTTCTCTGCTACACATTCCCTCAGGTAATCCAGTCACGCCCTTCTGTGCAGTCACTCACCTTCCAAGTTCCTTGACATCCCTATCTCGGGGGATCCATCCCTTGGCTAGGTTTCCTCGCATCAGAAGTTGAAACAACCAAGGCATATCCTTGCCAGAAAACCATCATACTGTTCATATCATGCTCATGGAAATCAATGAACACTATTAGGTACCAGTGTCCCACAATGGCCCTGCTCCTGAAGTGCCTTACTAACATACTGTTGCCTATTGCAATTCCTTTTGTTGCTACTACTAACCTCACCTAAAGACCACATACCTCCCTAAACTTGAGCACAACACAACAAATATTGAAATAATCTTGTATACACATAACTTAGTGGTGACCAAATACCTCCTTCAACTTAAGCATGACACAACAAATATTCTACTGTCTTATATTGAATCTCATTCCCACATGCCTACCTAGTATTTACCTCACCATTATTATCTATTAACATTTCCTCACGCAATCTAGTCACCCCCTTTTGTACAGTAACTCACCTTCCAAGTTCCCCAACATCCCCTATCCTGGGGGATCCATCCCTCGGCTAGGTTTCCTCACATCGGAAGTTCAAACAACGAAGGCATATCCCTGCCTCAAAACCATCATAATGTCCATAACATGCTCATGGAAATCAATGGACACTATTAGGTACCAATGTCTCACAATGGCCCTACTCCTGAAGTGCTTTACCAACATACTATTTCCTATTCCAATTCCTTTTGCTGCTGCTACTAATTCTCGCACCAATTTCCAACGAGTTTTTCCCTTCTTCCTTTTCCAAGAACATAATTTCCATTAGAATAAAAGGAATTGAAACTAATTCAAATCATACCTCATTGGTGGCCTGCCAATAAGGTACACTTGTAATTCTGTTTACTTCCTGTCACAACAAGTCAAACTAGCTCTTTTGATCAAATCATCATGTATAAACATATCATATCCAGTTAGCTCAAAACATAACCATCGTAAATAAAATACATACACTTAAGAAATGGTGACCTTACCTAATGGGAAGACACTTCAAGGTAAAAATGGATCATGATACTCTTTAATACTTTTTAGAACAAATATTATCTTTAGAAGAATAGAAAAAATGGGTCACAAATATGTTGGGTTATGACTTTGAAATTATCTACAAAAAAGGGAAGAAAAATGTTGTTGCAGATGCACTCTCAAGAAAGGATGAGGATGTGGAAGCATTGGTTTTTTCTATTTCTATTATCCAACCCGATTGGATAAACGAAGCAAGGGATGAATGGAAGAAGGATGAAGAAGTGTGGCCACTCATTCAAAAGTTGTACAAGATCCCAATTCAAACAATATTGCTAGATCTTGATAAGAAAGGAAAAATCATATTAGAACCTAGAGTAGTCACAGAAACAAGAACCCGACAGCTACGAAATCAATCAATTTCAGAGTATCTCATCAAGTGGAAGAACTTACTCGCTGAAGATTCCACATGGGAGGACAAGAATTTTATACAGAAGCATCAAGAACTACTCAAGCATTGAGGACAACACTTTTTGAAGGAGAGGGCATGTTAGGTCCCTATACTACTAGTGTAACCCCTTATTGTTATTAGTACAACCCCTTTATTATATTGTTGTGCCCATGTAGTCCCCTTATTGTTATTATTGTGCCCCATAGAAGCCCACTATTGTTATTATTGCGTCGTTACTTTATTATTGTTATGTCAGCTCTGATTATATTATGACCCCTTAGATTCCTATATATAGAAAGGAGGTCTTGTCATTTGTATCATCTAAGAATTGTTCATTTGTGTAATGTAAAGGAAGTTTCCCCCCGAAGAGGCTTATTTTGAAGGCATTTATCTATATCTTCTATCTTTTTGTGAGCTGGTTTCATAACACACATACACCTACACCTAAAATACAACACGACACATACACCTACACCCAGTGTACAACATGACACATACACCTACACCCAGACTAAAACACAATACATATACGTACCCACCGTATAATACCATGAATACACATGTCGCAATACAATGACTGCACAATACCCGTAGCACCATAACAAATATACACAACACAACATGTATGATGTGTACACAATACCACATGTACACAACACCACCTGCACAACGTGTACACATCACCCAATGTACACATCACCACCTACACAATGTGTACACAACACCACATGTACACAGTACCACATGTACAACATGTACACAACACCACATGTACAACATGCACACAACACCATATGTACATAGCACTGTATATCCACATGCCCATGGCACCATATGTATGCAACACTGCATATACAACATGTACACAACACCATATGTACATAGCACGACATAAACAACACGTACACAACACCATATGTACATAGCACCACATATACAACACGTACACAACACCATAGGTACATATCACCACATATACAACACGTATAGAACACCATATGTACATAGAACCACATATACACACATACAAAACACCATAGGTACATAGCACTATTGACACAAAAATGTCATCAGGGAGAAGACCCTGGGTTCAGGCACAAGGGGCCAACAAGGATCTGTTGTAGTCTAGGCCAACACCGACATTTTCACCTTGACCAAGGGGAAAGGAGTCTCACCCGAGGTGTGCTACGACCAAAATTAAGAAGGCTTAGAGGGATATCAAGAGTGATGCAGACATTAAATTATCATTATCCTAAAGAGATAATTCATCACAACATTACGTTGTTACAGTTACCATATTCACCTAGTAAAAGGCCTTTAATTAAAATTTTGAGTAGGTCTATAAACTAGAACAATACACTTGATCGTAATACCATGCAAAGTGTTCTATTCATTCATATCAACTTAAAGGAAGATTCATTACAATATACATCAGGCATAAAGCCTTTAACAGATACATAAAATACCAAAGCCATAAGATGCCTTAGACTTCTGGTTGAGTCTAGCTTTGGGCATTCCACAATTGCTCAGGTCCTTGGGACCTTGTTCTTCTACACTTTAGACCCATGCTAGATACCAACCCCCTCTCCATGTTGTCTTATGCTTTTATATTGTCCTCCGCTGTTCCCACTCCCAGTTCTATTCATCTATCTTTGCCCTCGGCTACTTTCTACTCTTCTCCTTGTTTGCTTGGTTGTTCCTGCTTGCTCTCGACAACTTGTCGCAACTACCTGTCCATTGTATGCTCTTGCTTCCCTCCTCAGCTGTCATCTCTGCAACTCAACAGTTGCTTTCGCCACCTGTTCTTCACCTTGATTCTTTCAAAACTTCAAAATCCAAAAGGAAGGACCCAAAAGGCCTTGACCATTTTTCTTTGACTCATCCCCAAGTCAATCTTTCTCAAGAATTGTGGGTCATGTTTCTGGTCCTACAGATGTTTCTGCCTACTACTGCATGGGTCCTTCCTTCTGCAAGGCTACTACTTCAGCTGCTTCTTCCACATGCTGGCTTTCTTTTCCAAATGAAGGCCCCAATTCAGGGACAACTATGGTTGTTTCTTGTCTGAAGTGGTTGTAATCATTGAGAACTACTTGCCATGCAGTCGTCATTGAGTCAACCTGCTTGATGAAATCGTCCACTATGCTGGAGATTGGCTGAATCAGCCTACTACTTTGTAACATGTTCCACTACACTTCACTATCGTTTTAGACCTCTCATAGAGAAATAACATGTTCGTGGACTAGTGGTCGAAGGTCACATATTTTCTTTTTTATCTTTGTAGAGTCTTCCTTTATTTGCTGGACTTGTGCCTCAATGGAGTCGATTTATTCATCAATATTCTACAACCGAACTGAGTCCGTGCATGTTTTGCTATCTGCTATGTATTTTTGTAGTTGCTCGTGAAGGGAATAAAGAGGCTAATTCCTTTGAGCTAATTTTCCTGACCAGTCATGCACCTTTTCCATTAGGGTATAACCATTTGCAAGTGCTTCAACAAGGGACTGTTTTATAGCAGTGACGATGCTGATCATTTCGTCAATTTCCTGGGCATAACTCTCAATCAGATCAGGTAGCGCTAATCTAACTATTTCCAATTTCTTTTTCAGCTCTATGTTTGTGGCTAGTGTTATCACTCACTGCATTGTGGATTTGAATTGGTCAAGGTTTCCCAAGAGCAGTGAAATTTGGAGCCACTGTCCCAGGCCACAGAAGATCTCAGATCTCGATCAACCCCATCCAATTCCTAGTGCTCAGAAAAATATTTCCAATGGTATATAGAAGTCCAAAAATGGACTCCTGGAGCAACAATTAAAGCAATTTGAAGATTACCATGGAAAAACCTGGAAAATGAAGAAAAACAACTAAGTATGAGAAAAATCCCGCAAATCGATAGTCACTGCAAGCCCACAGTCACAGCAAACCCCAAAGACCATGCGAGAGACAATTTGCAACAAAGTGCTACACCGCCAGGGGAGGGCCGAAAGAGTTCTGTTAGTGCTTGAATTTTCCTTAAGCAGATGGAAGGTAGGATTCAAGATAACACCATACCACGCTCAGCCTCGTAGCTAGCCCTACAAGGATAGGAGAGGGCTCTCTGCAGTCAATCTCGATAAAATGAGCAATAGGATGCGAGATGACTTAAAATGGGAACTGATTTTAGGCTAGTAAATGAATTTGAATGAGTGATATTTGATTTAAATGACTAAGTTGCTAGACTGTATGGGACAAGGACAGCATGAGAAGAGATTTAACCAAAGGCACAAGATATTTCATAAGGCGAGATAAGCATGAGATTTTAGCAATCGAATTGAAACTAAATGGAATGAAAAGACTATTTAAGAAAGCTGAAAAGGGCATTAATGTATGAATCCTTTCCAGGCATAGGAAAACACACAAAGACTGAATACTTCCTTGAGGAAGAGCAATGACTGAATTCTACCTCTCTCACTTAAAAGCATTCAGCTGAAAACGAGTATGAATGGACTGTGAACATAACAAGAAACATATGGAACATAAAGAAGAAACACATGCCAAAACTCATACCGCAAGAATCTTATAAATCAGGGCTGCGCCATTTAATTATTTCTCTGTCAAAACTGTACAGTGATAGTGCTGGGTTTTTTTTTCCCCCACTTCTTCTCAGAACTCAGGCCTTCTTCAAAAATTTTCTATACAATAAATAGACTCACTCTATCAAAAAATGAATCGATTCAGAATATGGGATGATTTAATCATTACTAACTGAAGATGAAAAGCCATCCATCGCTAAAGGAGCAGCGTTACATTTTGCTCGGATCTGAAAAAGTGACATCTGTAGGTGTGAATCCCTTGAAATTGTAACTGAAGTCAGAAATAGACCATCGTTTCCTATTTTTCGGCTGTGGTAGGTATTCTTCATTTAATTGGGCTTTTGACCTTTCACCTTCTCTTTTGCCGTTTAAAACCAATTTTTATAGTTAGCGCCAGATCCATCAGCATTAACAAGTGCCATGAAACGCCCACAAGGACCTCTGTCTCTGAATAAGTTTCAAACATACCCTTCGAGCTAATTGAATCTGTAGCACAGACATTGTGATACTCTTCATTTACTCCTTACTGTATTTGTCACTGGGTTATAGAGGTGTTTCGCCTGTATCTCTTATGCGTAAACAGCTAAATATTGTAGCATGTCTGGAGGCAACACTTTGATTCTCATTAATATTATTGACTTTTGGAACTCTCTGTTGGCCAGCTCGTTTACACAGGAAATCCTGAATCACCCGGATGTATGTAACATATTTGTTCTGTGCAGGACCAAAGGTCATATACTTAGCAACGAATTGCCAAGCGCTCTAAACGTTTCGCTTCGTTCGCAATGTATAATGGATGGAGACCCTCTCATGAGCCCCATCACAAAATTCAGACTCAAATGCATATTTTCAACCGCAACATATTCCTTTCTTTCTTCCACGCACTGATCAATCTGTCCAGACGTTCAATCACCATCTCACTTTGTGCCTTGTACCCCTCAACAGCCACAATTTTGCGTTCAACTGTATCTGGAACAAAATTAGCATAAAAGATTTCCTTATCACGATTGTCTGTTTTGAATTGATTACTTCCCAGAGTCTCGTCTGGCAAACGATTTCAGTTTGACCAGTTGTCTTTAAAGATATCTCAACTGTCTGCTGATGGTGAATTTCCGTCCTACTTAGGAATATGAAGTTTCGATTCTTTGCTACTCAGTGGAAGCTTGTAGGCATTGGTAAATGGATGTGAATGTGGATAATAAGGGGGATTTGGACTAGGGGTTGGATTTTTCTGCATTCTATGGAGACACTTCTCCCCACAAGGGCGAGATTCGTAATTCAAAAGTACAATTGTTGGGTAGAAAGTTACGTGCCTCTTCTTCGACCCTCTGGATTCTTATCTCATGCATCACCTAGATTAGACTGAAGAAGAAGATGAATACGTGGAGATGGGTTTTCTTTCAGAGGAATAACATGGATGGAGTCACTTAAAAGAAGATGATGAAAGCTTTGGCTTCTTGGTGCCCCCAATCATGAACAAAGAATTTAGAAAACGTGCGACCCTCCTACCTGGACACTTTGGGTGCTTGTGCTTCCTGGAATCTTTACGCCTTTTGGACTTTAACTTCATCTTAGTATGATCTGCAGGGTTGAAAGGTATCTCAGTAGTTCGAAAATATCCATCTCCGATTGATGATTTTCCATGTAAATCTCGATCGCCAACAACCCATTTCCATGCTCTGCCTTCACGACCCACATGATGAGAATTCCCTTTTGTTTTAGCAGTACAAATGGAGGAACTATATCTGTATAGAGACTGCATCTGAAGATAAATATGAGTTGCTGAAGGTGGAATCACTAGTATAATTAGAAAAACACGATGCTGCAGATGACATTGCACACTGAAAGGATAGATGAAATTCTTTATGCTTCCCATATGTGGCTTCGGCTTCTTAATTTTCAGCATTGAAAACACCTATCTTGAGAGATCTTCCACACATGCATCTCTCATTGTTATTGATCCTTGTTGGATCTTCATTACATTGCCTTTCAATTTTGGCAACGCGTTTATAACTAGAATTCCTCATGAGTGTATTATTCTCTTATCGACTGTTACTTTTCTTCTAAGCCATCATTCCTTCCTCATCTTCAGTAGACTTAAAGATTGCATCGAGCATATCGAACGAGAATGATGGATCTCTGGTGTTATTGCTGTTTACATTTCCAGCTAATTCCCCACTGATCTTTAACAATCTTCTCTTGAATATCCCAAAATGGAGCAACCCTCTCTTGCCTCAGAAAGGGTGATTAGAAACTCCAGCGCTAAGTGGTGAATTCCTTATGCAATTTGAGGGAAAAAAGGCAAAATTTAGTGCTTTCAGGCCTGTGCGCCGTGCGCGCCATGTGCGCTGCGCCAGTGTATATTTTGCACTGGATGATCGCGCCCAGTGTGCTGCGCGGCCCATGTGCGCCGCGCCATGTGCTCTACGCACCGCGCAGACTCATAACACAGTCTTAGTCTGAAAAATCACCAGTTTTTCCCTCTTTATTACTACAGGGAAGAAATTTAACAACTTCGCTCACCAGATGTTATGAAATGAAGGGCCAGGTGTCAAGGAATATAAAGTGAACATTCCAAGCTTAAAAATAGGAAAATATGTGCAGTTGCACACATACATCAGAAAAACAAATGCTGTAACCTGCATTAGCATCTCTTATTCACCAACAACTTTAATGAGGATAGAGAGTAGGGAAAGATCAACCCCGCTTGGCAATAGTGTGGCCTTTACCAATAAAATAGTAGCTGACATAGACCCCAGAACAAATGCCAAGACTTTCTTAAGCTACTGTTTAAGAACACACCGCCAGACCCACTCCATCATATCCTTGGGCTCACTAGAGCACTTTGGTCAGAAGTAAAACTTTCATGTTCTATTTTGCAAGAGTGAGGTCGCTTTAGGGGCCTTTCATCTATATCTGTGGAAACAAGTCTACAATCACCTTCTCTTTGTAAATCTCTAGAGTAATTTTTAATATATCCTTTGTAAGCCCATTCAGAGAAAAGTGTAGCTAGATCCATGTCAGCGACAGGAGCTGCTAGGCGCATGTCTTGAAGCATTTCCTTTGTACATTTTTAATGTCACATTCTGCTTCAGAAACCACCTGAACTTCAATGGCAGTTTCACCTATGGCTCCTTTGTCCTCAACATTAGAAACCACCAGAGCTTCACTTGATCTTTTTTCTAAATTGGTTGTACCTGGTTGCCCATGAATATCCTTTTGAGCATCATTTTGTCCATCTTCACAAACTGCAATTTCAACTTCTTCTTCAGAATTACTTTTCATGTCACTTTCACCCTCTTTAAGCAAAGACTCAAAGCATTGTTGTAACATCTCAAAGATATCATTTGGCATAAATGTTTCATCTTGCTCAAAAATGGGCTTATCTATATTAGAACTCTTAGCTTCTTTATTTTTGTTTGTCTAATTCACTCTTGGTCTCCAATGCTAGCCACAAATAGCAACCTGATCTTCTACTCCAGATTCACACTCCTCAGTTTCTATAAGATTATTTTTTGTTCCTACACCTTCAGTCTGTTCATGATTGATTGACATTGGATATTTCATTAATACTCCTACCTCAGCAAAATCTTTTATGTAGAAGCTGTTGTCTTTGTTATTCTCTAGGCCATTTCCTAACACATCAAAACCACAGATTTCGACATCTTCCGTGACCAATTTACTATCTTGCTGTTCCTCACCTTTAAGTTTTCAGCAGAATTATTCTCTGTAGATATTTTGACCTTGTTCTGTTCCAAATCCAATGTCTGTGCACCAGTCCCTGGAATATTTTCATTCTCAATATCTTGCTCGGAGAAAAGAGCCCTTCTATGTGAGGAAGGAGGATGTCTCAGTAAACTTCTAGAATCCTTTGTCTTTGAAGAGCTTGGAGCATCTCCTTTCGGTTTAGTATGACACCTTAATGATATAGTCTCAGTAGCTTGATTAGGCTGGAGACTCCGAGCAGAAAGATACTTCTTAGTAGGCGCACTTGCAGGTGAAGAATAGTTGGGATCATTTGCAGCACACCTTGATGATCTACAGAAATGACCTGGTACATGATTTATCTCCCCACTTATCTCAAGCTTCTTCAGGTCCGCACAGACTTTTGTTAATGGTGTAATATCTGTTGAAGGAGATTTTTCCATTACTTTTCTTGGAGTCTGGAAAGTCATAGACTTCACCACTGTTGTTCTACTTCTTGTTGCATTCATAGATGTAACAGTATTTGACGCCTTTGCTGAACTTTGTATACTTCGGAAGGGTTCTGCTTTCACAGAGCATTTCTTTATCCGAGGCGTTGAGAAAGCTCCCGTGAGTTTCGTTATTCGATTATTTCCATGCTTTCGATTTGAATGGATTGCATTAGCTGCAGCATCATCCATCACTGTTCCTGTAAAAACATGAGGCTGGGAATTTTGAGAAGCTTCCATGTCATCTGCACTATTGGATAACCGTTTTGGAGTTGAGAAACCTTCAGCATCATCAGTAACATCTATTTTCATTTTCAAAGCTAGGTCTGCAATGTTATTTGCTGGCATTGAATTTGGGTTCTCATTCTCCAAACACTGCTTTTGTCTAATTTTACCAGCAGACATAAAATAAGGTTTAACTTTCCCTGGTGTCTTGTCCTTTCCCTTTAATGTTGGGGCAGATAGCGAAGCTCTTCTTGCTTTGCTTCTAGATTTCTTCTCTGTTGCTGGAAATCTTGTCATGTTGTGAATAACAGATTTGGATCCTTGAAACTTCAACAAGTACGAATGATGAGATGTCTACTCAAACGTTGTCTCGTGCTGCTGATCACATCCTTGTTCCCATAAGTGTTCACCATGCCCTGTAGTAGGGCTTCAAGCTTCCATACCTCAATGTATCCTAAATGATCTAGATCAAACTCCTCCATGAGGAGACCAACATATTCCGTAGCATTCTCCTTCAACTTTGCCAGTTTGTTTGCAGAAGCACTCAGAACAATAACCTTCGTAACCTCATCTTCTGATATTCGGCCCACCAAGTTGTATAATTTTGGCATTCTGGCATTTGAATGCAAAGTTTATTTCGTTTGATTTTGCTTTGTCTCTTTGTGCTGATGATGTTCTTTCTGTTTGTTCTTTTACAGAGATAGGAGCAGCTAAAGCTGCTGCCATTGAAGAGCTGTACAATTTCGAAACATTTTGATAAATTTACTACAAAAACACATTGATGATTTCTTCTTCAAAACAGGGTTTTGAAGAAGAATCAATCTCGCATTATTGACGGTGACATTCCTGAAATAAAAACTTACTGAACCTCCTTCTGGCCTGCAAGCGTTATTTCACACTTCTGGAGACAAAACCCTGGACTCAAGAATTAAAATGACTCTTTTTGACCAAAATGGCATTTGATGACTGCAAATGACGAGAAATGAACCTTGGTGAATTTGACTCTGACAGAGGACTGACAAGACTGAGTCTAACAAGTTCAACATGAGAAAGGCAGGCAGAATAGAGCCAGGCCACCCCTCCTCTTCTCTCCTCCACATGGCAGGTTCTCGCATCTTGATGACCCTGCATCCCACAATCCCGCAATATCCATGGATCAGCAGGGTTCTGAATTCAAAGACTTTGTGGGGACCGACATCGTGATATAGAGCCAAATCGTCGAGGAGGTGCCGATTCTGAAAAATAAAGGAAATTCCTGCAAAATAGGGCCGGACGAGCCCTTTTCTCTCTCCCCTAGGGGACCATGTGGCAACCTCTGATTGGCCCTCTGATCTGACATGCAATCTAACATCAACAATGACGTGGCAAGTACGGAAGATTGACGTGGCAAAGGAAACATGTCACTTGTTTTTGGCATTTTCAAGGGTCCTATGGGGTTGTTTCTGGGTACCACGTGTCACCACTTACAGGGTGAAATGAGGCAGTGATGATGTCAGTAGGCGATGTGGCAGTGATGGAGTCAGTAGGTTTATCGATGACCGATAATCGACGATCGCAGCGGTTAAGGGGTAAAGGCTTAAGAAACGGTGCAATGCGATTGCGATATGCGTGACTCGTCCCCCAAATGCAATAAAAGATTAAGGCAGGGTCTATAATGACCTCACATCCAGAATGTTGGCCCGCGCCAAGGAAAAAGCATGGAGCCAGGTAAAATAGTGTTAAAGCGTCGATATGCAAGAGAAATACACAACAAAGGGAAAGGCCTCTAGACAAGGATCCGAGAGCCTTAGCGCCTGAGGACTGAGCCCTTGGTCCCAGCTCTTGGTCATATGAGGAAAAGCACACGATGGGCTATGATAAGGGGGGCTAAAGGGGAAATCCAAAAAACTCCTGTTTTCACCTATTTCGAAGGGAAAAGCCCGCGCCTACATGATTGTGTTATTTCCATGGAACACAACTCACCCACCATGTCAAGGCACTGGTTGTGTAGTACAAAGGCTTAATGGATGAATGGTTCGGCATCTAGGAGACTTTAAGGGAGCATGGTGCAAATATGGAGCAGTACACGAGATTCAAGAGGATTAATAGTTCAGCAAGGGGCCTCGTCCCTCTACACAACAAAGGAATGCAAAGGCAAGCACTTTCAGTTGACCCAACCCCCACTTCACAGAACAAGGCATGTCAGTAGTAAAGGGAGAAGCAACGGGGGCAGTTGAGTAGCACAAGAGGCCATACCGCAAGCTAACCACAATCTATAATAGTGGCTATGATTGGGATGGGCACATAGGAAATTAATGTTCTCTTTGACTGATATTCATTCTTGTTGTCCTGTAACATGCCTCCCTTTCAATGAGGCATTTAATTTCTGTAATATCATTTTGGGCCACATAGCCATTCACGACTGATACAACTAGTCGACTTGACAGCTGATCCAGACCTTAGATATTTTTGTTGTAATGAAGTTGCTTGCCCCTCTGATAAATAGGGGAAAGAAAGACTTAATTGAGGTTCAGAAATTCTAGAGAAAACACTGCATGTTATAATTTTAGACTGTATTTCCTTTGCAATACAAATATTTTCAGAATATCAAGGAAACAGTATTGATTCCCTCTTCAAAGGATTACAATATGTGTTCCCCTTTGTCTAAATCATTTTATGTTCATGCTTCTTCCCCAAATTCATGAAATTACAGTTGCTAGATGCATTTCAAGATCCCTCATAGATTCATTAGTATCTATATGTTAATGAAAATGCGTGTAGCTATTTCACAGATTCATTTTTCTGAACATTGTTTATGTATATTCCTGTGAGGACTATTGAGATTAGATCTTTAAATCTGCAGCACATGAATCATAGCTATTAGCTTCCCCTTCATTCATTATTTCTGCTTGTAGCCCAAATAAGCATACAAATCCTTAAGGTCTTAAGCTATGTGTGTTAAATATAGAATTCTTGAAGCCTTATGCTCTATGTGATGAGTTACTCTTCTCTCTTATCCTCTCTCACCCTCTCTGTAAAATATTATTAAGATGTAAGACCTTGAAGCTCTTAGCCTCCACTATTTTTATGCTTATTTCTAAGATTTGAACTAGTGAAGAAGTATCACAAATATATGTTTTGTTTCTTTGGATTTATGAACCAACCTATTTCCTATGTACATATGTATCCATAGATCATAAGTGTTTTCTCTAGTTTCCTGTAAATCATTTGAGCCACACCATTTTAGATGTGCCCAGGCACTGGTTTTGAAGAAATCCAAGGATGTCTCTGGGAGATACAACATCTTTTGGTTCTGTTGCTGGGGAGCTTATGCAAGAATTTTTTTCCCCTGGGATATGACAAGCCAAAACACTCTTTGAATATGTGATCAAAGTCTATTATGATTGCATCCATATCACCTTGGCAACTCCACACTCCTCTCATTATCATTCATAACCCTAGCTTTTAAAATGCCTCATACTCGCTCAGATACATCCCAGCAGAAAGCCCCATTTGTATATGACCCTGAAAAATTGATTTTTTTTTGTAAGGAAAGAGAAAACTCCCCCAGATTGTGCTACCATCTCATCAGATTTCGAAGTTTCCTCTTCCAGTTCTCAGCCTACTGCTGCTTAGTATTCATGACTTACTCCTAAGGCCTTAACATACCATCCTTCCCCTACAACCCCTGTGGTCTTAACCCTACTCCCTCAAGAAAATTTGAATCTCCCTCCACTAGTCGAGATGGCTCTCCGAGGATTTTTGCTCAATAAATATGCACCTCTTGATCTACCCCAGCCTCTGAGTGAAATTCACTAACAATACCTAAAGCATCTACCTAGGCTCAATGGGGAATATGATAACGCAAAACAAAGCCACATTGAAACCTTCAATGCTTTTTCCGAGAACATAAATGTGGACTAGTTGGATGTGGTTATGAGACTATTTTTACAATCCCTCAATGGAGAGGCTAGAAAATGGTTCAAATCCCTGCCTAATGCATCCATCCCTACATGGGAGCAAATTGAAAACTCTTTCACCCAGAAATGGGGAGAAAAGAGGAACCATGAGTACCTCTTTACTGAATTCAATGCAATAAGGAAAAAGCCGAAGGAGGATACTACAAAAGTTATCAAAAGATTCAAAAAGCAGTTTAATAGCCTGCCAACTAACATAAAGCCTACCCCAGTTGCAGCTTGTGTGGTTTTCTTGGGAGACTTTGACTCTGATGTTGGTTTTACCTTAAGAGAAAGGAAATATACCACTCTGGACCAACTTCAAATCGATGCTCTAGAAGTGGAAGCAAATATGGCCTCGGTAAGGAAGACGAGGGCAACGCAAGAACCTGCCAAACCCAAAAGAGGAAAAGAAGAGGCATCCTCCTCTAGTCGAATTGGGGAATCATTAGAAAGAAAGTGGGATGATCTAGATAAACTCATCAAGATCTTATCACAAAATTTTGGTAAGCTCGAAATCGAGAACAAGAACCTATTCAGGCAGAATGCTCAAGTCAGCAACCAGGGCTATAACTAGCAGTTTAGAAGGCATCCACTACAACTACTTCCAAGGGAAATAAAGGAGTAGTTGGATCAGATTCCTCACCCCTTATACTTGGAAGATAGCCTCGATGAACAATCATCGGAATCTCAGGAAATGTAGGTCAATATATATGCTAGTTTTGCTGAAGAGGAACATGAAAATATGGCCCACCAGGAGGCCAATCATCACAGAGAAGCAACGACAGAGGAAGAAGATATAGATTATTATTGCAGACAATTTACAGAGTTCATGAAAACAAAACCACAATGTATATATAATCTAATATCTTCAAAGAAGAGGATGAGAGAACTAGAACAACAAGGGGAAGCTTCTCCCCAAGTGGTTCCTCCAGCCCCAGACAAAGGGAAGGGTAAGATACATCTTGACCCACCCAAGGTAGGAGTGTTTGTAAATAAAGAGAGAAATGGTCCTAAGGGACACACATAAAAGGAGGCACTTGCTCCACTGACAACTGCCAACAAGAAGGGAGAAGGAACACAGCATGGATATGCAGATAAGGCCCAACATACGTTCAACCTCCAGAAGGAGATGGAAAAGGTAAAAATTCTTGTTCCTTTGACTGAGATTTTAAAGCAGCCTCATTACAAAGTTCAAGTCTCCAAATTCATGCACCCAACTGGATCAAACACCATCCCATGATAGTTTGAACCTCTAGGAGGAGAGGCCAATGGTTGTTTTTGGGCAGCATGTGGAAGAGTTGGATCCCTCTACTAGACCGTTTTATGTGACTCTGGTGATCCATGACATTTTACTGCATAACATCATGTTGGATTCGGGAGCTTCACACAACCTCATGCCATTATCAGTAATGGAAGAACTGGGTTTAGAGACCACTAGACCATACCGATGAGCACCAATATCGCAACAAGGATGCTGCAACTCCTCGGGCTACTGACTTTACTTCATCAACCTGGAGTTCATACAAACTTGGAGGTGATAGTGTTGTATACACAAATAGATGTAATTGATCTACTCTTGTCAATGCTTAGCTGGGGTGATAGACCACTAGGGTTTCTCAGACCAGCCTTCTATTGACTAGAAGATGTCTGATTACTAAGTGGAGAGGGGAAATTTACCCTAAATGAGAGAAAAGAAATGCTACCTAATTGCAAGAATGAAAGAATGAAACAATGCTTGCAAAGTAACATGAAATCCTATATTACTTGTTAACACACTTTTCTTGCAAAAGAACCCTAATTTAACCCTACTTGTCACATATGAGGTTTTAACTAATCTAAGCATGAAATCTGATCTAGAGATTACTATCTTCTATGTGCATGTGTAAATATAAAAGAACTCATTTTTTAATCTTTTTTCTTTATAAATGTAAATGATAATCTTTCCTTGTTATTTGGCAGGGAAGATAGGTTTGGAGGAAGAGGGGTACAATGGGTTTTATGGCTTGGAGGTCAAGTAGGGGCCCAATCTTGGCTTCAGTGATGATTTTTCTCAATTTGGGCTCAAAACAGGTTGCTATAGGATTTCCTACAGGATGTCTACAAGATGTACTAGTTCTCCTACAGGATCCCCTATTTTGCTACAAGAACGGGCTGAAAGCTTAGGGAGTGGTCTAGAAGGTGGAATGGAGCTTGGGCAAGGTGAATAAGGAGGGAAAAAGGCATGGAAGTGGTAGACACTACTCAAAATTGAAGCAAAGGCTTTAAGATGGTTGGATTTGCTCAATGGAAATGGCAATTTTTCCTTATAATACAAGAATACAAATTGAGACCTTCATGAATTTTGGAAACATGGGTGGATATGGCTTGGATGAGGCTAATGGGATGAGGTATCCCTGCAATGTAGAAGCTCCTGCAACAACACCCATCATTATTTGCATTTATACATAAATTCATCTATAAACAAGAAGGGTTTATTCAACAGAAGAAAATAGAGTTGCTACCATTTATTTGCTAAGTTCATGAATGGAAGTGCTTGAAATCAATATAAAAGTGTTGTGAAATCATTAAAAAACCTAAGAGATCGGAAATTCAAATTTGAACTTATCCTATGAAACTAAAATATAATGACCTAATTATCAAGAAACCCCAGATTATGCAAAAAAGAAAGAATTCTATTTTTTTGGGCTGTATGCAAAGTGTTCCTCAAATCATGATCCCCAAAAGGGGGAAATGAGGTGGAAACCACTTGCTGACAACATTTCTGGAATATCTTATTGTCACTACGATGCTATTTTTAGAACTATTCACAAATGGAAGCAAACTAATTAACCCTACCAATACTTGCAAATTAACAACACCAAAATCAGTTCAGTAGCTAACTATGAGTATAATCTAAGCATACATCTACAAAAAGAGGAACCTCTGCTGCCAGAGTTGGGCCCTAACCCAAATGCTTTAGCTCTCTGAGTCAACTCAGTGCTATATTAAGGGAATGCTTCTCATTTTCATTAAAATATAAAAAATACACAAGAGTGCTTAGTTACGATGCTTCAACTCGAAAATGTTGCTTAGTTATCTTGAACAAAAAATCTGAATCCTAATGAGGCTCTAGGCCTCTTTATTTATATATCTGAAGTTACCAAAAACTTCCATAAATTTAGGGAGGCTTGGCTCCCAATATCGAGATCAACTGGTCTTCAACTGTCAGTGGCTTGGCTACCAATGATCCTCATGACTCGATTGCTTGCAACTCCGAGCTAATGAGATTTGATTAACGAATCTTCGAGTGAGTGAGGAGTTAAGGAGGGAGATCCTATCTCCTAGAATCCCTCTTTCTTGTCTCATTTGATTTCTTGCACTTTAATTAGCCAAAATTTTATCCAAAACCTGCAATCAATGCACATTATACCACTAGACATGAAATAACATATTTACTCTTCTCATTAAGAAAAATATAATTTACCCATTGATGAGCCTCATCACATACAAAGAATTATACTCCTTTGACTCCAAGAGAGTCAAGTGCTTAGGCATGATAAAGGATCTGCTAGTAAACTTGGCTCAAATCCCAGTGAAGAGTGTGGCCATGGATATAGTGGTGGTAGATATACCTCCTTGCTTTAGAATGCTCTTATTTAGATCTTGGGGTTCTAAGGTGGGTGGCTATATCAAGCTAGATCTTACTTATTCCACCATTCCCACTTTTGGAGGTGAGCAAAGAAGGCTATATAGAGAATCCCAGTTTGTGAAAATCGTGACTCTAGCTAAAGGCTTTGAGAACTCCCCAGTACATGGGAAAGACAATGACATCTCCTGCCTATTCTTAGAAGAGGATGAGAACTCTTAGAAGAAGCATCAATAAAATTGACAAGGCAGTTGAACTACCAATATTTAAATGAAAACGAGGTATGGAAGTTATACTTCGATGGAGAAAACTGAAAAGATGGGAACGGAGCTAGAACATTTTTGGTATCTCTGGAAGGAAGCATGATACCCTTCTCGTTCAAGCTCAAATTTGAGGAAACCAACCATGTAGAGGAGTATGAAGCACTACTCCTCGAGTTACAAATAGTGAGAAATATGAACATTGAATGCCTATCGGTCTATGGAGATTCTGAGTTGGTTGTGAAGCAGATCCGAGACCAATTCCAGGCCAAACACCCTAGGCTGAGGATGTACCGAAATGAAGTGTGGGAATTTATCGGAAATTTCTTCCTAGTGTTTAACATCCAGTTTTTGTCTAGGGAAGAAAATAGGATGGATGACTCTCTTACAGTAGCTACAAGCACTTTCAGGCCCCCATGGAATCCACTCCTCAGATATGAGATAGAAGTCAGACATAGGCCTTCAATGGTCCTAATAATGTCAAATACTGGCAGGCATTCGAAGATGACGAGCAAGTAATATGATTCATATAAGTCGCTGGGGAGTTTTCCCACTCCACCATCAATCAAGAAGAAGAAGAAGTAGAACAAGAAGCCACTCCGTGGAAACACACAGTGGCTGGGGAAAAAAATTGCAACTAAAAGGGAACAATATCCCTTGTGGACTTCTTCCACTAGAAATACTTTTCAATAAAGACAACATAGCATCCAAGCTAATGGCCCTAGAGAAGGATAAGAAAGTTGAACACTGCAACATCAGATCAGAGGAGGAACCCTAGACGATCAGGCTATCCAAAGGAGTTCCCCTGCAATACAGACAAAGGTATTTAGATCTATTAAAAAATTAGAAAGATGTATTTTCTTGGTCTTAGGATGATTTGATATTGTTTGACACAAATATTATTCAACATAAGGTTCCTCTGAAGAGTGGGATAAAGCAATGTAAACAGAAACTTGGAAAAATAAACCCACTCTTACTCCCCTCCATTGAAAAGGAGGTAAGGAAGCTGCAATAAGCCAAAATCATAGTCCATATAAGATACTCTAAGTGGGTGGCTAATTTGGTACGTGTCTGGAAGAAGAACAGAGAGATAAGGATGTGCATGGATTTATGAAATTTAAACATGGTGTCCCTAAAGGACAACTATCCTATGCCCAAGATGGATAATATATTGTAGAAGGGAGTGGGTGTGGCCATAATGCCCATGATGGACGGATTCTCAAGATATAACCAGGTGGCGGTCCACCCAAAGGACCAGAAAAAGATTGCTTTCACCACCCCATGGGGGACCTTCATGTACACTCGCATGCCATTTGGGTTGATAAATGCAGGCACCATATTCAAGAGAGATATGGACATCGCTTTCGTGGGTGAGAAAGATAAATTTGTGGTAGTTTACTTAGATGACATCAAAGTCTTTTCTAAGACAAATGAAGAGCATATCCTCCATTTAAATCTCATTTTAGAGAACTGTAGAAGGTATGGTCTCTCTCTAAATCTGAAGAAGTCTCTGTTTTCCTTGAGTGAGGGGAAGCTGCTTGGGCACATAGTAGCACAGGAAGGAGTAAAGATTGATCTTGAATGAGTCAAAGCCATCAACCTCATTCCCTTGCCCAGAAACAAGAAAGAAGTCCAAGCCTTTTTGGGGAGGATAAATTTCTTAAGGCGATTCATGCCCAACTATGTTGAGATAGTTAAAGGTATCACATATATTCTCAAGAAGGAGAATGAAGTTAAGTGGAGCTCCGCCCCTCGGTGATTATTTCACTAGGATCAAGCAAGCTTTGGCTGAGGCCCCAGTGCTAGCCAACCCCGATTATTCAGTGCCCTTCTACATCTTTTCTTTTGCCTCTCCACATACCATTGTTGCTGTGCTGTTACAGAAAAATAAAGATGGTTACGAGAAGCCTATTTCCTTTTTTAGCCAAGTCCCAAGGGACATTGAGATGAAGTATGATATATTGGAGAAAAAGGATTATGCACTGGTTAAGGCACTGAAGTAATTTCGTATGTATGTGTTGCAATCCAAAATCACAATTTTTTTCCCAATGATTACAGTCAAAGACATTCTGGTGCAGGGAGACAATGAAGGGAAGAGGATGGATAACTAAAATACATGAATATGAGCTGGAAATCAAGCCTACCAAGCTCATCAAAGGCCAGAGGTCGTCCAATATTTTGTTTGAATCCAACTTCCAAGCTATAGGAATAAGCTTGAACATAGAGGAGGGAAGCCCATAGGATGAACATAGAAGAATAAAAATGACTAAGCATAAGATCTATTCCAAATATGAGGGATCGCCTAGGTATAAAAACATTATTCATTACCTCTTATTCCTAAGATGCTCATTGGGACTGGATAGATCTAAATATTGGAGTCTGAGATTGCAGGCACAAAAATACATTATATCTAATTGACTTCTCTATTGGAAGGACTCAGTGTGGGTATTACTGCTATGTGTGGTTGAGGGAGAAACCCAACAGTGTTTGGAGATGTTTATTCTCAAGTCAAGTCATCCAAAAAATGCTAGTCGTTTACTGAAAGACAAAATTTTTCTCCTCTCCCCCTGATTCTCCTGCATGTAGACGAACCTTTTGGACAATGGGGATTGGATTTCATTAGAGAAATCAACCCACCTTCTAGTGGCCAACACAAGTGGATTTTACCAGCCACTGACTATTTTACCAAGTGGGTAGAGGCTATCCCAGCTAGAAATTCTATTGATTCAGTGGTGATAAGATTCATGGGGGAGAACATACTATCCCGCTTTTGGTGTCCTTTTAAAATTATCACTGATAATGCACAGGTCTTCAAATTTTCCAAGTTCACCAACTTCTTCCACAAATTCAACATCACTATTGGACACTCCACTACATACTACCCTCAAGGGAATGGTTTGGCCAAGTCTTTAAATAAAACTGTGATGAGAATTATAAAGAATACCATCACTAAAAATCAAAGGGACTAGGACTCTCAACTAAAGTTTGCTCTATGGGCTAACCATGTAACACCCAAAAGATCCACTGGGAAATATCATTTTGAGATAGTATATGGCAAGGCTGCTGTCTTCCCTATCCAATTAGAAATGCCAGTATCTAAGTTGCCACAAGAAGCTAAGAAAGAGCCTAGCGCCTTGACTAGAAGAATAAATCAGCTGGTGGAGATTCATGAGAACAGAGAGCAGGTGGGGACTAAACTGTCAAACTACCAACAAAGGATGAAATCTTAGTTTGACAAGAAGGCTAAGGAAAAACCTCTTCAACGAGGAGATCTAGTGCTTAGATTGGATGTCAGGCGAGAAGACAAAGGCAAGCATGAGAGATTTGATCCGCTATGGTTGGGCCCCTTCAAGATTGCAGAAGAGAGGGGAAACAACCCTTCCATGCTTGAAAACTTGGATGGTGAACTGCTGGAATTTCCTGTAAATGGTCAGTGCCTAAAATTTTATTTTCAAAATTAGAGATATTTGTCTCTTGCTCGTTGTAAATATCCGGTGTGGGTTGAAATTGTTATTTGAGTTTTTCAGTTTATTACCAAAAAGTCTTTTATCACAGAATTATATTTTGTTTAAGAATAACTCCATGCTCAATGGAAGGAAATGCTACTAGTCTACAGGTCCTCAACACCTTGCTAGCAAGGCACTGTCCCCAGTTTGAGCCAATGTTGTCACTCATTTCATTGTGGATTTCAATTTGTCAAGGTTGCTGAAGATCAGTGAAATTTGGAGCCACTATCCTAGGCCACAGAAGATCTCAAAGCTTGATCAGCCCCCCTCCAATGCCTAGTGCTCAAAAAAATATTTCCAATGGTATATAGAAGTCCAAAAATTGACTCCTAGAGCAGCAGTTAAAGCACTTTGAATATTACCATGGAAAAACCCGACAAATGAAGAAAAATGGCCAGGTATGAGAAAAATCTTGCAAATTGGCTATCACCACAGGGTCGTAGTCACAACAAAACCAAAAGACTATGGAGGGGCCAATTTATGACAAAGTGCTACACCTCTAGGGGAGGGCTGAAAGAGTTCAACACAAGAAAGGTGGGAAAAACAGAGCCCGACCACCCCTCCTCCTCTCTCCTCCACATGGTGGGTTCTCACATCCTGATGACCCTGCATGCCTCAATCCCGCAATATCCATGGATCGATAGGGTTCTGAATTTAAGGAATTTGCAAGGGTTGATATCACAATATAGAGCCAAATCTTCGAGGAAGTGCCGATTCTAAAAGACAAAGGAAATGTCTGCAAAACAGGGCTGGGTGGGCCCTTTACTCTGTCCCCTAGGGAACCACATGGTGGCCTCTGAGATGACATGGAAGTTGACATGAACAATGACATGGCATGTACGAAAGATTGACATGGCAGAGGACACGTGTCACTCATTTTTGGTGTTTTCATGGGTCCTATGACACTATTTCTGGGTGCCATGTGTCACGACTCTCACAGTGACATGAGGAAGTGATGATTTCAACATGCGACATGGAAGTGATGGCATCAGTGGGTTTATCGATGATCCCAATGGTTAAGTGGTAAAGGCTTAAGAAATGGTGCAGTGTGATTTCTATATGCGGGACTCCTACCCCCAGACGCAATAAAAGATTAAGGAAAGGTCTATAAGGACCCCATGTCTGGACTGTCGGCCCACGCCAAGGAAAAAGCATGGAGCTGGGTAGAACAATATTGGAGCACTGATATGCGGGAGAAATAAATAACAAAGAAAAAGGCCTCTAGACATGGATTTAAGAGCCTTAGTGCCTGAGGGCTCAGCCCCTGGTCCCAGCTCTTGGTCATATGAGGAAAAGCACACAAAGGGATACTATAAGGTGGGATAAAGGGGAAATACAAAAAATGCCTGTTATCACTTGTTTCAGAGGAGAAAGCCAATGCTCATGTGACTGTGTTGTTTCCATGGAACGTAGCTCACCCACCATGTCAAGGCACTAGTTGTGCAGTACAAAGGCTTAACGGGTGGATGGGCCGGAAACTAGAAGAATTTAAGGGAGCATGGTGCAATGATGGAGCGGTACACGAGATTTAAGAGGATTAATGGTTCAGCATGGGGCCTCATCCCTCTACACAAAAAATAATTGTAAAGGAAAGCTCTTTCAATTGACCCAACCCCCACTTCAAAGAACAATGCATCTCAACAGTAAAGGCATAAGCGATGGGGGTAGTTGAGCAGCGCAAGAGGCCATACCGCAAGCCAACCACAATCTGTAACAATGGCTATGACTGGGATGGACATATAGGAAATTAATGATCTCTTTGACTGATATTCATTCTTGTTTTCTTGTAGCATGCCTCCCTTTTAATGAGGAATTTAATTTTTCAAAGATCATTTTGTGCCACAAAACCATTCATAACTGATACAACTAGTCGACCTGACAACTGATCCAGACCTTAGATATTTTTACAGTAATGAAGCTACTTTTCCCCCTCTAATGAATAGGGGAAAGCAAGACTTAATTAGGTTAAGAAATTCTAGGGAAAACACTGCATGTTATCATTTCAGACTGTATTTCCTTTGCAATATAGATCTTTTCAAAATATCAAGGAAACAATGGTGATTCCCTCTTGAAAGGATTACAGTATGTGTTCCTGATCTAGGTGGATGTTGGTGGCCACCCACCTATCCCACTTGGGGCCCCACAACTATCTCTTTCAGTTTTTTAGTTTCCTTAATTATAGCACAATTTACTATTTTTAGCAGTTTTTTGGGTCTTGAACTTCTGGAGTCATTTTGAGGCCCTAAACAACTTTCTTTTGGGAAATATGGGAGAAAAATGGGTCGTAGACCGATGTTTCTCTTCCCAAAGTTATATTCCTCATATAGATCTTTCTAATGAGCTATTGTACACGTAAAACAGAGATTGAATGCCAAAGTTACAACCCTGGGAAGTTGATGTACCAATTTACCCAAACGGGGCCCACAGTTTGGCGTTTCATCTTCTAGGGTTAGGTTTTTGGATGTTTAGGGTTTTCCATTATTTCTCAACAATAAATAGGCCTTCGAGCCTCATTGTAACACAGTTCAGAGGCATGTAGCCGCCACATCTCTTCTCAGAGATAAGCTACCATTGCCCTAGCTGGTGTATTTCCATTTTTGTTTGTAAGCATATTTCAATATTTTACATTAATGAAATGAAGTATTATTTCCGCTGCATCTCTGTGTTTATGGTTGTCTTTGTAATTTTTTGCATCCCTTTTTAAATCCGGATCAGTTCCCCTTTGTCTAACTCATTTTATGTTCATGCTTCTTCCTCGAATTCATGAAATTATTGTTGCTAGATGTGTTACAAGCTCCCTCACAAATTCATTAGTATCTATATGTTAATGAAAATTCCTATAGTTGTTTCATAGACTCATTTCTATGAATATTGTTTATTTATATTCCTGTGATGATTATTGAGGTTAGATATTTAAATCTGCAACACATGAATCATAGCTCTCAACTTCCCCTTCATTCATTATTTCTGCTTGTATCCCAAATAAGAATAGAAATCTTTAAGGTCTTAAGTTCCGCGTATTAAATATGGAAGTCTTAAATCCTTATGCTCTATGTGATGAGTTACTCTTCTCTCTTATCCTCTCTCACCCACTTTGCAAAAGATTATTAAGCTGTAAGGCCTTGAAACTCTTGGCCTCCACTATTTTTATCCTTATTTATGAGATCTGAGCTAGTCAAGAAGTATCACAAATCTATGTTTCGTTTCTTTGGATTAATGAAGCAACCTATTTCCTATGTACTTATGTATCCATAGATAATAAGTGTTGTCTCCAGTTTCCTGTAAATCTTTTGAGCTGCACCATTTTAGATGTGCCGAGGCACTGGTCTTGAAGCAATCCAAGGTTGTCTCTGGGAGATACAACAACTAACAAGCCTGAACATGCTACTTGAATGTGTTCACAACATTGACTAATGTGTGTAGGTTTTAACCTCGTATAGAAATTACCTGCATACGAATTCTAAAACACATAAAATAAACAATGCAATAGCATAACACATAAAACACATATACACAAAGATTTTCCCTTGGATCCCAAAACCGGGACTACCGGCTTGATTTTTCAATATGTTCCTTTCAATGTTATAATACATATTTATACATGTCGAAGCATCCAATACCATGGATCGAAAAACCATCGCGTCCAAAACCATGGACCGAAAACCATCACGTCCAAAAACATGTGCTAACATCATGCACAAAACCATAGGTGGGTACGCGCAACCTAACATAGGTTCCAAAACCAAAATTTTTCAGTGCGCTGCCCTAGACCCCATAGAGTGGAGTTATCTGCACCCCTCAAACCCCTTGTGACCCCCCTGCTACACAATCGGCACAACGAAAGGGGGGCTCTGCCCCCCCTCTAACCCCCCGGTTAACTACATGGGCTAGTCATGGAAAGAATATAACACAACCCAAAAATGTTGAGGAGGTAAAATCAATGGGAGCTTTGATGACAAGGTCTGAAACTGTCAGCCAAAGAGCCTGAAACGTATCTACGACTTGATCTACTTATGCTTGGAGATCCTGGTTTGCCTATCTGAGCTTATTGCTTTCCTCCGTGACTAAATGCAATTTCCATTTCTGCTGCTCATGCTCTTGGATAAGGTCATACTGAGGAATGGGTGGAATAATAGTCGGGTTTGGGATTATTAGGAAATTTATTGGAAAGATAGGCTAGTAGGTTTCAGTTCCCTTAGACTGTAGTTTGGTCATGATAAGTTCTTCGCCTAGTAGTGGGATCGAACCTAGAAGTAGGGATATCAATGAGGATGTGTGAGTGCCGTTTCCCTAGAGGGATTCGTTGTATTGTTGTTTGGAGTCTACTTCCATTTTTTCTGTTGCCACACGTGTACTAGGGGAAATGGACTCAGACAAAGTTGCAAGGGTGGAGGTTGTATATGGCAATGGATCCCGCGAACTTGGTGAGACTTTGGATGTGGATGGAGGATTCTCTTCAAGTACGGGTGAAGCAAATACTGATTGGTTTGCCTCACGAGTGAGGTCAAAAACCTGAACTATAGGGGTTGTCTTGGGCTTCTTAGTAGCTGGATTTTTGGTTCCTCTTTTCTATTTTGGATTAGGAATTGTTGGCTTGGATTGTGCATGAGGGCCAATGTGAGGAATTGCTACAGATAAAGGTGTGGTGATAATTGGGTTAAACAACGTAGATCCTTGAAAACGTATGGATTGTGTGCTCTTACCTGAGGGTTCTATGAAACTTGCAATAATATGTTTGAGAGAAGACATCTACTTTTCAATTTTAGTAAACATGGGATCGATATCATCCTTTGCTGCTCTCTTCCTGATACTTCCTGGTGCTTCCCCTGTTGACGGTTGTGGTTGCATGATTGCAAATATGTACATGTATATGCCCTCTGTAATCTTGCACGCAACCCCTTTCCATGAACCAACTTCTACATGGAAGGATGCTTTTGCTAAAGTAAACTTTTGTGGCCTCATTTGGAATGTCTCTGAATGAACACATCGTGGTCTTATATAGGTATTCCTATGGGTAACCGAAAACCAGATATCCTTCAAAAAATCATCCAATAACGCTCTGGGTATGCGCTCTACCTCTCTAATTGTAGCCAGCATCATTGCATACTAGTTGCTGAAGGCTGCTTCATTGACTTCTTTGCTACTTGGGTCTCCTAAGGTTCTCCATGGGTCGTACCTGAGTGCTACAGGTTGGTCTTCTCTAATTTGAACCAAATCCCTTCCTTTCGGTAGATGCCATTTCCACATTGCCAATGTCATGAGTATATATCCAAAGATAAAATTGGTGCTTCTCTTATATATGTCTTCACAAGCTTCGAAGAGTTCATTCAGTAGGAAGGTTGACCAGTTAAGAAACTCCCCTTCACAACAGTGTTCTGTAACCGAGATTGCATTTAGAGTACACTCATTCCGAGCGAAATGTCTCATCATCTTCCTTGCTATGATATAACAGGAAAATTTTATCTCTTTCTTGCTGATGAGGTCAATCTTTGTGCCTTTGCCTCCATGCTTGGTCTTATACTTTTCATAGTAATCTTTTTAGCCTTCACTCTTTGCCCATTTCATTCCTCCCTAGAACATGGAAGAAACTGCATTTCCTACTGCTGAGAGTCATGTCAATCGCTGGATGTCATCGACATGAATTAGGTATTCTCTATCCATCCACAGTGATTCACCATGCATCTTGCTTGCAAGGAGCTTAGTACATTGCATCGTAGCCAATTGCATACCAAAAAATGGTAGACTTATGAGATTAATCAATGTTGATTGCTGGAGGCTTCTAAATGAAACTTTAACCTTTGTTGTCATGGTGCCATATCCCTTGGGAACCTGCTATGTATATACTTCTCACTTCAAAGTTGGTAATTGGAAACAATATGAAAGATCATTGTCCACTATCATTGCCTTGTCATACTTGCCATACAGAGTTTCTAAAACTATAATTCGTTCATCCAATCGATCCTCTAAGATTGAGATAATTTCCTTTGTCATCTTGCTACGCCTCTGATAAAATATTGTTACCGGAGGTTTATAGTTTCCAAATCTCTACTGCTGTTGGTTCTCATACTGAATTTCAAGCTCTTCTATCACCTGTGTTTGAAACTCTGTAACTTCTTGTGTATCCATGAAGATTAAGTAGACCAGCTTTGACATGACGTTTCTGACTAGACTCGCTAACTAATTACTATGACAACTTTCCCTATGCAGGCTTAATCATGTTACTCTACCATCGGCTGACTTGGATATCCCTTAGATAATGTAGCACGGGAAAGGACATAGTGGGGCACATGGTTAATAAAGTTTCCATAATGGAAGAAACTTATTACTTAATTTCTTCCCCAACAGGAAATGATCCTATAGAAATTTGTCTGATAGGTGTATTATTTCCTACTTATTTTGGAAAAGACTGGGAGTACGACGGATAAGACTTGTAAAACATGTGACTACCCACCCCAACCACAAGTGGGTTGTGGTGTCATGGAATTTTTTATGCCACCCAAATGACACGTGCTATAGGAAAAAGAAAAAGAAATCATAATGAAACTGACTTGCAACTAACTAATTATTATTGACTCTAAACCTACTCACGGGCGCATTTATGGGACCCTTTCAATTTGATGACATGAATTTGAACTTGTGGAAAGGTTTCAGGCATGCACTGTTCACCCATTCGGGTAACAATATCTTGTCTAGTTGCGCTAGCTTCACTGCACCAAGCCCTTTTATCTCTGCAACTATGAATGGACCCAACCAATGCATTTGTAAATTTCCTGGGAATTTCTGAAATTTTCTTTCATATAATAGAACATGATCTCCCACCATGAAATCTTTCTTCTTAATGCACCTATCATGCCAAGTCTTATGTCTACATTGTTCGACTGATTGGTGGAATTCAGATAAAAATCTTGATTCATCTAACTCCATTAGTTCTTCCAACCTCTCTTTTAAGGATGCACTGTCTGCCATTTTAGTGGCCTGAGAAATTAAGATTCTTGGTACAATGAACATTGCTGGTACTACCACTTCTCACTCGTATAACAATTGGAACAATGTTTTCTTATGTGATCGCTTTACCATTGTTTTATAAGCCCAGAATGTGGCTGGCACCCGCCCATCCTAGCCATCTCGATTTACTGAGACAATCTTTGTTAGGCCCTTCTCGAGTATCTTATTGAAGGTTTCGACCATTCCATTGGCCTTAGGATGGTAAGGGATTCTCTTATGATGTTGGATCAGAAAAATATTCAAGAGAGAGGCAATAGTTTCATTTATGAAATGAGCCCCTTGATCGTTGGTTAGGCTCTTTAGACATCCGAACCTGGATATTATGCCTTCGAAGATGAATATTTCTACTGTGGCGGATGTACGATCCTTTACTAGAATTGGCTCTGCCCATAGAGTGAGGTACTCTGTAGCTATGATAATGTATCTAGCATGGGAATGATGTGCTAGTGGCGTAATTGGGCCGATAAAGTCTACTACCCATTTCTCAAAAATTTGTACTGTGTGTACCGGATGTAAAGGCAATTCATCCTGATGCGATGGCTTTCCAACTCTCTGATAAACATCACACCCCTTTCCATACTCCTTAGCATCCTTGTGGAGGGTGGGCCACTACAACCTGACTTGTAATATTTTCCTCGTGGTATCTTTTCCCCCGATACGGACCCCCCCAGTGTGGAATTCCCACAACATGCCTTGCCTTTCATGATGAAGGAGACATCGTCACAGAACTTGATCAATTCCCAGCTTGTATAGTTTTTCTACAATTAGTTGATAATATGTCACTCTTACTATTAGGTTCCTTTTCTGCGTCGCAGTGTATTCCTCTGGGCAGTGTCCTATTGCTAATAAAACAACAATCTCCTCCAGATAATTTGGTATAGCCTCTATTCGGAACAATTCGATGTGTGGAAGTTGGTCGTCTAGTGGTCCTTCATTCTCTCTTGACTCCATCCTTGACACATGGTATGACCCCACATTTAACCTTCTCGGTTTGATAGCAACTTCAAATGTGAACTCTTGGAATAGTAACAACCATCTACAGATCCTTTCTTCCAGGACTGCCTTGTTTACCAGATATTTCAAAGCTGAATGTTCTATGAAGAACTCGAATGATGCTCCCAATAAATAGTGCCTGAACTTTTGTAAGGGGTAGACCATATCCAATGCTTCTCTTTCCATTGTGGTGTAGTTCTTATTTAAGGTTGATAGATTATTACAGGTGAATTAAATTGGATGGTCTAGGTTCCCTTCTCCAGGTTGCACCAATACTACTCCTAGTGCAATTCTTGATGCGTCAATGTGTACATGGAACTTTTATTCTAGTTTGGATATACCAGAATGGGAGCTCTCACCAATTTTTCCTTTAGTTTGTTCAACACTATTTTATAGGCCTCCATCCACTTGAAGGCTTTCGTCTTCTTTAGCAGTCTCTCCATGGGAGCAGTAATTGAGGCATATTTGTAGATGAATCGACAGTAATATCCTTTGTGGCCAAGTGCTGATCGTAGTTGCTTCACATTATTCGATGGGTCCATATTTACAATTGCCATAGATTTTGCTTGATCTATACAAATGCCATTCTTGAAAACAATATGGTCCAACAATGTTCCGAATGGAACTGCAAAGATGCATTTCTTCAATTTTAAAGAGCTTTGCAGTTGTATACACTACTCAAACATCACTCGAAGGCAAGTTGTATACTATCCAATAGTCCATGTATACTTGTAAAAATCTGTGGATGTAATCTCTGAAGGCAACTATGACAATCCGGGAGAAAATAACTGGTGCATTCTTCAAACCGAATGGCATAACATGATATGCATAAGACCCCCATTCTGTGGTGAATGTTGTTTTCTTCTTATCTTCTTCTGCTATGCGAACTTGATGATATCCTGAGAATCCATTGATGAAAGAGTAGGCTTCATTCCCTGCAATGTTATCCAAGACCTCATCACTAAAGGGTGTTGGAAATGGGTCATGTACACATGCATTGTTTAAGCTCCTGTAATCTACGCAGACCTTGATTTTTGTGGCATCCTTCTTATTTTGTATTACAATTGGGCTGATCCATTCTGCTTCATCTACTGGGAATATAAGTCTTGCTTCTAACATCTTATCAATCTCTTTCTTGACCTTCTCTTTTACCCTTGGGTTGAGTCTGTATGGTCTATGCTTTACTGGTCATGCATCTAGCTTCAACATAATATTCATTTCCCTGATGTCCCCTTTTATTCCTTTTAATTCAGCAATAGAGGCTAGGAATAAGTCTTCATTCTCATGAAACAAATAAAAAATTTCCTTAGTTTGCTCGTCCCAATAATCCCCAATGGACGCCATCTTAGGTTTATCTTTTGAGCTAATGTTTTGCTTCCGCAAATTTATTGGGAGAAAATGGGGGGCATATGTTGAAGGTCCCTCTTGAATATCTCGCTCTCCTTCAGTTTCTTGAAATGTCAGGTGTCTGAGTCCTTCCAAATCATCCTCCTTTGGATCCACATTAACTTTGCTACAAGACATGAATTTTGGATACCCTGCTTCATAGAAATATTGTAGGAATCTCTCATCAATACACCCCTCCCATAGATATCCTGGAGTAAATAGGATTCTTTTAAAGGTGTGTAGGGTTTCTGTCCAACGTCAATCACTATCTTTGAATGAGAAACTGATGCTGAACTATTTAGCCATAGAATCCTAGTCTCCAGTTTGTCTTCAGAGTTCCTCCTATATATACCATGCTTGGGGAATTATAACCAAGGTATGATGAACATGTGTACCCAAAGTTCCTTTTGGACTCATGATTTTCCCACATCCCTTTCCATACTCCTTAGCATCCTTGTGGAGGGTGGGCCACCACAACCTGACTTGTAATATTTTCCTTGCGGTAGCTTTTCCCCAGACATGGCCCCTCGGAACCCCAGCATTGAATTCTCATAACTTGCCTTGCCTTTCATGATGAAGGAGACATCATCATAGAACTTTTTCAAGTCCCAGCTTGTATAGATGTCCTACAATTAGTTGATAATATACTGCTCTTACTATTAGGTTCCTTTTCCGCGTCACTGTGTATCCATTTGCGCAGTGTCCTATTGCTAATAAAATAACAATCTCCTCCAGATAATATGGTATAGCCTCTATTCGGAACAAGTCGACATGTGGCAGTTGGTTGTCTAGTGGTCCTTCATTCTCTCTTGACTCCAACCTTGACAGGTGTTCTGGACCCACATTTAACCTTCTCGGTTTGATAATAACTTCAAATGTGAACTCTTGGAACAGTAACAACCATCTACAGATCCTTCCTTCCAGGACTGGCTTGTTTACCAGATATTTCAAAGCTGAATGTTCCATGAATAACTTGAATGATGCTCCCAATAAATACTACCTGAACTTTTGTAAGGAGTAGACAATATCCAATGCTTCTCTTTCCATTGTGGTGTAGTTCTTATTTGCAGTTGATAGCTTCTTATTGGCAAAGTAAATTGGATGGAAATTCCTGATGCGTCAATGTGTACATGGAATTTTTTGTTCTAGTTTGGATATAACAGAATGGGAGCTCTCACTAGTTTTTCCTTTAGTTTGTTCAACGCAATTTGACATGCCTCCATCCACTTGAAGGCTTCCGTCTTGTTTAGTAGTCTCTCCCTGGGAGCAGTAATTGAGGCATATTTGCAGATGAATCGACGGTAATATCCTGTGTGTCCCAGTGTTGATCGTAGTTGCTTCACATTATTCTGTGGGTCCATATTTACAATTGCCACAAATTTTGCGGGATCTATACAAACGCCATCCTTGCAAACAATATGGCCCAACAATGTTTTGAATGGAACTGCAAAGATGCATTTCTCCAAGATTAAAGAGATTTGCAGCTATATACACCACTCAAACATCACTTGAAGGAGGCTAGTATGTTTCTTCAGCAAGTTGTATACTGTCCAATAGTCCATGTATACTTGCAAAAATCTGTGGATGTAATCTCTGAAGGAAACTATGACAATCCGGGGGAAAATAACAGGTGCATTCTTCAGACCGAATGGCATAACATGATATGCATAAGACCCCCATTCTGTGGTGAATGTTGTTTTCTTCTTATCTTATTCCGCTATGCGAACTTGATGATATCTTGAGAATCCATCAGTGAAAGGGTAGGCTTCATTCCCCGCAATGTTATCTAGGACCTCATCACTAAAGGGTGTTGGAAATGGGTCATGTACACATGCATTGTTTAAGCCCCTGTAACCTACGCAGATCTTGATTTCTGTGGCATCCTTCTTATTTTGTATTACAATTGGGCTGATCCATTCTGCTTCGTCTACTAGGAATATAAGTCTTGCTTCTAACATCTTATCAATCTCTTTCTTGACCTTCTCTTTTACCCTTGGGTTGAGTTTGTATGGTCTATGCTTTACTGGTCGTGCATCTGGCTTCAACATAATCTTCATTTCCCCAATGTCCCATTTTATTCCTTTTAATTTAGCAATGGAGGCTAGGAATAAGTCTTCATACTCATGCAACAAATAAAAAATTTCCTTAGTTGTTTTCTCGTCCCAATAATCCCCAATGGACGCCATCTTAGGTTTATCTTCTGAGCCAATGTTTTGCTTCTGCAACTTTACTGGGAGAAAATGGGGGGCATATGTTGAAGGTACCTCTTGAATATCTCGCTCTCCTTCAGTTTCTTGAAATGTTAGGTCTCTGAGTCCTTCCAAATCATTCTCCTTTGGATTTGCGTTTACTTTCCTCCAAGACATGAATCTTGGATACCATGCTTCATAGAAATATTGTAGGAATCTCTAATCAATACACCCATCCCATAGATATCCTGGAGTAAATAGGATTATTTTAAAGGTGTGCAGGGTTTCATTCAAACGCCGATCACTATCTCTGAATGAGAAACTGATGTTGAACTATTTAGTTATAGAATCCCAATCTCTGTTTTTTCTTCAGAATTCCTCCTGTATATACCATGCTTGGGGAATTGTACCCAAGGTATGATGAAAATGTGTACCCAAATTTCCTTTGGGACTCGCTATTTTCTCAATCTCTCTTTGAAGTTCTTTAGATGTTTCCCAGGATTAGAGTTCCACCTATACTTCACCATTTCCTGCAGGCAGTCTCCTCCTTGTCTAAATATTTCCCTCATGTCCCGCTTGATTTTCTCCCAGTTGCATAGGGTGTTGCGATGTGCTCCCACCATATTGCTAGGGTGGCTTGCAATGCAATATCCAATAACGGGACCTTATGTCTCTCCCTTATAGTTCTATCAATCTTATTGATAAACATATATGCTGATTTTATGCCATGAAAGGTTGGGTAATTACTTACCTCTGTTCCAATCCAGTTTACTTGACATATATTGGCACAACATCTGGTATCAACCTCGTATCCTCCCTGTTGCCAAGCATCCTAAGTGGCTTCTGAGCCAGCTTCTAAACTTTGTATACTTCTCCAACTAACCGATCCTCCTGCTGTGGGATTGATATAGTCTTCTCTTTTTCCTGCAGTTAACCTATACAATTAATCTGGCATCCTAGGCTCATTTCGATCATATAAAGGTTCGGTGAACTTTGGCCCCTAATACGGATCTAGTGGTTGTATTACCTGCATCCATTCTACTTCAAAAATCATCAACTCCTTCTTTAGATCAAAGATGGCATAGTTCTCATATGTGCAATCAATAGTAAGGAGTGTTGGGTAAGGTTCCTTGTAACCCATAATATCTATTACCTCAAATTCGACATGTGTCTTTACTCATGCTACATATACTACTACGTATCCTAGCCTTCCGATGGGTAAGATGTAATATTAGTTTTCCATCTGCAGTTGAATTGGTGAATACTTCAGTTGCAACTTCCCCAGCTCTTCCCATGTGTTTTAGTGCAAGATATTTACATCGGATCTCAGAGCTAGCATTGTATCTTTTATCTGGAACCCTACAACTTGAGCATCAATCTAGAATTCCCTACCGATCCTTTTCTTGTTCTTAAGGATCCTCCTCATATGTCTTTCATATAGATTTGTTGATATTGTTTCTCCTGTCACTTCTGTTAGAAAAATTATATATGACAGAGAAATGCAAGACATATAATATGCAAAAAAACACAAAAATATAAAACCAAAGAGACACAGATATACGCAGTTCACCCAGTTTGGGCTACATCCACCCCGAACAGCCAGTCCTTCCTTTCTATTATCTAGAAAAATGAAAAGACACAACCTACAACAAATCCGCTGTAATATCCTCTGTTTTCTCTCACAGTCTCACCTCTATGTTTCTCGCTCTAAGAATACACACATATTCCATAGCCTTAATACAATACCCTCATAAAGAGAGGGGTTTCCTTCTAGGGTAAAAAAACCCTAAACTAAACATAAATTCTACTGTCAAATCATCCGCCTAATGAACGGCCCAGATTGACTAGAAATTACTATACTTTTACAAGGCAATTTTACATCTGTTTTTAGCTTCGGGGGCATAGCCCCTGAAACCCCTGCCGGGGGACCGCTGGCCCCCGTACCCCCCAGCTGGGGGGGATTAGCCCCCTCAAACCCCCGTGGGGGGGACAAGTCCCCCCCGCACCCGCCACGTGGAGGGGTGTACAATCTTCCTGGGGTATACATCCGGCTAAAACAAAGACCTCTAAATAATCATGCTCCACTCCCAACAACTTCTTCTTCCGAAAATACTACTTTTAGACTTTTGCACAACTCCCTTAGCATCTGTTAATTATCAACAATTTGCATGAATAGCCTAAACCATTCCTCAATTGGTTGAGAGCTTGCAGCTATTCCTGAGTCCTACCTCTTGTCCCTTTTAGCTTCTGTTATGTTATCGAACAACTTGGTTGCTTCTTGATAATATTTCTTTTGTTGAGTGAGGTCGTATGACCGCTTTGGGGATGCCACCCAAACAATTGAAGGCTGATTTACCACAACCTGATCATCCCCTGTCTTCTTACCCTATCTAGTAACTATGTTTATATTAGTTACTAGAAGAGTGTCAACGGTCTGTGGTTCTGTGTTGATCAAATTAGTTCGCTACTGTTTTGTCCTTTCTTCCCATCTTGCAATCAACTTGGGGCAATCTTCTATGGCATGTGCATTGACTCGACACTTTGAGCATCAAGGCCCTCTTGGGAGTGGACAGTCTCTGGCAACATGTCCCTCCTGATCGCAATTGTATTACCTTACGAATCCTCTACCCCATGTTATTCCTCCTCTCATACATCCTCCCCGTCCTCCACAACCAGTTTCATTAATTCTAAATGTTGACCTATCCAGCCATTCTGCTAGGGCGTCTAATGCCCGACACTAATCGGCATGGTGAGTTGTGGATGCACAAAACTCATAGTAATTTTTGTTGGGTACATTGGAATACTTATGCAATATTAGACATATTAGTGGAAAATTTCCATAGTTTCTATAGACTTCACAATAGTCTTGTGAATTTCAGCCTGGGAATGCTCCTTGCAATCCTACAGCCACAACATCTGTTGTTGGTGGGGCTCCTGATGACCCTGCAAGGCTCACTGAATTATTTGTGCCTCTCAATCTTGGGAAATTAGTTGCTACACGACCTTCTATCAGGCAATGAGTGCACCATACATTGGGTCTCACCGGTCGAACTGGCTGTAGATATTTTAGTTTCTTTGTTAGATTGGTGATCTATTTTTGGAGGCCCATGATTGATGGATCTTGAGATCCCATTCCTCCTCGATACTCATGTGGGTATCCTGCCATGGAGTCTATGCACGTTTCTTGCTCTAGGGCATCTTGGAGGGTTTCAATATTCTGTTGCGTCAGTGGTGTCCTAGTAAGGGGTAGGAGTGCTTTAATGAACCAATCCCTCTGGTGATTAAGATCTATTATATAAGTTAACTTTCTGACTGCATATTTTAAATTATGCATTAATTCCCAAGTAGTCTTTCCTTCCTTTTGCTTGATCTCCCATAGTTCTGACAGTCCTTGTTGATCTATTTGCGTTATTTGAACTCTTGAAATAACCTCTTCTTGATGTCGTCCATAGAGGGATTTTGATTTAACTCTACCAATTTGATAAATCAGCTTAGAGCTCTCTCCCTCAATGTAGTCTAGAACTCAATTGACTTCACGTTGTCCAGTGTTTAGTGGGCTCTCCATATAGCTTCACATAGTTACTAATGTTGTTCTACATATTTGCTCCCTCTACTAGAGAACTTTGGATATCTAGTAAAGGGTCCTGCCATGTTGGTTTGAGTATGTGCTAGGAGCACAAATCCTTGGTGTCTGGGTTTTTAAGGTCCTTGCAATCCCAAGTTACTAATACTTCTAGGCCCACTACTATTAGATGTATTAAAGCTCGTCTTATATCTATCATGCATATTGTGTACTCGTATCACTTTAAGCAATTTAGTAACGATTTTATTAGGGCTATTGTAAAGCACCAGGGGAAGGTTGGGGTGAAAACTACTTGAAATTTGGGGATTCTACTGTTGGACTTCATCTGACATATCATCCTCTGTGAACAATCTCCTCATCACATTGCACATCTCATATTCCATCTCTTCCTCGTAAATGTTGTGATTTCTTCCTTCCAATATCCTCCCCACAACCAAGGAGGGAGGGTTCCTGTCATTCTCTTGGCTCCCATATGTCCTGCCGACATCCCCCTCTTGCTGTGTGTCCTTTTCCATCATTTTTCCCTCTTTCAGGCTCTCCGACACTGCTCCTACTCGGTGGGGTCCTATACATCTCTCCTTCAGCACCTGTACCACTCTTTCCTGCCACTATTTTTCTATCAGGGCTTTCCTTTACACCCTGATATCTCTAGCTCTTCGCGATCCTTCTATATCCATTCCTTTAGCATCATCTAAGTTCCCCAAATGGTAGAATTCTCCCCTTAGATCCTTCCCCCAGTACTAGTGTTTTACGCTACCATACTTACTCTACGTAAAGGTATCAACCCTTCCTCCACCATCAACATCTTAATCCAAAAGGGTACCTCTTTCACCAATTTCCCTCTCAACCTCGATCTGAACACCACATCTGCTTTCAACTAAGTCTGGTAGCTCTTTGTTGCGAACTCGAAAACGTACCCCTCTATGGTAGTCTATACCTAGAGATATACTTCCCTCGTCAGGTCACTATCCAACTATTAGAGCATCGCGAGGTTTGTGGGGACATAGCCGCAATGTCTTGGTGTAGGTCCTTCTGGTCGATTCTTCACTTTTAGTCTCCTTAGCTAGTTGTAAAATTATTTTGGAAATTTACACCAAAATAACTCATACTTATCACTCACAACCTCTGGGTACAATATTTCTTTTTTCACCTTAGCAGTAGACTGGCTTCGAAGGGTAGCCTTTTCTGACATGAAATGATCCACCTGATTATCCCAACAGTCCCATATCTCCTTCTTAAATATCCTTGGCACCATATTCCAAATCACTTCTTATGATTTAGGTCATGAAGATGGAACCATTTCTTGGCACAAAATTGTCATCAGGTAGAAGACCCTAGGTTCAGGCACAAGGGGCCAACAAGGATTTGCTGTAGTCTAGGCCAACCTCGGTGATCAGATGCTAAAAAAAATAGTCCAAATTTCAAAGTTGTTGGATTGGCGTGGAACTTGAATGACCACATAGTGATCGTCATCCTAAATCTGGTACAACTCATTTCACGTGAAACGGACTCTGCATGATTCCAGAAACAAGTTTTGTCCACTTTCTCAAACAGGCAAAATTAAAAAAAAATATAGCTGAGCCACTAGTCCATACTACTGACGTGGTGTTGATTAGGCAGGTGATTTGGACATTGACTTGGTCAAATAATTTCTCGGCTAATGAAATCGTGCCAAGTGGCACATTATTTCATGGTTATGATTGGTTGGAATGATGGCCTAACATGGGCTGACACGTGGCCCAACTAGAGGCCACCAAAATTGTTTTCATAGACCAGGCAGAGTAAGTGGGGGTCGAACCCCTGACCTCCCAACACTAATACAAAGCTTTCACCATCACACCATACATGTGGGTCTTAACCATATAATTCATGCCGAAAATCTAAAGTTCAATGCCGCATGGTTTGGGCGTGGGCACAGACTTAACCGCCCCCATCTCGTGTTCGTCCCTAAAAATTATGGCCACTATGGTTACCTCAAATCATAGACACTACTGGGGGGGGACATGGTTGCAGAGAGTACATTATGTGGGTAGGATACCTGAGTCCCTGACTCAGCTTTGATACCCCCGAAGGGATCCCCAATACACATAATACCCAATGGAGATGAAATCAAAGTTAGGCTACCTTCTCTCACATTCCAATGTTGTATTGCATTTAAATTATCTTTTACTAGAGTGGTCCCAGATAGTATGAGTGCAGCAGTATTTTCCCTCTTTTACAACACTAGTCTCAGTTTGACGATCTTGGGCAGTTAACTCACAACTTCCTAGCACAAGATCCTAGCCTAGACTAATATGTGTGTATACTCAATAAAGAGTTGCTAGTTTATTGTATTACGAGATAGATTTTAAATGTACTTTATTAATGTATTTGGAAGGGGTGTTGACGTATGGAGTTTTGTGGGACTCTGACACAAACCACGCAATTTTTTTTTTTCAATTCTAGTTCGATGAATGAGTTATTTCTAAAAGGATAGAATTATTTATACATCAATCAGCACCATGCATCTAGTGCAGTAAACACAAGCACAATTTGCAGACATGCAATGCTCTCTAACAACTAACCCAATATACAAATGTAGAATCTAACCAACTAAACAAAAAAAACTTTAAACAAATTTTTATTTTATTTTTATGAAAAACATAAGCACTTAAGCTATTTTCCTAAAAAATAAAAACATGCTCAGGAAACAGGCAACCAAACAAAAGTGCACAACTACAAATCCTTGAACAAACTATACGTAGCTTCCCCAACCCAGGAGTTCATAGAACTGGGTGTTGATCAAGATATGGTTGGATAACACACTTTAGGAGAGGGCATAGAGAGTTAGTTATAGGATTAATGCTCTATCTGCAAGCCAACATTGAACTATAACTCTTTGGTTGGACTAATGGGGTGAATTAGGGGGGAATAAGCTACAACATAAGTTTTTCAGGGTCAGAACAAAGGCTGAGCACAGTGAGGAGGGTGTTGTAGAGTCCTGAATGGCCAGAAAGGGAACTAAGAAGAATAGGAGGGCCTAGAAGAAAGAGAGATTTGGGAACTTGGTAGGAGAAAACCAGGAACTAAGTATAGTCCCCAGCAGAGTCACCAATTTTGTTATAGGGATTAATGCACAGGTGGTTGTGGACAGAATACCCTTAAGGATCTTCCTAGGATTCTTGTCAGACAAATCAAATTAACTGCAACTGGCACAGAGAAGCATATACATATCCATATTAATGCACGATATTCAAAGAAGAAGGGAAGAGATTACCTCAGATCTTGTTGCAATTTTGTTTGAGAACCCAATGTAGTAGAGTGGAATGTTGGCATTATGATTCTGGTTTGGCTCTATGGTTCAGGTGTTGTACTTGATGGCAACTGAATCAAGTGGCAAAACTCTGTTCAGGCTCTCAAAATGATGGAAAATAAGAGGTTCGCAGGTGCATCGTTCAAAAGGTGTGGACCCGCAGGTTCGCCGTTCAGGAAGTGTGGACATACCCGCAGGTTCTCCGTTCACAAGGTGCGGTCCCCCAGTTCACTCACTTCAATGCAGAGAAGCGAGCTCACGTGGGGTTTCTTATGTTTGGCCCTTGGTATTTAGCCCATCATTCATGATCCTATGGTTTTTACCCGTGGTATAGTGTTGTTGGGAAAAGTATCCAATTCGAAATGCCCCTATCCCACTCTAAGAGGTGATAGTGCCTTAGCAACAAAGGCACTATTCTTCTTTATGAAATGTAAGTGAGGAAGAAGGATCTAACTAACCTGTATCTTCCGCTAGTTTGTCGATCCAAATCACTCCTCTCTTCAGTAGCTCCCAGCTTCCTGCTCCTTCATCGGCCCAGCTTCACCGAATTCCTGCAAGTTCACAAGAGAGAGAAACTACACAAAGATACAGATATACATTCATAAAAAGCTCAAGATCAGATTAAGCTAAACATGTAAGCATAACAAAACATCATTGGTACACACATGTAGGAGAAACTCAAATAGTTTATTGATGAAATAAGAAAGTCCAAGAGGAGATACAACCAAGTGAGTTCCGATCCAGCATCTACCTCCCAGCAAAGGAATCCCTTCCTCTCCTCCAACAAAGCATAAATCACCCACAGTGCTAATTTCAATCTCAAACCAACAGCAATTCTCTGCAAAGTACAAAATTCCAGCCTCCTGAACCTCTGGGTGAGAGATCCATATATAGATGTAAGCAGAGAGGATGAGTCAGCTTATGTTTTGACTTGTGGCTTCTCTCTATCAGTTCTTGCTTCCACTTGGAGGTTGAGAACCTCTTACTCATCACTATTCGAATTCATTGAGGCAAGTGTCATTGGAGAAGATTCTGGAAGCTTCCAGGGTCTTTCCACCTCGTTGAATGAGCTTGCCATTTGTCATTTCCCGCTCAGCGCACCCTGGTAGTGCTTCCACCTGCGTTGCAGTGCACCTAGCCAGTGTAGTCTCTGCATTTCAACGCAGGTAGCTAGTGGAGCCTCTGAATTGATCATGAACTGACTATTTCTGAGTGGTTTTTGGTGGAGAACTTCTGGGAGAAGCTGTCATTGGTTGACCTTGTTCCTTTAGGAGCTGTAACAACATCTTTAGGGACTTTGGATCCCTTGAATTATGGACATTTCATGCTTATAGCTGTAAGGCACAAAAATGTCTATAACAGTTGCCCCCTAAAGTATGAGGCCGTTTATCGGGTGAAATGATTTATTAGGAGGATCTGAAGTTCATTCAATGTTGGGAGGAGACCTGTAATAAGATACAATACAATACATTATTTTTCATACTATTTTCATGATCTAGCTGAGGCGGGCATTCCCATGCTCAGCTTTATAAATTAATTTTTGTGTACATAGGACAGACAATTGTCTGATGATAGACTGATGATCCTGCTGAAATCGTCATCCTTTGGTAGGATGATTGTCTGTGCTGCAATAATGTACATGTCAATGTTTTTATTTTTCCTGAATATATATCGCAGCCCGGATGGATGAAACTAGATCTAGGGTCTTCAAACTCGTTCGATCTTCACTCTAAGTACAAGTCAATCCATGTGAGAGATGTTCTGAAGTCGAACATGGAAAGATATCACTTGATTACCGGTCAATGAGGTAAACCGTTAACAAGCACGAGAGGAATCACCAATAATGATAATGACCCTCAAGGTACTGCAGTACAATTCACGTGGTGTGAAAAAAGGACTTGGCGTCGAACACCACGCAAAATCTTTCGGTCGAAGGTCATTGATGTATACCTGTCACCGAAAGTGAGAAACTTGCCATTGAGGCATGCAAGCTTCAAAGTACTGAAGGGGTTTTTCCTAGATCAACTTCTTGGATAATGAGCTGATGTCGACAAGAAGCGATCCATCAAAGGAGGGCCTTGATGTATCCCACATCAGTGACACGGAACAGAGCAAATGATTTTGATGGAGGTGAAAACGATCTGATGATATATGGTTCAGGGTGGCGGTCATGAAAGAATGAAGGATAATGTATGGTAGTGGATGGGACACGGTTGACTTCTCTGGATGACTTCTCTTGAACATATCAGCGACACTTGTGTGATGGATTGCTAGCATTTACCCCAAAGGTGGATGGTATGGCGAGACCATGGCGATGTGACCGGTGAATGAAACAACCCAACCCGACTCAGGCACGGAGTGGAAGTGTCATGGTCAAGAGCGACTTGCTACCAATAAAGTTCTTTGAGTTTCTTCCCAATTTTTCCCTAGTCATTGCTGACCAGTACCTCTTTATTTTTGTCAAGCTTGAGGAGGATAACATATGCTTGTTCTATAATTTGCCCTTTGGGCAAACCCATCGCTATGTTTTAACGAGCCTAGCGATAGTGAAACTCGTTCTCGTCTAAAGACAAGTTTGTCGCTATTTAATGCTTTTAACCAGTCTAACGACAAAGATAACTTGGTCCTTTTCATTTTTAGAGAGTATAAAAAGGTACGTAAAGTCAACTCCGAAAGTCCTTTTTCGTCATCTAATCCCTTAAGTCCGAAAAAGTATAAAACAATGCAGAAGGGATGAGTTTTCGATAGTTTTAACGAGCCGAACAAAACAAGCGCTCGATCTTTTTGTGCAATAATCCCTCAGGTCCAAAAAGATTAAATTCTAGAGGAGGGATAGCACTTCCGGTCGCTTTAACGAGCTGGAAGGCCAAAACTCGGCAATCTTTTCATATTTTATGAGTCAGATGAAAAGAGCTTAAAGAAGACTCGTCTTTTGAGGAACGAGTGATGAAACGGGTTAGCAGCTGATTCCAAGTAAGGGTTGGAATTTTCCAAGCACGGCAGTGTCACAAGGATGGCTAGTGAAATCACTCTTCGCAGCTGTTCCTCAAAATGGGTAAACAATCATATGGAGGTGAATGATCGGCCAATGGAAAAGTGGAGGTGATAGTGCAAACACGACCAAGGCTTTAATGGCTGATAATGTTACATTCACGGTGGTTATTTACCGGAAGATAGTTCATTTTTTAACGAGCTTAAACGCGGAAAAACACTGCTCAGTCTTATGTTTATTTTTTAACGAGCATGAACTATGTGCTAAAACTGCTCGATCTTATGTTTATTTTTTAACGAGCATGAACTATGTGCTAAAACTGCTCGATAACATGGTCTAGTTTTGATTTTTTACCATAAATAGCTTCGCCTTTTCAAAGATAGTGCTGTACCCTCAATTGCTGCATCAAACTAGTTAGAAATGAATAACATTTTCTTGAAAATGAGATTAAAACACTAATATTTCACTTTGAACTACGTAAAAAGCTATTAAAAAGTGTTTTTACCTCTCATTTTACCATTTCATTTGAACTTGGTTTGTTGGAGCTTTGGAGGTGCCTCTTCCCCTTGATTTTCATCAGCTGATTTCGGGAGATTCTGTGGACGATTCTCGGCGCCGTCTGGAATAGGTAGGAGTTAAACCTGAGCTCTTTCATTTCATGGTTTCCTTTCTTCATTCTGTGCTTGATTTCCTGTTTTTCTGAGCCCTTGGGGTTTGATGGGGTCGCTCTGCCATCAGCGCACCTTGTGCACTCAAAATCTGCGCTGAATGTCAAGTACTTCTTCAGATGAAAAGTCAGTTGACCAAGGTAAAGGATGGGAGACTGAAGAACTTTGGGTTTGGTTCTATTTTGACCACCTTTGCTTTGGAGAAGATACCACTGTTGCAGCCACAGCACATTGCACTCGACTTGCCTTCTCCTACTGAAGCACACATGCAGAGATGGGTTGACCACATGTCTAGGCATGCTGGTCAATCTCAGATTTCTTTTTCTGATACCTTCTTCAGGTGGTTTGAGCATCAGGAGATGGTGTATTCTGAGTATCCATATGTCGGCATGGACTTCCGGGGTGATCCGGATTTAGTCCTGCTGGACGGCAAGCAGTGGGGCGCTATTGGTAAAATCTTCGACCATATCACTATTTACTGTTTTTATTCATAATGTCCTTGTGCTTTATTCTATCAAGACTTTAATCAAACTCATGTGTGCATGCAGATGTTTGTCCTGTTCGTCCAGTAGTTCGCCCGAGAGCACCAGCCACTGCCCCAGCAGGGGAGGCTGCCGGGAGGGTTATTCTTCGTGACCTTGACGTGGCGGAAACCCTCACAACTGTGCAGGAGCAGGTTGAGAGCCTTACCCTCGGCATTCCAGACGTGAGGATCGACGAGTTACCTTTACAATTGCAGCGGCATACTACTGGTGTGCCTAGACGATGGACTCATCTCTTACGCATGATCGCACAGGCCGTGACGTGCTATCATGAGCATCACTAGACTAGGGTGCCCCCTAGCATTTTGAGTTTTTGGGTCATGTGACCGATTTTTTCTTGGTTACAAAACATTATATGTAAAACATAAACAGCTTATATATATATATATACATTTTGATTTTCGGGGTTTTATTCTGGTTGAGTTATGTGATCCACATGTACAACATTGATGATGTGTTTCTTTTTCAAATGTCGCAAATGTCTATCTAACACATAGTTTGCTAATGAGTGGGTTAATGTGTTTAAGTTTCTGGAAATATGCTGGTATTGAATTAAATCAAACTGTCTTTCCAAAATCTTAACCCTTAGAAACATGCGATAAATGGCTGGATTTCGGACGGAATATATACCATTGAGTTGTAGTATTACGAGTTGTGAGTCTAGCCTGACGATTAGTTGGCGTATACCATGGGTGATGGCATCAGAGAGCAGTTCTATCAACACGCTATACTCAGTGATGTTATTCGTTGATTGCCCAATACATACACCTCTGAAACTTACTAACTCACCACTTGGATAAAAAATGGCCAAGGCTGCGGAGGACAGGTTCCGCGAACTATGACTCGCTCCGTCGGCATATCCAACACATGTCTCCAAAAGGTTTGACATCTGCAATAAATGTAAAAAGATGGATTACTCGACCAAAACAAACACTTTAGCGAAAACAAAATATAACAAAAGCATACTGGTTACTATTTAAGCATAGTAACGCTTGAGGTACAACCCATTACGGGGTTGCGCCAGTGGAATTCCGTCATAATCCATTAACTCATAGGCTCCTTTTGCTAACACTCGTTTAACAATATAGGGGTCCATCCATAAAGAATTAAATTTACCTGCTCCCAATTTACCGGATTCTTGGTCGTAAAGCAAGACCAAGTCACCTTCTGAGAAGACACGGGGTTTGAAATTTTTGTCGAACTGCGCCTTGACTCGTTTCTTATGGGCTTCGTTAGCCAACGCGGCATCACGACAGGTTTCATCCAATTGGATTAATTCCAAGAAACAGGCCTCTTCTTCTGAAGTTCTGGGGAGGAGATCAATTGCGAGTTTAAGAGACGAGATTTCACACTGGACTGGTAAGACTGCTTCCAGGCCATATACCAGTTGGAAAGGTGTGAACCCGGTCGCATTCCTTACTGATGTTCGGTAGGCCCACAAGGCTGAGTATAGGATTAGGTGCCACCTTCTTTTGTGAACCCCGATCATCCTTTGCAACATACGCTTCAGGACCTTGTTGATCGCTTCAACTTGTCCGTTGGCTTGCGGGTAATACGGGGTAGAGCTGTCGTGAGATAGCCCTAGCTTGGCAACCATCATGTGATTGCGAAAATGTGATCCATGATCCGTAACTATAGCCTGTGGTACGCCGAATCTGGCGACTACATGATTGAAAAAGAAAAGGGCAGATGTTTCACCAGTGTTATCTAATGTAGGCATCGCCTCGGCCCATTTGGTAAAATAGTCAACGGCGAATATAATATACCCATGACCCCCGGTCGAGGTGGGGTTACATGTCATGAAATCGATGCCCCATTTGGCGAAAGGCCCGACAACAACTATTGGCTGTAAAGGTGCGGGTGGTCTTCTGGTTTTGCTATCAAAAATTTGACAAGCATGGCAACTTCTGACTGCGGTTATGCAATCTTTGAACATGGTTGGCCAGAAGTATCCTGCTCGTAAGATTTTTTGTGTTGTAGCATATCCAGATTGATGCCCCCCCGCATGCGCCTGAATGACACTCATTCAGGGCTTTTTCGGCCTCCTCATGGGTGAGGCACCTTCTCAGAACTGTATCGATACCACGACGGTAAAGCGTATCACCGACGATCATGTAGTCTTTTGCTTGGTATTGTATACGTTTCTGTTATGAGTGAGAGGTGTTAGGCCTAAACTTTTGGGTTTGGAGATAAATTATTATATCTCCATACCACTCATTGCTTGTAGATATCAGAAATAAATTCTCGTCCACGATTGATTCTTCGGATGTTTCATCGTTGGACGACGATGGGAGATCGCACAATAATTCTGCGAAAACTAGAGATTTCTTTGATTTGGATTTTACAAATTCCAGATCAAACTCTTGAAGGATTGCTATCCATTTTGAATATTTGCTCCCCAGAAACTGTCGCGACAATATATAAGTCATGGGTTTGCAATCTGACAGAATGGTAGTTTTCCGAAAGAGGACATAGTGTCGAAACCTTTGTATCGCTTGAACAGCTGCAAGCGCTAGTTTTTCAACATAAGAATATTTACTTTCTGTATCATTTAAGTTTCTACTTAAATAATATATAGGGTGTTCAATTCCATCGATTTCTTGAACTAAAACCATTGCGATGGTTGTATCTGATGCAGCCAGATACAGGTTAAAGTCTCTTTGATAATCGGGTGCGTACATTAATGATGCTTTTATTAAGGAATCCTTTAAAGCATCAAAGGAAGCTTGCGCAACCTGATCCCAGATGAAGGGTACCTCCTTTTTCAAAAGACGTGTATAACCTTTAGCAAGTTCGGCGTAATTTGGAATGAACCTCCTTAGAAAGTTTGCTTTCCCTTGGAGTTTCTGAATCTGAAGCAAATTTGAAGGTGGAGGCAAATTGATGATTTCCTAGACCTTGCAAGGGTCGAGACGAATCCCATCCTTGGAGACTATAAAGCCAAGTAAACGACCAAAACTAACGCAAAATACACATTTGTGCGGATTGAGTCGTATCTTGTAGTGTCAGAAATGTAGAAATATCGCTCTTAAATGCTGCGGATGATCAGTCCGCTTTCGCGAATGAGCCGGAAGGTCGTCGAGGTATGGTTGAACGATGTTCTTGATGTCATGGAAGGCATAATTCATTGCCCTCTGAAACGTCGCCCCTGCATTCTTTAAACCAAAGGGTAATTTTTGATATGCGAATGTGCCCCACAGACAAATGAATGCAGTCTTTGACTGGTCCTGTGGGCGGATATTTATTTGATTATACCCGGAAAATCCATCAATGAATGAAAAGATTTCACATCCGGCACATTCATCAATTATCTGGTCGATGAAGGGTGTAGGGTAGTTGTCTTTTGGACAAGCTTGGTTTACATCCCTATAATCGACACACACTCTAATTGTCCCTTGTTTCTTCATAACAGGGACAATATTCGATACCCAATCGGTTAAAGGAACCGGGTAGATGAAACCAGCATGGAGAAGTTTTTCAACTTCTGCCTTAATGGCAGCGGCTTTCTTGGGGTGCACCTGCCTGAGCCGTTGTTCTACCGGTTTGACATCTGGATACATCTTAATTTCGTGTTCAACGATACTTGAGTCGATGCCTGGCATTTCATCATATGACCAAGCAAAGACATCTCTAAACTCGCGAAAAAGAGCGTTATATATTTCCAGTTCTGAAGGAGAACAACCTTTGCCGACATAAATATTCTCTACAACATTTGTTTTAGTCGAGATATTTATGGCTATAGTCTCTTCAATATTGGATACGTTTCACTCGGAATCCACCGTATTTACAGTATTTGAAAGGAATTCAAAAACTGAAGGATGATAAAGGTCATTTGGAGTATCTTCTTCATAATCAGGAAGAAGGGAACGATGGTGGCGATCATTCCATGGGGCCCCTTCAATCAACATTGATTGTAGGATCCCTTCGTCGGTTCCATGCACTCGCGACCAAGGATCTAACAAGGTACCATATTCTCTAGACGTATCTACCCAAACGCTTGATGAGCGTTGATTTGGGTTTGCCTCCCATGCCAGAAACATTGATTGTTACAATATTTCTATTGGGCTTGGGGGCAAAACCATTGCATGATCCATGTTGATATCGTCTTCTGAGATCTTCGTGGAAGATATCATATTGTAGGTACCTATCGATGCTACTTCCTCAAAGTCGATGGGAGGTGGAAGAGCAAAATTTCCCATTAGTATAGGATCTTTTAGTAGGCCTACTCCGATATTCTGAAGTGAATGGGGGCTTCCATGGATCATGGGAATGCTTCCTGTAACTTGTGAACCATTAGGGAGGAAGTTTTCTTGGTCGACGATCGTAATTCCCCCTTGAAAAGGGAATGCAATCTTTCTAAAATAGGTCGACACAACAGCGGCCATGGCATAGATCCATGGTCTTCCTAGTAGGATGTTGTAATCAAGATTCCCATCGATGACTTCAACATCTATTTCTAATATTTTTCCCCCTAGTTCAACCTTCAAGTTATTTAGGATACCATACAGGGTATATGTCCTTCCGTCGAATGCTTTTAATGTTGTCGAGGATCGCGACAAGGTTGGAGATCCTAAAGTTTTCCAGCAACTCATCGACATAATACATGTAGATGCCCCCCTCATCAATAATTGTTCGGTGAATAGTTTTGTTGAGGGCTTTCACTTGGATAAGGAAAGTTAGTTGAGCTGGTAACTGAGGATCATATCCTTTGTGGTCAAAGGATACAAGATTGGAATCCTTAGGATCAACCCCACCAATGGCTGATAACAAAGCCTGCCTTTGGGATGGGCAATTTTGTAGTACTTCAAGAGTCGACATAGCGGATGGCGATTGGGCCAAATCTTCCACTATGTTATAATGCTGCGATGCTCTGGCACGAGGATTAAATGTCGATTTGTGTACTACCCCCTTTGTCAGTTTTATTGTTAATTCAGGAATGATGGGTGGTACAACTTCTGTCGAAGTTGTTGTCGAACTGCTTGGTTGATCTTTTTCCTTACCGTTTGACAGCTGCGGATTCCCGTAATCTTTGTTCCTTGTTGAAATCAAAGCATCATTTTGTTGCTTGGAAATCGACAACATAAGCACTTGCGACGAGGAAGCATTTCCACTATCAACCAGATTTTGTCCTAGATTTGGAAACGGATCAGTTAACACAGCTGAGGTTTGCGAACTCTTGAAGAACCTTTTAAGCTCAGCTTTGTATGGACATTATTTCGTCCAATGATCCTCATCACATATCTGACACCCTGAGGGGGGAGGTTTCCTATTTCCAGGAGGGTTTGAAGAAGATTTTTCAGGGGATGATTCACCCTGTTTCTTCTTATTCCCTTTTCTTTGCTTTTTCTTGCTTCCTTGTTGTTTGGTTTCTTTGCCCTTATCTGCTGATACGGAATTTACTTCCGAAGCAAGAATTTTGTCTTTTGCATTTTTATCCGAAATCTTACGGGCCTTCTTGGAGTTGGCCTTTGTCGATTTCGCGTTTGTCGTGCCCATCACGCCATCACCGGCATGAGAGTCATTGTTTGATTTAGGAGGAGGAGGAATTGAGAATTCTGGTCTAGGGGCATCAGGTATTTTGTCGTAGAGCGTGCCAGATTGAGTATAGACTAAGTCTAGATATTGCGCACGAGCGATAACTTGCTCTTCCGTTACGACTCCCCCCTTTGCCACATCTTCTGTTATAGCAGGAAGTAACGACTTGATAAACCATTCAGCTAATAGCTGATCGGGAACGTACATTTTTACCATCCTACGACGACGTCACCACTCATGTATATGATCAGATATGTGAGTGGCCATTGTCTGTTTGAAGTTGGTTAAGATTTCCGTTCCCGTTTCATACCTTATCGGTAATTGAAAATGGGTTAAGAAAGTCGTGGCTAAGGTGCTGAAATTGTCGAACGAAGCTCTAGGCAATTCAATATACCATTTTGCCGCTGGACCTGTTAACGTCCTCTGAAAAAGGCGAAGCCTTATCGAATCATCGTTTAGGGTGTTTGATGAACACCATAGATGAAATTTCTTCACGTGATTCGATGGGTCCTCTCCTGGATTTCCATTAAATTTAGGAATATCTTAAGGAAGTTTGTGAGGAATCGCTGGCCACCAAGGGGCGTAAGCAATTGGATCGTTTGTTAACTGGTGTAAATCGGGTAACTCTAAAGTTGCCACGAATGGTAACTGTTGATTCAGGTTAGGTGAAGCATACCCAGGATACGATGGAATTACCTGAGCAGTTGGCCTTTGCATACCAGCATAATGTAATTGATGCTGGTATGACTGATACGGTTGGTGGACATGACCACCGTAAAGTGGTTGATTTTGACCGTTTTGAATGTACGGTTGTCCACTGTTCGCAAAGATCTGCTGCTCAGAACCTTGGTATACTTGTTGGAATTGTGGTTGTTGATATTGCACCAGCCACGGTTGCGAAACCATGTTATTTTGCGCTATACTAACCGTTGGACCAAGGTGTGGGGTAATTGTACCCGTTTGGACCTGTGTCGCCCCACCAGTTGGCGATTGTGGTTGAGTCACAGGGTCAAGGGGCTGTTGCATTACAACCTGAGAAATCTGAGGTTGACATACAACAGGCAACGTTTGAACTTGTGACACTGTTACAATAGCTGGTGTTGTAGGAATGTTCGACATAGGTACACATTGTTGCATAGAATACACAACCCTTGGTTGTTGGGGTAGTATAAGTACCCAACCACTTGATGTAACTCCAGTATAACCTGAATACTGTTGTGAACTCCCGTATGGATATCCTCTCGGCGGGGGTAATGAAAGGGCATACTGCCCCCCATATGGTGGCAATCCGGAACTCAAGGAGATTGTCTGCCCTTGGGGACTGGATTGCCCAAATTGACCTCCAAATGGATCAATTTGGCGAGTCCCAACATAAGAGTTGCCGGATATTATTCCGGAGGAACAAACAGGAACGGACCACACTGTCGAAATAGTCCCTGGGTGGACTCCTTCTAGCGGTTGTGAGCTAGTCGGGACAGATGGTATGCCGGCAAACATTGTCGGAGTGACTGCAGGGAGTTCTGCTGTCGCTGTGTCATTTGACACAGCCCTAGATGTTGACGGTTGTTCAGACATTTTGAGTCTATCCAAAAGATTACCTAGCGATTCTACAGGAACTTCCACTGGTGGTAGACTAACTTCTGATGTCGAAGGAAATAGAGTGACCCCGACTCCAAAATGTGTTGGAGTACTTGCTTGCGGATCTTCTACAATTTCCTCTATCGCAATCAAACCAGGTGGAAGGGAAGATCGTCAGGTCCGTAAAATATTTCTGGTGCCGAAGAAGGGGTTGAATCAACAGCGATAGATGTTTGAGGAACAAGACTCTCTGAACCGGTTACAGATGGAACTGGTTCAGTAACACAAGTGTTTGGTCTCAAACTAGGATCAGTATCACTGTCCCTCTGTGGCTGTTGAACTTCTTCTGTAGAGGCAGGGTTTCCAGAAATGTTTGGAGTAATCGGAATCTTAGATGTTGTTGGAACACTTGTTCTAACTTTTATAGGAGATTTCGAACCGGTTAAACGAGTTCACTTCGTCCGTACAGTTTTCGATTCCGGAGACAAAGACAGTTGACTCGTAAGCCTCCGCGAACGACGGGGTTTCAATTGACTTTATTCCACGATTGCGGATTACTCGATCAACCAAAATACAAAAGGGGAAAGTGTGTTTCCGAATTAAATGAATTTTAGACGCTTTAGACACAACTTGCTTTTTCGATTTTAAAGAGTCGAGAAAAAGCTAAAGATGACTCTAGTCTCCTTCGATGTTTTAACGAGCCCGAAGTGACAAATGATCGGATGGAATTTTTCCGTTATAGAGTCTGAAAAAGGCCAAAAGGAACTGCTCTGGAGTTCTAGGTAGAGGGTGTGCCAAACTTTTCGCAAAACCGCAGAATACTTTTTAAGGTACGGGCGGTCAATCTTCCCGAATGCTGTGTTCAGTGCATTGCGATCAGTAGGGCGGCCGACGCAGTTTCCTATGGATAAAGATTTTATTCCTATAGGGGTCTCCCAATATATACTCGACGGTACGTGGGAGCACAATCCGTACTGGCGCTATCGTCTCTTAGGAGGAATCACCCAACCATCAGCGAGATCGACAGTCACCAGGTTTTACGACGCCGGAACACGTCTCTAGCCTAGACCTCTATGTTGTGCGTTAAGTTACAAAGCGTTGTTAAGTTCATTCAATTTATTTTAGGTTGATCTTTCTTAGAAGTTTTCCTTTTTGGATCACCACGAGATGTATGATACAATTCCTAAATGCAGTCTAAAGATGATAAGCAAGCTTTTATATCTTTTCAACAATGAAAATCCTAGCTACAAGGGGAAAAGGAAGACATAAACTTTTCTCAAAGAGCATAGAGCACACCGTAATGCACTTTTCCCTAAATCAAAGCATGCAAACTATCAAAATGCAAATGCACAAATGCATGTATTTTTTTTTCGCTTTCTTAATATTGATGCCTAAAAAGAAAGCTGTTGTACAAATTTGAATTTGATTTCAAGTGAAAACATAAACAAGTTCCTTTTTCAAAATCAAAAGGACGATTACGACACTTTATGATTTACTTGTTTCGACACTATAAATGCATAAATTCAAACCAAACGACAAAATTAAAAGCTCAATCAACTGTGAACAACAAACAAACTCACTCCTAAGATCAAAACGACACTTATGACAGGTCTAGATCTAAGGGCGACAGTATGACTAGTTTACTTTTGTAATGGGAAACTGCAAATGATGTAACAAATACACAAAGAACAAATACAGTTTATTTATACAACAGAGGCAGAATTGAGGCAAAGAAAAGGGGTTTCAGATAGGTACACTGACTGATAACAGGCTGCAAAAATCAAAGATGAAACTGAGCAAAAGGAAGCAGGGAACCACAGCTGCACAAGCAAACGCTGATTAGCGCACCCTCAGAACAGAGAAACTGAACTTCAGCACAGGTAGCCTTCACAGGACCTGCGTTGAAATGCAGAACCTCTTCACAGAGTCTGCGCTGAAGCAGAAACGAGAGTTGTTTCTGGGTTCTGGGTTACGGTTTGCAGTTAAATATACAGTTTTTGGCCGGACCAAAGCTATCAATTAGGTACAATTAGGAGGATGATTTAAAGGAGGACTAAGATCTATCACAAAGGGCTATTAGAGCACCTGTGGATCAGTTTGTTCAGATCATAAAAACATGCCCAGTGAGTGGACCAGAGCAGCAGATCTCTACTTTGCATTTGAAAATGGCAACTGCATTTCGATTCAGCACTCCTGAGTTTATGAGAAGAACAACAATAGAAACACAAATAAACTAACAAGATACTTTCCCCAGTGGAGTCGCCAATTTGTTGTTGGGAAAAGTATCCAATTCGGAATGCCCCTATCCCACTCTAAGAGGTGATAGTTCCTTAGCAACAAACAGGTAAACTTATTCGGGTATTATTCTTTATGAAATGTAAGTGAGGAAGAAGGATCTAACTAACCTGTATCTTCCGCTAGTTTGTCGATCCAAATCACTCCTCTCTTCAGTAGCTCCCAGCTTCTTGCTCCTTCACCGGCCCAGCTTCACCGAATTCCTGCAAGATCACAAGAGAGAGAAACTACACAAAGATACAGATATACATTCGTAAAAAGCTCAAGATCAGATTAAGCTAAACATTTAAGCATAACAAAACATCATTGGTACACACATGTAGGAGAAACTCAAATAGTTTATTGATGAAATAAGAAAGTCCAAGAGGAGATACAACCAAGTGAGTTCCGATCCAGCATCTACCTCCCAGCAAAGGAATCCCTTCCTCTCCTCCAACAAAGCATAAATCACCCACAGTGCTAATTTCAATCTCAAACCAACAGCAATTCTCTGCAAAGTACAAAATTCCAGCCTCCTGAACCTCTGGGTGAGAGATCCATATATAGATGTAAGCAGAGAGGATGAGTCAGCTTATGTTTTGACTTGTGGCTTCTCTCTGTCAATTCTTGCTTCCACTTGGAGGTTGAGAACCTCTTACTCATCACTAGTCGAATTCATTGAGGCAAGTGTCATTGGAGAAGATTCTGGAAGCTTTTAGGGTCTTTCCACCTCGTTGAATGAGCTTGCCATTTGTCATTTCCCCCTCAGCGCACCCTGGTAGTGCTTCCACCTACGTTGCAGTGAACCTAGCCAGTGTAGTCTCTGCATTTCAACATAGGCATCTAGTGGAGCCTCTGAATTGATCCTGAACTGACTATTTCTGAGTGGTTTTTGGTGGAGAACTTCTGGGAGAAGCTGTCATTGGTTGACCTTGTTCCTTTAGGAGTTGTAACAACATCTTTAGGGACTTTGGATCCCTTGAATTATGGAGTTTTCATGCTTATAGCTGTAAGGCACAAAAATGTCTATAACATATAGGATCTAAATTGTTAAACCCCGGTTTGGATCCCTTGTATTGGTGTTTGATGGTTTTGTCCCATGATGTGAATAAGGGATTGACTATAAAAACGGGAAGGAGATCACTTGGCTAGACACTTGTGAAATTTGAATATCTTAAGATCTGAAAGTTTGGGTGATTGGTTTTAAAAGCTAGATCTAAATCAATGAGAAAATTTAAGGTGAATCTTTTGATAAATCGTGATCTCTCAGGCGCATGATTAGATCTGTGGATCGGACTGAGTGTGGCACAATTGGAGGACTGTTAATTTAGCGCTAATCAGAGGTTCGTAGGCGATCCACGACGAAAGTGCGGGGGTACGCAGTGCAACAGAAGACACAGTGCGGGGGTATGCAGCACAACAGAAGGCGCAGTGCGAGGTACGCAGAACAGAAGAAAGCACGGTGCGGAGATACGTAGAGGCACATAAGGAACAGTGCGGAGGTACACAGTCTGACAGACAGTGTAGTGCGTATTTGAGTTGAGGTACGTAGTTCATCAGAAGGAGAAAGTGCGGTGGTACGCAGAGCAGCAGAAGGATACGATGTGGATCTGCATAGTTCAGGCACAGAAAGAATGCAGATATCTGCAGGTTTATATCAGTGAAGTTGCGGACCTGTCTTGAAACATTTGTTGGCTGTCTTTTATCTTTTGCTGCAGAGTTCTGGGTTTAGATTTCTGGTATTACTTTTATGTTTACAGCATTTTGAGAAGTTGGGTGATTCATTGGTTGATTTTATCAGGAGATTGGGTGATTTGCATGTACTTGATGATTATTTGATCTTCTTGGATCCAGTCTGAAAATTAATGAAACGTGGTCCTTAAAGAAGTAGAAGAGCAAAGGGGGTTGTAGCTCCCTTCCAGGAGAGACTGGAAAATGAGAGAGTTGTAGCTCTCTGCAGGTTGCAGCTTGCGTACTGGTAAAGGACTGCACCAGTACAAAATCCTTGTAAAAGAAGTTTCTAATTGAAAGAAGATAGAGACATATTGCAGCAGGTGGTTTTCAACCACATTGGGTTTCCACCTTATATCTGGTGTTCTTTGGTGTGCTTATCTATTTTTCTTGTTCTTGTTCATTATTATATGGCACTAACATACAAATTAATGATCAATATCTGAAGAATAAATTAAAGTATAAATCTGGAAGGCATATTGAAAATAATTCGATAATACTGATTCACCCCCCCCCCCCCCCCCCCCCCCCCCTCAATATTATTTCCAACAATTGGTATCAGAGCCAAATTCTTCAAAAGAAGCTTGATCGCTTGAAGAAAGATCTTGCATCATGAGCAACTATGAGAGAGAAGCATCAATCAGGCCACTGATTTTTGATGGGACAAACTTCGTTTATTGGAAGGTAAGAGTTACTGCCTATCTTCAATCTCTTGGTACAGAAGTCTGGGATATCATAGATACAGGGTATACTTTTCCATCAGCAACTCCTACAGATCCGGCTGAGAAGAAGAAATATGAAACAAATGCAAAGGCGGTCAATACTCTATTGGGATGCCTATCTTAATCAGAATTTGTCAAGGTAATGTAGTTTAAATATGCAAAAGAGATATGGGACAAGATTGTTCTGACTATGAAGGATATGATCAGGTAAAAAGAGCAAAATTTCAAACCCTCAGGATTCATTATGAAAATCTCAGGATGTATAATGATGAAAGTGTGGCTAACTATTTTCTTTGTGTAGATGAGATTGTTAATTGTATGAAAAATTTGGGTGAAGAAATAAAAGAGGCTGTTGTGGTTGAAAAAGTTCTAAGATCTTTGTCCCCTAGGTTTGAATCTAAAGTTTCTGCTATAGAAGAAAAGGAGAATCTACAAAACCTTAAAACGTCACAGCTACACGGAATTCTAACTGCTTATGAAATGAGGAAAGGAGGTCCATCAGACAGGAGAGAATCTGCCTTCAAGGCTTCAGGCAAAGGCGAGTACTACGAGTCAGGAGAAAAAGAAGAATCAAATTTTGTCAGAAATCTTCAACGGGGTATTGAACAGTTCCGAGGTAAGTTACCTTTCAAATGCTTTTCTTGTGGAAGAGTCAGTCACTATGCTGCCAAATGTCCTCACAAGGATAAGATTGACAAAGGGAAGGAACCTGTTAGATGGAACAAGAAACAAAATGCAACTAAGAAAAGTTACTACACTCACGAAGACAGTGATGGCCTATCAAATAGTGACGAAGATGAACGAGGTAATGGTTATAAACTTTTAATGGCTTTTGAAGATGATGATTACATGGATGCTATAGATGTGGATGACTTTTATGAGGAAATTTCTAGATTCAAGACATGTTTAGAAGAAAAGAATGTGATCATTGATACTCTGCAATTTCAACTTGATGAAAAAGAAAAATCTCTTGAAAAGTTAGAATGTGAAATTGTTGGCCTTATAAAATAAATTGAGAAAACAAAGGTTCTTAATCTTAAGTTTGTTAAAGGATCTTAAACTCTGGATGAGATTATCAATGTACAACGTTCTCCTCTAATTAAGACAGGTCTGGGTTATAATGGAGAAACATCTCAAGCATCCACCTCAAAGAGTTATCTTGATGCAGCAAGGAGGAATGAGCAAAAGCCCAATGGAGATCATCAGGTAAAGCAGGGATGAATTACATCAAGAAAAAACAGAGACTACCAGGTAAACCAGGGGCAATCCATCTTAAAGGTGAACAAAAGCTACAACCAGCCACAGGTAAAAACTTCTCAATTTGCTTCAAGAATGGATGATAGTAGAAATTACAATCATTTGGCTGGTAGATTTGATAATCGCAGAGGTTTCTTCAATGGCCAATGTTTCTCTTGCCATAACTTTGGTCACAAAGTAGCTCAATGTGTTGCCTATAAGACAATCATGACTAGAGAAGATCAAAAACAAAGAAGTATGATCAGGATTACAAAAAGGACCTATAACAACTTTTCGGCCCTTGAAAATGAAATTGAATGTTCTATTTGTAATAACTTCGGTCATGAATATTCTAAATGCAGGAGCAGGTTTTGGCAGACAAAGGAACAAGCCTCAATCACCCGAACATGGAGAATAAAGGAACCACAACCAGAAAGATGTGGGATAGCTTTTTATGCAGAAGGACAGGAAAATCTATGGTACATCGACAACGGATGTTCGAAGCATATGGCAGGTGATAAAGAAAAACTTGAATCATATACTGCTTTAGAAAAGGGTAAGAAAGTCTCTTTTGGAAATGATACCCTTGCAGCCATAAAAGGAAAAGGCACTACTCATTTGAAAGAAAAGGTCAAAGCTGGAAAAGTTTTGTATGTTGATGGCTTGAAACATAATCTACTGAGTGTCAGTCAGATGTGCGATCAAGGAACCGAGGTAATATTTCGATCAAATGGATGTAGCGTTCGTGATATTGATACAGGAAAAACAGTGATCAAAGGCAGAAGAACTCCAAATAATCTATACATATTTGAAGAAGGACAACAACAATGCTCTCTGAGCAAGGATGATGAACATTGGTTATGGCACCAAAGGTTGGGGCATCTAAGCTTTTCACAAATAAGGAAAGCATGCAAATACTAGGCAGTTCGTGGTCTTCCAGATATCAAAATTCCAGACAATACCATATGTAAATCATGTCAGTTTGGTAAGCAAACCAGAACTAACTTCCCTGAGAAGGAAGGATCAGCTAGCAAGCCTCTTGAACTAGTCCATACAGATGTATGTGGTCCATTTAGGACAAGGTCACCTCGAGGAGAAGAATACTTTATATTATTCATTGACGACTTCTCTAGGATGGTTTGGTTGGGACTTATGAAACACAAGGACTAAGAATTTGAAAAATTCAAATCTTTCAAAACCTTGGTTGAAAACGAATTAGATCAAAAAATTAAGTGCCTCAGGTCCGACAGAGGTGGGGAGTTTACCTCAAATGAATTTTTCGATTTCTGTGAAGAAAATGGAATGAGAAGGGAATTCTCTACAGTTAGGACTCCTCAGCAAAATGGAGTGGTGGAAACGATGAATAGAACGGTCCAACAAATGGCTCGTGCTATGCTTGATGAGTCTGGGACTCCCGCAACCTTCTGTGGTGAAGCTGCATTTGCTGCAGTTGTTATTATCAAGAAAACAAATGTCCGAGTGAACAGCACTCAAACTCCTCATGAGCTCTGGTATGGTGAGACTCCTTCGGTAAAGCATTTCAAAATTTTTGGGAGCAAATGCTATATCAAGAACACTGATGAATAGCTTGGCAAACTTGAACCTAGAGCAGATGAAGGCATTCTCCTTGGTTATTCTCACCATAGCAAAGCATATAAGTGTTACAATAAAATACTTGGAAGAATTGTTGACAGCATTGATGTAGTGGTTGACGAAAAAGGATACATCCCTAGGCAAGTAAATCATGAAAATATCGAAGAGGATGAATACTACTCTCCAAATCAGACAAATGATGAAGAAGAACCTGAAGAGGCACCTGAGGAGCAAATAAGGATATAAGAGAAGACTCCATCCAGGTAAGTTCAAAAGAATCATCCAGAATCTCAGATTTTGGGGCAAAAAGAAGCAGGTGTACAAAAAAGAAGAAAAACTGCAGAAGCCTCAAGCTATTTGGCATTTCTCTCCTCCACTGAACCACAAAATGTAAGAGAGGCATGAAAAGATGAATGCTGGGTCAAGGAAATGGGTGAAGAACTTGAGCAGATCGAAAAGAACAACACTTGGGAGTTTGTTCCTAGACCAAAAGATAAGAATGACATAGGGACAAAATGGATCTTCAAAAATAAGTTGAATGAAAATGGAGAAGTAATTAGAAACAAGGCCAAACTTGTGTGTAAAGGGTATGCTCAACAAGAAGGAATAGACTTCGAAGAAACTTTTGCCCCCATTGCTAGACTTCAGGCCATCTGAATGTTCCTTGCTCTCTCCAGCTTTCAGAAGTTCAAAGTTTTTCAAATGGACGTGAAATCAGCCTTTCTGAATGGGGACTTAGAAGAAGAAGTGTACATTGAGAAACCAGATGGTTTCATCCTTGGGAATGATCCAAATCTTGTATGCAGACTAAAGAAGGCTCTCTATGGTCTTAAACAAGCTCCAAGGGCTTGGTACTACCGTTTGGACAAATATCTTCAACAACAAGGTTTTTCAAAGGGATCAACAGATAGAAATCTTTACATAAAAATGAAAAATGACAAACTACTAATACTTGTTTAGTATGTAGATGATATTATCTTTGGCAGCAATGAAGAAGCTATGAGTCAAAGCTTTGCCTTGGTGATGAAGAAAGAATTCGAAATGTCTTTGCTTGGAGAACTGACATATTTTCTTGGATTGCAAATACAACAAAATGAAGGCAGAATCTTCTTATCTCAAACCAAGTATCTCAAGCAGATTTTGAAGACATATGGCATGGAAGATGAAAAACCAGTATGTACCCCCATGGTCACAAGATGTAGCCTCAGTGAAAATGATGAATTAGCAGCAGTGCATCAACCAACCTATAGATCTATGATTGGGAGTCTACTTTATTTAACAGGTACCCGACCAGACATCATGCATGCAGTGGGAATAGTTGGAAGATTTCAGGCAAATCCAAAGGAAACTCATCTTCAGGCAGTGAAGAGAATTTTCAAGTACCTTCAAGGAACTCAAAACTATGGCTTATGGTATCCTAGAGATACAGATCTCACACTTCATGCTTATACAGATGAAGATTGGGCCGGAAGCATGGATGAAAGGAAGAGCACAAGTGGTGGTGCATTCTTTATGGGTTCCAGATTAGTATCTTGGTTCAGCAAGAAACAGAGTTCGATTGCTTTATCTACATCTGAAGCGGAATATGTGGTTGCTGCATCTTGTTGCACTCAACTCCTTTGGATGATGCAGACCTTGAAGGATTTTCAAATCACCTGTACTCCCCCTATCTCTATCTTATGTGATAATACAAGTGCAATCAACATTTCAAAGAACCGAGTCATGCATTCAAAGACCAAGCACATACCGATCAAGTATCACCTTCTCGGGGAACAAGTGCTTGAACAAAAGGTCAAGTTGGAGTATGTTCCTTCTAAGGAACAAGTTGTTGATATACTCACCAAACCATTGCCCAGGGAGGCCTTTGAATACCTCAGGAAAAAGCTGGGGGTAGTTGATGCATCATCTTGTTGTTGAATCTCATCTGTTTCAAAAATTGTTGGTTGTACGTGAGGTTCATATGGGGTATATGCGTACATTTGCTGGTTTATGGATTGGTCGAAGATCGAATGGCACTGGTTCAGGGGGAGCACATATAATGCATTGTTGGCATTATGGTAGCACAGAAGGAGAACATGGATGCTGATCTGAATATCGCTGCAATATGTCTCTATCTCTTTCATTCATGGTGTATGGTGGATTATGGTTTGTCAATCTGGTTTACAGTCAGGGGGAGCATGATCAGCAGAACAACATGGTCTCAGGGCAAGCATAACCCTTTGCCCTTGATGTCAAAGGGGGAGAATGACGTTGAGGATCTTGAGGTTGCCATCAAGTCCAAAGGGGGAGATTGTTGGCATTATGATTCTGGTTTGGCTCAATGGTTCAGGTGTTGTACTTGATGGTACCTGAATCAAGTGGAAAAACTCTGTTCAGGCTCTCAAAATGATGGAAAATAAGAGGTTCGCAGGTGCATCGTTCAAAAGGTGCGGACCTGCAGGTTCGCCATTCAGGAAGTGCGGACATACCCGCAGGTTCTCCGTTCATAAGGTGCGGTCCCCCAATTCACTCACTCTAATGCAGAGAAGCGCGCTCACGTGGGGTTTCTTATGTTTGGCCATTGGTATTTAGCCCGTCGTTCATGATCCTATGGTTTTGACCTGTGGTATAGGATCTAAATTGTTGAACCTCGGTTTGGATCCCTTGTATTGGTGTTTGATGGTTTTGTCCCATGGTGTGAATAAGGGATTGACTATAAAAAGGGGAAGGAGATCACATGGCTAGACACTTGTGAAATTTGAATATCTTAAGATCTGAAAGTTTGCGTGATTGGTTTTAAAAGCTAGATCTAAATCAAGGAGAAAATTTAAGGCGAATCTATTGATAAATTGTGATCTCTCAGGCGCATGATCAGATCTATGGATCTGACTGAGTGTGGCACAATTGGAGGACTATTAATTTGGCCCTAATCAGAGGTTCGCAGGCAATCCACGGCGAAAGTGTAGGGGTACACAGCGCAACAGAAGACGTAGTGTGGGGTTACGCAGCGCAACAGAAGGCACAGTGCGAGGTACGCAGAACAAAAGAAAGCATGGTGTGGAGATACGCAGAGGCATAGAAGGAATAATGCGGAGGTACACGGTCTGACAGACAGTGCAGTGCGTATCTGAGTTGAGGTACGCAGTTCATCAAAAGGAGAAAGTGCGGTGGTACGCGGAGCAGCAGAAGGATACGGTGCAGATCTGCCCAGTTCAGGCACAAAAAGAATGCGGATATCCATAGGTTTATATTGGTGAAGTTGCGGACCTGTCTTAAAACATTTGTTGGCTGTCTTTTATCTATTATTGCAGAGTTCTGGGTTTAGATTTCTGGTATTACTTTTCTATTTACAACATTCTGAGAAGTTGGGTGATTCATTGGTTGATTGTATAAGGAGATTGGGTGATATGCATGTACTTGATGATTATTTTATCTTCTTGGATCCAGTCTGAAAATTAATGAAACGTGGTCCTTAAAGAAGTAGAAGAGCAAAGGGGGTTGTAGCTCCCTTCGAGGAGAGACTGGAAAATGAGAGAGAGTTGTAGCTCTCTGCAGGTTGCAACCTGCGTACTGGTAAAGGACTGCACCAGTACAAAATCCTTGTAAAAGAAGTTTCTAATTGAAAGAAGATAGAGACATATTGCAGCAAGTGGGTTTCACCCACATTGGGTTTCCACCTTATATCTGGTGTTCTTTTGTGTGCTTATCTATTTTTCTTGTTCTTGTTCATTATTATATGGCACTAACATAGAAATTAATAATCAATATCTGAAGAATAAATTAAAGTATAAATTTGGAAGGCATATTGAAAAGAATTTGATAATACTGATTCACCCCCCCCTCTTAGTATTATTTCCAACATGGAAGACTTGTTTGCTAGCTCCTAGATCAACACCTACATATAAACAAGACAAGAAGTAATACTACGTCATATAAACTTTCATGAGCAAGAAATTAATATGTAAGGACATCAAATAACATGCATCTAAGCTACTCATAAACTATGACATTGCATCAACATATAACTAAACACAATATAAACACCATAGAGTAGACAACACAACTGTAGGTCTATATTATTAATAGGAAAGGATGATTACAACCATCTAGTGAATCAAGCTTCCCTTAATCCTCTAGCTCCTTTCTCTCTCTCTTTTCTTAACCTCTTGGTAAACAATTATATCTCATACAAAGTTTTGACAATTAGTTGACAATCCTTCGACCTTCTGACCTCTTTCACAATGCCCCAAGCCTCCAATATATAGATGATGAGAGGCTTATCCTTGCTAACTCTATCATGAGTTCCCTTTGGAAAAAGTTAGGATGTTTCCTTGCTTTATTTCTCTTTCCCCTTCTATTAGACTCCATTAGAAATGGAAATATCCTTAAACATGCCAAAGGTAGATGTTTCCTACTTTTCGGGTTGACATTTGAGTAAAATGTGGGATATTATTCAGTCAACCCACTCATTTGAACTCCAGAATCTCTCAAAAGTTAACTAATGTTGCCTCTAAGGCAACAGAGTGAGTTACCCTAGGGACTAACGCCCCTGGCTCATGCATGGGGAGAATTATAACTCTTCCTGCTAGTTCATGGGGAGCATTATCTTGGAAAATAGGCTTGTGAACTTGGTCTTGTCTTCTGCCAAACCATATTTCTCCTCCGAGTTAACGGGGATTTCATTTTCCTATATAACATATATGTAACGATAAAAGTATTTCCATCATAGTGAAAAAAAAAACCAAAATATTAAACACATTTTTTTGACTTAATGGTGTTATTTGTCATAGTCACCCCGATGTGTTATATAAAACATGATGCATCGATGCATTATATAAAATATGGCACACCGCTAAACATAAATCGTTTAAAAGAAAATAGAGAGGGTTAACAGGGGTTGGATCCCATTCAACAATTGGTCTCAATTATTTACATGTGAAACACCTTATACATAGTAATACACACACCCATTAAATCTAAAATGCCTAAAATGAAAAGCCCTAATTGTGAAGTGGTAGAGGGAGTTAAACCCTAAGAAATTTTACAGTCACATAAGAAAGAAGATGTAAGGGTTTAAGGCAGGTATTTTTTTTGAATTTTAATTAAATCTAAATAGGAACAAATATTGTAAAAAATTGTATTAGTAAAATCAATAGTGAAATTTTTACCTTTCCACTTCTATCTTATGAATAGTTATGTTGTTCTAAAGTATTACATTTCTCCTTAGTGCTCCCAGTATGTCTCTCTTACAAATATCTCCCTTGAAATTTTGGGAAAAAATGAGATAGTGAATAAATTCTTAATCTTTAAAAGACTTTATGAAATTAGATTTCAAAAAAACAATTGCCTCTCATTTTTCAATTTGAAAAAAAAATTGCACCTTTTTTTTCCACTCTTTCTTGACGTTGGTGTGTTTCATAGTAAAATGTATCAATGTGCCTCCTCAACTTCAATATTATCTTCATGACACCTCAGGGTTGATGCATCCTCTACTCTACAATTGTAAAAAAAATTGGTTCAACATTTTGTTGTCACTATGTAGGCTACTACAGCAGCGATCTCCTTCCTATAACAATCACTTAATCCTTCCTCGAGACCTCATATTGCACTCAAGAACTTAGAAAAATCATAGGAGGTATGGGGACAATATTAGGATCATCAGAGGGTGGTGTATGCGGTGAAAAAGTTGAAGACACAGTTTTTTGGGTTTCTTTCTTTATGTATGGCAGATTGGAATTTGGAGGATCAATTTTGGCCAGATGGAGTGGATGAGTGATGGAAGGATTTTGGTGGAGCTCTCCCAAAATTTCCAAAGGAAAACATGATGTTTTGACCCCTTTATCCAATTGGATCTTCCTCTTGTAGCAGTTTAGGTTGCTCCTGTAGTAATTCAGGCTGCTCCTATAATAGTTTAGGATAGTCCCATAGAACTTCAAAAAGGAGACAAATTTTGGTCCAAGTGTTGGCTAGATGATGGAGAGAGGTAGGGAGGTGAATGAAGAGGGTGAAAATGCAATGGATAGCTATAAAGAATGGATAAATGAATCTGTAGAACCTATTATGTAGATACCATTCTTCTAGTTGTCTAGAGTCCTGAAAAAGAGAGATGTTAGCAAGATTGGTGTAACAAATCCTCCCTTGTCTTTATATTTTAGACATGCAGACTCCCTCTACATAGGTTTTCAACCTACATGCCTACCTTAGGTTCCTTAGAGCAATTTTTCACTTAGGTATATTTTATTTTCTTTTTATGTTACGTTGTTTTTTTTTTTTTGCTCTTGGGTTGCCTTAGAGAGGTTTTCAACCCTAGTGTTAGCCTTAGATGCCTCATAGAGGTTTTCATATAGGCCCTTTATTTTTATTTTTTCTTTTTTTTAGAAGCAGTGTGGATTGAGGGTTGTGAGCCGCCTAATCACATTAATTTATCTGCTAATTTAACTAATAAAATCTTCCTTGGACAAAGGTCTTTTATACAACTTTAACCTATAACCATTGACAAGTAAGGGAATCCCTTCCTCATCAATTGTTCTGATTTGGACAGACCCATTCTCATGACATATCTCTACTAGAGTGGGACCCAACAATATTGTCATTAACTTACCCTTGAAATCCTTGAATCTGGAATCATACAGCAGGGCCCAGTATCGTTCTTAGAAATTATTCTCTTTAATGTGTTTGACATGCCAAATATTCCTTTGTAGTTGAATTACCTCAGTGTGTAGGAGAGCTTGCAACCTAGATTCATCTAAACCATTGAGTTGGAACAACCTCTCTTGTTTTGCTATATTGAGATCCAAATCCAACTGAGCACCCATCCTTAAGGTATTATATTCAAAATCAATGGACAACGAGGCCCTTTTCCCATAGACTAGTTCAAATAGAGTAAATATAGTGGTGGTATACCAAGTTGTGTTGTAGGCCCAAGTGGCTTCTACAAGTTTGTCTACCTAATATTTTCTGCTGCTGCTAATAACTTTGGTTATAATTTTCTCCAATGCTCTATTTGTGACCTCCACTTTCCCATTTTCTTGAGGGTGATAAGCATCGGATGTCTTATGCTTGATGTGGTGCTTCTTCATGAGATCTTCGATCAAATTTGATGTGAATTATGCTCCTTGGTTAGTGACTAATTCTCTTGGAAAACCAAACTTGTATAAGATGTTCTCCCTCAAAAACTTAGCCATCTTTTGCTCATTTTATTACTTAACTACCTTTGCTTCATCCCATTTATTCAGGTAATCAATTCACACAATGATATACTTCTTCTGTCCTTATTAAGGGATCAATAGGTCCATTTAAATCCATGACCCACTTATCAAATGGCTCTAGAGTCACTTTAGTTTGTAAGGGAATTTCATACTTAGGTGTGGGCTTACCAATCTTTTGGCACTGATCACACCTGGTGGTGCACCTCCTTACATATTGATGTAAAGTGGGCCAATAGTAACGTACTTGAAGAACTTTGAAGGTTGTCCTCTTAGAAGCAATGTGGCCACCACAAGGTCCATCATTGAATGCTAAGAGGATTTCAAAGACCTCCTCTTCCATCACACATATCCTAGGGATCTGATCTGGCCCTAATCTAAAAAGATTTCCCCCAATCCAAGTGAATGAGGCAATTTTCCTAACAATTTGGCATTTTTGCTTGGAGGATAGATGAGGAGGGAACCTCTCAGAAACCAAGTAGTTGGCTATATAAGAAAAGCAAGGAGAAATCACCAAGATAGAAGAGGTGCTCATCTGGGAGTTTATCATCCAGTATCTCTTCATTTTCTATAGGCAGGGTTAGTCTTGAAAAGAAATATGCAACCACATTTTCTTTCTCTGGTTTGTTAATAATATTGAAATGAAATTGTTGCAAAAATAACAACAATCTAATTATCCTAGCATTAACATCGGTTTTATTCATTAAATACTTAATGGTTTCATCATCGGTGTGGACAAAAGTTGATAACCAATGATACAAAGCCTAAAATTGTCCAAAGAATGTACCACAAATAAGAGTTCCATTTTAGTGACAATGTAATTTAACTCAACTTTAGAAAGGTTCTTACTGATGAAATATATAACATCAGACAATTTGTCTCCCACTTTTCCTAAGGCTACTCCTCCAACTTTATTTGAGGCATTGATGTGTATGTGGAAAGGTAATGCTCAATTGGGACCTCTAAGGATGGGTGCAATGGTTAGCTTGTCTTTTAGTAATTCGAAGGCTTCTTGACAATTGTCTATCCAACAAAATATGAATATTTAGTTAGTAGTCCAAACAAGGGTGAAGCCAGTTTAATAGTATTTACTGAACCTTCTATAATACCCAACTTATCCAAGAAAATTCCTGACATCTCTTTGTTTTTGAGGGATAGGGACCCCTTTGATGATGGAAATATTTTTTCGGTCAACCTGTATCCATTCCTTTGATATAAAATGGCAAAGGATAGTCCCTACATTCATAAAAAAATCACATTTCTTAGGACTCAATGAAAGATTCATTTCAATACATTTCTTTAAGACTTTGCATAGATTAGAAAGAGCTTCCTAGAAGTTAGATCCATAAGGAGTGAATTCATCCATGTATATCTCGACAGTGTCATGAACAAGTTCAGAAAAGACACTTAGAAATGCCCGCTGGAAAGTAGTAAGGGAATTGCATAGACCGAATGGAAGGACTCTTTAGGTTAAGGTACCCCAAGGACATGTGAATGTGGTATTATCTTGGTCTTCAGGGCTGATTTGTATTTGGTTGTATCAACTAAATCCATCTAGGAGTAAAATTTTCTTCTTACAATGCCATTTAGGACTTGGTCAATAAGGGGAAAAGGAAAATGGTCCTTCTTTGTAGCCTTGTTAAGCTCTCGGTAGTCAACACAAATCCTCCACTTCCCATTTTTCTTGGGTACTAAAACAAGAGGGGACACCCACTCACTATTTGAAATGGGATATATGAACCTTGCATCCAATAGCATTTGTAAGTCATCTTTGACAATGTCCTTATAAGGAGATGGGTTCATTCTTCTCTGGGGTTGGAACACATGCGTACCTACCTCTTTGATGTAAATATGATGAGTACAGATTGAGGGATGTACACCTTTAATTTCCTTATAATCCCAAGAAAAACAATCTAGGTGTTGCCTCAGCACACTACATAAGTATTCTTCCTACTCAATAGAGAGAGAGGGGTTGATATTTATATTTATGGATGGGCCAATCTCCACAACTTTGGCATGCTATAGTATAGAGTCATGAGAGCACAATTCAGTCCAAGGATTAATATCAGATTCTTTCATCATTAAATCAATTGGTATGGTAGTGGGGGGTTTTATTATATAAGATATGGTATTTAACGTCATCTTCATCATGTTTACACCCCCTAATTATAGTGTCCAATGTCTATATTGGGTAGGGGGTAGCTTGATAAAATTCTTCCTCTTCCTCGTCCTCTTACCATAGGGGTAAATCATGCTCAATAGAGGGTTGAGTAGGAGGATATAACACAAGTTAATATGATAAATTTCCATTATTAATATTCATGTTCCCAGCCCTACAACTAATGTAGACATCTGCAGTTTCCAACCAAGGTCTACCTAGGATGAGAGGGTAGCCATTAAACTTGGTTTTGGGTTGGAGGATGAGAAAATTAGTGGGGTACTCCCAGGAGCCAATGGAGACCATGATATCTTGAATAACTCCCTCAGGAGATACTATGGATCTATCTACAAGATGCAACACTGTAGTGATCTTCCTCAAAGCCCCTTGGAGATTGAGCTTCAACATTGTTTCCCTAGTCATCACATTGATTGGATACCCAAGATAAATGAAGGTATTAGGAATCATACTGCCAATGATGTGAAAATTCCCCACTAGGCTACTAGGTTCCAAGTAGTTTAGGGAGATCACCCTCCCAAGCATCAGATCAGATTATTTTCCAACGACATTGATGGTGGGGGTATCTCTTCTTCTTCTCCCAGGTACTTTGAAACATTTCTCTTTAATAATTTTGTTGTAAATGGGAACATATTTGATGACCTGGAGAAGGGGTATCTTGACACACAGTTTCATCAATTCTCCTAGAAGTTCAACCTATTCTAGGGTGTGCTAGTAAGGGTGGACCAAATTTTCAAGCTAAGGAGGTGTATTGGATTGAGGGGAAGTCTCTTCCTTATCCTCTTAAATATCTATAGGTGGAGAAGGTGGGCCATTATTTGGGAGCACCTTCCCAGATCGAAGGTTGATCTATTGGATTTAGAAAGCATAAGAAGGATATGATGTGTCTCCGTTGTAAGCTTGTTGTTTCTATTTAATGTTTGGGTAAGGATTGGGTTGAGTAGGCATTTGAGGTTCCTTAGGTGGGGTTTGGTGAGAAATTTTTGGTTGAGGATGATGTGGAGGTAGTAAATAAGGAGGTTCGTTTGTTTGAGGCCTCCACCCTGGTGAGGGGTTGCCCCATTATGAAGATTGGGGTGGATATGGTTGAAAAGGAGGGTTGATAGGATAAGGAGGATATTAAGGAGCATAAGGCGATGGGAGAGGTGTAGACCATGATGGATGAGTGGAATGGTACCAAGGATGGAAAGGTGCATTCTGATTTGGATTGTAATGAGGATAATGTGCACCTTGCATGCCTTGTTGATATGACCAAGGACCAGGAGGCCTCCTTTCATTAATGAAGCACAACTTCTTTGACCCACATTCTACCTGTCCTTAGCATACAACCTTTAGCCCTGATAGAGAGGGATATTTATCTGTTGCATGATTCTCTTAAAAAACTAAGAAAACTTCTATGACATTTAGTTGACATTCATTAAGGATGTCTTTTAGTACATCTAGGGAAAATGATAGCTAGTGCCCTTTCTGCTTCCTCTAGCCTCCTTTTGATTTACATAGTATCCATTTGCAAGGCAAATGTATGAAAAATTTCACTCTTAAAATATTCTAACATACTTCCTATCTTATGCTTGATGGTTGTTGTGGAGGGAGAGGAACTAACCAAGCTTTGGCTAGGCCTACCCTTTTTCCTAAAAGCCCTAGAGTGATTCCTGAATACAACTTTGATGTCATCATAAGGAAATTGGTAGATATCTCATCCACACAAAATGTTGAGGGTCGCCATTACATCCTCCCTGATCCCACATAGAAGAACTAGCTTGAGTGACTCAAGTTCAAGGGTGCAGTTGGCCCTCCTATAATTGAGTTGAAATATTTCCTCATAGTCCTCCAAAGATTCATAAGGTTCAAGGGTCATCCTAAAGATTTACTCCTTTATTTCTTTGGACATACAATAATCCTTGTATTTTTCATTGAAGGCTTGTTTCATTTCGGCCCAGGTAGTGATGTTTCCTCCATGTAAAATCATCAACCAATGCAAGACTGCATCTTTGAGCGTAGAAGGAAACAACTTCAGCTTCCGCTCATCAGAGGCATAGTCATAGGTCCTACAGACAACAACAAACCCAAACATGAAGGTGTAAATATGCTCAAAGGTCATGTCATGGAAATGTGGAAGGGAAGCACGACTTATATTCTTCATCTTGGTCTCTGCATTGGTTTCTCTAATAGGGAAAACTGATTGCTCCTATTTTCAGCCATGGTTTGGGTAGGTGAGATAGGTTCCTCTTCCCCTATGGGTTCCTCAAAATTTTCAGGTTGCTCACCTAGAGGCCCAAGGGTCTTCTAGCTCCCTTTTAGTGAGAGAAGGATGTTCATAGTCACCAAAGAATAATGAAGGTTGACTGCTTGAGGGGATGGGAGTTTTTTGTTAAGAATTTCCGTTGGTTATCCCTACTCCTATGAGGCATGAAAGAACTAGTTTTTCTTAAATTTTTTTTTTTTTTTTTTTTTTTTTTTTTTTTTCCAAAATAATAATACTGATGCAAAAAAGAAAGAAAGAAACTCTTAAGTAGAAACAACACCTAATTAGACACCTCTCTGGAAATAGTGCCGAAAATTTATGAGCCCTGGTATTGCACCAAAGATGTGTAAAGTCCTAGGGGATTCTCAACTTAAATTATCAACCTAGGGTTCAAACAAACTTAGAGATGGCAGTGATATATGCACAACATGTTAGGTTCTACTCATGTCACCCTCAGTCATGAGATTAGATAACTACAAAGATAAAAACAAGTCACAATTGCGACAAGATGAACATGATTCTACTATTGAAGTGAAAGTGCCCTAAATTCAAGGTAAATGTTGAACTGGAATTGAATGAAAGGAAAAAAATTAGTCTAGTTGTAGATGTAAAACATTATATTCTACTTAGATACCTAATCAATGTAACAACCTACTTACATGAATCATCTATCTATTTTCACTTTCTTTAAAATGAGAAATTCAACCCTCAACACAATTATGAAAATAAATGTTAATTCTAACTCTCTTTGTTGTCTTATGTTTGTAGTGAGAATAAAATGGAATTAGAGTGGTATTAGAGTCTTCCCTAATCATGAAATAAAATCTTGGGGATAATTATTCAACTTTAATATGCTAGGGTGAAAATATGGACCGAATTTGGTTGAAGAAAATAATGCTACAGGAAGTGCTATAGGATGCCCTGTATTGCTACATGTGGCACTATTTTTCTATAGGAGGGGGGGTATGAAATGTTTTTAATGATTTTAATTGTGTCTTGAAGGTGGAATAAGGTGGATGAATGTAGAATAAGGTTATTTAAGGGTGTGGGATCCCTTTGACCAAGCCTATTACCCCTCATAGCTCTATCTTGCACCAAAGTTTGTGCCACGGTGTCCTCCACTTACCTTAGCAGAGTGGTCTCAGTGGAAGAGTTTGGAAGCAATGTGAGGTGTCTAGAAGGGAGATGGAGTGGCCTATTTGGATGTAGAAAGGTGTGGCCACCACTGTAGGTCAACAAAATCCTTGGAAGCCAATCAAACACATGCATAAAATGATCACTATTACTGCAAAGTAAATTTACAAGGGAAAGATGAGTTGAATTTTATTGAAATCTACTTTAACCCACAACAAAAATCCTAATTTCCAAACCAATGCTACTAACTACTAAAATGTAGAAACTAAAAATGTATAAGGATTACAATTCCATGCTTAAAAATTTCCAAGAAATCATAAACAAATATTTTTGGGTTGTCATTGTAGATATTCCAATCATTGTTCCCACAAGAGATGTGATAGGAAAACCTACAACTTCGAATTTTGTGATATAAAACTTACTAAAACAAGAAAATAATTGCAATAACTTGAGCAGGAAAAAGGAATAAATCCAAGAGAGGGACTAAATCCTCCGGGTTGGGCCCAAACCCACGGCTTTCAACCCTCCAAAATTACTTTAGATGCAAACCAATAATGCAATTTCCATTAACAAAAAATAAGAGGCACATACATCATATGAAATATGATAAAAAGTTCAAGCACTAGGCTCTCAATAGCTACTCCTAGATGCAACAAAAATTCGAATTCTAATGAGCCTTTTCGCTCGTTTATTTATACAAAAATTAGTTAAGGAAAACTCCCTTGAAAAGAGGAGTGATTCCCTACAAAATAAATTTGTGAATCCAGTTTCCTTTGGTCTTCACATGTACTTGGATTTCATCATCTAGTAGTGAATTTGAGTTTTTGGTGAGGAGTGATATCAAGTTTCATTGGAGAGTTAATGAGGTGGACAAGCCTCCTATATTCTCTTTGGTTGTCTCCATCAAGCCCCTACATAGTAAACTACTTCATCTTCCTACATATTAATCACATTAGGCCATGCACTATGAAAAACAACCTTTAGTCTTGTTACTAAGCATATTATCACTAAAAATGCTAATTAATGTGATAAAAGGAGAGTTTTAAGGGTTGGATGATAGCAAAATTAACCTCAAAATGTACCAATTGATGGGACCCATCATTACCCCCTTGATGAAGGTGTTTCTCACCCTCTAAGAAACTCATTCACTAATATTAAGCTCATTCATGAACCTAGTGGCCTCTTTGACATCCCAAGGAACCTTAGAAAGTGTGCCTTCCTGTGGATAGAAACCTGCATTTTCCTCTATGTCTGTCCATTCCTTTTTTTCTTCTCCCTAGTTTTTTCACTCTTGTAGACCTAGAAGTAAGGGAGGACTAAGTTTGATTCCTATCCACTTGATCTTCAACCTTTACATGATCCTTTTGTATAGCGAGGTTCTCTCCAAGGCATTCATTATTCTTTCTGGATACTGATATTATCTTATTTTCAAACTATGAGGCAGGGCATGCCATATTCTTTGGTAAGCTTGCAAATTTTCTATCCCTAACATCCTAAATGTGTCCTCAAAATGTATGATGGATTGTTCTTGGGATGCCATGTACCTAGGTGCTAATTTAGGATAACAAGAGATGAGGTTGTGGTTGCTGATGACAACCTTTGGGGTCACCAATTTTTCTCTGATGTATAAAGGATCCTTTTATTCCTTTTCCATCACCCTTTTCACTTATTTAGCCCTTGTTTCCTCATGGGTCAACCAAGAGGCTAATGCCATCAGTGGCATGTCTCCCAATATTGAGTTGGGGTACCATAAATTCATGTCTATGAGGATCAAATTGTGCATGTAAAACTCAGACAGTTTGGCTTTGTCCTCTATACTTGCCTTTTTTCAAAATTCAATGAACTATTTGTAGTCTTGGAATGGTAAGGAGCCATATTGTGTTAGTGTGTTTATCTGGAATTGTAGCCACCGTTCTTTGAGGAAAATGGCATAGGATTTGGATGGTTTTTTGCACTATATGGATTCCATAGTTAAACTTGCCATAGTGACAAGTTGTTTCTCTTTTTCTTATAGTTTCTCTCTTATCCTTGTGTTTTCTTCTTGTAGCTTCTCTCTCACGACTGAATCCCTTAGTCTCAGGTCAATCAATTTCTTTCCCATTTAATTGACCTTCTTCTTCATGAGGCCCACATCTTCTACCTTTTTGGATTTTGTAATTTACATCCATCTATTTGTTTTTCCTCTTTCCTTATCTAAATCAAAGAAGAGTGGGATAGAAATTTCTCAGGGATAATCCTACCTCCCTCAATAAATTTTTAGTAGGATACTATTTTAGGTTGTGAATCAGAATCCTGGAGCTCTTGGGGGCCTTTTTCCTCTTCTTTTGGAGTGGTTGCCTTTTCCTGTAGCACCTTCTGTTTCTCCTATAGCAACCCATGTTCCTTTTGTAGAAGCCCCTATTTCTTCTGTAGCTCTCATGTTTCTTATCGTAACAAGGAATCTTGTGCCTTGACCCTTTTAAATGTGACTTCTCTAGTGGTGGGCCTCCCCATGGGTAGCATAGGTTTCTTAGCCTTGGCCTTAGGAGAGGTAACTTCCTCAATCTTTCCCTCACTAGGTCCCACTTCTTCCCTTTTTCTTGCTCATTCATGAATGGTGATAGGGATATTTGAAGGAGGTTGAGGCTTCCCTTTCCTTATCCTAGTGCTCTTCCTTGTTTTAAAATATAAGGGGCCTTTCCTTGGCTACTTTCTTTTGGGCTTGACAGGTGTACCAAGTGTGGCCAATGTGGCAACTACTTCTTGCTCTGTGTTTCTTGGTGAGAGGATTATCTGTTGTCCTTGTATTTCTATCTCTTGAGGTTTGGTGGTCTCTTTAGGGTTCTCTCCTTCTATTATTTGTTCATCTTCCTCTCTTTTCTTGGTTTCTACTTAAGTTATCTTCCTCCTTTCCTTCCCTACCCCCAATACTAGAGGTCGGTGTTCCTTCTTGTTCTGTGGAGGTAATGACTTGTGTTTCAATGAAAATTCCCCTGTCCATGTCTACAAAGTCAATCCATATCACAAGGTTCCTTAAGTGGATCATGACATCAATAAAAACCAGCTTAATGAGGCCATGGTGGGAATGTGTTGATGTTTCCCTTCCCTCACTTTTTGGTTCATTTCAATGATAGACTGCAAGACGAAATATGGAACACTGAGTCTCTATGGAGTGGGTAATTATTCTTTGAACCTTAGCTCATGGAGAAACCTTAAATGATAGGAATAAACAATACTCAACCTCCCCTCCCAAGATATGTATTTGAGGATGTGATAGGCCACTTCATCCTAGGGGTAAGGTAGGATCTCTCTTCTCACTCCATTTTTATCTTTTACAAGATTTTCCCTATGAATGAAGAAGTTATTCTTGGTTGTGACACTTAGTGATTTATCCTCCTTGATCCATCAAAATCCTAAGGGTAGGGTAGTCACTTTTCTTCTGAGTTCAACATTTAAAGAGACGTAAAGTCCTATAACAATAGTAGTGATACTATTTTCACCTTGTGAATTTAGTGCCATGGCAAACTCTTGAGTGATCTCAACATCATACTCCTTCAATTTCTCAAAGAACCGCATCCTCGTAATCATCACCTCACTCCTAATAATCATCACCCCACTAACTTGACTTTTCCACATTGCATGGTTCTTGAATAAAATATAGTTAACTGATTGAAGGTGGTTAAGTGTACTAGCCACCTCTAGCCCATAAAAAATTCCATTCTCGTTCATTAAACACATTTTTTCATTATTTGCATAGGGAAGAGGTGAGGGGTGTCATACCTGAGCCTACCTAATATCGAATTGTTGGAGATGTATGCATGTTGCTACTGAGCTTCATATCATGATGAATTTGAAGGTGTTGATTTCCTTTGTTTGCTTCTGCATAGGTCTTCATAACTTGCTATTTTTGTTTTGACTGATAAATTCCCTTTCCTCTTTTTTGTCTTTATGTAGATGTTTTTTCAATGCTCATTCTGTTGTTGTTTTAATGGATGGATAATTTTTTTTTTCTTTCTAGGGATGGTATGTGACTCATATTCATTAATATCTTCATGATGCCCCAGGTTTGCTGGATCCTGTACTATGGGGTTGTAAACAAATTGGTTAAGAATTATGTTGTCACTGTGCACGCTACTACATGAGGGATCTCCTTCCTATATCAGTCACTTCATCCCTCCTCAAGACCTTATATTGCACTTGAGAAATTATACAAAGAATAGGAGGTATGGGGAGAGGATTAGGATAATCAGAGGGTGGTGTACGTGGTGAAAAAGTTGAATATAGAGTTTTTTGGGTTTCTTTCTTTATGTATGGCAGAGTGGAATCTAGAGGATGAATTTTGGCCTGATGGAGTGGATGCGTGATGGAGGGATTTTGGTGGACCTCTCCCAACCTTTCCAAAGGAAAACAAGACCTTTTTACCCCTTTCTCTAATTGGATATGCTTCTTGTAGCAGTTCAGGTTGTTCTTGTAGCAATTCAAGTTTCTCTTGTAGCAGTTCAGGAGAATTCTGTAGCACTTCAAAAAGGAGACAAATCATGGTCCAATTGTTGGCTAGATGATGGAGGGTGGTAGGGAGGTGAATAAAGAGGGTGAAAATGCAATGGATAGATGGAAAGAATGGAGAAATGAATCTGTAGAACCTGTTTTGTAGCCATTGTTCTTCTGTCTGTCTCGAGTCCTATAAAAGAGAGATGTTAGCTAGACTGGTGTAAGCACTCCTCTTTTGTATTTTTTTTTTTTGAGACATACAAACTTCATCTATAGAGGTTTTCATCCTACATGCATTCCCTAGTTGCCTCAGAGGAGGTTTTCACAAAGGGGATCTTTTATTTTATTTTCTTTCGTTTTTGTTTTTTGCTCTTGGGCTACCTTAGAGAGGTTTTCAACCCTAGAGTTGGCCTTTTATTCCTCATAGAGGTTTTCATCTAACCCTTTATTTTTCATATTTTTTTTAGAATCCATGTGGATTAAGGGCTATGAGCTTCCCAATCACATTCAATTCTCTGTTAATTGAACTAATAAACTCCTCCTTGGACAACGATATGTTATACAACTTCAACCTATAACCAATGAAAAGTAAGGGAATCCCTTCCTCATCGGTTGTTTTAATATGGATAGAACCATTCTCATGACATATCTCTTCTAGATAGATACCCAACCATCTTGTCATTAAATTTCCCTTGCAATCCTTGAATCTCGAATCATATAGCAGGGCCCAATATCCTTCCTTGAAAAGTCTTCTCTTTAATGTGTTTTTCATGCCAAATCTTCCTTTGTAGCTGAATTACCTCAGTGTGTAGGAGATATTGCATCCTAAATTAATCTAAACCATTGAGTTGGACCAACCTCTCTTGTTGTGTTGTAGTGAGGTCCAATTCTAACTGAGCTTCCATCCTTAAGGTGTTGTATTCAAATCCAATGGACAATAGAGCCTTCTCCCTATAGACTAGTTAGAATGGAGTAAATCCAGTGATGGTTTTCCAAGTTGTGTTGTAGGCCCAAGTGGTTTCTACAAGTCTGTCTGCCCAATATTTTCTGCTGCTACTATCAACCTTGGTTAGAATGTTCTCTGATGATCTATTTGTGACCTCCACTTGCCTATTTTGCTAATGTTGATAGGTAGTGGATGTCTTGTTCTTGATGTGGTGTTTCCTCATGATATCTTTGATCAAATTTGATGTGAATTGTGCTCCTTGGTCGATGTCTAATTCTATTGGAAAACCAAATTTATAGAAGATTTTCTCCCTTAGAACCTCAATCACCTTTTCCTCAGTTTCTTCCTTAACTACCTTTTTTTCAACCCATTTAGTCAGGTAATGAGTGCACACAATGATATACTTATTTTGTTCTGATGGGGGATCACTAGGTCACATGAAATACATGCCCCACTTATGAAATGGATTGAGAGTCACTTGAGGTTGTAAGGGCATTTCATCCTTACTTGTGGGCTTACCCATCCTTTGGAAATGATCACACCTAATGGTGTACCTCCTTACATCTAGATATAAAGTGGGCCAATAGTAATCTGCTTGTAAAACTTTGAAGGTTGTCCTATTAGCAGGAACTTTCCTCCCACAAGGTCCATCATGGCATGATGAGAGGATTTCAAAGAACTCCTCTTCCCTCACACATCCCCTTAGGATCTGAACTGGCCCCAATTTGAAAATATTTCCCCCAATCGAAGTGAATGGGGAACTTTTCCTAACAATCTGAATTTTCTCCTTGGAGGATAGATGAGGATGGAACCTCCCAGCAACCAAGTAGTTGGATATATAAAAAGCCAAGGAGAAAGCACCAAGATGGGAAAGAGGTGCTCATCCGGGAGTTGATCATCCACTATCTCTTCCTTTTCTATAGGAAGTGTTAGTCTTGACAAGAAATATGAAACCACATTCACTTTCCCTGATTTGTCAATAATAGTCTAATCAAATTGCCGCAACAATAAAAAACATCTAATTATCCTAGCATTAACATCAGTTTTATTCATTAAATAATTAATGGTTGCGTGATTAGTGTGAACAAAAGTTTGACAACCAATGATATAACGCTTAAACATGTTCAAATAATGTACCACAACCAAGAGATTAGTTTTAGTGACAGTATAATTTAAATCATATTTAGAAACTTTATTACTAATTAAATAAATAACATAAGGAAATTTGTCTTCTGATTGTCCTAAGGTTACTCCTACAATTTTCTCTGAGGCATTTATGTATTTGGAAAGTTAATGCCCAATTGGGACCTCTAAGGATGGGTGTTGTGGTCAACCTATCTCTCAGTACTTAGAAGGCTTCTTGATAGTTGTATGTCTAAAAAAGTCTGAATGTTTAGCCAATAGTTGAAACAAGGGTGAAACTAGTTTACTAAAGTCTTTAAGAACCTTATATAATACCTGGCTAATCAAAGAAAACTCTTGACATCTCTTTGTTTTTTATGGATAGGGACCCCTTTGCTGACGGAAATTTTGTTTGGCTCAGCTTGTAGCCCTTCCTTGGAGATATAATGGCCAAGGACAATCCTTGCATTCATAAAAAAATCATATTTCTGAGGACTCAATGAAAGATTCATTTCAATTCATTTCTTTAAGACTTTTCACAGATTAACAAGATATTCCTGGAAGTCACTTTCATAAGGAGTGAATTTATCCATGTCTATCTCGATAGTTACATGAAGAAGTTCAACAAAGATACTTAGAACTTCCCTCTCGAAAGTAGCAAGGGAATTTCACAGGCCAAAAGGAAGGACTTGATAGGAAAAAGTACCCCAAGGACATGTGAATATTGTCTTATATTAGTATTCAAGGTTGATATGTATTTGGTTGTATCCACTAAATCCATCTAGGAAGGAGAATAATTTCTTTCTTACAAGGCCATCTAGGACTTGGTCAATGAAGGGAAAAGGAAAATGGTCCTTCTTTGTAGCCTTGTTAAGCTCTTGGTAGTCAACACAGATCCTCCACTTCCCATTTTTCTTGGGGACTAAAACAAGAGGGGACACCCATTCACTATATGATATGGGATATATGAACCCTATATCCAGTACCTTTTGTAATTCCTCTTTCACAATGTCCTTAAGAGTTGGGTTCATCCTTCTCTGCAGTTGGTGCACAATCTCACATCCCTTGTTGAATATGATGAATACAAATTTAGGGATGTACACCTTTCATTTGCTTATAATCCCACGGAAAAACATACATGTGTTTCCTCAGCACACTACATAACTATTATCCCTGCTCAGTAGAGAGGGGTTGATCTTTAGAGTTATGGATGGGCCAATCTCCATAACTTTGAAATGTTATAGGCTAAAGTTAAGAGAGCACAATTCAGTCCAAGGATTACTCTTAGATTCTTTCATTAGTTCATCAACTAGTATGGAAATGGGGGGGTGATTTTGTAAGATATTGTCAGTAAGGTCATATTCATCAATTTTCCCTCCCCCTATAATAGTGTCCAGTGTGCATACTGGGTAGGGGGTTGTTTGATAAAATTCTTCCTCTTTCTCATCCTCTAACCATAGGGGTAAATCATACTCAATAGAGGGTTGAGCAGGACGATACAACATAAGTTATTTTGATGAATGTCCATTCTTAATAGTCATGTTCCCAACCCTAAAACTAATGTATTTATCAGCAGTGGCCAACCAAGGTCTTCCTAGGATGAGAGGGTAGCTATTAAACTTGGTTTTGGGTTGGATTATATTGCCAATTTATCCCAGCGAGATGTTGTAGATTATTTTTCATTTTAAGTTGTCTAGTTGTTAAAAAGAAAAATACAAAAATATAAATAGAAGAAAAGAAAAATAAAAATACAAAAAGAAGAAAAGAAGAAAAGAAGAAAAGAAAAATAAAAATAGAAAAGTAGAAAAAGAATAAAAATAGAGAAAAACAAAAAGAGGAATAAAAGAAAAATATTTAAAGAAAAATAAATGAAATAAAATCCCCAAAAAGGCACGCCAGCCAAAATACCACCTAAGTTGTTTTATTTATTATCTTTAAACTTGATTAAATTAGCAAAAATGTGATTTAAAAGGTGAATAAAAGATGACATGATGTTTTGTATTTTTGTAATAAAGAACTAACGCTTCTGGATGAATGAGATCATCCTCACCAAAATCAATGACAGGGAACGATGTTCAGACCCCCCTGACCTCCCGAAGGTTAATGCGGAGGGGGGTCTGAAAAGTCGTGTGTTTGAAATCAGTATTGACCACATGGCAGCCCCACATACATTTCAGGGGCCTTTCCTTCCTTACTGCTTACTGCTTGACCCCCCTGAAAACCATCCCCACTCCTGCTAGCTCCCACTCCACTCATACCATGCCACCACATCACTCCACACCACCATACCCATTTATGCCACGCCATGCTACCACATCCTCCACGTCACCTCACGCCCTTATGTCACATGAACGTTGGCCAAATTTCCCTCCAACAGTCATGTAGACGTTGGTTATTGACTCCCGCCAACGTTCAAAATCATTAATTGCAATGCTCCAGAAACAATAATTTTGTCGTTGATCTTCTTTCCATTTTCGCTTTAAAAATATTGCAATGCCCAACTTTTCTCCATTTTCCATTTCATTGTATTAGTGCAGGTTCATGCTTAGAGATCGTTGAGTGCACCAGTGCCCTCTGCAATCGCCACCCTCTTCCAATACCAATCAAGTACAAATCGGGTAATTTCCTTTGGGCCTATCTACAATCTGAAATGTCATCACATAAGGGAAAATAGAAAATGGTGGCCGAGAGTCCTATCTTACCATCTTTTCCAAATTTAAATTAGATGCCTTTAGTTGACACACAGTATAATATAGCATAAACTCAGTGTGAATTTAATTTATATGAGCTTCATAATTGGGATATATATATATATTTAGATAATAATGATGATTTAAGTATCTGGGAGTCGTTTTTACCTCTATTTACCTTTCCTTAGACCTATATTTTCACAAAGTTCCCTACCTAGTGTCATCTGAGATACCTCCCCAGCCATAAAGCGGTAATTGCTCAAAAAAATAAAATATTACTCTCAATTACCCCATAAGCTGTTTGTCAAGCCCTTCATATTAATTCTCAAACTTTCTTACACCCATTTTCCATTGATGCACTTAGTGAGCCCATATTTTTGAACGTTTTCTCCCTAAGAATTCCAAATTACCTAGAACTAATCCCCCATACTCTGCTTCTATTTTCCCTGAGATATCAAGACAGGTTATCTCCATGGTTACTTACTATTAGGTTATCCTACATACCAATGGGTAGATGAAGTAGTTCTAGGTTTCTTGTCAGTATTTTCAATTGGTCAAAATCCATCATTCATCTTCAACTAATGTCAATTCCTGTCAGATGTTATTCATGAGAAATTTCTGAAATTTAAAGCTGAAGGTCATCCAAACACTAGCCAATCCTTGTGTATTCAATGCTATTATATCAAGTAGACAGATTCAATTTCCAGTTACTGAATATGGATGATCATGGAAGTCCACTATCGGTCATTCGCTGAACTTCTTTGGTGAGAAGGAATTCAGAAGATTATTCATTCAACATTTTTGTGGATCAGTTTTTACATACATCCTTGTGTCTTCTTAGTAGCGATATTATACCAAGAATTTCACCAGAGATCAAGAAGGTTTTGCATCTTACAGAACAAGCTAAAGTTGGAGACTAGTATCTTTACCAGAATTATACAAAGATTCGAATCTATGGGTGTGAAATTCCTCCCTATATATTATGAGTATTTGTACCAGTAAGGATTTTTTCCTTGGAATAAATTAGACATACGTTAAATATGGATGACTTACATTTTGTATCAAGCAAAAAGAAGGCACAATTTAAATTGAAGGCACATGTTGGGCCTTATATTATAAATCCCAGAGCACCAACAAAGGAAGTGGATGAAAGAATAAAACAAATAAAATTTAAAATAAGCTTCACATGGTCTTATGATCCATTAGGGATAATTTCAAGGTTAGAGTTGAGAAAAAGACCACACCATATGCACATACACCTAGGCTAGAGATAGAACAATATGCTAATTAGGAGCAGTGGACAGAGAATGCACTATAGGAGGCTGAAGGGAAAATTATTAGTCAATCATATCTACAAAATCCTACTCCAAAGGAAAAATAAATCAAGATACCAAGAGAAAGTATGTCCCCTAAAAATTCAGAATCTCAAGGTGCAAAATATCATATTTTTAAGAGGAGAAAGAAAGATCCAAATACCAATACTAAGACTGATACTATAAGTGATGCTCAGATAATAAATATTCAAGAAAAATCCTTAGAAGAAAAGCGATCACAAGAGAAATACATAATTATTTTGACATGTATTCCCACTACTTCATTCCAATATGTTGAGGGGACAACTGAGTCACCTATGTCTTCTACATCTCAGGTTGCAACGTAGGAGAACATTTTTTCCAAATACAAGGAGATAAGGAAGAAGAATGAAGCATTAAAGGCTACAACATATTCATAGTTATGGAAGAAAACTTCTACTACTCAACATAGGTTGTTGTATGCACAAGACACTCAGAAGGGACAATTCTAATTGGCCTTCTTAGAACCCATAGTTCCAGTCCCCAAAAGTGCAGAAGACTACAAAACATCAGTATTTTCTTTTGACACCAAAAGGATCCATGCAATTTATCAAATTGATTTTCATAAATAGGTAGGTGAAATGATTTATTCATCATTGACAAGTTCATCGATGGATGCCTCAAAACTACATACCTCTTTGAATAATATGCATTCACAATTAAAGATAGAGCGGATGTCATCTTTGGCTAAAGAAACTAGAACCAATGCTTTGGAAGATTTAATGATTAAAATAGGATATGATTTTAGTAACATCAAAGAATATGAGGAGATGGTTAAAAATAAAGATGCATATATTCAAGCTCTGAGGAAACAACTCAAGCTTTTAACCAAAGAGCACCCTCAGGACAAAGAAATAACTAATATGTAGATAGAAAAGGAAAAGTTGTTCAAATTAATAATTGAATAGAAAATTCTGATTAAGAAAATGGAGGCATACATGGAGGCACTGCTAAAAGAGAAGGAACAATTAGCAGTTACAAGTACATCAACACAACAAGAACTAAAACAAACAACATAGCCATCCATTATAGATTCTTTTGAAAATATAATCAAAGCTTTGGTATAACTATCAATAATAAACATGGAGAATGAGAAGTTACTAGAAGCAATAACAAAGATGGAGGAAAACATAATCAAAGTTGATAATGCATATCTGGCAGAGGTGCAAAGAAACTTCAAACTGAACAAGAAAATTGAGAAATATAAGAATCAATCTTTAACAACTCAAATGTTGGCAGTGGCCAAGCAAATTATATGGCATAAAATCAATGCCAATATTATATAATTGTGGCCATCATTTCAGATTATTTTTTAGCAGGAGGAGCTAGTATAAAGAGTTAAAGCAGCGATTGAGAAAATAAAAGAAGAAATTGAGCACAAACTAATGGAAGCACATAGAATTATTAGGATACTAAACCCCAATAATAGAGATGAGCTAGAAGAAGTCTTGATTCACGACATAATAGACATAGTTATGGAAGTAAAGAGAGTTTTGACAAAGAATAACCTCATGATATATCTGGAGAATAAATGAAAAGAGTTGGAGTTATAGGTGAAAGGATTTAACATAAATTATAATGTATGGAAGGAGAAAGGACTTCCAACTTTGAAAGCCTCTAATGGAAAATTGGTTCCATTAGAGAATTATCAAGACCAATTATGCAACATAGCTACAGATACTTCCAAATTCACCACAGTCGGAGGAAAAATAACTGGAGAAGCTTTCGTGGAAGGACTACAACACGACCTCTACATTCAGCATGAAGTCCACCATCTATTTATCAATAATCCAAATTTTCAAACATACACAAAGGTAGATGAAATATTTTGAAGCATGGTAAATTTCTTTGTTCCAAGTGAAGATAGGTGGGATAAACTATTAGAGCTCATCTAGTAAAAAAGCAGAATTGAAGAGACCATAGAAAAGACAGGGAGAAAAATGCTACAGGTCAGGGGTAGTTAAATGTAGAAATTTTGAATAATATGACACTTATTCACAGAGATTATCCTGATTATACACTATTTGCAGAATGCATGCATAATACATAGCCTCCTCTACGTTGATCATCAATTTTGCAGAATCAAGAAACAATTGCATGTGCACATTGAAACATCAATCACACATATTAACACAGTATGTACTGGGGAAAGCATACAGCTGAAAACCCCAACTATCTGTATATTATAATGATAGAGAACATGTAACAATACATAGTACAATACTCCTCACAAGTACTCAGTACTATCTCCACTTCTTACACACAAACTAGCTCAGATCTGAATCAAGTCACAAGTTCAAATCACCTCCGCTGTCTGCCTGCCTCTACTGCAAAATCCAATGTGAGAATAAGAATGATCCAAGTTCGAATTCCCTTTTCTTGTACCATGCAATCCTCATTGGCAATCTCCATCAATGATTGTGCAAATCTCATGCACAACTATAGTCACAACTGATAGCAGTCTCACTCTTTCACCCACCTCTAACACTTGTCTCCACTGAACTGTCCATGCACTGAGTTAACGGATGTATTCTTTAGTTGCTTTGTGAGTTAATATTTAGTGAATTAATCAATAATTAATTCACACCACTCATCACTAGTGTATTTTGCAGTTAGACTAAATACAACTAGTTTAACTAAGTCAAACTGAACACAACTCCATCAACTCCTCAATCAACTCCACCAAACTCAATCACTTGAGTTCTAACTGAAGTCCATCATGCAATAGCTCAACTGACCCATAAGAAAAGTGTATTTCCTTCTAGCATTTGCATGTGCCACATTCGTAGCTCAAACTGAAGTGCTCCAAGAGGATAAGATAATGTTTATAGTCCAAATATTATTAAGAGCTAATAATATTCGACTGTTCTATTTTTAGACTGGCAGTATAAAAATAGACTCTGCCCATATGTCTAAAAATAGAAGTCCATCTATTTTTACCAACATTACCAATCATCCACAAATATCATCCTGCAACTCATAGACCATGATCCATATGTCTAAAAATAGACTTTGCGCCAAAAACAGCCTACAGGCCCACTTAGTGAAAGTGACTTCTTTTCACTAAGCTCCATCATCTTGTTGCATTTTCAACACTCCCTCCCAACAAGATATGGATTATCTGCAACCCCTATCCTGCAACTCTGGAATGTTCTGCATGAAACACATTTTCCCGGTCCACTTGCTCCAACAACACTTGGAACAAAAACACTCCCAACTGACCACTCTGTTGGGCTAGGAACATACTCTAATGCTAAAGTTCTACCTGCTATTGATAAGTGCTCCCTCTCTGACATCTGTGCTACTGCAACATCTCCATGCATCTCGCACCATTGCACACATCTTTGTGCCACCTAGCACTATGTAAAACACTTGTACCTCTTGCATTGCTACAGCCTGCTAGCTATGCGCTATCCTGGGATTCCCTACACTATCGCTCTCTCTGCAGCTCCATCCGCATCTGTCTCTACCCAATCAGTCAGTTCCTACTACTGCACATCAGGGCTCTTGTAGCAAGGTCTCATCCAAGAGGTTGGGTACCTCAAGGATCCTGCCCCTCCTCCTTGGGACGAGCACTCTATATCACCCCACCTCCTACTTGGAGGTATGGTTGCATGTGATCCCTCAGCCCACCTGGCTCGAAGTTTCCCCCTACTGGAGGTCTCTGCATGAGTAGATGTCTCTACTCGATCTCCTCTCAGCTTCCCTTGTTGTGGTTGCTCCACAACCTCCTGAAGCTACTGCACCAATCGTGGCTCCTCCACAATTTTCTGAGACTTCTTCTGGCTCTGCATGTTGAGACGTAATATACGCTCCCTCTCAACCACCAAGTCTCCAGCAGTTGTCTCACTGCTCAAGGCTTTGCATGCATCTTGAACCTCAAGAGCATACAGGTTCTTGACCCATGAACCAATCTGCTTCACCTGTCTAGTGATGATGTGTCCAAGGAAAACCTTTCCCTTACTAAAGACTACATCATAGCCTCAGTCTTCCAGCATCGCGATCGACACCAAGTTTCTCTTCAGTCCTGGTACATACTTGACATCGGTTAAGGTAAGGCATGATTCATGCTCCCTCTGAAAAATAACCGTGCCTACACCTGAGACACTATACTTCTCATCATTACCCATCGCTATGAGTATCTGGATATCTTTATCCTCCCAAGTACTGAACAAACTCTTGTCACCAGTCATGTGGAAAGAAGCTCCACTGTCAAGAAACCAACCACTTCCCACCATGGATGAAACCATGCATGCGAAGAGTGTGAAATCCAACTCAAACGATGAAGCGAGTGCCTCACCTTCAGATCCTTCCCTGGATCCCTTCTTGGATTTCCTTCGTGGACAATTTGCAGCATAATGGCCCACCTCATGACAATGAAAGCATCACACTTTCGATTTGTCAACCTTCTTCCCATCATTGGAAGAACTAGATTCGGAAAGAGAAACCTTCTCCTTCCCCTTCTTTGCTTTGGAAGCCAAAGCACACTTTTCTTCATCAGATGCCTTTGATGAATCCATCCCTGGTATTCCACCTAATCTCCTCTTGCACAAGATCCAACCAAAGTCTCTCCCATCTTGGCAATTTCTCTCGACCATTGATAGAGTCCTAATAGGAACGCAAACTCTTCGGAAGACCAAGGAGAGCCAAGCTCACCAAGTCCTCATCATCGACAGTCACCCCCACACTTCCCAGCTCATCCCAACATTGAGTGAACTTCGTGAGATACTTGGGCATACTATCTCCGTTCTCACACTTAATGTTTCTGAGTTTATCCTTGAGCAACAACTTGCTTTGGTCACTCTTGCTTTGGAATAAATCTGTCAATGCTTTCCCAATCAATTATGGAGAAGCCTTTCCATGCAGGCTGGATATAATGTGATCCTTCACGCCCTCCAACAGAATCCTTCGACACTTTGCTGTCTTCTTTTGCCAAGCCTCAACGCTGAGCAGCATTAGTAGGCTTTGGTACCTCAGCATCTATGAACTCCTTCAACCCATTGTCATCTAACACTACCTCCATCCTTTCTTTTCATGCAATATAATTCTAGCTACCTTCAAGGGCATACTCCAATCGCAATCTGTTGAAAGACATTTCAACTTTGACACCAAGAAAACACTGCCGCAAATTCGAATTCCACCAGCTCAAAACTCAACCGCTTCTGATCTAAAATTCGTGAGAACAAAGTATTTCTCGTACAGAGATTGACTGTATGGGCATTCACTAGATATCTCACCTTCCAAAAGAAGGATGAATCCAGAGGTTACCTGGCCTGATTACAGGCTCTGCCTGAAGAAATAAAATGTAAACACTTTCTGAATAATAGATCGGATGATCAACTCTCCTCTGATACCATGTAGAAATTTTCAATAATATGACACTTATTCACAAAGATTATCCTGATCATACACTATTTGCAGAATGCATGCTGTTATAGACATTTTTGTGCCTTACATCTCTAAGCATGAAATGTCCATAAACCAAGGGGTCCTAAGTCCCTAAAAGTGTTGTTCTAACCCCTAAAGGAACAAGGTCAACAAATTACAGCTTCTCCCAGAAGTTCTCCACCAGAAACTGCTCAGAATAAGTCAAATCAGGATCATTTCAGCTGCTCCACTAGCTAAGTGCATTGCATAGCACCTAAGTCCACTAACTAGGTGCGTTGCAACGCACCTAAATGCACTACCAGGGTGCGTTGAGCGGGAAATGACAAATGGCAGTGTCATTCCGCGAGGTGGAGAGACAGTGGAAGCTTCCATAATATTCTCCAATGACACTTGCCTCACTGAATTCGACCAAGGATGAGTAAGAGGCTTTCAGTCTCCAAGTGGAAGCAGGAATTGACAGAGAGAAGCCACTAATCAAATCATGAGCTGACTCATCCTCCTTGCATACATCTATATATGGATCCCTCAACCCAGAGATCCACAGGCTGGAATTTTGCACATTGTAAGGAATTGTTGTTGGTTTTGAGACACATATCAGAGAATTGGGTGATCTATGCTTTGTTGGGGGTGAAGAAGGGACTTCTTTGCTGGGAGGTTGATGCTGGGTCAGGAATCATTGGTTGTAACTCCTCCTGGATCTTCTTGTATATCAATAAAACTATTTGAGTTTCTTCTCCATGCTTTTGTATCATTGATGCTTGTTACATTTGTATGGTTAACTTAAATCTGATCCTAAGTTATTTATGAATATAAACCCATGTCTCTGTATAGTTTCTTTCTTCTGTGATCTTACAGGTACTTGGTGAAGCTGGGCAAGTAAGGGAGCAGGTAGCTGGAAGCTGTCAAAGAGGAGAGAGATTAGATCGAAGGACTAGCGCAAGACACAGGTTGGTTCATCCTATTCCTCTTTGTTTATAGTTCATAAAGAAGATACAAAAGTAGTTTTCTCTGTTTGTTTCTAAGGTAGCTGTCACACCTTAGTGGGATAGAGCAGTTCTAAATAGAAACTTTTCCCGATAACAAAATGGCGACTCCACTAGGGAATGTCTAATTAGTTTGTTTGTGTATCCATTTGTTGTTTGTTTCATAAACTTATAAGTAGCATTCGAACTGCATTTGCCATAAAAAATGCAAAGTAGACATCTGCTGCTTCAATCCATTCACTGGATCTGTTTATGATTTGAACAGCTGATTCACAAACTATCTGATTGCCCTTGTGATAGCTCTTAGACCCTCCTTAGATCTACCCCTGATTGTGCATTACTGATTGCTTTTACTCAGCCAAAAACCAAAGACTAAACTGCAAACTGTGACTCAAAGCCCGGATAGAATTCTCATTTCTGCCCCAGAGCAGGCACTGTGAAGAGGTTCTGCATTTCAACGCACTTCCCGAGAGGGCAACCTGCGCTGCAATGCAGTTTCTCTGTGTAACAGGTGCGCTGATTAGCCTAGCCCTGTGCAACTGAGGTTCTTTTCTTCATTCTTTCCAGTTTTGTCTCTGATTTTTTGTAGCCTGTGATCAGTATATGACTGTTTCAAACCCCCTTTTCCTTACTGATATTCTGCCTCGTTTGTACAAAAGAACTGTAGATGTTTTTGTGTGTTTGTTGAGTTGTTTACAGTTTTCCATTGCAAAAGTAGAATAGTTGTACTGTCGTCCTTTGATTTAGATCTGTCGCAAGTGTCGATTTCAATCATAGGAGAAATTTTATTTGGTGTTGATGGTCGATTATGCGTTTACTATTGCCTTTGGTTTGCATTTGTGACTTTCTAGTGTCAAAACGAGTATTTATTTCAAAATCATAAAGTGTCGTAATCATCTCTACCTTTTGATTTCAAAAAGAAGCTTGTTTGTGTTTGTCACTTGAAAGCAAATTCAGATTTGTACATCAACTTTCTTTTTAGCATCAATATTAAGAAAGTGAAAAACAAATACATGCATGTGAATTTGCATATAGACAGTCTGTTTTGCTTGATTTAGGAAAGTGCATTTACAGTGTGCTCTTTGCTCTTTGTGAAAAGATTGTGTCTTTCTTTTCCCCTAGTAGCTAGGATTTTCATTGCTGAAAAGAGATAAAAGTTTGTTTATCATCTTTAGATTTCATTTTAGGAATTACATCTACATCTCGTGGTGAACCCAAAAGGCAAACTTCATAACCAAGATCAACTTAAAATAAATTCAATGAATCTAACAACGCTTTGGAACTTAACACACAACATTTAAAGGTCTAGGCTAGAGACATATTCCGGCGTCGTAAAGCCTGGTAACTGTTGTCCTCATTGATGGTTGGGTGATTCCTCCACTTTGAGACGATAAGTGCCAGTACGGACTTGTGCTCCCACGTACCGTCGAGTATATATTGGGAGACCCCTATAGGCTTAAATCCTTTATCCATAGGAAGCCGTGTCGGCCGCCCTACTGATCGCAATGCACCGAACACAGCATTCAGGAAGATTGACTACCGTACCGTAAAAAGTATTCTGCAGTTTTGCGATTGGTTTGGTACTCCCTCTACCTAGACCTCCAGAGCAGTCCCTTCGTTCCTTTTCAGACTCTTTAATGGAAAAGGCCCATCTGAGCACTTGTCACTTCAGGCTCATTAAAAATCGAAGGAGACTAGAGTCATATTTTGTTTTTTCTCGACTCTTAAAAACTGAAAAAAACAAGTTGTGTCAAAGCATGTTAAAATTTATTTTAAACGGAATATTCATACCCCTTTCCTATGTTGATCTTGGGTTGAGAAAATGGAGCCTACCAACCAAGGAATTCCCCTTGGTGGAAATCCTAGCCCCTTCTCCTCTTGGGGAGATGTTGGTGTGCCCCATATGGCCACATTGTCGCTTCCAGGACTGACAATTGGTTTTCCTGTATGGCTCTTCTCAACCTCCGTCGTTCAGAACACCACCATTCCTGAACAATCGAATCAGCAATTAGACGAGTCTAGAGTTGCCCACCAGCCTTCTACTTCCTCTAATTCTTCCTCTCCTCCTTCCTCTTCGCTTGATGGAGCTGGTAAAGCTAAAAGCCAAGTTCCTAAGGAGAAGAAGGAAAAGAAGAAGAAAGAGAAGAAGAAGAAGGAGCCAAAGGAGAATGGGGGAAAACGAGTGTCGTCTAACGAAAATCCACACACTGCACCGACCAGGCCTAAATCACCATGTGTCATTTGCAAAGGAGACCACTTTCACAGAGATTGTCCTTGCATCCCCCGGATACTAAGGGACTGGTCCCCTCGTTTGCACAACCCGGTGTCGTCAACCTCTGATGATCATGTTGAAAGCACACCGTCAACTAGTGAAAGTGAAGCCCTAGGACAAAAAGGGAAAGCTAGATTTCCCTGTAAACTATGCGAAGGCAATCATGCCATCCACCATTGTCCCTTCTTAGACGAAGCTAAAAGAGTTTTGGATGATCGTCCGGTTTCACCGTTACGACTTCCTCCTGGATATAAAAAACTCTTGCCAAGTCCGTCACTAGTTGAGAATCCAGCTGGCCCGCTCAGGTGGTCGGCTGAAGCGCTTATCATTGAAGATAAACCAACTAAATCCATACCAGAAGAAAGTCAAAAGGTCGAGGTGGCAGTTGACCCGGTCTTGCCTTAAGAGGTTTCATCTTCAGATGATACAGTCATTGAAGAAAACAAGGATGACACCGTCCAAATTCTCTTCATAAACATAGACTCCGACGAACACGGGGGCAATTTACCCATTCCTTTACCACAGGAAGGAAGTTCGTCAGAGCTGTACCCGGCCATCTATTTGGTCCCACCTCCAAGCAACCTAGTTGTCTCCTTCGACTGGAATCAACTAGGCAGACCCCGTTTACCAGCAAGCATACCATTCGGAATTATCGTTCAAATATATAGAATGGTTATGGCTGGTACCATGATAGATGAGGAGGCTTCTGTGAGTATCCTTTCCTCAACTGCTTGGAAAGCGCTTGGTTCGCCATCGCTTTTGCCTGAAATGAGAAATCTGACTGGCTTTGATAATGGAACCAGTCGACCTTTAAGGATCCTTCCCAATGTGCCCATAACATTGAGAAGGAAGACAGTTCGCATGAACCTAATGGTAGTTCAAGGACCCTTGGATTATAACCTACTCCTTGGACGAGACTATATTTATTGCATGGGAGCGATTGTCTCCTCACTCTTTAGAGTAATGTGTTTTCCGCACAAAGGAAGAGTGGTCAAGCTCGTGGACCAGCTTTCATTTCCCAGATCACGCATAGCAAATAGTCATATACCGTCCCTAAATGGTCTTTTCACACAAGAAATGTCTCAATCTCCAGTCCGTCCTCCCGATGAGTGTGAGTAATTCAGAGGGATATGACTGAAACCCAGGGGGCATGCATCCTGGTCTGCTTCGGCAGGAAAACTTCGGGTATAAGGTAGGTTTCCGCGGGAGAATATGACTAGTCTGTACCCCATCCGTGATTGGAAGAGGGGTTATTCTAGAATAAGATTCTTTTGTCAAAGTTATGTGAGTTGGCAGGCATCGTCGCTCACCTTTTTTTATCTCGGTTGACATCACCGAAGAAGTGTTTTTTTTGTGCCGCGAATAGAACAATCTTTGGGTAACCTGTAAGAGGTAGGCCTCTCTCAGTAAAACAAATGTTTTGGTGGAAATGAAGTAGAGGTAACCTTGAAACTCTGTTTTATACCTGGGGGCATGCAAACCTTTTGGAGTGCAAGCAAAAAGCGATTATTTATCTGTTTTTTGGATTAGTCGTTTCCTAACTTGCTGAAAGAAAGGATGTGGGGAAAAACTCTAAAAATTGCCATTTTTATATGAGACATTCTTATCATATGACTGGATTAATCAAGCACTGTTTACCGCGAGGTTCGAGCTCGTTAAAAAATAAACCCGGACCGAGCAAATTTTTCCACCCGCATTTAAGCTCGTTAAAAAATGAACTATTCCCTGGTAAATAACCACCATGAATGTAGCACTTCAGCCATTAAAGCCTTGGTCGTGTTTGCACCGTCACCTCCACTTTTTCATTGGCCGATCATTCACCTCCATTTGATTGTTTACCCATTTTGAGGAACAGCTGTGAAGAGTGATTTCAATAGCCATCCTTGTGACACTGCCGTGGTTGGAAAATTCCAAACCTTACCTGGAATCAGCTGCTACCCATTTTATCACTCGTTCCTGAAAAGACGAGTCTTCTTTAAGCTCTTTTCTGACTCGTAAAATATGAAAAGATTGTCGAGTTCTGGCCTTCCAGCTCGTTAAAGCGATAGGAAGTGCTATCCCTCCTCTAAATTTTAATCTTTTTGGACCTGAGGGATTATTGCACAAAAAGATCGAGCGCTTGTTTTGTTCGGCTCGTTAAAGCTATCGAAAATTCATCCCTTCTGTATTGTTTTATACTTTTTCGGACTTAAGGGATTAGATGACGAAAAAGGAATTTTGGAGTTACCTTTACGTACCATTTCAGACTCTCTAAAAATGAAAAGGACTGAGTTATCTTTGTCATTAAACTCGTTAAAAAGGTTAATAGCGACAAACTTGTCTTTAGACGAGAACGAGTTTCACTATCGCTAGGCTCGTTAAAACATAGCGATGGGTTTGCCCGAAGGGAAAATTATAGAACAAGCATATGTTATCCTCCTCAAGCTTGACAAAAATAAAGAGGTACTGGTTAGCAATGACTGGGGAAAAATTGGGAAGAAAGCTCAAAGAATCTTTATTGGTAGCAAGTCGCTCTTGAACATGACACTTCCACTCCGTGCCCGAGTCGGGTTGGGTTGTTTCATTCACCAGTCACATCGCCATGGTCTCGCCATACCATCCACATTTGGGGTTAATGCTACCAATCCATCACATAAGTGTCACCGACATGTTCAAGAGAAGTCATCCAGAAAAGCCACCTGTGTCTCGCCCACTACCATACATTATACTCCATTCTTTCATGACCGCCACCCTGAACCATATATCATCAGATCATTTTCACCTCCATCAAAATCATTTACTCCATTCAGTGTCATTGATGTGGGATTCATTAAGGCCCTCCTATGATGGATCACTTCTTGTCGACATCAGCTCATTATCCAAGAAGTTGGTCTAGGAACACCCCATTCAATACTTTGAAGCTTGCATGCCTCAATGGCAAGTTTCTCACTTCCGGCGACAGGTTTACATCAATGACCTTCGACCGAAAGATTTTGCATGGTGTTCGACGCCAAGTCCTTTATTCACACCATGTCAATTGTACTGCAGTACCTTGAGGGTCATTATCATTATCGGTGATTCCTCTCGCGCTTGTTAACAGTTTACATCATTGACTGGTAATCAAGCGATGTCTTTCCATGTTCGACTTCAAAACATTTCTCACATGGATCGACTTGTACTTCGAGTGAAGATCGGACGAGATTGAAGACCCCGGATCTATTTTCATCCATCCGGGCTGCGATATATATTCAGGGAAATAAAGACACTGAAATGTACAACATTGCAGCACAGATAATCATCCTACCAAAAGGATGATGGCTCTATCAGAATCATCAGTCTACCATCAGACGATTGTCTATCCTATGTACATGAAAATGAATTTATAAAGCTGAGCATGGGAATGCCCGCCTCAGCTAGATCATGAAAACAGTATGAAGATAATATATTGTATTGTATCTTATTACAGGTCTCCTCCCAGCATTGAAATAACTTCGGATCCTCCCAATAAAGCATTTCACCCGATAAACGGCCTCATACTTTAGGGGGCAACTGTTATATACATTTTTGTGCCTTACAGCTCTAAGCATGAAATTTCCATAAACCAAGGGCTCCTAAGTTCCTAAAAGTGTTGTTCTAACCCCTAAAGGAACAAGGTCAACAAATTACAGCTTCTCCCAGAAGTTCTCCACCAGAAACTGCTCAGAATAAGTCAAATCAGGATCATTTCAGCTGCTCCACTAGCTAAGTGCGTTGCATAGCACCTAAGTCCACTAGCTAGGTGTGTTGCAATGCACCTAAATGCACTACCAGGGTGCATTGAGTGGGAAATGACAAATGGTAGTGTCATTCCGCGAGGTGGAGAGACAGTGGAAGCTTCCAGAATCTTCTCCAATGACACTTGCCTCACTGAATTCGACCAAGGATGAGTAAGAGGCTTTCAGTCTCCAAGTGGAAGCAGGAACTGACAGAGAGAAGCCACTAATAAAATCATGAGCTCACTCATCCTCCTTGCATACATCTATATATGGATCCCTCATCCCAGAGATCCACAGGCTGGAATTTTTCACATTGTAAGGAATTGTTGTTGGTTTTGAGACACATATCAGAGAATTGGGTGATCTATGCTTTGTTGGGGGTGAAGAAGGGATTTCTTTGCTGGGAGGTTGATGCTGGGTCAGGAATCATCGGTTGTAACTCCTCCTGGATCTTCTTGTATATCAATAAAACTATTTGAGTTTCTTCTCCATGCTTTTGTATCATTGATGCTTGTTACATTTTTATGGTTAACTTAAATCTGATCCTAAGTTATTTATGAATATAAACCCATGTCTCTGTATAGTTTCTTTCTTCTGTGATCTTACAGGTACTTGGTGAAGCTGGGCAAGTAAGGGAGCAGGTAGCTGGAAGCAGTCAAAGAGGAGAGAGATTGGATCGAAGGACTAGCGCAAGACATAGGTTAGTTCATCCTATTCCTCTTTGTTTATAGTTCATAAAGAAGATACAAAAGTATTTTTCTCTGTTTGTTTCTAAGGTAGCTGTCACACCTTAGTGGGATAGAGCAGTTCTAAATAGACACTTTTCCCGATAACACATGCATAATACATAACCTCATCTATGTTGATCATCAATTTTGCAGAATCAAGAAACAATTGCATGCGCACATTGAAACATCAATCACACATATCAACACAGTATGTACTGGGGAAAGCATACAGCTTAAAACCCCAACTATCTGTATATTATAATGAGAGAGAGAACATGTAACAATACATAGCACAATACTCCTCACAAGTACTCAGTACTATCTCCACTTGTTACACACAAACTAGCTCAGATCTTAATCAAGTCACAGGTTCAAATCTCCTTTGTTGTCTGCCTGCCTCTACTGCGCAATCCAATGTGAGAATAGGAATGATCCAAGTTCGAATTCCATTTTTTTTTACCATGCAATCCTCATTGGCAATCTCCATCAATGATTGTGTAAATCTCATGCACAACTATAGTCACAACTGATAGTAGGCTCACTCTTTCACGCACCTCTAACACTTGTCTCCACTGAACTGTCCATGCACTGAGTTAACTGACGTATTCTTTAGTTTCTTTGTGAGTTAATAATTAGTGAATTAATTAATAATTAATTCACACCACTCATCACTAGTGTATTCTGCAGTTAGACTAAATACAACTAGTTCAACTAAGTCAAATTGAACACAACTCCATCAACTCCTCAATCAACTCCACCAAACTCAATCACTTGAGTTCTAACTAAAGTCCATCATGCAATAGCTCAACTAACCCATAATAAAAGTGTATTTCCTTTTGGCAGTTGCATGTGCCACATCTGTAGCTCGAACTGAAGTGCTCCAAGAGGATAAGATAATGTTTATAGTCCAAATATTATTAAGAGCTAATAATATTCAATTTTTCTATTTTTAGACTGGCAGTCTAAAAATAGACTCCGCCCATATGTCTAAAAATAGAATTCCATCTATTTTTACCAACATGACCAATCATCCACAAATAGCATCCTGCAACTCATAGAGCATGATCCATATGTCTAAAAATAGACATAGTCTAAAACTAGACTTTGTTTCAAAAATAGCCTGCGGGCCCACTTAGTGAAGGCGACTTATTTTCACTAAGCTCCATCATCTTGTTGCATTTTCAACATTAAAAAGGAGCAATATTATAACTACAGTCATAAAAAACAATCCTCGAAGATTGTGAATAATTTCTAAATCAGTCCAGAAACATGCTATAATTTAGTTCTATTTTTGAAATATCTACATTATTTCAGTAGATATTATTTTGTAATAAATTTTATTTTGAAGTCCAAATTAATTCGAGACAAAATCTATAAATATTTTGTAAAAATATTTAGAAAGGGTTGGATTATGCAAAAAGAAAATATTTTTCTATGATTGTAAGCAGTGAAATATATTTTGAAGTAATCAATTCAGTAATACAGAGGCAGTTTGGTTTCAGGATTCTTGTGTCAAGAAAATGGTGATGTTTCCCTCTTTGTAAATCTATTTTTCTTTCAAGTTTCACATGAATGTTCCTTCTTAAATTGTTTACAAGAATATGATGAGTAGAATTTACTTGCAGTACTCTTCTCTAGCTTGTTAAGCAATCTTATTGTTTTTATTCTAATATTAAGTATAGAATTCATCTTTGTATTCTCTATAGTTAATTTATACTAATTTGTATTCATCTCATCCACACCACAATAGCTCTACGAGATCTAGGATTTTGCCTACCTCGCCCTGTTTCATCTTCCTCTATTTATTTTAATTGAGTACTGAAGATTTTATAACTCCATGTCCAATGGACTTTTATTTCATTTTACAACCAAAACTTAAAAAAAAACTATCTTTCCCTTTCATAAATAGCCTAATATATAAACAATAATATTAAAATCATACAGAGAGAGCCCTTTATGAAGCTAGAAGCACTAGACCCCAACTTTAAAACTGTTTTGTGGTTACCTTGCAGTTTCCTCTTTAGCCTAGGAAAATTACAAAGTGCTAACATTCTGATTACCATACTGGGAAACTCTTCACTGGTAACTTTGATTTCAAAAGCTTAAACCTATTTCCAGTGGGTGATAGTAAGTTAGGAAATATCTAGGCTAAATTCTTCACCTAGAAGTTGTGTTTTTACCCAGCTATGACAAGTTCCCTTTTAAATCCGGCTCCTAGAAAGATTTATACTAGATCAAATCCAGATCTTGATCCTCTTGAAGTTGTGAATGATCCTAAGAAATTGATTAAGAAAAATAACCTTCAAGAAATTCAAGCAAGAAATAATCCTCTGCTCAGGTCTCACTCACTCCCTGAAATCTTTCCAACACTTGAGGATATTGATTATGATATGTCCTTTGAATTTAGTCTTTTTAGAACCAAATTAGAAAGTTTTGTCCCAGAAACAGTCTTTGATGAATCCATTTTGAAACCTTATATCTCAGCACAAAATCCTATCATTCCAAATTCATATAAAGATGTTGTACAACAGTTTGAAAAGCTTGAAGATATAGTAACTCAATTGAATTAGGATGCTCAAAAATTAGTTGTAGTTCAATAAACTACCATTTATTCTTCTACTTCATCATTTACCTCCCCTGTGATCTCCCTTTCTTCTACTATCCCCATTTCATCTGTCATTCATACTCCTTTTATAGAAACTTAGTGGTCACAATTCCACCTCCTTTACCATCCCTAACATCAAGAACAACTATGGTTTCATCCTCCTCTCATATTCCAATCATGGCATTTCATTATGCCCCTTTGGTTTTGCAACAACCACTAAATGCTATGCCAACAGATTATTCACAACGTATACCATGATTCGATGGCACTGGGACCACTACAACTCAACAACCTATCGATAAGATGAATTATTTTGCAGACCTAAAATAGGTTAATGAGGATGATGTTCGAATAATATTGTTTGCTAAAAGTTTGACCGGTGAAGTAAGAAAATGGTATAGGGGTTTAGAAGCAGGTAATATTGCCAACTTGCAGCAATTTCATCATGTTTTTCTTTCTCATTGGGAGCTTAAAAATAATCAACTTCAGATCCTTGTAGAATATGAAAGTTTAATAAGAGATCCGGGAGAGTTAGTTCAAGATTATTTAGATAGATTCAAAAACCTTTATAATTCTATTCCAATAGAAATAAAGCCCCCTCTAGGATTGGATTTACTTTGATATCCAGATGGTTTTGATGCTGACATGGCCTATCAGTTGAGAGAAAGAAATCCAACCACTTTAGAAGAGATGAAAAATAATGTTATTAGTGTAGAGGCCAATCTGTTGGCCAAGGAAGAAAAATTGAATGCTGAAAAGAGGGTGGATATTAAAGAATAGCCTTCTTCGTCATCACATGTGAAACTAGATAATTTGGTTAAAACTATGGAGAGAATGATGGAAAGAATGACTTTGACAAATAGAGATGCACTAAGAGAACCACAAGGGGGTCCTCCTCAGATCAGGAATCAAAATTTTAGAAGGGAGTAACCCCAAATTAAACAAAGGGAGTGAAGAAACCCAACATATCAACAACAAATTAGACTTCCTTTTCAAGAAATCTATGATGAGGAAGAAAATGAGACAACTGATGATCGAGAAGAGAATCAAGTCAATCTATTTGGTGAAGGAGAAATAGGTAATATTTTCTTGAGAAAAGAAGAATAATATTTGTTCTTATTAGAAAAAAAAGATGTTATGCCTACAGAATCAGAGGATTACAAAAAAGATGATCAAAATGCCATTATGTAAATGCACAAATAATATAATCTGACAAGTAGGAAAGTTGCAAAAAATCCTCCTAAAAAGATCCAAATTGATACACCTTCTACAAGTCAAACAAAGGTTGATCCTCCAAAGGAAACCCATCTGTTAGTGCCTAGATTTACCTCAGGTTGAAAAGGTAGGATCCAAGGCCAACATCAAACCACACTCAGCCTAGTAGCTAGCCCTACCAGGTCAGGAGAGGGCTCTCGTTGGGTCAATCGTAGCAAATAATGATCGATGAGGGCTTGAGATGACTGAAATATCTTTTGATCTTAGGCTAGGTATGAGTGCAAGAGAGTTTGATTGAATAAAGTAGTATTTTGTTGACTTAGAGGGAAAGGCACATTTTGGGGTGTGGGGATTGAGGCTCAGTTCTGCAGAGATCTCAATGGGGCAAGGTAGGCAATTGTTTTGGCACTTAAATTTCAGTGAGATGGAAGGAATAGATAGGTGAGGTGTTGAAGAGGGCAAGAGCAATCATGAATCCTCCCCAAACAGCTGAAAATATCAAATAACTAAAGCAAACTTCAAGTAGAGCATTGCACTTTCAATGGATTCTACTTACACTCTTGTTTTTTTAGTTCAGAAGAAATAAGATAGATAATGGCATGAAATCACATAAACAAATTCACAATTACAAAGAGAAGCACTGTACCAAGACAAATTTCCACATGAATCCCAAAGAGTGTTGCAAATCTTGGTCTCAATTCCTTAGCCAAAATGAAAATATGAGTGTACAATGAAGCTCGATGCTTTCTCTGGAGTCCAACCTCTACAAAATTCCAACCCCTACACTATGAAATTCATAAAATATATACATTTTCTCATCCTTGTACTAAGGGATTGAGCTCAACCATTTTCTTCAAAATAGAATTAGTTACATTAAACTTGGGCCGAATTTCTGAAAATAGGTGTTGAAGATGAATAAATATCTCCTAAACCATAGCACCTGTTACAAAAATGAAAGACGTTTTCGTAGATAAATTCATTTTTGAGAAAAAAATCTCTCAAATTTGGGAAATTCGTTTCCAGTTGCTTGCAATCTGTTCCACAAAATCATCTCTAAAACAGAAAATTATTAAAAATTTAAATCTCTGAAAATGATCTGTAAAGGTCTAGTCACATTTCCCAATTCATGATACCTATGAATAAACTGAAAGAGATTTTTGTTATATGGCTCGTTTTTAACAAAAACCTCCTTTGGTTTTTCAAAACTACTTTCCATCTATTGTAGAATGGCCCCGCACTAAAATGACTAAAACAATAAAAAAATGCAAAATTTGCTTTGTTTTAATGTAGGATCCAAATATCACTGTATATCTCCCACATAGTAACACATGTGCATAAAATGAAGAAGGTTTTTGTTATTTGTTATGTTATGAACAAAAACCTCTTTCACTTTTGAAAAATTCCTTACCATTATTTCAGAAAATGATTTTGTACTAAACTTGTCATTGTGTGCAACAACTGACCTCAAAACATGCATAACCAAGAATCATTCATTCATTTCGATCATATCTTCTAATCCGGGAGCCGGTTACGGGAGTGTGATATACCATTGGAAATATTTTTCCGAGCTTCTTCCGATAGAAACAATTTTGACATGTTTTGTGCTAAACATCATGTGAAAAACATCTAACAAAACCAGACATAGTAAGAGCTCATTTTGATCCCTGGTGACAGGCTGTGAAGACGGGAACTAAAGAGATGAAGCAAAGTTCTCATGTGCCTCATCATCCATGCACATATATTCCCATTCTCAAAAACCTTGAATAGAGGGCACCTCTATTTTTTATTCTTCCTCTTTATCCATCCATGTTTCAAGAAAGTTATACCAAAAATCTGCAAAGGACTTAATAGATCTGATAGGAAAACCTTCAATCCATTTTTTACATTTGCCTTGAAACAAATCAAAGAACAATATGAAGAAGACATCCTCCTTTTTAACTATGAGAATTTTCGCAAATGTTTTAAAATTTTCTATATGTTCTAGAGTCAAAGTCGGATCTCCCCAATGAATTTAGCGCCATTACTCAAAATGTATGCATCCTTTGGTAACTAATTAGGAAAACTAGGAAGATTAGAAATATCGATACATGGATACCTTGAACAAATAGAAGCAACATCTGAGTCCTTCATTTAGCCAGTGGAGCCACCATCAATACTTTGAAACTCAGGACTTCGAACAGTGGAGTTTCCAGGTAGATGATTTCAGCGTTCATATGTGTCTGACTGTTGTCCACCATCAACAATCAGATCTGAACTCGATTACAAAATTGTATTGGGGCAATTTGCAAGTTAGATGTTCAGTTTATAAACTAGACCAGAGATTGACTGAAGTAGCTTTTATCTACTTTCGCTAATGCAAAGCAAAAGCGTTTCAAAGGCTACCTGGCTAATCTTCAGACTCTGTCTGTAGTTTATAAAATGAAGAACACTAACAAACTAGTAATTTCTTCCCCAGTATGGTCGCCACTATGTTAGTGCCTAGATTTACCTCAAGCTCGAAAGGTAGGATCCAGGGCCAACATCAAACCACACTCAACCTGGTACCTAGCCCTACCAGGTCAGGAGATGGCTCTCTCTGGGTCAATCTCAGAAAATAATGATTGATGAGGGATTGAGATGACTGAAATATCTTCTGATCTTAGGCTAGGTATGAGTTCAAGAGAGTTTGATTGAATAAAGTAGTATTATGTTGACTCAGAGGGAAGGACACATTTTGGGGTGCAAGGATTGAGGCTCAGTTCTGCAAAGATCTCAATGGGATAAGGTAGGCAATCATTTTGGCACTTAAATTTGAGTGAGATGGAAGGAATAGATAGATGAGGTGTTGAAGAGGGCAAGAGCAATCATGAATCCTCCCCAAACAGCTGAAAACATCAAATAACTAAAGCAAACTTCAAGTAGAGCACTGCACTTTCAATGGATTCTACTTACACTCTTGTTTGTTTAGTTCAGAAGAAATAAGATAGATAATGGCATACAATCACATAAACAAATTCACAATTACAAAGAGAAGCACTGTACCAAGACAAATTGCCACATGAATCCCAAAGAGTGCTGCAAATCCTGGTCTCAATTCCTTAGCCAAAATGAAAATACGAGTGTACAATGAAGCTCAATGTTTTCTCCGGAGTCCAACCTCTACCAAATTCCAACCCCTACACTATGAAATTCATAAAATATATACATTTTCTCATCCTTGTACTAAGGGATTGAGCTCAACCATTTTCTTCAAAACAGAATCAGTTACATTAAACTTGGGCCGAATTTCTGAAAATAGGTGTTGAAGATGAACTCGTATCTCCTAAACCATAGCACCTGTTACAAAAATGAAAGAGGTTTTTTTAGATAAGTTTATTTTGGAGAAGAAACTCTCTCAAGTTTGGGAAATTCATTTTCGGTTGCTCGCAATCTGTTCCACAAAATCATCTCTAAAACAGAAAATCATTAAAAATTTAAATCTGTGAAAATGAGCTGTAAAGATCTAATCACATTTCCCAATTCATGACACCTATGAATAAAATGAAATAGATTTTAGTTATATGGCTCATGTTTAACAAAAACCTCTTTGGGTTTTTCAAAATTACTTTCCATCTATTGTAAAATGTCCCCGCACTAAAATGACTAAAACAGTAAAAAATATGAAAATGTTTATTTGTTTTAATGTAGGCTCCAAATATCACTGTATATCTCCCACATGGTAGTACCTGTGCATAAAATGAAGGAGTTTTTTGTTATTTAGTATGTGATAAACAAAAAACTCTTTCACTTTTGAAAAATTCCTTACCATTATTTCATAAACTGATTTTTTACTAAACTTGTCATTGTGTGCAGTAAATGACCTCAAAACATGCATAACCAAGAATCACTCATTCAATTCGATCCTATATTCTAATCTGGGAGCTGGTTATGGGAGTGTGATATACCTTTGGAAATATTTTTCCAAGCTTCTTCTGATAGAAACACTTGTGACATGTTTTGTGCTAAACACCATGTGCAAAACATCTAACAAAACCAGACATAGTAAGAGCTCATTTTGATCCCTGGTGACAGGCTGCAAAGACGGGAACTAAAGAGATGAAGCAAAGTTTTCATCTACCTCATCATCCATGCACATATCTTCCCATTCTCAAAAACCTTGAATAGAGGGCACCTCTATTTTGAATTCTTCCTCTTTCTCCATCCATGTTTCAAGAAAGATATACCAAAAATCTGCAAAGGACTTAATAGATCTGATAGGAAAACCTTCAATCCATTTTTTACATTTGCCTTGAAACGAATCAAAGAACAATTTGATGAAGACATCTTCTTTTTTAACTCTAAGAATTTTCACATTTTTTTTTTAATTTTCTATATGTTCTAGAGTCAAAGTCAGATCATCCCCATTGAATTTAGGGCCATTACTCAAAATGTATGCATCCTTTGGTAACTGATTAGGAAAACCAGGAAGATCATAAAAATCGATACATGGATACCTTGAACAAATAGAAGCAACATCTGAGTCCTTCATTTAGCCAGTGGAGCCACCATCAATACTTTGAAAATCGGGACTTCGAACAGTGGAGTTGCCAAGTAGATGATTTCAGCCTTCATATGTGTCTGACTGTTGTCAACCATCAACAATCAGATTTGAACTTGATTACAAAATTGTACTGGGGCAATTTGCAAGTCAGATGTTCAGTTTATAAACTAGATTGGAGATTGACTGAAGTAGCTTTTATCTACTTTCGCTAATGCAAAGAAAAAGTGTTTCGAAGGCTACCTGGCTAATATTTAGACTCTGTCTGTAGTTTATAAAATCAAGAACTAACAAACCAACAATTTCTTCCCCAGTATGGTCACCACTATGTTAGTGCCTATCAGGCTGAAAAGGTAGGATCCAGGGCCAACATCAAACCATGCTCATCTTGGTAGCTAGCCCTACCAGGTCGGGAGAGGGCTTTCTCCAGGTCAATCTTAGTAAATAATGATCGATGAGGGCTTGAGATGACTGAAATATCTTTTGATCTTAGGCTAGGTATGAGTGCAAGAGTGTTTGATTGAATAAAGTAGTATTTTGTTGACTTAGAGGGAAAGTCACATTTTGGGGTGTGGGGATTAAGGCTCAATTCTGCAGAGATCTCAATGGGGCAAGGTAGGCAATTGTTTTGGCACTTAAATCTGAGTGAGATGGAAGGAATAGATAGGTGAGGTGTTGAAGAGAGCAAGAGCAATCATGAATCCTCCCCAAACAGCGGAAAACATCAAATAACTAAAGCAAACTTCAAGTAGAGCACTACACTTTCAATGGATTCTACTTACACTCTTGTTTGTTTAGTTCAGAAGAAATAAGTTAGATAATGGCATACAATCACATCAAAAAATTCACAATTACAAAGAGAAGCACTGTACCAAGACAAATTGCCACATGAATCCCAAAGAGTGCTGCAAATCCTGGTCTCAATTCCTTAGCCAAAATGAAAATATGAGTGTACAATGAAGCTCAATGCTTTCTTTGGAGTCCAAAATCTGCCAAATTCCAACTCCTACACTATGAAATTCATAAAATATATACATTTTCTCATCCTTGTACTAAGGGATTGAGCTCAACCATTTTCTTCAAAATAGAATCAGTTACATTAAACTTGGGCCGAATTTCTGAAAATAGGTGTTGAAGATGAACTCGTATCTCCTAAACCATAGCACCTGTTACAAAACTGAAAGAGGTTTTTGTAGATAAGGTCATTTTGGAGAAACAAATCTCTCAAATTTTGGAAATTCATTTCCAGTTGCTCGCAATCTATTCCACAAAATCATCTCTAAAGCACAAAATCATTAAAAATTTAAATCTGTGAAAATGAGTTGTAAAGATCTAGTCACATTTCCTAATTCATGAAACCTGTGAATAAACTGAAAGAATATTTTGTTATATGGCTCGTGTTTAACAAAAATCTCTTTGGGTTTTACAAAATTACTTTCCATCTATTGTAAAATGGCCCCGCACTAAAATGACTAAAACAGTAAAAACTATGAAAAATTTGCTTTGTTTTAATGTAGGCTCCAAATATCACTGTATATCTCCCACATAGTAGCACCTGTGCATAAAATGAAGGAGGTTTTTGTTATTTGTTATGTGATAAACAAAAACCTATTTCAATTTTGAAATTTTTTTTATCATTATTTGAGAAACTGATTTTGTACTAAACTTGTCATTGTGTGCGGCAACTGACCTCAAAACATGCATAACCAAGAATCAGTCATTCATTTCGATCATATCTTCTAATCCGGGAGCTGGTTACAGGAGTGTGATATACCGTTGGAAATATTTTTCCAAGATTCTTCTGATGGGAACACTTGTGACATGTTTTTTGCTAAACATCATATGAAAAAAATCTAACAAAACCAGACATAGTAAGAGCTCATTTTGATCCCTAGTGACAGGCTGTGAACATGGGAACTAACACCCTCAAAATCAAAATACACCTATGAAAGAGGTAGAAAAGCCTCAAACTTCTTTTAACATTTAAAATGAGTTGTCAAAGGTTAAAATATATGTTCCTTTGACTCAATTAATGAAAAAGGATGTATATATAAGTCACGTTATAAAAGCACTGAGGTAGAGGAGGGAACAAATATTATAAACATAAGTGATGATCAACCTAAATTTCTATTTGCACCAGAAGTTGAGGGAAAATCACAAGATGGTAATGTGACACCCTTTTATGTTAGTATTAACATTCATGATTTCATTTTTCACAATTCCATGCTGGATTCAGGTGCTTCACATAATCGTGTGCCCAAAGTGATTATGGAGAAACTTAGATTATATATAACCAAACCATATAAAGACCTTTTGTCTTTCGATTAAAGTGGAGTAAGATGATTAGGTTTGATCAAGGATTTATGTGTAAGCCTTGCCCAAATCCCAACAAGAAGTGTAGTCATGGATATTGTTGTGGCTAATATACCTCCAAAATATGGAATGCTTTTAACAAGATCTTGGGGAGAAAAGTTGAAGGGCACCTTGCAAATGGATATGACATATGCAACTATTCCTATTTTTAGGCAACAAAGGAGGTTGTACAGGGAGACTCTGATGAAATATATGGTAAGCAGCTAGGACAAACCTAATAATTACCCACTTTATTCTATACATTCAGACATGGATTCTTTCATTTTATATAATGACATATGTTTAGAGGAGGAAATGTTAGATATGGAAAGTCAATCAAAGAAAACAGAGGATGTGAAGTTAAAGACTGAAACAAAAGATGATAATGATGAAGGCCTTTGGCATATGGATTTTTATGGGGCAATCAGCAAGGAAGGAGCAGGAGTTGGTGTATGGATCTTAGACACAAACTCAGGCAGATCAAAAATATATTCCTACAAGCTTTCTTTCCAATGCACCAACAATGTGGCTGAATATGAGGCACTTATTTTGGGGTTGCAGTTATTGAAGAGATCAGGAGCCAAAATAATTTCAATCCATGGAGATTCAAAACTCATCATAAATCAAATCAAAGGTGAGTATTCAACTAAGCATCCTAGATTAAGGGCATACAAAAATGTGATCTTAGATTTTTTGCAGTGTTTTCGAGAGTATCAGTTGTCTTTGATTCCTAGAAAGAAAAATGCATTGGCTACCTCAGTAAGTACATGTAAAATTCCTTTCCACCCAAATAAGAAATATGAGATTGAGGTAAAACATAGACCTTCTATCCTGGATAACATAAGGTACTGGAAAGTGTTCGACAATGACAAACAATTAGACAATTTTTTGCAATTAAAGGGGGAGTTTGAAAATTTGCATATTGATATAGAAAGTAGTGTTGAAGATGATAGACAAGAAACTATTTTGAATAAGATCAGTGAGAATTATGATGAACATGAAGTAGAGATTGAAGTCTTGCAGTTAAAACACAACGTAATACCAAGAGGTTTGGTACCACTTGAAGAATTATTTGATTTCAATGATGAGGCTCAAAAGCCAAAAATGCAGCCTGTGGGATCCGAAGTTGAGGATTGTAACATAGGGACTAAAGGAAATCCAAATATTATGAATATTTCTAAGTCTTTACCTCTAGAGGAGAAACATAAATACATTGATTTATTGAGAGAATACTCTGATGTTTTCGAATGGGGATACAAAGACTTGAAGGCCTATCATACCCATATTACTCAACATACTATTCTTATAAAAAAGGACCAGAAACATTTCAAATAGAAGCTAAGGAGAGTAAGCCTTGTTCTGCAACCTTTAATTGAAAATGAGGTAAGGAAGCTTTTTGACGCCAAGATTATTGTACCTTTGATATTTTCTAAATGGTTGTCAAATCTATTACTGGTGTGAGAAAATACTGGAGAGATAAGGTTATGTGTGGATTTTTGAAACATTAATAAAGTTTCTCTCACAGATAATTACCCCTTATCGAAGATGGATCATATTCTACAGAGGGTAGTTGGTTCTAGCAGAATTTCATTGCTTGATGATTTTTTGGGTTACAACCCGATTTTAGTACATTCAGATGATCAAGACAAAACAATCTTCACAACACGATGGGGAACTTTCATGTATGTGAACATGCCCTTTGGGCTTATCAATGCAGGGCTAACTTTTCAGAGAGAAATGGAACATTTCTTTTGCAGATGAAAAGGACAAGCTTATTGTGGTATATCTAGATGACATCATTGCTTTTTCTAAAACTGATGAAGATCATTTGTTTCATTTGAAAATTTCCTTTGAGAAATGTAGAAAATTTGGTATTTCATTAAATCCTAAAAAGTCTCTTTTTGGTCTAGAAGAAGGTAAACTGCTAGGTCATATAATTTCCAAATATGGTATTAGAATTGACCCAAGTAGAATTGAGGCTATCATGAAAATTTATCCCCCAAGAAATAAAAAGGAAGTACAATGTTTCATTGGTAGAATTAATTTTCTGAGGAGGTTTATCCCAAATTTCACTGAAATATTACGAGCTATTAACAATGTGTTGAGAAATGGCAGTGAAATAAAATGGAATGTAGAAGCAAAAAGGTCATTCAATGAGGTAAATTCAAGCCTGAATCATGCTCCCATTTTAGCCAGTCCTAATTTCACTAAGGATTTCATTATTTTTTCTTTTGCTTCAGAACATACTATTGCAACAGTATTAATGCAGAAGAAGGAGGATATGAGAAGCCTTTATACGTTTTCAGTAGGGGGTTAATAGATGCTTCTTTGAAATATAATATTATGGAAAATCAAGCTTTTTCCTTGGTAAAATATTTGAAATATTTTAGAGTGTATATTTTGCATTCTCATATAATTGTGTTTGTTCCCAATGCATTAGTAAAAGACATCCTTACTCAGAATGATCCAAAAGGAAGGAGAGGTAAGTGGATAGTTGTTATTTTAGAATATGATATTGAAATTAAGCCCAAAAAACTTATTAAGGGTCGGGGGTTGGCCAAATTAATGGCTGAATCAAATTTGCATGCATTGGACATAAATTTATTGCATCTCTAGATGATGAACAAGAGTCTGTCCAAGAAGTATCAGAAAGTTTTATTACTTACCCCTGGTACACATACATTGTTTATGTCTTACAACATTTACAATCTCCACCAGATTTGACAAAGACTAAAGCAAGATTCCTGAAATTAAAAGTTGTTAAATTCTACATGTTGGATCAAGCTTTATATTGGAAGGATGTTGTAGGGATTTTATTGAACTATTTGTTAGAGGACAAAGAAGATAAGATGATGGATGAGTTTCATAAAGGTGACTGTGGAGGGCATCTTTTCTGGAAGACTACAACAAATAAAATCTTGAGAACTAGGTTTTACTGGCCTACTTTGTTTGTTGATGTGCACAAAAGGGTTTCGACATGTCATCTTTGTCATGTTTTTGAAGGGAAAAAAAACTTTTACCTTTGCCTCTGAAGCCTATTTCAGTAGAAGTACATTTTCAGTAGTGGGGTTTGGATTTATTGGGGAGATTCATCCTAGTTCTTGGACCAAACACAAGTGGATTCTGATAGCCACACATTACTTCAGGAAATGGATAGAAGCAGTTTCAATTAGGTAGGACACAAACTCAATAATTATTGAATTCATGGAAGGTAATTTTCTTTCTAGGTTTGGTTTTCCTCACAAAATCATCACTAATAATGTTGTTGCTTTCAAATATGAAACTATGGTATATTTTTGCAATAAATATCATATAGTTCTATGACATTCTACTACCTGTTATCCTTAAGGAAATGGGTTAGAAGAATCTTCTAACAAGAGCTTGGTTAATATAATAAATAAGTTGTTATAGGAGAATAAGAAGTCTTGGCACAAAAAGTTGATAAATGCTCTATGGGATGATAGGGTAAGCACTAAGAAATCAATTGGAATGTCACCTTTCCAACTGGTTTATGGAGTTGATGCAGTTTTCCCTACCTCCCTAGGAATTCCAGTGTTGAAATTATTGCAGGAATTAGAGGTTGAAACAAATGATGTGCAAAGAAGAATAAATCAAATGGTACAATTGTAGCAGACCATAGAAGAAGTCTACAACAACACACAAATAATTTAGGATAAGATCAAAATAATTCATGATAAGAGGGTGAAATCTGATGATTTTTAGCTTAATGACCTTGTGTTAAAATGGGATGCCAGAAATGAGGAAAAGGGAAAGCATGGAAAATTTGATAGTTTGTGGAAGGGGCCTTATAAAATTGAAGCTTTTCGTGGGACCAATGCATTTATGTTAAAATATCTAACAAGAGAATCACTTGCTGGAGGGCCTATCAATGGAAGGTTACTCAAACATTACTTTACCTAAATTTAGTTGTTTTAAAACATCATCATTGTATATACAATTTTATTGTTCCAAGTACTACATGTGTGGGTGGTTGTCATCAGAAATTGAAGCCTGGAGTGAAGGCCCTAATTTTCAAACTCAATTTCTACCATATGTAATGAATTTCTAGTTAATCATGCCAATTTCAGTTGTTTGAAGGTTAAATAAATTCCCAATGGAGAAGGCTACTAGTCTATGGTGTTCTTGGAACCTCAAAGGGAGGATGCCATCCCCATTGGAGTCATTGTTAGGGTCCTATAAATATACTAATCAAGGTATGATTATCTTGCCATTTATCCCAGTGGGATGTTGTAAATTATTTTTCATTTTAAGTTGTTTAGTTGTTAAAAGAAAAATAGAAAAATAGAAAAAGAACAAAAGAAAAAGAAAAAAAGAAAAATGCAAAAAGAAGAAAAGGAAAAGAAAAATATAAAAGTAGAAAAAGAAGAAAAAAAAAACAAATAAAAATAGAGAAAAATGAAAACAGGAATAAATGAAATAAAATCCTTAAAAAGGTGTGCCAACCAAAATGCTGCCTAAGTTGTTTTATTTATTATCCTTAAACATGATCAAATTAGAAAAAGTAAGATTTAAAAGGTGAATAAAGTCTGACATGATCTTTTGTCGTTTTGTAATAAAGAACTAGCACTTCTGGATGAATGAGATCGCCATCACCAAAATTAACGGTAGGGAACGATGTTAAGACCCCCTCGACCTCCCAAAGGTTAATGCAGAGGGGGGGGTTTGAAAAGTGGTGTGTTTGAAACTAGTATTGACCATGTGGTGGCCCCACAGACATTTAGGGGGCCTTTCCTCCCAAACTGCTTACTGCCCGACCCCCCCTTGAAAACCATCCCCGCTCCCACTGTCTCCCACTCCACTCATACCATACCACCACATCACTCCACACCATCACACCCATCCATGTCACGTCACCACATCCTCCACGTCACCTAACACCCTTACATCACATGAGCATTGGCCAAATTTCCCACCAACAGTCATGTAGACATTGGTCATTAACTCCTGCCAACATTTAAAACCATTAATTGCGAGGCTCCAAAAACAATAATTTTCTCATTGACCTTATTTCCCTTTTCGATTTGAAAATCCCGCATTACCCAACTTTTCTCCATTTTCCATTTCATTGTATCAGTGCAGGTTGATGCTCAGAGATCGTTCAGTGCACTAGTGCCCTCTGTAATTGCCATCCTCTTCCAGTACCAATCAAGTACAAATTAGGTAATTTCCTTTGGGCCTCTCTACAATCTAAAATGTCATCACGTAAGGGAAAAGTGAAAATGGTGGCCGCGAGTCCTCTCTTACCCTCTGTTCCAAATTTAAATCAGATGCCTTTAGTTCACACACAGTATAAGATATCAGAAACTCAATGTGAATTTGATTTATATGAGCTTCATAATTGGGTGAAACATAATTTTTTATATAATAGTGATAATTTAAGTATTTGGGAATCATTTTTACCTTAGTTTACCTTTCCTCAAACCCATATTTTCCCATAGTTTGCTACCTAGTGTCATCTGAGGTACCTTCCCAGCCAGAAAGGGGTAATTGCTCAAAAAAATGAAATCCTATTCTCAATCACCCCAGAAGCTATTTTTCAAGTCCTTCAAATTAATTCTCAAACTTCTTTACACCCATTTTCCATGGATGCACTCGTGGAAACATACAAAAATATTACCTCCCCCCAGTGAGCCCATTTTTTTGAATATTTTCTTCTTGAAAATTATAAAAATTGGCTAGAACTAATCCCCCATACTCTGCTTCTATTTTCCCTGAGAAGTCAAGGCAAGTTATTTCCATGGTTACTTGCCTATTAGGTTATCCTATAGAGCAATGGGTAGATGAAGTAGTGTTAGGTTTCTTGTCAGTATTTTAATTGGTCAAAAGCCATCAGTCATCGTCAACTACATTTAATTCTCGTAAGATGTTATTCATGAGCAATTTATGAAATTTTTAAGTTGAATGTGCATTCAAACACCAGTCTATCCTTGTGTATTTGATGCTATTCTATCAAGAAGACATATTCAATTTCCAGTTACAGAAGATCGTTGATAAGGGAAGTCCACTATCAACCATTCATTGGACTTCTTTGGTGAGAAGGAATTCAGAATATTCATTCATTCAACAATTTTGTGGATCAGTTTTTGCATACATCCTTGTGTCTTGTTAGCAACGATATTATACCAATAATTTCACCAGATATCAATAAGGTTTTTCATATTACATATTAAGATAAAGTTGGAGACTAGTATATTTACCAGAATTATACAGAGATTTGAATCTATGAGTGTGAACTTCCTCCCTATAGATTACTAGTATTTGTACCAGTAAGGATTTCTTCCTTGGAATACAATAGACATATGTTAAATATGGATGACTTACATTTTGTATCAACCAAACAGAAGGAACAATTTAAATTGAAGGCACATGTTGGGCTTTAAATTGTAAATAAAACAGTAGCAACAAAGGAAGTGGATGAAATACTAAAGAAAATGAATTTTAACGTAAGCTTCACATGGTCTTATGACCCATTAGGGATAATTTCAAGACTAAGAGTCAAGTAGAAGACCACACCATATGCACATACACCTAGGCCATAGATAGAGAAGTATACCAATTAGGAGTAGTGGACAAAGAACATACTATAGAAGGCTGAAGAGAAAATTCCCAGTCAATCATCTCTACAAAATCCTATTCCAAAGGACACATAAATCAAGCGACCAAGGGAAACTGTGTCCCCCACAAATTCAAAATCTCAAGCTATAGAATTTCGTGTTTTCAAGAGGAGAAAGAAAGATACTGTTATCACTCCTCCGGATCTCCAAGGATGAGGAAGAGTCTAGCTGAGGTAACCACATACCAATCTTTTGACTTGGTAGCTAACCCTACCAAGCCAAAGAGGGCTCTCTCCAAAGGATCACAGCCAAGAGGGCTAGATATATTTCAGGTTTTAGGCTAGATGTAAAGTGCATAGCGTTGTTTGATTTGGTTTTTGGTTGGGTAGTCACAAGGATGAGTGAATTAGGTCAGAGAATGAACTAGGTCAGGGAAAAGTGAATCTGAATTGCAGACATCTGATGGGGCAAGGTAGGCAAGGTACTTTAAACTTCGTAGTATAGTGATGAGATGGTTTAGACTAGTGAGATGCTAAAAAGAGCATGAGGGTCATGAATTCTTTTTAAACTGAAGAAATGAAACAATATATGATGATTTTCCCAAAACATAACATACGAAGATGAATTCTACTTATCACACCTTGAAAATCAAACATAATTAGAGTGATATGGATCACGAAAGGAACAAAACATTCACACATATGAAACTGAAGAAGAAACAAGATCAAAATACCATGCCACAGGAATTAGGTAGTCACAAGGACGAGTAGTCACAAGGATGAGTGAATTGGGTAGTCACAAGGATGAGTGAATTAGGTCAGAGAATGAACTAGGTCAGGGAAAAGTGAATCTGAATTGCAGACATCTGATGGGGCAAGGTAGGTAAGGTACTTTAAACTTCATAGTATAGTGATGAGATGGTTTAGACTAGTGAGATGCTAAAAAGAGCATGAGGGTCATGAATTCTTTTTAAACTGAAGAAATGAAACAATATATGATGATTTTCCCAAAACAGAGCATACAAAGATGAATTCTACTTATCACACCTTGAAAATCAAACATAATTAGAGTGAAATGGATCATGAAAGGAACAAAACATTCACACATATGAAACTGAAGAAGAAACAAGATCAAAATACCATGCCACAGGAATCCCACCAAAATAGCTACAACTTCATCCAATATATTCCATGCCAAAGTCTGAAAGCTATTACAACATCCAAGAGAGTCCAACCAGTAAAAATGACTAAGAAAATACATAATATAGGCCTCAAACCAACTCATCCTAGCCTCAGGGGTCGAATCCATGAGAGGAGGAGCAGTTGCAAGAAAAACTAAACTGATAGCTAGAGTATAGGGTGGTCAAAGTGACTCATCCCTAACTTAAGCAAACTGATTCATTACAAGTCATGTAGGCCATTTAACTAATGTATTTACCCTAACTAACAGTAATAAACATAATAATTACATCATCTTTATCAATTACATCAATAAAACATCAATTTCTCATAGGTAATAATTAATTTGGAGAGAAACAATGAAAATTGGAGAAGACTATCAAACTCGCCCTCTCAGTGTCAAACATGCCCTCCATGTTCAAGGATGGTTTTAGGTGCCTTCCCGGTGTCCAATATTTCTCCAAGGTAGCTCGTCGGAAAAACCTTCAAGTCTAATTTCCATATATGCCTTCATTTTTCAATTTGGAGCTCATTTGCCTTATCAAAAACTCAATATCGTAACACTGGTAAACGCTTAGTGCCCAGGCCAAAAAAAAGGCAGAAAGGTGGTGCTTTTGTGGTTTTTGACCTTTTTGACTGATCCATTTGTCTCCAAATTCTTAGAAAATGCACAGGGTGCATGTTGTCATCATTCTAAATCCAAATATGATGGCCTTTTATTCATCAGATGCCTCAAAAAAGAGCGCAACACCCTAGGCGTTGTGCATTTGACCCTTTGACTGTGTTAAAACAGCTTTAGAAAACACATAAAATCATAACTTACAAAATTTGTTCAAAAATTATCAAAATTGGTGGGTTGATGGCTGATCATATGTTTGAGGCATGGAGTGATGCCTTGGAAAGAATATCGAGCCTTCTTTTCTCCTCTTGTTTGGTCAAGGCTTAAATTTTTGCATGGGATCTTTTGAGTTTGGCTCTTGCAATTTTGTTTCTCATGGCATAGTACTTTGCCATCCTTCTCTGAATATCAATATCCCTTTTGGCCTTATATAAGAAACTCTCAAGATGGGTGTTCACCCTCTCAAGCCAATTTTCTTGGTTCTCATTTACCATTTTTGGCAAATTGCTCATTTAGGATGAGCTGATTGGCTAGTTTGTCCTCCCTTTGCTTTTCTAGCTCCAAAGCTCTCTTTAGGCCTCTAGTCCTTGGCCTTCTTCTTGGCACCTGTTCATCAAGCTATTCACCATATTGTCCATATGCCTCATCAAGTAAGGCCTTATCCTTTTCAGCCTCTCTCTTTTCTTTGATGAGCTGAATCTCCATGAGCTCATTTTTGACCTCAAATTGCCTGTTCTCCTACTCATAGTATGAAATAATGTATTTGACCCTTTGCAAGTTGACCTGGAGCCCTCCTATGAGTGCATTCTTCTCCTTGATGAAAATGGTTGTGTTCTCACTATCATCATGCTCATTTGGGTCAACTAACTAAAAATCATGCTCTATCTCATGGAGGTCCTCGTGCTACTGCTGAACCTCTGCCTCTGTCACATTTTCCTTATCCTTATGTACCTACTTTCTCAATGAAGAAGGCAAGGCTCCTCCAACGATCTGTGGGGCAAGCAATTTCCTGTGCCCTCTTTGATAGGTATGTGTCAAGGTACCTAAACCAACCCCTTTAGGCTTGCTGCTTTCACCATGCTCAATGTGTTCTTGCTCATTTCCTTCATCTTTGCTAGGTGAATGAATAGTCTCATGAGATGGTGATGATGACGGTGATGTGTGTCTGACTCATCAAATAAATATGGATGATGTATGGGCTGAGGTGGATGAATGGAGGTGGATGGATGAGATGATGAAGGTACTTCTTGGCCATGCTGAATAGGTGGGACTGTGAAAATCTCATTGGATATGAAAGTGTCCCATGCAATGTTAAGCTGATCAAGGTGGTGTAGGACTATCATCTTGATGAGGGAGTGGTGAAATATACTTTGCATTTGATGATCATAATATTTCCTTTGGGCAATGAATGACATCTTGTCAATGTCCCGGTAAAGATAGTAGGGCATATTGAGCATTTTGACTCTTGTGAAATGCATGAGTAGCCGAATATGATAGGAATAGAGCCTAGAAAACCTACCCTCACATGTGAAGTACTTCATGATGATTTTCATCATGGGAACATATCTGTCTAGGAGGTAAGAGAAAGGAAAAATCCTCTTTCTCTCATTCTTGTACCTTGGTTTAAGATATGGCTCATAATAAAAATGATCCAATTTTCCTTGTTTAATCCATGTTTCCCTAACATTTGGGATCCCAGAGGCTTCTAATATGATAGAAGGAGATATAGTGAAGGTGACACTAGCAAGGGTTATCTGGTTGTCATGGAGGTTGGTGATGAATAATCTGGTCAACACAGGATGATGCTGGATCCTTTCCACTTTCTCACAAAACTCAAAACGACCCATATGCTTAAAGCTTGTCACAGTGATGGGAGATGCCATGAGTTCTCTGGTATTCGTTTTCTCATGTCTAATGATTCTCCCTCCTTTCATAGATAGCCTCCTCTCTTGTCTTTCTTCCTCACTCTGACTTTTGTTCTCTTCTTTTTCCATGAGTTATTGGAGTCAAACCCTAGGGAGATGATGAAATGGAATATAGGTGTAGAGAGTATGGAATGATGTGAGGAAATTGAGGAGATGGAAATGGGGATGTGTGATATGAGGGAGGTGACAAGGGGTAGTTTTGAAGTGTAGGAATGGTAGTGGGATGCTAGGAAATGAGATTTAGGAGTGGAATTATGTTACTAGGGTTTTGAACTTAGTATGAATCCAAAACAAAATGAAACACCATATAAATCAATTGTGAAGGAGAGGAATAATGTAACTCTAACCTACTTTCTTTCTAGAGCACCTTGGTGGAAAATTTTGATGCTTGAAGCAATGTAGTGCATTTTGGGAAATTTATGGATGTTCTCGGGCAAAGGCACAACAAAATGGTCAAATGCGTCCTCTCCTTATAGGCATGCAATTCCCTTAGAAAATACATTGAGTTTTATGGCAAATGCGCAACACCAGTTCTAAACGTGCCCTCCAATTTCTAAACTAGCCCTCTGGCCCTATTTTGCCCAATTTCACCTGAAATTTGAAAATTCTTTTACTAAGGAGGCTTTTAGAGTGTAGGAGTGCAAATGAATGTTGAATTTATGTCTTTGAGGGCTTTTATACTTGAATGGGTTTTGATTTATGCTTTGAAAACCCATTTTCTAATGTTTCATGTCACTTTTCAAATTTTCATACTAATGCTCTTTGACTTTTTGATTTTTTCCTTTGATAGGTGGATGATGCTTTGGAAATATTCATTTTGACTTTTGTTTGGATGCTATTGGTAATGGAATTGAGTAGATAGCTAAAATTGTGACTTATTACATATAATAGACTTAAAATTACATAAATGAAATAAAAATAATTACATCTCTTTTGAAATAAAATTTACAAACTGGAATAAATTCCTTACTTGAAATCAAATTTGGAAGTTCAGTAACCATGGTTACATACTTGTAAGCCCTTATTTAACTGGAAAAGGGATATTATTTGTTTCACTCTCATACTTTGCTGACCTTATGCAGTGAGACAATGATTTATTGGACCTTGGGAAATTGAAACCTAGGTGACCTAATGGAACCGTGAACGACTGAACTTCAGGTGGCCTTGACTGATATAAAACATGATGAAATCAGCCTTTATAGTCAATGAATGCTCAGCCAGACACATGAAGGTGGGCCAAAAAATAATACTTTTTGATAGGGGAGTGTGATTTTTGATTTTGGGCTACCATCAATGAGTAAATTTTTGCATGATGACCTAGGTGGAATGATGAAAATTTCAAACGGGACACTAATACGAATATGAAAAGAGGATTTTCGATCACTGATGGAAATAGGAAAATACTGACACTAACATTGGCCTCACTAGGGATGGAAGCTCCTTGGAGGTGTCAAGAACACCATAGACCAAGTTCCTAACCATGTGGGAAAATACGGTCAAAAAATTAATAACTAATGAGCATGACTAAATGTTGCAAACTCAAATGACATAAATTGACTTGTTACAAACTGAAAAATGACTCAATACTAACTTACTTAACTGACAACTGGACTTTGAAAATGGCTGAAAATCAGTGAAGCTCCATGGCCTTCACTTCGGGCTTCAAACTCCATTGATTCTCTACTTCAAACTTGCAAAAAGTTTAATTGTACATCGTCAACTGCAAAATCTAATGGAAATTGACACTGAAAAAGATGCTTATAATGTTGAGCTTATTAATCACACCCTATCTATTATAATTGATCCATAACCTTCTCACTCAAGTGACGCGAAATTTCCAATGAAGCCAAAAAACGTGATGACCATTCACTGAAATTCTTCTCACATCCTTTATAAGAAGACATAATGATGTACATGTAGGCAACTCATAATGAAAATTGAAACCAAGATTTATGCTGATAAAAAAAACAACATTCACCTTCTCCAATGCTTGCAAAAGACTGTCGAAGGGATCTTGAAAATCCTAAAGCATTACCTTGTCTTGAGATCCAGCAGCAAAAATGCAAGTACTCCCTTCATTCTAATCTAAAAGAACAGTTGGTTGTTGATTGATAGGAAGGCACAAGGAAGTATAATGTTTTGCTATTTGAGTGTTGGTTGTAAATTCCTCGAGCATGAGAAATTCTGATTGGATCTCTGGCATATTGTCTCTCTCAGGCTCATACTCCTTAATTTCATAGTCTAAGTCATTCTTAAATAGAAAACATTCTTCAAGATTATCAAACATGACAACCCTATCATCTTCATGAAAGAAAGCAATATATGCCAACTGATCTATAAACTTAACTTCAAGATTGTCCTCATTTTCAATAGTGGAAGAAGTTTCACTAACACTTTTTGACTATGTGAACACTGCAAACCTGTATTAGCTTGGGCTGTAACATGAATTTTCAGGAGTTGATCTATCTCATATTCAGACAAAGGAGATATTACTTTTTGTTTTCTTTTGGTAAAATAGTAATTGTCTTCTTTCCCTCCTAAATTTTGACAAGGATGTTGAATATCTTCATAAATTTCAAGCAAAGGAGTATATAAATTTTCATTAGACTGTTGATTCATTTCATGTGATTCCTTTTGACTATCAAGATGCACAATTCCTTCATATTCAAGCAAAGAGGAAGCTACTGTATCAAAGTGACTAGCTTCTTCAGATTGTCCTTGAAACTAAACCTTGAAATTTCTATCATTTACAATAAAGTTGTCTAAAGAAGATTTTTCACTTACTTGAGCAAAGATTTCATCTCGTTTTTCATAAAGGGACTAGATTACCTCCTTCTTAAGACTTTATTCTGATGGGGTGAGAACACTTGGGTCAATAACTTCGTTTTCTTCATTCAAGGTGATCTCAACAATAGAGCTCTCCTTCATAGGATCCAGATCAACATACTCTTCATCATCACAATCTGAATCTAGATCTGGAATAGCCAACTTGACCTTATCACAATCTGAAATTGGAACTTGATTTTCCTTCATACCATCTTTTGTTGCAAGCAGATGTGAAATAAGACCTTGTCTTCCATCATTTTCAACTGTACAAAGATCTTTAGCCTACTACGAACTTTCCTGAGCATCTTGACAAGTATCCTATAAGCTTTCTTTATGCTGCTAAAATGGATTTTCATACAGGACTTCCATGATCTCATCGTCCATGAATTCATCATCTCCATAAACATTCTCAATATTTTTAATAAAACTATCAACATGTTTACAACAATTCTGAACTAATATTAAGGATGGACAAGATTCTTTATACCTTTCAAAGAACATGGTATGAAAATCCTTTAAACAATAAATACAAGCAGGTGACAAACTTTCATACCAAGATTGGGCTTCACCTTCCAGAGTGGCCATGAATATATTCATCAAGCAGTCTTCAGGAAAATCAATCTTTAATCTACACACATGCATGTGAAATCTCATCAGATGAAGAGCAGCATCATAACCTTTCACATCTTTGAACATAGGCAAATTGCTTTGCCAATTTACCTTAGGCATTTTATTTGGGAAACTTGGAATGTGATCTCTTTTCAATGGAGCCTACCTACTTGCAACGGATCCCATCTTGAAAGTTCTTCAAGCTACTAAGCTTAATGCAATGGAATCACCATGAAGTGTTGATTTTAAGGATCTTTTAGTCAATGGAGTCGCCATGTGAATGGTGCAACCTTCCTATGTGTCTAACTACTAATCACCATCAACAATTAGATCTAAAATTTTTTGCACACCCAGGGAAAATGAACCTTTTTCTCCCCGACAATGATGTCAGTATGTTATCACTCCTCCGGATCTCCAAGGCTGAGGAAGAGTCCAGCTGAGGTAACCACAGACCAATCTTTTGACTTGGTAGCTAGCCCTACCAAGCCGGAGAGGGCTCTTTCCAAAGGATCACAACCAAGAGGGTTGGATATATTTAGGATTTTACGCTAGATGTAAATTGCAGAGGTTTGTTTGATTTGATTTTTGGTTGGGTAGTCACAAGGATGCGTGAATTAGGTCAAAGAATGAACTAGGTCAGGGAAATGTGAATTTGAATCACAAACATCTGATGGGGAAAGGTAGGCAAGGTACTTTAAACTTCATAGTATAGTGATGAGATGGTTTAGACTAGTGAGATGCTAGAAAGAGCATGAGGGTCATGAATTCTTTCTAAACTAAAGAAATGAAACAATATATGATGATTTTCCCAAAATAGAGCATACAAAGATGAATTTTGCTTATAACACCTTGAAAATCAAACAAAATTAGAGTGAAATGGATCATGAAAGAAACAAAACATTTACACATATGAAACTGAAGAAGAAACAAGATCAAAATACCATGCCACAGGAATCCCACCAAAATAGCTACAACTTCATCCAATATATTCCATTCCAAAGTCTGAAAGTTATTACAACATCCAAGAGAGTCCAACCTGTAAAAATGACTAAGAAAATACATAATATAGGCCTCAAACCAACTCATTCTAGCCTCAGGGGTCAAATCCATGAGAGGAGGACCAGTTGCAAGAAAAACTGAACTGATAGCTAGAGTATAGGGTGGTCAAAATGACTCATCCCTAACTTAAGCAAACTGATTCATTACAAGTCATGTAGGCCATTTAACTAATGTATTTACCCTAGATAATAGTAAGAAACATAATAATTACATCATCCTTATCAATTAAATCAATAAAACATCAATTTCCCATAGGTGAAAATTGATTTGGAGAGAACAATGAAAATTGGAGAAGACTATCAAATGCGCCCTCTCTTTGTCAAATGCGCCCTCTTAATGTCTAACACGTTGTAAAGCCCTTCAAGTCAACTTTCCATATATGCCTTCATTTTTTCAATTTGGAGCTAAGTTTACCTGTCAAAAACTCAATCTCCCATGACTAGTAAACGCACAACGCCGAGGCCAAAAAAAGGTAGAAATGTGGGTTTTTGGTTGTTTTTGACTTTATAGACTGATCCATTTGTCTCCAAATGCATAGAAAATGCACAGGGTGCATTTCCTCATCGTTCTAAATCGAAATATGTTGGCCATTTATTCATCGGATGCCTCAAAAAAGAGTGCAACACCCTAGGTGCTCTGTGTTTGATCCTTTGACTGTGTTAAAAATGCTTTAAAAACACAGAAAATCATAACTTGCAAAATTTGTTGAAAAACTGTCAAAATTGGTGGGATGATGGCTCATAATATGTTTGAGGCATGAAGTGTTGCCTCGGTAAGAATATATAGCCTCCTTATCTCCTCTTTCTTGGTCAAGGCTTCTATTTTTGCATGGGCTCTTTTGAGTTTGGCTCTTGCAATTTTGTTTCTCATGGCATAGTTGTTTTCCATCCTTCTTTGAATATCAATATCCCTTTTGGCCTTGTCTAAGAGGTTCTCAAGATGGTTATTCACCCTCTCGAGCCAATGTTCCCGGTTCTCATTTACAATTTCGGAAAATTGCTCATTTAGGGTTAGCTAATTGGCTAGTTCGTCCTCCCTTTGCTTCTCTAGCTCCAAAGCTCTCTTTAAGCCTCTAGTCCTTGGCCTTCTTCTTGGCACCTGTTCATCAAGCTATTCACTATATTTTCCATATGCCTCATCAAGTAAGGCCTCAACCTTTTCAACCTCTCTCTTTGATTTGATGAGCTAAATCTAAATGAGCTCATTTTTTACCTCAAATTTCTTGTTCTCTTGCTCATAGTATGAAATAATGTATTTGGCCCTTTGCAAGTTGAGTTGGAGCCCTCCTATGAGTGAATTCTTCTCCTTGATGACAATGGCTATGTTCTGATTGTCATCAACTCATTTGGGTCAACTAACTGAAAATCATGCTCTGTCTCATGGAGGTCCTCCTACTGCTACTGAATCTATGCCTCTGTCACCTTTTCCTTATCCTTCTATACCTGCTTTGCTAATGAAGAAGGCAAGGCCCCTCCCACAATATGTGGGGAAACCACTTGCCTATGGCCTCACTGATAGGTATGTGTCAAGGTACCTAAACCAGTCCCTTTAGGCTTGCTGCTTTCTTATGAGCCCCAAATTTCGTAACATTTTGGGCTCATTTGGCCTAATTATCCCTGTTCAATCCTTCATTTTTCATAACTTATGCATTATTTTTTAGTATGTTTATGTCATTTGTACGAATAAGGGTAGTCACTATTCCTAGGTGGCTAACACGTGCTCATTTCAGGTTTTTTGACACATGTTGGAGCAAAACCGAGCAGACATGGGCTCGGAGACAGCCAACCTTGGGTTGAGAATTCGTAGGGGGGTTGTCTATGGCATTAAATAGCCTCCCTCAGGACCTTCACCCCCAACTCCGAGCTCCAAAGGCCACCAAAACAGGATCTAGAAGGCAGCCAAACAAATTTTTTGAAGGAGCTATTCACTCACAGTTTGGGCAGCCAAGTCCCATAGATTTAGGAGGCCAGCTAGGGCCTCGTGGTGTATAAATGTTAAGGCCTCAACATTCAAAAAGGACTTTTTGAAAAAAACTCTTGCATATTTTGCACTACAGTGCTGCTAGCTCTGTTTTGTTCTTTTGTAGCCATTGTTGGCATAACTCTTGACTTATGATTATTTTTTGATAATGAGAAGCAGTCAGATTTGATATCAGCTCTGAGTTTTCTATAGGAGCCATAGCTCTCGGGGTTGGGCCCAACCTGAGAGCCTAGGGCCTCCTTCTTTGTATTGTTATCTTTCCTTTAAGCATTGTGATTTTCCTTTTATGCATTTGAAATGTGGTTTTGTTGAGCAAGATTTAGTTGTGTTGGTTAAATAGGTCATTGTTGAGGAATAGAATTGCTTCAGATGTGTAGAATAGATTGATAGGATAATAAGTGATAAAGCTCCAGAAAAAAAGGTTGCCTGTACTCTCAGTTTCACCTCTCCCTTATTGGATCAGGGGCTGGAATTGCAGAAACAATGCTGCCCAACAAAAACACTAGTTTGCTTGATCATGCAATCTTTGGTGTAATGTCTGCATTTGTAGAAGTGAGTCATGCGTTCAGACCTTTTTAGATGTTTCTTTGATTAAGTGTTGTACATGGTTCTCTTTGGAAATAAAGCTGTTGTTCATTTGTTTCGTTGAGAGTTAGGATAGATTAGCTAAGATTTTGATTGTGTGCAGGATTTGGTTTATTTGGTTAAGTGTACTCCGTGTAGGGCATCTCCATCACTCCCTCGTCCACCAAGGCTTCGTCCAGGCCAGCTGCTCCATCTCATAGTTAGGTTCCTCGTCTCACAACTACTTTTCTGCCCACGTAACCCTACCTTCTTGCTCTTCCATTACCTTAGCCTTCTTTAAGTCAAGTCATCTTTCCACACCCTCTCATTACTTCATCCATCAGTCACTGGGTCATTTCAGACCCCTACCCTACCTCCCTATCCATTCATGCATCTTCTCTCACTCACCCATCCTCCAAAATCCAATTTTCAAACATCCTGTAGAAATTTCTGAACATCTTGTAGAAATCCCTGAAACATCCTGTAGAACCCCTGTAGACTTCCTGTAGAAGCTCACAAGTGAGGTTGCTAGATAGTCAAACTTTATGAAACTCTCAGGAAGGGTGTTAGGGACTCCTTAGACCCTCTCTGAACCTTCCCAACCCTTTCAAAGCATTTCTCTTCCTTGATCCACCCCTGCACAGTAAAAAGCCAGTTAAAACACATGCATGATAATTCTGATAACTTATTTGAAAATATAAAAAGATGTTTCCTTCAGATAGAGGTAGCCTAGGCATGTGCATTTTACCTTCGTAGAAGTAATGGCATATCTTTCGGTAGTTTGCACTCTCTCCTTTGCATCAGTAGGACTAACTAGTAGAATTAGGGTTTGTTAGGGTTTGTATTTCTTTTTGGCTTTCAGTTCCTTTCCGCAAGTAGATTAGCTTCCTTTGAGTTAGCTTCCATCCATCAGTTAAAAAGCTTCTTCTAAGAGCTCATAGAAGTTGGCTTGAGCCCCTAGCAGACTTGTACTAGCTGACCAAGTGACAGCTGCGGCAAGAGCTAGTACTTGTGCATACATCACCGTCGCTTCCAAGTTTGTTACGAACTACCGGATAAAAGTAAAGAAGGGAGCCCCAGAAGTTCCAGCATTATTGCTGCAATACTAGAGCCCACCATATTTTTGGCGCCATTGCTGGGGAAGCATCAGAGTATTGGTGATTGTTGTTTTTCTTCTATTTTCCTACACTCGCCTTCTACTAAATAGTTTATTTCATTTCCATCCTGCAATTTCATTTCCGCAAAAGTAAAATAGATATTTCCTGCTTTCATAGATTAGCATTTCAATTCTGCAATTTCAATTCTGCAAGCGTAGATTAGCAATTTCAATTCTGCAAGCGTAGATTAGCATTTCAATTCTTCAAGCGTAGACTAGCATTTCATTCCTGCAATTTCATTTGAGCAAAATAGATTAGCCATTTTCTGCTTTCGTTTCAATTCCACATTTTCATTTCAGCAAGATAGCTAGTTGTAGTTCAATCTATTTCAGTTTTGCAGGTACAAGCAGAAAAATAAAAAAAAGCAATCAAAAGCCTTTCCATTTCATGCCTCGTAAGAATAGAGATAAAACCGGAAAATTCTTACCCAAGACCCCCACCACTTCACTGAGTCACCCTTCTCTCTTCTTTGGTGACAGTGATCTAGAAGAACCTATAGGCGAGCCTCCTAAGATATACGAAGATCCTATAACAGAAGAAGAGTTAGAGAACACTCCACCTGAAGGCATGGCTGAGAATAGAAGAGAAGATGAGAGAAAAGAAGGTGCCTTTCCCATCCGAGAGACCAATGGAGACATGAAAATGAAAAACATAAGCCCCTTTGCTTTACCTCACTTCCATGGATTGACTACTGAAGACCTTGATACCTTCCTGTTCGAGTTTGCTGTCCTTTGTCGAACCTATGACTATACAGAAGATGAGCAAAAATTGAAACTCTTTCCCTCTACCCTCAAGGATGTAGCATTACGCTGGTTCATGGGCTTACCTGGAAACAGTATCACCACTTGGGCTCAGATGCATCAGGATTTCAATACCAAATACTAAGATTACTGTAGGTCCAAGGAAGCCAAGGGAGAAATCTTTTGGATGACCATAGGAAATGATGAGTCTTTAGAAGATTATGAGGAAAGGTTCCAACTTAGCTATAAATGGGCCAGGTGCACACTTGACCCTGAATCTCTCAAGTTGGTCTTGCTCCGAGGAGTCCCTTAAGACCTTCTAGATACCCTTCACATGCTAGCTGGAGGAGATATTTACCAGCTACCTTATGAGGATATAAAGACTGTGTTTAGAAACCACTCTAGGGCAGCCCGGAAAAGACGTAGGGGAAACCCCCTTTCAGCTAGTACTACTTTCTCCAAGCATGAGTTTGTTAATCAGCTGGAGGACCTCAAAAGTGAGGTGAGACAGACCATTGCCATGCAACTTGATACATTCTGAATCCAACAAAAGAAAGAGGAAGCTGAGAGGGCTTTGGCCATCTTCTGTCCTAGGTGTACAAGGAAGCACCCTAAGAACGAGTGTCCATTACACTCGGTAGAGGTATGTTTTGTTTGTGAGGAGGACCACCCCACAAACCAATGCCCAACCTTACCTGGGTTCAAGGCCATGTACCAAGTAACCGAGGCACCCACTGAACCTCTCTACTTCCTCAACCAAAGGAGGCCGCATGGACCTAGACCTTACCAGCAGGGGAAGCACGGGACATCCCAAGCTTATTATAGCCCCAACCAATCTGCTCCTATGCCTTCTTGGGGTCCCCCTGCTCATCCTTCTTGGTCTGTGCCTCCTCCATGGTCTTACCCACCTCAATACCATACTCAGCCCACTACTCATTCATTTCACTCACATGTCCAGCCACAGCCTCAGTGGAATGCACCTCAACCAGGGTGGAGGCCCCAGTACAACACTCCTCCCGCCATTTTGCCTCCACCACCAGCTCAACCACAACCATTACCTCTTTCTCCTCCAAGAAAACCGCAAATTCCTGCTCAAATGAACCCAAACCCTAACAACTGACACGCCCAACAGGTATATACCGGGGAAACAACATGCCCTACCTATGCTGTGGAGATCCAGGAGATCAACCTGTGATCCAGGAAGACTCTTCAGGATCGCCAACCTCCTCCCCTAGAGGACAAGGAAGATAAACAGAAAAGTGAACCCAAGACCACTCCACCCTTTCCTGAGAGACTAACAGTCACCACACAACCCGACCCAGAGGAGAATGAGCTTCTGGGAGAACTCAAACAGTTGTGTGTGAGAATACCACTTCTCCAAGCCGTCAAAGATGTACTGATATACAACAAATTGGTTAAGGAAAAATGTTTCAGGCACCGAGGCAGGTGAAGAAGAGATGCCTCAACCATCAATGTCATAGGACAACTATTTGATCTTATGTTGGGGCAAGTAATCTGTCCAAAGTATTTGGATCCTAGGAGTCCTGTAGTTGATGTCCACATTAATGGCACCATCATACCCCAAAATTTGATTGATTTAGGGGCTGCCATTAATGTGATGACCAGGGATACCATGCTCAAACTCAACCTTCAGGGTTCCTTAAGGAAGACCTCGACGGTCCTGCAATTGGCAGATCGCTCCACCGTGAATCCTGAAGGGATTGTGAAGGATGTCTTGGTCTCTGTTGACTCTTGGGAGTACCCTGCGGACTTCTTGGTTCTTCAACCAAAGGAAAAACTTACTGGATACCCCCTTATTTTGGGAAGACCTTGGTTAGCCACTACGGATGCTTACATAAGCTGCCGAGTAGGAAACATGACCATCAAAAATGGTCCTATGTCCAAGCAGCTAGTCCTATACCCTCCTGCCCAACCTCTATTAGAGCATGACCTACCACTTTGGTTGGAAGAAGGAGAAGAGGATGAGGTGTATTCTGCACCCTTGTGCACCTTAGAAACCACCAAGGGAGGTCCTCAAACCAAGGATGATCTGATTGAGACCTTGATTCAAAATCCACCTCCCAATACATTGTCCTTAGAGAAATTGGTGGAAGATACTCAAGCCAGCACCTTAGTGGACCTTTGTGTTACCGATCCACTCTCTCCCAGAGTCAAAAATGTGGAGTTTGGCCCCGAGAGAACTTTAAAGATTAGCTCCTACCTATCTCCTTCCCAGGAAAAGGAGTTGTATAGTCTGTTGGCCAGTCATCTAGATGCTTTCGCTTGGAACTATAAGGAGATGAAAGGAGTCCATCCTTCAGTCTGTACCCATCATATCTACATCAAAGAAGACTGTAAACCAGTCAGGCAACCTCAAAGGAGAATGAATCCAGCCCTTAAGGACATTGTCAAAGAAGAATTGCAAAAACTGTTGGATGCAGGATTTGTCTACCCCATCTCAGATAGCGAGTGCGTGTCCCCTCTGGTGTTGGTACCCAAGAAAAATGGAAAGTGGAGAATCTGTGTGGACTACCGAGAACTTAACAAAGCCACCAAGAAAGACCACTTTCCTCTACCTTTCATAGATCAAGTGTTGGATGGACTGGCGGGGAAGAAGTTTTTCTCTTTCCTAGATGGGTTCAGTGGGTATAACAAATCCAAATCTGCCCGAAAGACCAAGATAAGACCACCTTCACTTGTCCTTGGGGTACCTTTTCTTACCGAGTCCTTCCCTTTGGGCTATGAAACACTCCTGCCACATTCCAAAGAGCAGTATTGAGCATCTTTTCTGAGCTAGTCCATGATTCGGTGGAAATCTATATGGATGACTTCACTCCTTATGGGTCCAACTTCTAGGAAGCATTGTCCAATCTAGGAAAAGTTCTAACCAAGTGCATTGAGATGAACCTGTCCCTTAGTCCTAAAAAATGTGAATTCTTGATGACTGAAGGGACCGTGCTAGGGCATACCATTTCTCGCCAAGGATTGCAGGCGGATCCTAATAAAATTGCTCTCATAAAAAAGGTTCCACCTCCTCAGAAGGTAAGAGATGTTTAGAGTTTCTTAGGCTTAGCAGGATATTATAGAAGATCTATTAAAGACTTCAGTAAGCTAGCCTCACCACTATTTGGCCTCTTAGCAAAGGATGTTGAGTTCAAATGGACGGACGACTGTCAAAGGGCTCTGAATGAATTAAAGGATAAGTTGGTGTCCGCCTCGATATTGAGAGGTCCAAACTGGGCCCTACCTTTCCACATCCACACTGATGCCTTGAACAAAGCCATAGGGGCAGCCTTAGGACAGGCTGAACAAAAAATCCCATATGCCATATACTTTGTCAGCAAAAACTTATCTAAGGCAGAACTGAACTATACTGTACCTGAGAAAGAGTTCTTAGCCGTGGTCCATGCCCTGAATAAGTCCCGCCACTACATCATTGGCTATCAAACATTTGTACATACTGATCATGCTGCAATTAGATATTTAATGAATAAACTAGATATGAATGCTCATATTATTAGATGGTTACTTCTGTTGCAGGAGTTTGATTTGACTATCGTTGAAAAACCAGGTAAAGAAAATGTTGTTGCTGACTTCTTGTCTAGACTGGATTTACCTACAGGTGAAGATGGAACAGTGGACGACCAGATGCTAGATGAACATCTATTTGCTATCTCAGTACTCTCTCCATGTTTTGCTGATATAGCAAACTATCTGGTCTCAGCACAGTTCCCTCCGCATCTATCTTCAAAAGAGAAAAGCAGAATTGTGAGGAAGAGTATTTCATTCACTTGGATCGGGGGAAACCTATTCAAACTTGGCCCCGATCAGATCTTAAGGCGTTGTGTAAGGGAGGAGGAAGTCTTTGACATCCTCCTAACTTGTCATGATGGGCCTTGTGGAGGACATTTTGTAGCCAAGAGGACTACCTTCAAAATTCTACAGGCAGGCTACTATTGGCCCACGCTTCATCAAGATGTCAACAGATATATCAGCCAATGCGACCGATGCCAAAGGATGGGGAAGCCGACCCCAAGGGACGAAATGCCTCTCCAACCTCAAGTGATTCTTGAACCATTTGAGAAGTGGGGTATGGATTTTGTGGGTCCTATCAACCCTCCTTCAAGGCAAAGGACTTACATCATTGTGTGCACAGACTATCTGACAAAGTGGGCAGAAACCAAGGTAATCAAAGCAGCGACAGAAGAAAAGGTGGCTGAGTTTTTAAGAGAAAACATCTTCTACAAATTTGGCTACCCAAGAGAGTTAGTCACCGATCAAGGAAGCCAGTTCACCTCCAACTTAATTGAAGACTTGCTTGCTCATCACAAGATCAAGCATAGAACTTCCACCCCTATCATCCTCAAGCAAATGGGCAGGTGGAAGTCACCAATAGAGCATTAGAAGGGATTTTGACTAAGGTGGTGAGCAGCAGCAGAAAGGATTGGGCAGATCACCTGGCTGAGGCCACCTGGGCTTACAACACCACTTGGAAGACCACAACCGGCTTCACACCTTATGAACTCGTCTATGGGAAGAGAGCTTTGCTGTCAATTGAGTTCGAGTACAACACATTGAGGATGGCAGCTCAACTGGACCTAGATCTCAGCCATGCCCAACAAGAGAGGTTATTGCCGCTGAATGGGCTAGATGAACACCGAATGTAGGCCCTTCTCCACTCAGAAGTGGTTCAACTTCAAAGGAAGATATGGCATGACCGACACCTCAATGACAAGCAATTCCAACTGGGAGATTGGGCACTGCTGTATGATTCCAGACATAAGGGTTTCAAGGGGAAGCTGAGGACAAGATGGCTAGGACCATATGCAGTGGAGAAGTGTAATGATAATGGGTTTGTTCTTATTCAGACCATTGATGAGGAAGCCATCCCCATGCTCATCAATGGGCATCGACTAAAGATCTACATGAAACCTGTTTCGAGGCAAGAGTTTATCAAAACTGTGGAAAAATCAGTGTTGGTCATAGAGAAGGGTTCTGCCTTTGTTTTGGGCATACCCTGAGCATCATAAAATAAATAAATAAATATATATATATATATATATATATATATATATATATATATATATATATATATATATATATATATATATATATATATATATATATATATATATATATATATATATATATATATATAAAGATCCTTGGGTGAAAACCTCATTGAGGCACCCCTGCTGTCTCTCTAAAAATTTGGAATAAAAAAAAGACCCTTGCGTGAAAATCTCTCTAAGGCGCCCAAGGCAGATATTAAGGGTGAAAACCTCATTGAGGCGCCCCTGTTGTCTCCACAAAAAAAAAAGAAGGAAACAAGAAGGAGGTAGAAACAGAAAAACAGGCTCAATCTTTGGAAATTAATGCAGGTTGCAGGTATTCAATGCAAAAAGGAGGCCTCTCAACTCAAGAACAAGGGTCCCTACCATGCTGCCAGGTGTTATAGACATTTTTGTGCCTTATAGCTATAAGCATGAAATGTCCATAATCCAAGGGATCCAAAGTCCCTAAAGATGTTGTTACAACTCCTAAAGGAACAAGGTCAACCAATGACAGCTCCTCCCAGAAGTTCTCCATCAGAAACTGCTCAAAACTAGTCAAATCAGGATCAATTCAGAAGCTCCACTAGCTGCATGCGTTGCAAAGCACCCAAATAAACTAGCTAGGTGTGTTGCAATGCACTTGAATGCACTACCCAGGTGCGTTGAGAGGGAAATGACAAGTGGCAGAGTCATTCAACGAGGTGGAAAGACCATGGAAGCTTCCAGAATCTTCTCCAATGACACTTGCCTCACTGAATTCGACCAAGTGATGAGTAAGAGGCTCTCAGTCTCCAAGTGGAAGCAAGAACTGACAGAGAGAAGCCACAAGTCAAAACATAAGCTGACTCATCCTCTCTGCTTACATCTATATATGGATCCCTCATCCCAGAGATCCAGAGGCTGGAATTTTGTACTTTGCAGAGAATTGCTGTTGGTTTGAGATTGAGATTAGTACATTGGGTGATTTATGCTTTGTTGGAGGAGAGGAAGGGATTCCTTTGCTGGGAGGTAGATGCTGGATCGGGACTCACTTGGTTGTATCTCCTCTTGGACTTTCTTATCATATCAATAAAATTATTTGAGTTTCTCCTACATGCTGTGTATCAATGATGTTTTGTTATATTTGCATGTTTAGCTTAATCTGATCCTGAGCTTTTTATGAATGTATATCTTTATCTTCGTGTAGTTTCTCTCTCTTGTGATCTTACAGGAATTTGGTGAAGCTGGGCCGGTAAGGGAGCAGGGAGCTGGGAGCTATTGAAGAGAGGAGCGATTGGATCAAAAAACTAGCGAAAGACACAGGTTAGTTACATCCTTTCTCCTCATTTACATCTCATAAAGAAGAATACTCAAGTAGTTTTCCTTGTTTGTTGCTAAGGCACTATCACACCTTAGAGTGGGATAGGGGCGTTCTGAATAGATACTTTTCCCAACAACAAATTGGCGACTCCGCTGGGGACTGTATCTAGTTAGTTTATTTGTGTTTCTATTGTTGTTCTTCTCATAAACTTAGGAGTGGCGAATCGAACTGCATTTGCCATTTACAAATGCAAAGTAGAGATCTGCTACTCTAGTCCACTCACTGGGCCTGTTTATGATCTGAACAGCTGATCCACAAATGCTCTAACTGCCCTTTGTGATAGCTCTTAGTCCTCCTTTAAATCATCCTCCTAATTGTACCTTATTGATAGCTTTATCCGCCAAAAACCTTAGATCAAACTGCAAACCGTGACCCAGAACCCAGAGACAATTCTCGTTTCTGCTTCAGCGCAGGCTCTGTGAAGAGACTCTGCATTTCAACGCAGGTCCCGAGAGGGCTACCTGCGCTGCAATTCAGTTTCTCTGTGCAACAGGTGCGCTGATCAGCCTTTGCCCTGTGCAGCTGTGGTTCTTTGCATCCTTGTGTTCAGTTTTATCTCTGTTTTTTGCAGCCTGTTATCAGTGTGTGTACCTATCTGAAAACCCCTTTTCTTTGCCTTAATTCCACCTCAGTTGTATAAAAGAAACTGTATTTGTTTTTGTGTATTTGTTACATCATTTGCAGTTTCCCATTACAAAAGTAAACTAGTCATACTGTCGCCCTTAGATCTAGACCTGTCGTAAGTGTCGTTTTGATCTTAGGAGAAAGTTTGTTTGCTGTTGACAGTTGATTGCGCTTTTACTTTTGTCTTTTGGTTTGAATTTATGAATTTCTAGTGTCGAAACAAGTGTTTACTTCAAAATCATAAAGTGTCGTAATCGTCTTTTTGATTTCAAAAAGAAACTTGTTTGTGTTTTCACTTGAAATCGAATTCAAATTTGTACAACAACTTTCTTTTTAGGCATCAATATTAAGAAAGTGAAAACAAATACATGCATTTGTGCATTTGCATTTTGATAGTTTGTATGGTTTGATTTAGGAAAAGTGCATTTACAGTGTGCTCTATGCTCTTTGAGAAAAGATTGTGTCTTTCTTTTCCCCTTGTAGCTAGGATTTTCATTGTTGAAAAGAGATAAAAGCTTGCTTATCATCTTTAGACTGCATTTAGGAATTGTATCTACATCTCGTGGTGATCCAAAAAGGCAAACTTCTAAGAAAGATCAACCTAAAATAAATTGAATGAACTTAACAACGCTTTGTAACTTAACGCACAACATAGAGGTCTAGGCTAGAGACGTGTTCCGGCGTCGTAAAACCTGGTGACTGTCGGCCTCACTGATGGTTGGGTGATTCCTCCTGAGAGACGATAAGTGCCAGTACGGATTGTGCTCCCACGTACCGTCGAGTATATATTGGGAGACCCCTATAGGCATAAAACCTTTATCCATAGGAAGCCGTGTCGGCCGCCCTACTGATCGCAATGCACTGAACACAGCATTCGGGAAGATTGACCGCCCGTACCTTAAAAAGTATTCTGCGGTTTTGCGATTGGTTTGGCACACCCTCTACCTAGAACTCCAGAGCAGTCCCTTTCGTTCCTTTTCAGACTCCTTAACGGAAAAGGTCCATCTGAGCACTTGTCACTTCAGGCTCATTAAAAATCGAAGGAGACTAGAGTCATCTTTTGTTTTTTCTCGACTCTTTAAAATTGAAAAAACAAGTTGTGTCTAAAGCGTCTAAAATTCATTTAATTCGGAAACATATTTCCCCTTTTGTATTTTAGTTGATCGAGTAATCCGCAATCGTGGAAGAAAGTCAATTGAAACCCCGTCGTTCGCGGAGGCTTACGAGTCAACCGTCTTTGTCTCCGGAATCGAAAACAGTACGGACAAAGCGAACTCGTTTAACCGGTTCGAAATCTCCTATTAAAGTTAGAACAAGTGTTCCAACAACATCCGAGATTCCGGTTACTCCAAACATTTCTGGAAACCCTGCCTCTACAGAAGAAGTTCAACAGCCACAGAGGGACAGTGATACTGATCCTAGTCTGAGAGCAAACACTTGTGTTACTGAACCAGTTCCATCTGCAACCGGTTCGGAGAGTCTTGCTCCTCAAACATCTGTCGCTGTCGATTCAACCCCTTCTTCGGCACCAGAAATATTTTACGGACCTGACGGTCTTCCCCTTCCACCTGGTTTGATTGCGATAGAGGAAATTGTAGAAGATCCGCAAGCAAGTACTCCAACACATTTTGGAGTCGGGGTCACTCTATTTCCTTCGACATCAGAAGTTAGTCTACCACCAGTGGAAGTTCCTGTAGAATCGCTAGGTAATCTTTTGGATAGACTCAAAATGTCTGAACAACCGTCAACATCTAGGACTGTGTCGACTGACACAGCGACAGCAGAACTCCCTGCCGTCACTCCGACAATGTTTGCCGGCATACCATCTGTCCCGACTAGCTCACAACCGCTAGAAGGAGTCCATCCAGGGGCTATTTCGACAGTATGGTCCGTTCCTGTTTGTTCCTCCGGAATAATATCCGGCAACTCTTATGTTGAGACTCGCCAAATTGATCCATTTGGAGGTCAATTTGGGCAATCCAGTCCCCAAGGGCAGACAATCCCCTTGAGTTCCGGATTACCACCGTATGGGGGGCAGTATGCCCTTTCATTACCCCCTCCGGGAGGATATCCATACGGGAGTTCACAACAGTATTCAGGTTATACTGGAGTTACATCAAGTGGTTGGGTACCTATACTACCCCAACAACCAAGAGTTGTGTATTCTATGCAACAATGTGTACCTATGTCGAACATCCCGACTACACCAGCTATTGTGACAGTGTCACAAGTTCAAACGCTGCCTGTTGTATGTCAACCTCAGATTTCTCAGGTTGTAATGCAACAGCCCCTTGACCCTGTGACTCAACCACAATCGCCGACTGGTGGGGCGACACAGGTCCAAACGGGTACAATTACCCCACACCTTGGTCCAACGGTTAGTATAGCGCAACAGAACATGGCTTCACAACCGTGGCTGGTGCAATACCAACAACCACAATTCCAACAAGTATACCAAGGTTCTGAGCAGCAGATCTTTGCGAACAGTGGACAGCCGTACATTCAAAACGGTCAAAATCAACCACTTTACAATGGTCATGTCCACCAACCGTATCAGTCATACCAGCATCAACTACATTATGCTGGTATGCAAAGGCCAACTGCTCAGGCAATTCCATCATATCCTGGGTATGCTTCACCTAACCTGAATCAACAGTTACCATTCGTGGCAACTTTAGAGTTACCTGATTTACACCGGTTAACAAACGATCCAATTGCTTACGCCCCTTGGTGGCCAGCGATCCTCATAAACTTCCATCAGATATTCCTAAATTTAATGGAAATCCAGGTGAAGATCCATCGAATCACGTGATGACATTTCATCTATGGTGTTCATCAAACACCCTAAACGATGATTCGATAAGGCTTCGCCTTTTTCAGAGGACGTTAACGGGTCCAGCGGCAAAATGGTATATTGAATTGCCTAGAGCTTCGTTCGACAACTTCAGTACCTTAGCCACGACTTTCTTAACCCATTTTCAATTACCGATAAGGTATGAAACGGGAACGGAAATCCTAACCAACTTCAAACAGACAACGGCCACTCACATATCTGATCATATACATGAGTGGCGACGTCGTCGTAGGATGGTAAAAACGTACGTTCCCGATCAGCTATTAGCTGAATGGTTTATCAAGTCGTTACTTCCTGCCATAACGGAAGATGTGGCAAAGGGGGGAGTCGTAACGGAAGAGCAAGTTATCGCTCGTGCGCAATATCTAGACTTGGTCTATACTCAGTCTGGCACGCTCTACGACAAAATACCTGACGCCCCTAGACCGGAATTCTCAATTCCTCCTCCTCCTAAATCAAACAATGACTCTCACGCCGGCGATGGCGTGATTGGCACGACAAACGCGAAATCGACAAAGGCTACGTCCAAGAAAGCCCGTAAGATTTCAGATCAAAATGCAAAAGACGAAATTCTTGCTTCGGAAGTAAATGCCGTATCAGCAGATAAAGGCAAAGAAACCAAACAACCAGGAAGCAAGAAGAAACAAGGCAAAGGGAAGAAGAAGAAACAGGGTGAGTCATCTCCTGAAAAAACTTCTTCAAACCCTCCTGGAAATAGGAAACCAAAATATCCATGTCAAATATGTGATGAGGATCATTGGACAGCAGAATGTCCATACAAAGCTGAGCTTAAAAGATTCTTTAAGAGTTCGAAAACCTCAGCTGTGTTAACTGATCCGTTTCCAAATCCAGGAACAAATCTGGTTGATAGTGGAAATGCTTCCCCGTCGCAAGTGCTAATGTTGTCGATTTCAAAGCAACAAAATGATGCTTTGATTTCGACAAGGAACAAAGATTACGGGAATCCGCAGCTGTCGAACGACAAGGATAAAGATCAACCAAGTAGTTCGACAACAACTTCGACAGAAGTTGTACCACCCATCATTCCTGAATTAACAATAAAACCGCCAAAGGGAGTAGTACACAAGTCGACATTTAATCCTCGCGCTAGAGCGGCGCAGCATTATAACATAGTGGAAGATTTGGCCCAATCGCCATCCGCTATGTCGACTCTTGAAGTACTACAAAATTGCCCATCCCAAAGGCAGGCTTTGTTATCAGCCATTGGTGGGGTTGATCCTAAGGATTCCAATCTTGTATCCTTCGACCACAAAGGATACGATCCTCAGTTACCAGCTCAACTAGCTTTCCTTATTCAAGTGAAAGCCCTCAACAAAACTGTTCATCGAACAATTATTGATGAGGGGGCATCTACATGTATTATGTCGATGAGTTGCTGGAAAACTTTAGGATCTCCAACCTTGTCGCGATCTTCGACGACATTAAAAGCATTCGACGGAAGGACATATACCCCATATGGTATCCTAAATAACTTGAAAGTTGAACTAGGGGGAAAAACAGTAGAAATAGATGTTGAAGTCATCGATGGAATCTTGATTACAACATCCTACTAGGAAGACCGTGGATATATGCCATGGCAGCTGTTGTGTCGACCTATTTTAGAAAGATTGCATTTCCCTTTCAAGGGGGGATTACAATCGTCGACCAACAAAACTTCCTCCCCAATGGTTCACAAGTTACAGGAAGCATTCCCATGATCCATGGAAGCCCCCATTCGCTTCAGAATATCGGAGTAGGCCTACTAAAAGATCCTATACTAATGGGAACTTTCGCTCTTCCACCTCCAATCAACTTGGCGGAAGTAGCGTCGATAGGAACCTGCAATATGATATCTTCCACAAAGATCTCAGAAAACGATATCAACATGGATCATGCAATGGTTTTGCCCCCAAGCCCAATAGAAATATTATAGCAATCAATGTTTCTAGCATGGGAGGCAAACCCAAATCAACGCTCATCAAGCGTTTGGGTAGATAGGTCTAGAGAATATGGTACCCCTTCAGATCCTTGGTCGCGAGTGCATGGAACCGACGAAGGAATTGTACAATCAATGTTGATTGAAGGGGCACCATGGAATGATTGCCACCATCGTTCCCTTCTTCCGGATTATGAAGAAGATACTCAAGATGACCTTTATCATCCTTCAGTTTTTGAATTCCTTTCAAATACTGTAAATACGGTGGATTCCGAGCGAAACTTATCCAACATTGAAGAGACTATAGCCATAAATATCTCGACTAAAACAGATGTTGTAGAGAATATTTATGTTGGCAAATGTTGTTCTCCTTCAGAACTGGAAATATATAACGCTCTTTTTCGCGAATTCAGAGATGTCTTTGCTTGGTCATACAGTGAAATGCCAGGCATCGACTCGAGTATCGTTGAACACGAAATTAAGATGTATCCAGATGTCAAACCGGTACGACAACGGCTCAGGCAGGTGCACCCCAAGAAAGCCGCTGCCATTAAGGCAGAAGTTGAAAAACTTCTCCATGCTGGTTTCATCTACCCGGTTCCTCTAACCGATTGGGTATCGAATATTGTCCCTGTTATGAAGAAACAAGGGACAATTAGAGTGTGTGTCGATTATAGGGATGTAAATCAAGCTTGTCCAAAAGACAACTACCCTACACCCTTCATCGACCAGATAATTGATGAATGCGCCGGATGCGAAATCTTTTCATTCATGGATGGATTTTCCGGGTATAATCAAATAAATATCCGCCCACAGGACCAGTCAAAGACTGCATTCATTTGTCCGTGGGGCACATTCGCATATCGAAAATTACCCTTTGGTTTAAAGAACGCAGGGGCGACGTTTCAGAGGGCAATGAATTATGCCTTCCATGACATCAAAAACATCGTTCAACCATACCTCGACGACCTTCCGGCTCATTCGCGAAAGCGGACTGATCATCCGCAGCATTTAAGAGCGATATTTCTACGTTGCCGACACTACAAGATACGACTCAATCCGCACAAATGTGTATTTTGCGTCAGTTCTGGTCGTTTACTTGGCTTTGTAGTCTCCAAGGATGGGATTCGTCTCGACCCGTGCAAGGTACAGGCAATCATAAATTTGCCTCCACCTTCAAATTTGCTTCAGATTCAGAAACTCCAAGGGAAAGCAAACTTTCTGAGGAGGTTCATTCCAAATTACGCCGAACTTGCTAAAGGTTATACACGTCTTTTGAAAAAGGAGGTACCCTTCGTCTGGGATCAGGTTGCGCAAGCTTCCTTTGATGCTTTAAAAGATTCCTTAATGAAAGCATCATTAATGTACGCCCCCGATTATCAAAGAGATTTTAACCTGTATCTGGCTGCAGCAGATACAACCATCGCAATGGTTTTAGTTCAAGAAGTCGATGGAATTGAACACCCTATATATTATTTAAGTAAAAACTTAAATGATACAGAAAGTAAATATTCTTATGTTGAAAAACTAGCGCTTGCAGCTGTTCAAGCGATACAAAGATTTCGACACTATGTCCTCTTTCGGAAAACTACCATTCTGTCTGATTGCAACCCCATGACTTATATATTGTCGCGACAGTTGCTGGGGGGCAAATATTCAAAATGGATAGCAATCCTTCAAGAGTTTGATCTGGAATTTGTAAAATCCAAATCAAAGAAAGCTCTAGTTTTTGCAGAATTATTATGCGATCTCCCATCGTCGTCCAACGATGAAACATCCGAAGAATCAATCGTGGATGAGAATTTGTTTCTGATATCTACAAGCAATGAGTGGTATGGAGATATAATAATTTATCTCCAAACCCAAAAGTTTAGGCCTAACACCTCTCACTCTGAACAGAAACGTATACGATACCAAGCAAAAGACTACATGATCGTCGGTGATACACTTTACCGTCGTGGTATCGATACAGTTCTGAGAAGGTGCCTCACCCATGAGGAGGCCGAAAAAGCCCTGAATGAGTGTCATTCAGGAGCTTGTGGGGGGCATCAATCTGGATATGCTACAGCACAAAAAATCTTACGAGCAGGATACTTCTGGCCAACAATGTTCAAAGATTGCATAACCGCAGTCAGAAGTTGCCATGCTTGTCAAATTTTTGATAGCAAAACCAGAAGACCACCCGCACCTCTACAGCCAATAGTTGCTGTTGGGCCATTCGCCAAATGGGGCATCGATTTCATGACATGTAACCCCACCTCGACCGGGGGGCATGGGTATATCATAGTCGCAGTTGACTATTTTACCAAATGGGCCGAGGCGATGCCTACATTAGATAACACTGGTGAAACAGCTGCCCTTTTCTTTTTCAATCATGTAGTCGCCAGATTCGGCGTACCACAGGCTATAGTCACGGATCATGGATCGCATTTTCGCAATCACATGATGCTTGAATTAGCTGCCAAGCTAGGATTGTCTCACGACAGCTCTACTCCGTATTATCCGCAAGCCAACGGACAAGTTGAAGCGATCAACAAGGTCCTGAAGCGTATGTTGCAAAGGATGATCGGAGTTCACAAAAGAAGGTGGCACCTAATCCTGTACTCAGCCTTGTGGGCTTACCGAACATCGGTAAGGAATGCGACCGGGTTCACACCCTTCCAACTGGTATATGGCCTGGAAGCAGTCTTACCAGTCCAGTGCGAAATCTCGTCTCTTAAACTCGCAATCGATCTCCTCCCCGGAACTTCAGAAGAAGAGGCCCGTTTCTTGGAATTAATCCAATTGGATGAAACCCGTCGTGATGCCGCTTTGGCTAACGAAGCCCATAAGAAACGAGTCAAGGCGCAGTTCGACAAAAATGTCAAACCCCGTGTCTTCTCAGAAGGTGACTTGGTCTTGCTTTACGACCAAGAATCCGATAAATTGGGAGCAGGTAAATTTAATTCTTTATGGATGGGCCCCTATATTGTTAAACGAGTGTTAGCAAAAGGAGCCTACGAGTTAATGGATTATGACGGAATTCCACTGGCGCAACCTCGTAATGGGTTGTACCTCAAGCGTTACTATGCTTAAATAGTAACCAATATGCTTTTGTTGTATTTTGTTTTCGCTAAAGTGTTCGTTTTGGTCGAGTAATCCACCTTTTTACATTTATTGCAGATGTCAAACCTTTTGGAGACATGTGTTGGATATGCCGACGGAGCGAGTCGTAGTTCGCGGAACCTGTCCTCCGCAGCCTGGGCCATTTTTGATCCAAGCGGCGAGTTAGTAAGTTTCAGAGGTGTATGTATTGGTCAATCAACGAATAACATCGCTGAGTATAGCGCGTTGATAGAACTTCTCTCTGATGCCATCACCCATGGTATACGCCGACTAATCGTCAGGCTAGACTCACAACTCGTAATACTACAACTCAATGGTATATATTCCGTCCGAAACCCAGCTATTTATCGCATGTTCCTAAGGGTTAAGATTTTGGAAAGACAATTTGATTTTATTCAATACCAACATATTTCCAGAAACTTAAACACATTAACCGACTCATTAGCAAACTATGTGTTAGATAGACATTTGCGACATTTATAAAAAGAAACACATCATCAATGTTTTACATGTGGATCATATAGCTCAACCAGAATAAAACCCCGAAAATCAAAATATATATATAGCTGTTTATGGTTTACATATAATGTTCTGTAACCAAGACAAAATCGGTCACATGACCCAAAAACTCAAAATGCTAGGGGGCACCCTAGTCTAATGATGCTCGTGATAGCAAGTCACAGCCTGTGCGATCATGCGTAAGAGACGAGTCCATCGTCTAGGCACACCAGTAGTATGTCGCTGTAACTGCAAAGGTAGCTCGTCGATCCTCACATCAGGAATACCGAGAGTAAGGCTCTCAACCTGCTCCTGCACAGCTGTGAGAGTCTCGGCCACATCAAGGTCACGAAGAATAACCCTCCCGGCAGCCTCTCCTGCTGGGGCAGCGGCTGGCACTCTCAGACGGACTACTGGACGAACAGGACCAACATCTGCATGTACACATGAGTTTGATTAAAAGTCTTGATAGAATAAAGCACAAGGACATTATAAATAAAAACAGTAAACAGTGATATGGTCAAAGATTTTACCAATAGCGCCCCACTGCTCGCCATCCGGCAGTACTAAATCCGGATCACCCCGGAAGTCCATGCCAGCATATGGATACTCGGCATAAGCCATCTCCTGACGATCAAACCACCTGAAGAAGGTATCGGAAAACGAAATCTGAGACTGACCAGCATGCCTAGACATATGGTCAACCCATCTCTGCATACGTGGTTCAGTAGGAGGAGGTATGTCGAGTGCAATGTACTGCGGCTGCATCAGTGGTATCTTCTCCAAGGCAAAGGCGGTCAAAATAGAACCGAACCCAAAGTTCTTCAACCTCCCGTCCTTTATCTTGGTCAACTGACTCTTCATCACAAGAAGTACTGCATCACACCAGTTGAATATTTTCGGTTGGAGGCATTCCAAGGCATGCTGCATATAGGACCTGTTGGCTACATGAAGAGATGCACTCCCGGCCATCCTACCAAAAGTGAACAGGATAGACCTGAGGGACCTGTCAGTGACATCTCGGATGATGATCTTGCCGTCTTTACTCGGCTGAGATCCTTCCCTGCAATACTGGCGGACATAATCTCTCACAGAGTCACTCCCTCGGGCCGAACCTGACAAAGAAATGGGGGCACCCCGCCGCGACAAGCCAGTCAAGAAGTAAATGTCTACTGCAGTCAAGGGGATGGATTTGCCCCTAATCTGGAAAACTTGATTGATAGGATCCCAAGCATCGAGCAAATACTGCAGTAGGTTGATCTGCTGTCTCATGCTAGAGATGCGGAAGAACTTCAGCAAACCACAGTTCCGCAGCGCGTTCACTGTAACAGGATCATGTAGGGCAATCATGTCCTCTTCTTCATGTTCTCGTTCTCGCCATGTAAGGGTCATTTTGCTCCAATATCTCTGCAAAAACAAACAAGAGAGGAGATTAAATCCTAATTTTGATGAGAAACAGGGAAAAATTTCATTAAAAACTGTGCAACAACTTTCCTTTCTGCGCCCAACGCACCTACACATGTGTTATGGGTGCGTTGAATGTCAAGTCACCTTCATGATGACCCACATTCAGCGCAGGTTTCGATAGGCCTAGGGTGCGTTGATGGCAGAACGCACCCATCAAACCCCAGGGGCTCAGAAAAGCAGGGACTGAAGCACAGAATGCAGAAAAGAAACCATGAAATGAAAGAGCTCAGGTTTAGCTCCTACCTGGTCCAGACGGCGCCGAGAATCGTCCACAGAATCTCCCGAAATCAGCTGATGAAAATCAAGGGGGAAGAGGCACCTCCAAAGCTCCAACAAACCAAGTTCAAATGAAATGGTAAAATGAGAGGTAAAAACACTTTTTAATTGCTTTTTACGTAGTTCAAAGTAAAATATTAGCGTTTTAATCTCATTTTCAAGCAAATGTTGTTCATTTCTAACTAGTTTGATGAAGCAATTGAAAGAACAGTACTATCTTTGAAAAAGCAAAGCTATTTATGGTAAAAAATCAAAACAAGACCATGTTATCGAGCAGTTTTAGCACATAGTTCATGCTCGTTAAAAAATAAACATAAGATCGAGCATTTTTTGAACTATCCTCCGGTAAATAACCACCGTGAATGTAACATTATCAGCCATTAAAGCCTTGGTCGTGTTTGCACCGTCACCTCCACTTTTCCATTGGCCGATCATTCACCTCCATATGATTGTTTACCCATTTTGAGGAACAGCTGCGAAGAGTGATTTCACTAGCCATCCTTGTGACACTGCCGTGCTTGGAAAATTCCAACCCTTACCTGGAATCAGCTGCTACCCATTTTATCACTCGTTCCTCAAAAGACGAGTCTTCTTTAAGCTCTTTTCATCTGACTCGTAAAATATGAAAAGATTGCCGAGTTTTGGCCTTCCAGCTCGTTAAAGCGACCGGAAGAGCTATCCCTCCTCTAGATTTTAATCTTTTTGGACCTGAGGGATTATTGCACAAAAAGATCGAGCGCTTGTTTTGTTCGGCTCGTTAAAACTATCGAAAATTCATCCCTTCTGTATTGTTTTATACTTTTTCGGACTTAAGGGATTAGATGACGAAAAAGGACTTCCGGAGTTAACTTTACGTACCTTTTCAGACTCTCTAAAAATGAAAAGGACCGAGTTATCTTTGTCGTTAGACTCGTTAAAAACATTAATAGCGACAAACTTGTCTTTAGACGAGAACGAGTTTCACTATCGCTAGGCTCGTTAAAACATAGCGATGGGTTTGCCCGAAGGGCAAATTATAGAACAAGCATATGTTATCCTCCTCAAGCTTGACAAAAATAAAGAGGTACTGGTCAGCAATGACTGGGGAAAAATTGGGAAGAAACTCAAAGAACCTTTATTGGTAGCAAGTCGCTCTTGAACATGACACTTCCACTCCGTGCCTGAGTCGGGTTGGGTTGTTTCATTCACCGGTCACATCACCATGGTCTCGCCATACCATCCACCTTTGGGGTAAATGCTACCAATCCATCATATAAGTGTCGCCGATATGTTCAAGAGAAGTCATCCAGAGAAGTCAACCGTGTCCCATCCACTACCATACATTATACTTCATTCTTTCATGACCGCCACCCTGAACCATATATCATCAGATCGTTTTCACCTCCATCAAAATCATTTGCTCCGTTCCGTGTCACTGATGTGGGATACATCAAGGCCCTCCTTTGACGGATCGCTTCTTGTCGACATCAGCTCATTATCCAAGAAGTTGATCTAGGAACACCCCCTTCAGTACTTTGAAGCTTGCATGCCTCAATGGCAAGTTTCTCACTTCCGGCGACAGGTATACATCAATGACCTTCGACCGAAAGATTTTGCGTGGTGTTCGACGCCAAGTCCTTTATTCACACCACGTGAATTGTACTGCAGTACCTTGAGGGTCATTATCATTATCGGTGATTCCTCTCGCGCTTGTTAACAGTTTACATCATTGACTGGTAATCAAGCGATGTCTTTCCATGTTCGACTTCAAAACATTTCTCACATGGATCGACTTGTACTTAGAGTGAAGATAGGACGAGATTGAAGACCCCGGATCTAGTTTCATCCATCTGGGCTGCGATATATATTCAGGAAAAATAAAGACATTGACATGTACAACACTGCAGAACAAATAATCATCCTACCAAAAGGATGATGATTTCATCAGAATCATCAGTCTACCATCAGACGATTGTCTGTCCTATGTACATAAAAATGAATTTATAAAGCTGAGCATGGGAATTCCCGCCTCAACTAGATCATGAAAACAGTATGAAAAATAATGTATTGTATTGTATCTTATTACAGGTCTCCTCCCAGCATTGAAAGAACTTCGGATCCTCCTAATAAAGCATTTCACCCGATAAACGGCCTCATACTTTAGGGGCAACTGTTATAGACACTTTTGTGCCTTACAGATATAAGCATGAAATGTCCATAATCCAAGGGATCCAAAGTCCCTAAAGATGTTGTTATATGTCCTAAAGGAACAAGGTCAACCAATGACAGCTCCTCCCAGAAGTTCTCCATCAGAAACTGCTCAAAACTAGTCAAATCAGGATCAATTTAGAAGCTCCACTAGCTGCCTGTGTTGCAAAGCACCCAAATACACTAGCTAGATGTGTTGCAACGCACTTGAATGCACTACCCAGGTGCGTTGAGAGGGAAATGACAAGTGGCAGAGTCATTCAACGAGGTGGAAAGACCATGGAAGCTTCCAGAATCTTCTCCAATGATACTTGCCTCACTGAATTCGACCAAGTGATGAGTAAGAGGCTCTCAGTCTCCAAGTGGAAGCAAGAACTGACAGAGAGAAGCCACAAGTGAAAACATAAGCTAGCTCATCCTCTCTACTTACATCTATATATGGATCCCTCATCCCAGAGATCCAGAGGTTGGAATTTTGTACTTTGCAGAGAATTGTTGTTGGTTTGAGATTGAGATTAGTACATTGGGTGATTTATGCTTTGTTGGAGGAGAGGAAGGGATTCCTTTGCTGGGAGGTAGATGCTGGATCGGGACTCACTTGGTTGTATCTCCTCTTGGACTTTCTTATCATATCAATAAAATTATTTGAGTTTCTCCTACATTCTATGTATCAATGATGTTTTGTTGTATTTGCATGTTTAGCTTAATCTGATCTTGAGCTTTTTATGAATGTATATCTATATCTTCGTGTAGTTTCTCTCTCTTGTGATCTTGCAGGAATTCGGTGAAGCTGGGCCGGTAAGGGAGCAGGGAGCTGGGAGCTATTGAAGAGAGGAGCGATTGGATCAACAAACTAGTGAAAGACAGAGTTTAGTTACATCCTTTCTCCTCATTTACATCTCATAAAGAAGAATACTCAAGTAGTTTTCCTTGTTTGTTGCTAAGGCACTATCACACCTTAGAGTGGGATAGGGGCGTTCTGAATAGATACTTTTCCCAACAACACCAGGCGACCTCACCAACATTCTCTCCATAAACACTCATCTCTTCCAAGGTTTGGGCACAATCTGGTCATATTTTAGCCTTCTACAGGAAGCTACAGGAAGTTCTGTATTTCTACAGGAAACTTCCTATAGAATCTTTGGACGGGCCAAGACCAACTATGTAGAAGAATTTGAAGCTCAAAGCCCAATAAGGAGGCATGCAACCAATGTTTTTCTCCATCACCCACTGTTGTCACCTCCCTTCACCACCATTGCTGCCTACGATTGAAATACCTACACAGTCATACCAGAACGTTGGACTCTAAGAAGAAATAATTTTCAATGGAAAATAAAGCATGCAGAGGCCCAATGCGCTACCTGTCAAGGTGATCTGAGGACCCTACACCTATGAACGTGACTTCACCATTTCGACATGCACCCTAGGAGGAGAAATGGCTACAGGATGTCCTACAGGAATCCTGTAGCAGTTGATCTGGCTAGAGCACACACCATGAAGATACCTGCAACTCCTGAAGCCGGCGCATGCACCATCCACAGCCAGGAAACCAGTCTCGCAACCAGCAGCAGTCAATAAAAAGGAGCTCCCGTGCCTGTGCACGGAGCAGCAACAAGCGGATCCGTCACCCCTTGTCCTGAAGCATGTGAAAAATCACGTCCACGACCGCACAGGTAAGTGCCTCACCCTGTTTCGTCAAATTACATAAACGATGCTATAAAATGTGTGTAAATATGAAAATGAATGGATTGAACAAGTCGGGTAGCCATTCAACTGGCCACCACAACCAGCCCGATGGCCTCGTCCGATCCGAAAAGCTTTGGTTGTGTCGACGAGACAGGAAATGGACACGTGGGAAGCGTCCAGTCGGAGAGAAGCGGCGATCTAACAGGAGTGGCGGCGGTAGATATACAGGGAATGATTCGGCGGTCAGGCAGACATGCAGCGGAATGATAGCAAATGACGTCGGCTAATGGGCCGACAGGGACAACTCACCCCCGTGCCACGAATTCCACAGAAATTCAAATCCGCCGGCTAGATCACGTATGGTGCACTGCACTCATTTATTCTCAACCGCTTTGCAGCCAAGTATGCATCCTAAATTTTCTGAAGGCTGTTACTTCGAGTTCTCGGCCTGTTCCAACGTCCTGTTGCTGCACAAAAGACCCAGAACCACTGAAGCACTCCCAGAACCCATGCATGACTTCTACAGGAAGCTGCGCTACAGGAAGCTCAACATTACAAAGGAAATTGAACTGTTCACATCGAAGGTGGCAATTATGGAATGAGGTAAGCCTGAACATAGTCCTCCCATGCAATTGGTTCGAAAGGTGGTGAATTCGATGTGTTAAAGGGGTAGGAAACCGTGAATTACAGTCTGTGCATGAATTTGCAAGCGTCTTCTTATTGCTGCATGAGAATTGTCATCGTAGTGTGTATGCGGGATTTTCTCCAGGGTTTGATTCAAAATTGAGCCACTGTCAAGGCTCACTCGTAGACAGTCATGAATTTTATAAACTGTGTGCATAACAGAGGCATAGATCTGCGCTCTGTCTAAGGAAATTGCGAAGATCCACTTTTGTATACGAGTAGGCAAGCTCAGGCCAACACAACAAGATTTTACCATGCCAGGTGGGTTCATTATAAAAGAGCCTACAGACTCAAAGAAGCTACGGGAAACCCCTGAGGTGGTGGACCTGTTTTCTCATGTACGGTGGATGTCATTCTATGACAAGCTTCAAGGTCACGATGACGAGGTTGCAGAAGAATTCCTGCGATCCTTGCAGCCAAAGTCAAAGACGTTGGCCATTGTCAACTTTAGAGGATTGACCCTCAGACTCACCCCACAGTTCATTAGCGAAGTCAATGATCTACCGATGGGGGTACCTTGGGATAAGGAGGAGAGAAAACTGGGTTAGAAAGCTAAGAAGGAGTTATTTTTGCCAGAGGAACAATTCTGAGAAGACAAGAATGGAGTTCGAAGAACCAACCTACAGCCATTCTGGAGTGAGGTTAGCCTCCAAATTATGAAGTATATTACGTGCGAGGGGCGATTCAGCATCGTGTATGGATATCATTTCTGGTTGCTCACAGAACTTAGGCACCAAATGGACCTACCGTCAGAGAAAAAGTTGAGCATTCCTTACTTCCTCCTGTAGTCCATGACTGAGTGTGCCACCAAATTGAGAGAGGGAACGCCAGACCAGATAGCCCATCATGGGCTCATTAAGCTCCTCGTGGAATATGCACTCCACACCTACACCGTCCCTCTCTCTTGGGAAACCTTTCGAAATTTGACTAAGGATGATGACATCCAAATGTTGGCTAAGGATCTCACCTCCTCCAGCAGCGAGGATAAGGAACACACTCAAGTAGAGAAGAAAGGTAAAGGCCGAGAAACTGTGGCCAAATCACTAAAGAATGAACAGAAGGGAAAGCAAGAGAAAAATCAAGCTGCCAAAATAGAGGGTGACAAAACCACACTAACACCCAGGGAGAAAAGACTACAGAGTAGGGTGGAAAGGACTGAAAAAGTCCACATCAGTGAGGGAACCTCTAAGGTAGCCTCAACAAAGTTAAAAGAAAAAACACCCTCAACCAAGCAAGCTAAAATAGTGCCGCCTGTTTCTACAGGAAAGTTGAAAACGACTTCTACAGGAAGCCAGAAATCAACCACTATAGGGCTTTCTACAGGAAGTCCTGAGAAAGGAAAATAGAAGGAGAAAATAGCCGAAATTATTGCTAGGGAGGGAGCAGCTCTGTTGGCCACGCTAAGTACCTCTCCCAAGCCAAAGGAGAAACGAAAGAGGGAGACTCCTCTGTATTTCAAAGCAAGGAGTAGTGTAAGAATTAAAACCAGCAGGCCCCAACCTCCATCCAAAGACCTAATTACCATTGAAGACACCCCTACCTTGCCAAAGGAGAAGTCCCCCTCCAAAGTATCAGTCACTTATGAGCGGGGGAGCCCGAAGACAACTACCTGGAGGGAGAGAATGGAAAGGTCAGCTTCAAAAACCCCTCTACAGGATGCTGAAGCAGTTCTACAGGAAACATTAGCCAGGCTCAAGGAGACTGAAAGAATGGAGGGGGAGGTAGCCACATCACCACAAAGGGAAGAAGAGGTAGAGAACATTATGGAGCCTAGCCCCCAGCCCAGCTTGAGCTCTTATTATAACTTTTTGGAGGCTAGGAAAATTATTCCACAGAAATTCACAGTGCCACGTTTCTTTGCACTGGAGGAAGAAAGAGTGAGGACCCACACATGGATGAGGATAGCTAAATCTAAAGGAGTAGCAGATATAGGCCCCTTGGAGGAACAACTCAAGGAGGCAAGAAGGGAATTAGCTATGGCAAAACACGTGGGAAACTGCCAGCGAGTATTTCTACAGGAAGAGAATGAGAAGCTCAAACTGCAGCTATAGGAATATAGGAATGAAAGGGGAACAACATCAGAGGACATTATAGAAGAACCTCAAGAAAAAGAAGGAATGCAAGCTGATCTTGAGGAACTAATCCATCAACTAACAGGAAAGGGAATTGCAAGCAAACATAGAGATACAAGCTCTCAAACAACAGGTGCAAGAAAAAGAGGCACAATTGGCCTGCATGGCCAGTTGAGCTGTGGATGCCCTGCAATGTAGGCAGCCGATCAAATCTTATGGCCTATACCTACGGGACCAGTGGCTGCAATTCCAAATTAATGCATTAGCACAGAGGGGTATCTCCAAGATCCAAAACCCCCAGCAGTTCACAGATTTATGCAACAGCAGCTCAACAGAGGACAAGGCCAAGCTATCAGAGTTCTACCTCCATAATTTGGCCCTTCATAACGTAACTTCATGGGACCCCAACACAGTCGTGGGAGATATGCAGTTGATGGCATTTACCTCATGGTTAAACCATGAAGCAAAGAGAGCGACAGAGGTCAAATATGTTATGAACCGAGAGTTACATGAACCACTGTTAATTAGAGCAGAGCCAGGGAACCCCACTGCATTGATATCCGCCCACCAACACCTAGCAACCAACCCTCAGGCTTTATTAAAATACATGGATCAGCAGGCTCAGGCTATAGCACATTTCGAGGATATGGAATGATTATTAGGGGACAATTGTGTTCATTCTTGCACCCGAAGGTGGAACACATTGTCCCACAGCCTCAAAATCAGGGAGTATCACACTCCAACTAGAATGAGGGAGGGCCTAGTATGGGTACCTCTCTAGAAGAAGTCCATGCAGAACCTTGAGGCTAGCTGGATCGGCCTCAAGTTAAGCCCACCTTTGCTTTTGGGATTGGTAGAAGGAAGCACAGAAAAAGAAGGGCATAAGCAGTGGGAAGAGGTGGAAAAGAAGGCCGAGTTCCATGATAGTGAGGAGGATACTACTTCAGAAACCTGGGATGTGAGAGTGGTAGTTAAAGCAATGAAGGACGAGGAGCTGGACTAGTTTCTCAGGGATGAGAAATCATTTTAGCAGGGGGGTGATGATGAGCCCCAAATTTGGTAACATTTTGGGCTCATTTGGCCTAATTATCCTTGTTCAATCCTTCATTTTTCATAACTTATGCATTATTTTTTAGTATGTTTTTGTCATTTGTACGAATAAGGGTAGTCACTATTCCTAGGTGGCTAACACGTGCAAATTTCAGGTTTTTTGACACATGTTGGAGCAAAACCGAGCAGACATGGGCTAGGAGACAACCAAGCTTGGGTTGAGGATTCGTAAGGGGATTGTCTATGGCATTAAATAGCCTCCCTCGGGATCTTCACCCCCAACTCCGAGCTCCAAAGGCCACCAAAACCGCATCTAGAAGGCAACCAAATAGATTTTTTGAAGGAGCTGTTCACTCACAGTTTGGGCAGCCAAGTCCCATAGATTTAGGAGGCCAGCTAGGGCCTCGTGGTGTATAAATGTTAAGGCCTCAGCCTTCGAAAAGGACTTTTTGAAAAACTCTTGCATATTTTGCACTACAATGCTGCTAGCTCTGTTTTGTTCTTTTGTAGCCATTGTTGGCATAACTCTTGACTTATGATTATTTTTGATAATGAGAAGCAGTCAGATTTGATATCAGCTCTGAGTTTTCTATAGGAGCCATAGCTCTCGGGGTTGGGCCCAACCTGAGAGCTCCTTCTTTGTATTGTTATCTTTCCTTTAAGCACTGTGATTTTCCTTTTATGCATTTGAAACGTGGTTTTGTTGAGCAAGATTTAGTTGTGTTGGTTAAATACGTCATTGTTGAGGAATATAATTGCTTCAGATATGTAGAATAGATTGATAGGATAATAAGTGATAAAGCTCTATAAAAAAGGGTTGCTTGCACTCTCAGTTTCACCTCTCCCTTATTGGATCAAGGGCTGGAATTGCAGAAACAGTGCTGCCCAACAAAAACACTAGTTTTCTTGATCATGTAATCTTTGGTGTAATGTCTGCATTTGTAGAAGTGAGCCATGTGTTCAGACCTTTTTAGATGTTTCTTTGATTAAGTGTTGTACATGGTTCTCTTTGGAAATAAAGCTGCTGCTCATTTGTTTTGTTGACAGTTAGGATAGATTAGCTAAGATTTTGATTGTGTGCAGGATTTGGTTGATTCGGTTAAGTGTACACCATGCAGGGCATCTCCATCACTCCCTCGTCCACCTAGGCTTTGTCTAGGCCAGCTGCTCCATCTCATAGTTAGGTTCCTCGTCTCACAACTACTTTTCTGCCCATGTAACCCTACCTTCTTGCTCTTCCATTACCTTAGCCTTCTTTAAAACAAGTCAGCTTTCCACGCCCTCTCATCACTTCATCCATCAGTCACTGGGTCATTTCAGACCCCTACCCTACCTCCCTATCCATTCATGCATCTTCTCTCACTCACCCATCCTCCAAAATCCAATTTTCAAACATCCTGTAGAAATTTATGAACATCCTGTAGAAATCCCTGAAACATCCTGTAGAACCCCTGCAGACTTCCTGTAGAAGCTCATAAGTGAGGTTGCTATATAGTCAAACTTTTTGAAACTCTCAGGAAGGGTGTTAGGGACTCCTTAGACCCTCTCTGAACCTTCCCAACCTTTTCAAAGCATTTCTCTTCCTTGATCCACCCCTTCACAGTAAAAAGCTAGTTAAAACACATGCATGATAATTATGATAACTTATTTGAAAATATAAAAAGATGTTTCCTTCAGATAGAGGTAGCCTAGGCATGTGCATTTTACCTTCGTAGAAGTAATGGCATCTCTTTCGGTAGTTTGCACTCTCTCCTTTGCATTAGTAGGACTAACTAGTAGAATTAGGGTTTGCTAGGGTTTGTATTTCTTTTTGGCTTTCAGTTCCTTTCCGCAAGTAGATTAGCTTCCTTTGAGTTAGCTTCCATCCATTAGTTAAAAAGCTTCTTCTAAGAGCTCATAGAATTTGGCTTAAGCCCCCAGCAGACTTGTGCCAGTTGACCAAGTGACAGCAGCGGCAATAGCTAGTACTTGTGCATATAGCACCGTCGCTTCCAAGTTTGTTATGAACTTCCGGGTTGATAAAACTAAAGAAGGGAGTCCTAGGAGTTGCAGCATCATTGCTACAATACTGGAGCCCACCACTTTCACCATGCTCAATGTGTTCTTGCTCATTGCCTTCATCTCTTCCAGGTGAATGAATAGTCTCATGAGATGGTGATGATGAAGGTGATGGTGTGGCTGACTCATCATATGAAGATGGATGATGTATGGGATGAAGTGGATGAATGGAGGTGGATGGATAAGATGATGAAAGTACTTCTTGGCCATGCTAAATAGGTGGGACTGTGAAAATCTCAATGGATATGAAAGTGTCCCATGCAATGTTAAGCTAATCAAGGTGGTGTAGGAATATCATCTTGATGACGGAGTGGTGAAATATGCTTTGCATTTGATGATCATAATCTTTCCTTTGCGAATGAATGACATCTTGTCGATGTCCCAGTAAATATATTAGGGCATATTGGGCATTTTGACTCTTGTGAAATGCATGAGTAGATGAATATAATAGGAATAGAGCCTAGAAAACCTACCCTCACATGTGAAGTACTTCATGATGATTTTCATCATGGGAACATATATATCCAGGAGGTAAGAGAAAGGAAAAATCCTCTTTCTCTCATTCTTTTACCTTGGTTTAAGTCAAAAGTAGAGTTTGTTCTTGTGGAAATTCTCCAGGGATTGGAAATGAGAAGATAGATGCAAAATTTTGCACACAATAAAAATTATCCAATTCTCCTTGTATAAACCATTTTTCCCCATCATTTGGGATCCTAGAGGCTTCTCATATGATAGTAGGTGTTGGCCCTCAATTTTGGTCCATTTTTGCTTAAGGAAACTTACTTAACCCTTATATTATACATCCATTTTCCATCACATCCATCTCATTTTGATTTATTTTATGCACATTCAGGTATTTAATTTTAATTTTGCAATTTCTAGAAGTTTTTATGGAAATTGAATTTCAAGTGCAATTTTTGGACAGAATAAGAAATTCCCGTAATAGCTATATGGATGTCATATTTGCAGGACACCTAGGCTCGAGCTGGATACATGTATGGAAATATTGGCAACTAGGACTGAACTATCTCCAATTGGTTTGGTCAAAACAAGCTAAATTAGGCTTGGTCAAAGTTGGTCAAACAGGACTAGTCATCTAGAAAATCCCTAGGAAATATGACAATTTTATGATTTCATGGGATTGTCCATATTTTTAGTGATAGATTGGATGGATTCAACTTGGATAGATGGATATGAGTAGATATAGTTGTTGGAGAGACTTTATATCAGATTGTTTCATGATCTTCTATTTAAATCCAAAACTCTGAAGGCTTATGTGTGTAGTTTTTGTATAATTTTATGCTGGGAGATTTGAATATTTGAAGTTAATTTGAAGAACTTGTTCTACTTCCATTTTTTCTTTTCATTGGTGTGGATGAGTGACTGAAGTTGCAGTAGTTGATAGCATCCTCAAGTGTGCAAGGCAAGGGTGGAGGGCCCCCACTCAAAGCTAAGTACACTTCATTGTTAAACTAGCTTAATTTTCATGAACTAGTTGCTTTAGAGTTATTTACTTGTTTTGTTTCAGATTTGCTTACTTGAATTGATGTGTAATGATTTATGTTGCTAATGAATCTTAGTTTGTTTACTACTTTTATAAGAAGGGACAACAAAGTGTTCAAGTTGAATCCCCCTTCTATTGAATTAATGGATCAAAACTAGAATTCATCTTTATTGTGTTTAAGCATTTTTATGAAATTTTAGTTTTCTAACAATAGCATAATGATGAGTGAATTATGATGAGGAATACCAAATATCTCTTAAGGTAGGAGTCTTCTTCAATGCTTATTTATGCATCTTAAGCTGTTGTTAATTAATAGTTTTGTATTTCTATTCATCAAGTAATATTGTAGAAGAAGGACACAAATGGATCTCTTAAGTTAAGAGCCACTTCATCTCACATACATTGTGGAAGTGAATTAGAAATTGTTTAAATAGATTTATATTTGTAATATTCACTTCCTTGATTCCTTGTATTTTATCTTCTAAGTTTGTCTACATCTGATATCCATACATTGTGGACATGCCTCCAAGTTCTACAAACCTAGATAGATAATGAATATTTGTGCTAATTTGTGTTAATAAATTAGCTCAACATTTTGGTGTTGTTTCCGAGGAGGCATTCATAAACATAGTCAAATATAAGATAAAAAAAAAAACTCTAAAAATTTGATAAAGAAAAAACAATAAAAATTCAGTTATGTTACATTTTTCTTAGTTATGTCTCTTTATGCCTAGAAATAGAGATCCTAAAGGTAGATTTATTAAACAAAACCCCCCATCAATAGAAGTAGGACCATCAAAACTAACCACACCGGTTGTTGGTAAACCAAAAATAGAGGAATTAGAAGAAAAACAAAGAACAGGACAAAGATTAACTTTAATTGAAAGAAAAACCTTGTTGGCCTGGGAGGTGAAAAGAAAACAAACTCCAATAGCAACACCTACTTTAGGAAAACAAAAAGAAATTGTTAAAGTAAATTAGCCCATTCTTGAACCTATAGATCAACCTATTTTCGAACAACCTGAGTCTCAAGTTGTCATCGAAATAGCTGAAGCTATGATAGAAGAAGGGCACAGATCTGTTATTTTTACTCCTGAACAAAGACTTGAATATGAAAGACAACAAAGAGAATGGAGAAGACAAAGAGAGGAAGAAGCAAAAAGAGAAAATGATAGAAAGGGAGAAGAGGATAGGAAAAGACAAAATGATAATGAACAGGAAAATATTGGTGATGAGGAAGCTACTTTTTTCCTTCCAACATTGGATACAAGCGCAATATTAGGAGAATATGTGAAAATGAAAAATATTCCACCTTCTGTATTGCCTAAATTTTATGGAATGTCAACAGAAGATCCTGATTCATTTATGTTTGAATTCGACATCTTGTGTAGAACTTATGGATACACAGATGACACACACAAACTTCGTCTCTTTCCTGCTACTTTGAAAGCAGCAGCCTTAAAATGGTTCATGGGTTTAGGAGAGTGAACAATAACTTCTTGGGATGAAATGAAGAAAATATTTCTTAAGAAATACCAAGCCTATTGTAGGCCTAGGGACTCGAAAGAGGATGTTTTCAGAATGACACAACAAGAAAATGAAAGTTTAGAAGAATACTTAGAAATATTTTCTTATAATCTACAAAAATCTAAACAACACTCGCTAAACCAAGAAACCATTCAAAAAATCTTCCTAAAGGGTATAAGAGATGAATACCTTGACATTCTGAATGTAATGGGCAAGGGTGACATTTCAATCTTGCTATTTAATGAAATTGTAGAATTATGTCAAAAATATTCTAGAGGAAGATCAAAAGCTGGAAGAAGAGATGTTAGTTCAAAAGTAGCAAAATCAGTAGCAGGAGAGGTAACAAGAGCAGTGATAGGATGCTTGCTGGAAAACTTCAAAACTGATCTCCTAAGTACACTAGGGACACAAGTAGATGTTCTAAAAGAAAATAAAAAGAAAGAAGAACAAGAAAAAATGTTAGCAATCTTTTGCCCCAAATGTATGAAGAAGTATGCATTAAGAGAATGTCCTTTAGATAATGTTCAAGTATGTGGTCTTTGCACAAAAAATCATTCAATAGAAAATTGCCTAAAGTTGAAAGAATTGCAAATGAATCTAATGGAAGAAGTACAAGGAACAAAAGATTTCTATTATGTGGCACCAAGAAGGGCTTGGATCTAAGGATTCCTCAACAATTTCCTTAGTAATTCCTTCAACAAAACTATCAGTATCCTCCTCAAAACGCTTAGAATGCCCCAGTGCTATGGCAAGCTTGGCCTCCAAAACAATATCAAAACCAACCTGCACAAGGTTGGAGAGGATATGGTTATGGAAATCAGCCACCTCAACAAATGTATCCTCAACAATACCAACAACAATACCAACAACAATATCAACAACCATTCCCATACCAACAGTTCCAACAATATCCACAATCCATGCCATTTCCACAACAGAATTCTGCACCATTACTAACACAACCACAACAACTACAGCTGCCTTCAAACCAGCCCAGACCAACTCAACTACCAGCTCAGCTGGTGGAAAATCCGAGCAATAAAATGGATAAACCTGCATACAATGTGGAAGAAGCAACATATTTTCCAACATACTCCATTCTTCCCATAAATGATGTCCATTTAAGGTCTGGGAAAGTACTTCATAAAAATTCTCCTCTGATCATAGAGTAACCAGTTGAACAATGGGAACAACTTGAAATATCACATTTAGAAAAACAAAATCAGAAAGGAAAAACTATCATAACTCAAAAACCACCCTATCCAAAGAGGTTAGTAGAGAAAAAAATTCAAATGACCCTTCCTGAATTTGATATTCTGGATGAATTGAAAAATGCTTATGTAAAAATTCCTTTATTACAAGTGATCAAAGAAATACCAATTTATGCTAAAACAATAAAGGAATTATGCATCAAGAAAATAGGTAAGAAGAAGAAGGATCCTACTACAATCCAAGTCATTGGAAAACTAGCAAGCCTCATGTCTACAAAGACAACAATAGAAAAATATATTGACCCTGATATCCCTATGGTTACTATTTCAATAAACAATTTTTTGGTTCCAAACACATTGATAGATTTGGGAGCAATTATAAATGTAATGACTACAGAGACAATGAAACATTTGGATTTAAACACCATTAGATATACTACTATAATCTTAGAGTTAGCAAATAGATCTAAAGTTATACCAGAAGGAATATTAGAAGATATCATAGTCTCTTTGGATTCATGGGAGTATCCTGTAGACTTCCTCATTTTGCAGCCAAAAACAAACTTGGGAGGACATCCTCTAATCTTAGGCAGACCGTGGTTAGCCACTACTAATGCCTTTACAGGATGCAGATCTGGAAGTATGATTATTGCACATGGAGATGAGAGAAAACACATCACACTTTATTATCCAACACAATCACCTCCTTTAGTATCAATTCTTGAAGAACAAGAACAAAATCAAACTAAATTAGTTCTAAGTATTTACCAATTTTTTGATCTTAGAGAAGAAGAGGACAATGAAGATCTATTGGATCTTTTCATCTCAGAACTGGATATTTCATAGTAGCTTAGAGTAACTCAGTATGAAGCTGCAAGTAATCTTTTGAATCAGTGTTTTCAGGAAACCTATACAATGAAATCACTGCAAGAATCCTTCACAAATATTTTTCCTGTAAACACAATTACCAATTCAACAACAAAAACAATTGAGATATATCTTGGAAAACATTTGAACATTGGTAGCCATTTACAATCGTCACAAGAACAAGAGGTAATAACATTACTACAAAAATACTCAAAAGCTTTTGCCTGGGATTGCACAGATATGCAGGGAATTCATCCCAACACATGTATCCACCATATCTATACAGATGACCAGATTAAACTAGTAAGGCAGCTTCAAAGGCGGATGAACCCCATGATGAAAGAAATAGTGAAAGAAGAACTACATAAACTACTGCAAGTTGGGTTCATCTATCCTATTTCTGACAGTCAATGGGTTTCTCCCTTAGTAATTGTACCAAAGAAAAATGGGAAGTGGAGAATATGTGTGGACTACCAGGAATTGAACAAAGCAACATTAAAAGATCATTTCCCGCTACCATTTATTGACCAAGTCCTAGACTCATTAGCTGGGAAGAAATTCTTTTCCTTTCTAGATGGGTTTAGTGGGTATAATCATATTAGAATAGCAATGGAAGACTAGGAAAAAACAACATTTACTTGCCCATGGGGAACCTATGCATATAATGTTTTTCCATTTGGACTATGTAATGCACCTGCTACTTTCCAAAGAGCAGTTCTCGCAATATTTGCTGATCTGATCCATGAATGTGTAGAAGTCTATATGGATGATTTCATTGTATATGGAAACACATATGATGATTGTTTGAAAAATCTTGAGAAAGTTTTGAAACAATGCATAGAGACAAATCTGTCCCTTAGTAATGTAAAATGCTATATGATGTGAACAGAAGGGATAGTCTTGGGATTCCATATTTCAGGAATAAAGGTGGTTCTAGCGAAAATACAAGTCATTGTGAATTTGATGCCACCTAAAACTCAAAAGGAGGTAAGAAGTTTCTTGGGTAATGCAGTCTACTATAGGCAATTTATAGAAAACTTTAGTAATATAGCACAACCTCTATTCAAGTTACTTGCAAAGGATGTTGAATTCTAATGGAGAAATCATTGTCAAAGTGAATTTCAAATATTGAAAGAAAAACTATCAATTTACCCCATTCTTTGAGGATTGAGTTGGTCTTTTCCATTTCATATTTCAACTGATGCATCTGATACTGCTATAGGTGCATCACTTGGACAGAAAGAAAACTTGTTCAATTAGCCATATACTTCATAAGAAAAAACTTAACACCAGCAGAATTGAAATACACAGTCACATAGAAAGAGATGTTAGTTTTAGTACATGCAGTAAACAAATTCAGGCATTACATAACAGGATGCAAAGTGTTTATTCACATAGACCATTCAGCAATGAAATAATTAATGGACAAAGCAATCACAAATGGAAGAATAACAAGATGGTTACTATTAATGCAATAATTTAACATTACAATTCAAGATTGACCAGGGAAAGACAATCAAGTAGCTGATTTCCTTTCAAGGCTTCATACACCTGGTGATCCAAATCCTGTTATAGATAATTTTCTAGATGAACATTTGTTTGCAATAACTGTAAAAACACCATGGTTTGCAGATATAGCAAACTATTTATCCTCAAGGAAATTACCAGATCAATTCACAAAGAAACAAAAACAAAATACCATTAGAGAAAGCCCTAGATATAGTTGGATGAATGGTGATCTGTTTTATACTAGCTCTGATTTAATAAGAAGAAAATGTGTTAGGTAAGATGAAATACTAGAAATTTTGAAAGCATGTCATGAAAAGCCATGTGGTGGTTATTTTGCAGACAAGCAGAAAACCTAGAAGGTGCTGCAATTGGGCTACTACTGGCCAACAATCTTCAAAGACTCCAAAGCCTATGTCAAGAGGTGTGACAGTTGCCAAAGAATAGGAAGACCAATAGTATCAGATGAAATTCCACTTAAGCCACAAGTGCTCATAGAACCATTCGAGCAATGAGATCTGGATTTTGTGGGACCAATAAATCCACCATCAAACGGAAATAAGTACATCTTGGTATGTAAAGACTATGTAACTAAGTGGGTTGAGGCAAAGGCAGTAGTAAGGGAAACAAAAATATAGTGGTCACATTCCTCTTTGAGGAAATCATTGTTAGATTTGGGGTACCAAGACAAATTGTAATTGACCAACGCACACAGTTCACTTCAAAACTTGTTCGGGATGTTACAGAAAAGTACAAGATCAAAATGACATTCTCAATAGATCCCTCAAGAGTTACTATGGATATGTCTGCAAGTTGTAGCAATTTAGTGGTCTTCCTCAAAGCCACTTAGAGATTGAGCTTCAACATGGTTTCCCTAGTCATCACATTGATTGCATCCCCAAGATCAATCAAGGTATTGGGGTCCATAATTCCATCGATGTGCACATCCACCACTAAGATACCAGAATCCAAGTACTTCGAGGAGATCACCCTCCCAAGCATTAGATCAGATAGTTGTCTAACAACATTGATGGTGGGGGTATCTCTTATTCTTCTCCTAGGTATTTTGAAACATTTTTCTTTAATAAGTTTGTTACAAATGGAAACATCATTGGTGGCCTCAAGAAGGGGTATCTTGACACACAAGTTCTTGAATTTTACCAAAGGTTCAACCTCTTCTGGGGTGTGCTAGTTAGGGTGGACAAGCCTTTCAAGATAAGGAGGTGCATTGGCTTGAGGGGTAGTCTCTTCCTTCTCCTATTCAATCTCTCCAGGGGGAGAAGGTGGGTGATTATATGGGAGAACCTTCCAAGATCAAAGGTTGATATCTTTGATTTCCAATTCATAAGCAGGATAAGATGTCTCTCCACTATAAACGTGTTGTGTCTACTTATTTTTTGGGTTCAGATTGGGATGAGCAAGAATTTGGGGTTGCTTGAGGTTGAGGTGGAGGTAATAAAGCAAGAGGGTGGGTTGTTTGATGCCTCCACCCTAGTGAGGGGTTGCCCCAATGGGAATATTGGGGTGGATGTGGCTAAAAAGGAGGGTTGATAGGCTGAGGAGGATATTGAGGAAGTGTAGACAATGATGGATGAGTGCATGGGTACCAAGGATGGAAAGGTGCATTCTTTTTTGGATTGTAGTGAGGATAATGTGCACCTTGCATACCTTTTTTATATGGACGACGACCGGGAGGCCTCCTTTTCTTAATGAATCACAACTGCTTTGACCCGCATTCTACCCCTCCTTGGTATATAGCCTTTAGGCCTCGTAGAGGGGGACATTTGTGTTGGAAAATCAAATAAATTTTATTATGGTTTGATTCTCCTTTCTTGATAATTACTTGCAAGTGCGTTGGCTTATTTTATGTCTTTATTATCTTATCTTTCATCAAGAAATTACGATATGAAGATCACAAAAACCAAAGACACAATATGTACGCATTATGCTAGGCTAAAACCCCCTTTGAGGGAAACAAACAGTCAATAAAATTATTCCTTTCAATAGTATTATTTGAGACTATTCACCCAGGACAAAGACCAAACCTTCCCTCCACACCAAGTCAGCCTCCCAGATCTTCGACCTCCTTTCTAGCAACTTTGACTAGGCAACAACTTTTGACATCAGGGCTCTTCCAACATCAATGAAAATTAGAAGAATTCAATCTCCCAAATCAGGGCATGAAATAGAGAGAGAGAGAGGCACCAAAAGTTCTATGTTCTTCTTCTCCTTAGACTCCCCCAAACTCGCACTTCTTTCAGCTTCCTTAGACCCACTTCATCCTACTTCATACTTCTCTAGCTACTCTTGAGATATCGAACTTGCTTGAGATGAGTTGCTCCAAATGACTTTGACTTGATTCTAATTATAGGCTGCATGTGAGGTTGAATTAGTGTCCTTAGGCCAACTTGATCTCTTCTATGCCGACTTGGTCTGGAGGATACATAAATTATATTTGACTCAATAGTAAACATTTTTACATGATTCAGAAGCCCAAGAACAATCTCTTTGAATATAAAATGACTCTATAAACTCAATATTAATCCAAGGAGTCCACAATGGGGAATTTGACTAATATAATGATGACCCAAGCATGAAACCCATGCTTTAATAATTCATTTTTACAATAATAAAAAATATTTTCTTTATTATTTTGACAAATACATTTCATGATGACTCAAATACATTAAATGAAGACCGAACCTAGTTACAATTTCCAACACTCCCTCCTAACTAGGGAGGTATTCATCATATAAAAATAGAATTGAATATCTTAAACTATATGAACACTGAATAACATTAGGGACCACAATGCCATGGACTAAATTCCTGGCTAGGGTAATCTATCCATTGGTCTCTCAACAATTTAGGTGCCACAATGCCACGGACTAGATTCCTGACTAGGGAAATCTATCCAAGTGGAAATAAGGTGGACTCAAGATTTTAGCCCCTCTAGGTACATCGGGCTTACTTGCTAACCACCAACCCAGGGACCTAGGTGTGTATCCATGGTCAGAGTTGTACAACCCACACCACCCTTCCTACTTTGGGACCTAAACATCAATACAAAGTGTTGGCCAGATGTCATCCCACACAATGCTTCACTCTCTAAGCCTCAACAAATAACTTCCATTTCCTTACAATCAACCATGTCTATCAAACCAAGTAGGTTTCTCAGATACTCAAACTTCTTATTAGGAAGAGACTTTGTTATTATGCCTATTACCTATTCATCTATTGAGACATACTCCAACTTCAAGATCCCATCTTGCACCAAGTTCCTAATAAAGTGGAACTTGTTGTTGATATGCTTCATTCTGGAATGAAACATGAGATCTCCATACATCTTGATACAAATTTGATTGTCACAATTAATCATAGTAGGACCTAGAGACTTCTTGAACAAATCTGTCAAAACATTCCTTAACCAAACAACGTCCATTCCTACTTCACATGCATCCACATACTCTACCTCAACACTACTTAACACAATGAGATCTTGCTTCCTACTCATACATGAGATCATAATAGGTCCTAGATTAAAACATCCTCTAGTAGTGATCCTTCCATCAGTCTCACAACCACCCCAATTAGAGTCTATGAATTCAATTAGCTTAACTTCCTTACTATCATATTTTAGGAAGTGATATATAATTCCATGAAGATACCTCAATATATGTTTAACAGTTATCCAGTGATCATGATGGGGCTCCAACTGAAACTAACTAAGAATGTTTACTGCAAAACATATATCTAGCATAGTATTTATCAAATACATTAGGGAACCCACCAAATATCGATAGGAGGTAGGATCCACAAGACTAGAGTAAGATTCTGTCAACTTCTTGAGACTGGTGATCATAGGAGTAGTCATCAACTTAGAATACATCATCCCAAATTTCTGCAACAACTTGATAATCTACTTTTCTTTCCCTAAATATATCTCCCCAGGTCTCTACCATACTTCATTTCAAATTCAAATTCAATCTTCATTTCAAATTCAGCTTCCAACATCTTCTTGCATTCTTGAATTCTTCGTTCCACACCTGTGATGAATAGATCATCCACATAAAGTAGAATAATGACAAGGTCATCATTCACGACCTTGATGTAGAGACTCAGATCAAAAAAAACCTTTACGAACTGAATCCTAAGTAGATATGCATCCATCCTTTCATACCATGCCCTAGGTGCTTGCTTCCAACCATATAGGGCCTTCTTAAGTATGGAAACATGAGAGTCCTTGCTATTAACTTCAAATCCTTCGACTTGTTCGATGTACACTTCGTCATCAATGGTCACATTCAGAAATTCAATCTTCACATCCATTTGATGGACATTCCACCCCCATTGTAGCAGGGAATGAAACCAATGATCTAATGGTAGTGTACCTTGTTGAAGGTTCAAAGGTTTATTCATAATCAACGTTTTCCTTTTGAGATAAACCCCTTGCAATGAATATTGCTTTTTACTTGTCTATACTTCCATCGACAACATGTTTGATCTTATAGATCCATTTGGATGTGAAAAACAATTTGTCTCTAGGTCTAGGAATGATTTCCCAAACCCCATTCTTCATGATGGATTGATATTCTTCCTACATTATTTTCTTCCAAACCTCTTGATGCGTAACTTCCTTGAATGTACATGGCTTGGCTTCAATCAATTTCGTCATATATGTAGCTTAACCATAATATATCTTTGGTCTCTTTCTTTCCCTGAAGGTTACTTTCATAACTTCATGTCCTTCGGCATCTTCTAATGTGTCTTTTAACAAATTTGGCCTTTTCCTTGTGGTTGGGATGACCACCAATTGAATAGGATCACTTGGTCCTTCTTCTTCAATATTTGTAGTAGGGTTTTCATGATGAAATTCTTCTTCTTCTTTAAATTTGGGAACTTCTTCATCATCAAAATCAATAGGAATATATTTTTATTTCTTTTATACTTGATTTTCATCAAATATGACATCCCTTCTCACTTCAATATATATTCCTTCTTGATGTATATTCTATATGCTTTTGAAGAGAGACTATATCCAATGAATATTCCCTTGATACTTGTGGAATCTGAGTTCATTCTCTTTCCTTTCAAAACATGGATGTATATTATACTTACAAAGATTTGGAGGTGATCCACACTTGGCTTCTTTCCTGTGAATACTTCTTTGGGTGTTGTATTATCAAAACTCTTACGCAGACTTCTATTTTCAATGTATACGTATGTCATGGCTACTTCACCCCACAAGAACTTTGGTAGGTCTTGATCAAGGAGCATAGTTTGAATGCCTTCTTCAATTGACATATTCTTCCTTTTGTCCAATCCATTTTGTTTGGGATAATAGGGAACAACGAACTCCCTCTTAATACTTGCTTCCTTACAATATGCAATCAATTCCTTAGAAGTGTATTCCCTACCATTGTGAGACCTCGAAGTTTTTATCTTTCTTTTAATTAGGGTTTCCACTTCGGCCCTAAACTTATTGAACTTATAAAATAATTCATATTTTGTTTTCAAGAGGTAGAGCCATGTATTTATACAATGGTCATAAATGAATGTCATATAGTAGAGATGACCTACAAGTGATTTGTTAGACATGGGCCCAGACACATCATAATGGATGAGGTCTAATATCTATTTAGAACTAGTTTCACTATTATGAAATGGATTTCTTGCATGTTTTCACAAAGAGAATCCCTTGTACACACCTTCATGATCTAACTTCATATTGGGAATACCATGAACTGATTGACTAAGAGTAGGTATGATCTTATAATGTAGATGACCATACCTCCTATGCCACAACTCAATGGGACTTATTTCCATATGAACCAAAGCTTGAGGAGGTGGTGTAATGACTCTATAAAGGATTCCTTCATGAACTCCAATAACCCTATCTTTATCAATGCTAGAGTCATTTCCCTAAACCAAAAATTTTCCATCAACAAAAGAAAATCTTTCCCCTTTATCTTCTAAACAAGAAGTAGAAGGAAAATTATTTTTCAAACCAAGAACATATAGAATGTTGTTAAGATGTAGCTTCAATCCATTATCTGACTTCAATGATGTTGATATCAAGCCTCTAACAACATAGCTTTTGTTTTCACCTAGTTGTACTGTATGAGAAGATCACTCCTTTGACAATGTATGAAGTTGTTTACTTTCTCTTGTCATGTGTCTCGATGCTCCACTATCAATGATCCATGCATTGTCATCATTAAGAGAACCTATAAGAGAAACCAAGAATCCTTGGATTTTGACCTTGATGAATAAGTAGTACATGATCTTCTTGTTCCAACAGTGTTGATACCCATTCTTATATAGTTCACCAAAGAGGGAGAATCCATGCCAACAAAGTGATCTTCAAATTTTCCTAACCTTATCTCTGATACCATGTTGGAAAATCAAAGAATTTATATTAGGGTTTGATTCTCCTTTCTTGATAATTAATTGTGAGTGTTTTGCATTCTTTTACTTCTTTATTATCTTATATTTCATCAAGCAATTACTATATGAATATCACAAAGACAAGAGACACAAGATGTAGGCACTATGCCAGGGAAATCCTCCCCTTGAGGGGAAAACCCAGTCAAGAAAATTGTTCCTTTCAATGGTATTCTTTGAGACTCTTCACCCTAGACAAATACCAAATCTTTCCTCTACACCAAGTTAGCCTTACATATCTTCAACCTCCTTTCTAGCAACTTTGACTAGGCAACAACTTCCATCATCATTGAATATTGGAAGATTTCGATCTCCCAAACTAGGGCACAAAATAGAGAGAGAGATGCACCAAAAGTTAAATTTTCTTCTCGTCCTTAAACTTCCCAAAACTCACACTTCTTTAAGCTTCCTTAGATCCACTTCGTCCTACTTCACACTTCTCTAGCTATTCTTGAGATATAGAAGTTTCTTGAGATTATTTACTCCAAATGATTTCAACTTGCTTCTATTTATAGGACCCATGTGAGGTCGAATTAGTGTCCTTAGGCCGATTTTATCTCTTCTAAGCCGACTTGGTGTGGAGGATACATAAATTATATTTGACCCAATATTAAACCTTTTTACATGATTCAAAATCCCAAGAAGGTCTCTTTGAATATACAATGACTCTATAAACTCAATATTAATCCTAGGAGTCCAAAATGGGGACTTTGACTAATATAATGATGACCCGAGCATGAAACTCATGATTTGATAAGTCATTGTTACAATAATAAAAATTATTTTCTTTATTGGTTTGACAAATACATTTCATAATGACTCAAATACATCAAATGAAAACTAAACCTAGTTATGATTTCCAAAAATTTGTCTATTACATGATTCTCTTCACAAACTAAGGAGACTTCCATGACATTTAATGGTCATTCATTCCTAGGATGTCTTTTAGCACATATAGGGAAAAATATAGTTGGTGCTCTTTCTTCTTCCTCTTGCCTCCTTTTGATTTACATAGTATCCACTTTCAAGGAAAATGTGTGTAACATTTCACTCTTAAAATATTCCAACATACTTCCTATCTCATGATTGATGGTTGTTGTGGAGGGAGAGGAACTGATCAAGCTTTGACTAGAGCTACCATTTTTCCTAGCATCCCTATAGTGATTCATGAATACGGTTTTGATGTGATCATAAGGAAACTGGTAGATATATCCTCCGCACAACATGTTGAGTGTTTCTATTACATCCTCCGTTATCCCTCTAAGAATAACTATCTTGAGAAACTCAAGGTCAAGGGTGTAGTTGGCCCTCCTATAATTGAGTTGAAATATTTCCTCATAGTCCTCCAAAGATTCATCAGGTCCAAGAGTAACCCTCCCTCCTTTGTTTCTTTGGACGTACAATAATCCTTGTATTTTTCATTGAAGGCTTGTTACATTTGGGCCCAAGTTGTGATATTACCTCCAGATAAACTCATAAAGTAGTGCAAGGTTGCATCTTTGAGGGTAGAAGGAAAAAACTTTAGATTATTCTCATTAGAGGCCTAGTCATAGGTCCTATAGGTAACAACAAACTCAAACACTAAAGTGTTAGGATCCTTAGAGGTTAAGCCATGTAAATGTGGAAGGGTACCAAGGATTATATTCTTCATTCTAGCCTCTCCATTGGTTTCTCTGATAGGGAAAAGCTCATTATTTTTTTTTTCTAGCCATGGTTTGGGTAGCTGAGATAGGTTCCTCTTCCCCTATGGGTTCCCCAAAATTTTCAAGTTTCTCACTTAGAGGGTTTTCTAACTCCCTTATAGTTAGAGAGGGACGTTCATAGTCACCAAACAAGAATGAAGGTTGATTGCTTGATGGGGTGGGGTTTTTTGGTAATAAGTTTCCTTGGTTATCCCTACACCTACGAGGCATGAAATAACTAGTCTTTTTTTTTCACTTTGTTTGAAAATAGTAAGACCGATGAAAAGTAAAAACCAAGCAACTATTCAATAGGAACAACACCTACTTAGACACCTCCCTAGAAATGACGTGAAAAAGTGATGAGACCTGGTATTCCACCAAGGATGTTGCAACTCTCAAGGGATTCTCAACTTAAATTATCAACCCAGGGTTCATAAAAACTTACAGGTGATATTATTATAGAATAGTAGGTTAGGTTCTACTCATGTCACCCTCAGTCATGAGATCAGATCAAGGTGTTCAAATACCACTCCTTAATCTAACTACAAAGAGAGAAAAATGTCTCAATTGCAAGAAGATGAACATGATTCTACTATAGACCTGAAAGTGCACTACCTTCAAGGTAAATGTTGATTTGGAACTGCATGAAAGGAAAAAAAACTAGTCTTGTTGCAAAAGTAAACCATGCTATTCTATTTTCGGACCTAACGAGTGTAACAACATACTTACATGAATCATCTATCTATTTGAACTTTCTTGAAAATTATAAATTCAACCTTCAACATAATTTTTTTTTGGGTAGGTAAGCACCCACGGTGGATTTGAAACATTGACCTATCGCAAGGAGTGCCTTAATAGTACACCCATTCACCATCAATCCAAAGCCCCGTGGGCACCTTCAACACAATTATGAAAAGAAATGATAATTTTAATTCTATTTGTTGTCTTATGTTTGCAGTGAGAAGAAAATGGAGTTAGAGTGGTATTAGAGTCTTCCCTAATCATGAAATCAAGGCTTGGGTATCATTATTCAACCTCAATATGCCAGGGTCAAAATCTGGAGTGAATCTGGTTGAAGAAAACAATGCTACATATTTGCTACAGGAAGTGCTATAGAAGGCCATGTATTGCTACAAGAGGCTCTGTTTTACTATATGAGGGGGGTTTGAGAGCGTTTTAATGACTAGAATGGTTTATTGAAGGTGTACGAATGTGGATAAAAGTAGAATAAGGTGATTAAAGGGCGTGGGAGCCCCTTGTCTAAGCCTACTACTCCTCGGAGGTCTATCTTGCATCAAATTTTGTGCCCAAGGTGTTCTCCATTTACCTTAACAGAGTGGTCTTGGTGGAAAAGTTTGGAAAAAATGTGAGGTGTGTAGAAGCGATATAGAGTGGCCTAGGTGGATGTAGAAATGTGTGCCCACCCCTACAGGTCAACACAATCCCTGCAAACCAATCAAACAAATTCATCAACTGATCACTATTACAACAATGTAAATTAACATAGAAAATATGAGTTGAGATTTATTGAAATATACTCTAACCCACAACAAAACTCTTAACTAATAGCCAATGCTAATAAATCCTAAGGTACATAAACTAAACATGTAGAAGGATTACAACCCCATATTTAAAAAATTCCAAGAAATAATAAACATATATTTTTTTGTTGTTATTATATATCTTCCAATCACTCTTCCCACAAGAGAGGTGATAGGCAAACCCGCAACTACAAATTTTGTGATATAAAACCTACTGAAACAAGAAAATAATTAAAATAACTTGAGCAAGAATAAGGAATAAATACAAGAGAGGGACTAAAGCCTCTAGGTTGGGCCCAAACCCAAGGGTTTTAACCCTCCAAAACTACTTTAGATGCATACCAATAGTGCAATTCCCATTAACAGAAAATAAGAGTCACATACATCATATGAAAGATGATAACAATGTCAATCACTAGGATCTTAGTAGCTACTCCTAGCTACAAAAAAATTCAAATCCTAATGAGAATTTTGGCTGGTATATTTATACAAAAAGTAGTTGAGGGTAACTCCCTTGAAAAGAGGAGTGATTCCCTCCAAAATATCGAGATTTCTGGATCTGTTTTCCTGTGGTCTTCACATGTACTTGGAGTTCCTCGGCTACAAGTGAATTCAAACTATTGGTTAGGATTTTGTGATCTCAAGTCGACTTAGAGACTTAATGAGGTGGAGAAGCCTCCTACATTCTCTTTGGTTGTCTCGATCAAGCCCCTACATAGTAAATATCTCAGAAAATGCTTCTTTTTCTTGCATATTAATCACATTAGTCCATGTAATATTCAAAACACCCTGTAGTCTTCTTACCAAGCATATTATGGCTAAAAATGTGAATTAATGTGAGAAAAGGAGAGTTTTAAGGGCTAGAGGATATCACAATGAACCTCAAAATGTACCTATTGATTGGCTCCATCAGCATGTATGAAGGATTGTATTCCTCATAAGATATTGAGGCACATACCTGTAATCCCTCCCAAGGATTCAAAGGCTCTTTTGTTACAAAGAATTATCTATGTTGCGGGGTTGGCATGCCTCACCTAACCTTCAGAGAAGGTCAAAAAAATTTACATCCATGATACCCTTTTGTTACAAGACCTAAAAAGTTATTGTATATAGGGCATGTTGGTGATGATGAAGATTAGAAAAATTGCAATGAATTAAATTAATATGTGAAAAAATATTGTTACATATATAAAAAAAATAAATAAGCATGTAATTTACTAGAGAAAACTCCTAATATAGGATAATCATGTGTGGTGTAAAAACATATGCCATACAACGTAAAACTCCTCTATGTTGTGATGGGTCTTGATACTTCGTATACATGTATCCCTTCCCATAATTCCTTCAATTCATATACCAATGTTTGTAAGTAGACATCCATATTCTTCTCTTACCTTCTACCAGAGACTATGAGAGTCAACATAAGAATTTCGTTCTTCATGGAGAACCATGGGGGGTAATTGTTACAGGAATATACACCCTAGGGTATGGGCAGAGCACCCCAACAGAGTATAGTGCATACAACAAGAAGAAGCAAATAAACAATCAGCCTTAATACTTAAATTAATAAAGTAGGAAGAAGAAGTATTACCTGAAGGTCCTACGTCTGAGGTCGTTCATGTAGGGTCCAAACCCTCTGCTTCCTCCAATGCCTTGAAAAATGCAACTCATTCAAGAAAAACATATACACCAGTAGTAATTGAAATCATGTTCATGATATAAGTGTTAGATCATATAAGCATATAAGTATAAAACATGAAATCATACATTAGTTAGATTAAAACATGAATTAAAGCATTAAGATCCTAATATTAGGAACAAGGCATGGCTTCTTTATTGATGATTGCAAAATAATGTGGAAGAATACAACCGGATCCATCCATGGCTCCAAGTGAAACCTTCCTCCATATATGTCCAACCAAAGCCTCAACAATCCTCTTTCAAATCCATACACATGGATTCCATATAAAGGAGATGGACATAACAATGAGGAAACAGGGATTTCCTATAGTTGGGAGTGCAGTAGGCACATGGATAAATCAAACTTGATCAGAGACAAGTTGGATATAATATAAATATCCTATATTTCTCTCCCCTTAGACCTTCCCCACGAGGCGTATTTATATGACCTCAATTTTTAGGTAGGATTCAAGTGTAACCCATAAACCCCACCCAAAAAATAGTGATTTTATAATTTTTTCATATTTTAAATCATATACACTGGTTGGGTATAGCTGAACCCGCGTGTGCACAAGATTTTTGCAGGGCAAAATTGCGTATGGAATTTAAAATAATATTTTTTAATATTTGGACCAAGTCTGAAGGGAAAGGGCTGCCCAAGGCCATGACTCGAAGAATCAAGTATACAAAGGTGGTAAATGATGCTATAATAGAGGCCCCCTAATATATGAGGTCAGAAGGGGTACATGATGGCCTACATGTATTAAGTGTATAGAAATAATCATGTGAGGATTTGGGAGGAGATCACTAGATTCCAACCTGAAAATCAGTAGAAGAGATCAGAAAGAAAGCTCATATCTGAGGTGGGCATACCCATGCTCAAATATAGTAAATCATGTCTGCATATCAAGCATAGAGCAGATCCAATATGTATACAAGTACAAAGGACATTGAGAAATACATAGTGGATCATCTGATCATAGCCGCAAAAGTACATATCAAGGCCATGTCACGATATCACATATAGAAGAACTGATTAATGATGCTGAAGTAGATACCTAATAACTGAAATCACATAACTCATCGTCAAAAGTACCAAGTCAAAAAGTGGAATAATGGTATTGCATGCAACTCAGGTGCCAACATATAAGATGCTGCTGTGATGAACTGCAACATATAAGGTGGATGGTGTCACCGAAAATAAACTGGAGGGACTGACATGTGAACTATGAAATGCTGATGCAACCAGAGGTCTTCACTAACCACCATGGTACATTTCTACATTATGGGAATAAATGAGTTGAAGTCGACCATGTGAGAAATCGTTTGATTATTGGTCATTGATGTATACCGTTAACAAATGTGAGACAACTTACCATTAATGATGATGAGAGTCAAGGTACCCCAGTACAATCTAACAAGTGTGAATAAATGAGTTGAAGTCAAACACTAGAGAGAATCTACCAATAAGGAGGCGTTGATTTATTCTCACTATCGATAGCGAAGGAGTCTGCCACTAATGACTACAAACTCTAATGTATGGAAAAATAACTCTAGATCCTATTCTCGGGCAATAAGTCAGAGTTGATGGGAAAAGATCTGCTGAAAGACAAAAATTAAGGCATTCTACATCAATCCAACGCGAGTGTAACCCACAGGCCAATAATGTGGAAGGAATCAAACAAAGAAAGATGAAGTAACCAAACAGAAGCATGTTTATGATGTACACAAGATGTGGCTAGCGCACGACAAAAGCCCTATGAGCCAACCAATAATGAAAGTTGAAACAAAGGCGAGGAATCCACCAATAGGGTCGAATGGAAACCAAGGTATTGCACGAATCCCAATGTGTGATAATGTAAGTTGATGTCGAACACAAGGGAAACCACTCAGTCAAAGACCCATAATACTTATTGATGTTGAGCACAAGGTCACCTATCAATGATGGAAATAGGGCCAAGGTGTGAATCTATGCCTACTCTAAGAGAAACATGTCAAAGTCGATAAGATCAGATCCACCAACACGGAGTCAATGGAGACCTTCTCACACAAGCATGAGCAAAGGAGCAAATAGTTGATGTGATACTAAACATAACTATTATAGACAGGGTATGATCGACTGAATATGAGTTAAGAGACAATGCAGAAAGGCTAACTCAGGTTTACTTCCCTTGAACAAAAGCATGACTCAACTGTGACTATATAGCAGCATATGATAGCTTTGTATAGTTTTGTCATTCAAGAGGCATAAACAAACTCTCCATATGATTGGAAGAGATAACCAACCTGAGGAGTACTGACTCAATAACAATGTTACATATTTCCTAATTCAAACTAAAGCCCATCTCGATAGAGGAAAGACTCATTTTAAATGTTTTGTTCAAGGGAAACACAACTAACTCTTGTTGCAAAAAATGATGGAATTAAAGTCTCGTTCCCGCCCTTTTTGTAATATATGTTTTTTTTGTCTTTTTCATATTTGGAAAGCTTGAAAATGAGTCAAATAATGCCTATGGTATAGTGGAAAGAATGAGTGTCCAAATACAGATGTGCTAGTTCCTAGGAGGGGAACATTCCTATGCTCAATGAAAGGTGACGAAACTAGTCAATGACACTCAAAGGAATGTTCTTTCCATGGGCAAAAGGTGTCAATCTATAGAGGCTAAGTGATTGCAAGTTTGATTTTGCAAAAAGACATGGTCAAAAAGTGGTTTATACACAAGTCCAAGTGAAGTCAGCTTAAGGACAAAAGGCACAAATAGTCAACATGCAATGTAGCAATACAACTCAACATGTGGGAGCCTCTAGGGTATAAAGCCAGAAAGACAATGAAGAGGAAGGAGAATGAAGCTTCATTGCAAAAATTTATGGCGAGACTAAACAAGACTCCCGAGCCTACTCAATATTTGTAGCATGGGAAAAATATGTCAACGAGGATCTAACTGTTACACTAAAAAATGTCACCATGACTATTTACAGTCGGTATGGCTCAATCAACAGTCATACTACCCTTTTGAGCAAGTCTTATGCCTCTACTATTCATGTCAAACTCCAAGAAAGAGAGAAAGTCTTTATAAAACATGTTTATCTCTGGGTATGCAGGTTCTCTCAAGCCTTTCCTGCGGGTACGCACCTTTTGTTCATAAGGTCTGCGTCCAAGGACGCTCTGTATCTAAAGGGGCAGGTGCGTCCCTCTGAAAAGGTTAAAATGCGCAATTTTTATCTTCAAAAACTTACTTGTGGTCATTTCTAGAGCATTCTAGAAGGTTGTTTGATGTGTATTGAGCACCTCCAGATGGTTCATGCACTCCTATCAAAGAGGAACTTATCCCATCAATAAGGGAGTGATCCCATCCAAAGAGGGGACTATCCCATTGATGGTGGACCTGATTAACTTCCTCTTGAGCACTATAAAAAGAGGCATTGAGCCAGAAGGAAGAAGGTTGAAAGCTATAGATTTCTAAGGGTAAATGCTGCAGGAATTAGGACTCCCATTTAGAAGCTTGTGAGGAGAGATTGTCATCTTTACTTGTTCTATTTGGAGGTGGGTGAGCTTTGTTGCTCAGGTTGTAATGGTTCCTTTTGATTACCTTTAATGCAAATTGGTCCATTCTTCTCAATAACTTGTTGTTAATGGGTTATTTCATGTAATCCTTGGTCTATGTGTTGAATATGCTTTGTTTTATGTTATAATCAGGTGCTATTTAATTGTTTGACTGTTGGTGATTGCAGGTTTTGGAAAAAAGGAGGAGCTCATCCAGATCAACAAAGCTTGGACTTCTACAACAGCGTTTGGACAAAGGTAAGAACGAAACACTTGATTTCTCATATCATAATGTATGTTTAGAGAAGGATAGCTCCAGTTTGTTTTGTTTGTCATTAGAATGTCTTAGACTTCTAGGAAGGTCAGTTGTGTCCGCACCCTTGACTGATTCTGTGTGACAAATTGGCGACTCCGCTGGGGAAAGATTCCATTGATGAGAAGAGTCTTTTCTTTTGTTTGAACTTTGCTTTGAGAAAATTGGTTTATTTTTCTGGTTTTGGCTCTGTGATCTTGTCTCTGGGTGGGTTAGCTTAGGATTAGTTTTATTTTGGGTTTTCTTGAGTTTTTCAGTAGGACGCACCCTCTGAGTGCTGCACAGTGCGTCCCTGGACGCACTTTTGCTGTGTGCACAGAGCGGGCCCGCACCTGTGCTAATGGGTTGCCTGCGTCCCCTGCCAAAATTTGAGAAAAATCCACTTTTTGCCTTTTTTGCTCTTAGATTTTGTTTTTTCTTAGTTTCTTCTGCCCAGATTCATCAGTCCCTTGTCCAGAATCTTCACCTGAACTGGTTTCATTAGCATTGAGTTTTTTAGTGGATTTCGTCGAAGTGTAAGCCCTAGGGTTTGATTTTTGAGTAGGTCTTGTAGTGACTTTAGCGGTAGGAGTTGTCAAGCCTTAGATATCTCTGGTTTTGTCAACATTCTAAGAAGTCAGACCTGTTATAAAGTCTACCTGTAGGAGCAACTTACCATCAAGTTGTCTTTTGGGCCAATTTCGAAGTGCTTGTTGTTTAAGTCTTGAATTCCATTTTACGAAAAGAACAAAAAGATTTGAGTTTTGTTTTGACTAGTCTTTTGATTCTGCATTAGCTAGTCCTTGATTTGATTTTGATCAAGTAAAACATCCTAGAATCGTCTTTGTGAGCTTTTGCCTTGTTAGGTTTGCTTAGAGTAATCTCTCTTTTGGTTTGCTTGTGAGTCAAATTTTCATAGTTTTGTAGCTTTTGAGATTGTTTTTTGTTAAAAATAGGTTTACATGCTTTATTAAAAAGAGAAAATACAAAAATATCTCCTTTGAAAAGTTTTGTTTCAAGTAGCTTTGAAAGTTTTGAAAGAAAAAGAGTTTTTCGTGCAAGTAAAGAGTGGTTATGTTTGTGTGCTCGAAAAGAAAAAGAGAATTGTTTCTTTGATTGTCTTTTCTAAGGAAGTTGTTTTCTTTAAAAAATTGCATTCTCTCAACTCTCTTAGTTAAAGAATTTCATTGAAAAAGCAAAGTAGCATAGATCATCTTAGGTGCATCTTTGTAGTGGTTGGAGTCGACTCTGCACACCATTGGTTTCACTTCCATCACCTTGTGACTTTAAATAACAACCTTAAAAGTAACGCTTAAAGTAAAATTGAACTAGTAACTTTTATTTTCTAGGGTTCTGAAGCATCAATTTAGATCAGGTTAGTGTCTTGGAGTAGGTGAGTACTTAACTCTCCAAGACAGTAAAACCAAACAAGTAGTCGATCTTTTGATAGAATCAAATCCAATTGTTACATTTACACTCTGGGAAAGCTCCTCTTAAAGGAGAAGCACGAGCTCGTGTCCGAACCAGTGAGGGGATCATTCCCCCCTCGTTGGGAACGACGCCAGACAGTACGTATTACAAACAGTAAACCTCGGATTAACCATTGTCGAGGAGCAAGGGGTCACTTATCGGTAAACCTTGGATTACTGTCAAGGAGCCGGTAAGGGGATTGAGCTTGCTACTCTGCCCTTGCGTGCTGTCGGAGTTTAGACTGTTCCCCCAGGTGTACTTGTGGCTGTTGGTAACCTTAGTGACCATAATCTCTAGGATTCTATCCAAGGTGACGGTGGAGGGAAGGTCCCACTGTACCTGGAGCAGACGTCGGCTATACTCACTTGGATTTTCTGGGGGGTTCACTTCACTCGAGACGGTTAAAGTGGAGGAACTTGGTCCAGTCTATTCATTAAGCAGGTTGTCGGCGTAACTGTTCCACCCGCCATTTCTGTACTGAATCCTGCGAGGTTGGACCTAATCACCAACTAGCGCTTTTGGTCCGGAAGAATACTGTTTGTGTTTGGTTTGATACCCTAGATTCTTTAGGCGTGTGATTCAAATTTGTTTGGTTCTTTAGAGACTTTAGGTGGTTTGATTTGAAATTTTATTTTGTTTTCGTGTGTAGTAGTTAAAAGTTTTTAGTTGTGGCGGAATTACCGAGACAGTCCCGTAGATTTCGGGGCCAGTCTCCTGAAGTTGTTTCTGTGGCCGAGTTGTTGAGAAGATCTCGTAGACTTAGGGGTGAACCTCCTCGAGACGACCCCAGTAATTTAGAAGGTTTAAAGGTCCTTGTAACTCCTCCTAGTGGCAGTAGAGTAGGTTCACCTGAAGAAGGAGAATCTTCCTTGGTAGTCCATCCAGATTACCAAAGTTTAGAGACAGGTTATAATCCCGAAGCTGTTACAGTTTCTGAGCTTGTTGGTAGTTTTTCGTCTGCTAGCGATACAGGCGAAGAACCAGAAATATCCGAACCTGTTACTCCGATTCCTAGTGTTCCTGATTCACCGAGAATAGAAAGAATTATCACCGAAAATCTTCCTGTTGGTTTGATTGCTATATAAGAACTTGTTCCAGAGGAAGAAATAGGCGTCTCTGATCCTGAAGATCAAATTACCCTTGATCTAAGGGAGCGTGAATCCATCTTTTATAGTCCTCCTAGAAGTACTACTTGGTACCTTTCGTTAACCAATTATTTAGACATCTTTGGGCTAGGTTTTTCTACACCTCGTACTCCTTTTCCATCTGGAGGTATTCATACTCCTGTAAATATGTCTGGTCAGTCATCTGTGTTTACACAAAGTCCTGAATCTTTTTTAAATGGCGGTCCTTCTGTTCCTACTGGGTATCAATCTCTTTCTGGTACCTTTGCGGGAGTGTCTCCTCAACCCATTGATCATGGGTTATTAGTTGGAAACAGTGGTAATGTACCATTGAGTGTCGGAGACATTTACATGATGTCAGGTTCAGTTCCCGTTACCCAACCTCAAGGTGGCCAATTACCGCCTGGGGGGCAACCTTCATTAATGCCTGGGGGGCAACCTCAAGGTACTTCATTCGTGTCTGGGGGGAAACCTCAAGGTCAGTACGCTCCTATGGGGCAATACATACATCAAGGTCAACCCCAGCCTCAATATGTACCCCAAGGTCAACCTCAGTATCAATATCAACCTCAAGGATGGCAACCTCAAGGGTGGCAACCCCAAGGGTATCAACCCCAAGGGTATCAACCTCAAGGATACCAACCTCAAGGTCAAGGTCAACCCCAGTACCCGTATTTACCTCAAGGTTATCAACCTCAAGGTCAATACTCAGGTCAAGGTTATCAACCACCTCAAGGGCAATCATATGGGACTGCACCTTACAATTATCAATCCTATCCTCAATCCGGCTATGGATCTCAGTACCCTCAACCTGTTATGGGTCAATACCTTGGAATGTTAGTGTGGGATCTGTCACAGGGTCAACAGATGTTGCAGCCAAGTATACAGTCGGTACCTCAAGCAGGACAACCTGTAGTTCCTGGTCCACCCCAGCAACCGCAACCTGTCCAGTCAAGTGTTCATACCTCTGTAACTTCGGTAGTTACTCAGCCAACAATTGCACCTAGTACTCCATCTCAAACGGCTGCTGCAACTACCGCCACATCTACCATACTTACTTCTGGAGTATCGACGGCTCTGGTTTCTACTGTCTCTGTAACCACTCCTCAGACATTTGTACCGTTGTCTGGATCTACGATTCAAACCACAGTCCAGATGCCTGCAGGCCAACCTGGTATAAGTACGGTTGTTACTACTCAACCTCAATTTGTTCAACCTCCGTACCAGGGACAGTATCAACCTGGGCAAGCTGTCCAACAACCGGTTTACCAGTATCAACCGTATCCTAGGTACACTTATCAACAACCTCAGCAACCCCAGTACGGTCCGGTTAATCCTGGTTTTCCAGGAGGATATAATATCCCAAATGCGACTCCTGTTCCTAGTTATCCTGGATATCCTCCTCCTGGGGCCGGTATTGTGACCCAGAGTTTTAGAGATCCTAACCGGCAGTTACCATTTATCGCAACTTTGGATTTACCAGACTTGACGCGCCTAACGAACGATCCAATTCAATATCTTCCGTTCTGGCCGCCAATGCCAAATAAGTTGCCCAGTGATATACCCAAGTTCGAAGGTAAGTCTGGAGAGGATCCGTCGAATCACGTGATGACTTACCACCTCTGGTGTGCTTCAAATTCCATCTCGGATGATTCGATCCGTTTACGTCTTTTCCAGCGTACACTCATTGGTCTCGCGGCCAAGTAGTACATTGAGTTACCACGGGCCTCTTTTTACAATTTTAGCCAGTTAGCTACCTCGTTCTTAACTCACTTTCAGTTACCGGTCAGATACGATAACGGTACGGAGTTATTAACTTCACTAAAACAATCAACCTCCACGTATATTTCAGATCACATTCATGAGTGGAGACGTCGAAGAAGGCTAGTGAAAGTTTTTATCCCGGACCAAATCTTAGCTGAATGGTTTGTTAAGTCATTATTACCAAGGATTACTGAAGATTTAGCTAAGGCCGGAGTAGTTACTGAGGAGCAAGTCATTGCTCAGGCACAATACCTTGACTTAGTTTACACGCAGTCGGGTACATTACACGAGAAGATTCTGGATCTTCCAAAGTCGAACCAAATCGCTGCTGCTCCTTCGAGATCTCATGCCGCTGATGGTATGATTGGTATCGTGAATACAAAGAGCAAGAAGAAGTCTTCCAAGGCTTCAACTACTCCTATTATCACTTTGCCCGATTCCTTGACAGGAGAGTCTTCTCCTGAACTTACCGCCGATATTCACGCTGTAGAGTCATCTACGGCCAAATCAAAAAATGGTGGAAAGAAGAAAGGAAAGAAGAAGGCTAAAGCAGACAAAGCTCCGAAGGAGAAAACTGAAAAGTCGGAAACCAATGACGAAAAGCGCAAACCTCGATATCCTTGTCTTATTTGTGAAGAGGATCATTTTACAAGAGATTGCCCTCATCGGGCCGAGGTAGTGAAAATAGTCAAAGGTTCTCCCACTCCTGCTGTGTTAAAAAATCCATTTCCGGAGCAGGAGAATAAGATGATAGGTTCTTCCTCGAATGCCAATGAAGAACCCATTTTGATGATGTCTCATGTGAGGATTGCGACTCGATCGCAAGATTATGGTAGTAAGAATCCTGTTGATGGTAAAGAAGCAGAATCTTCTCACTCTAACCCATCAACCTCAGCTCCTGGTTCCGATCGACTACAGATCGAGAAACCTAACCCAGACTTAGTAATTAAACCGCCCGCCAAGGGTGTACTTCGAAGGTCTGCTTTCAATCCACATGCGAGAGCGGCCCAGAATTACAACATTGTTGAGGACTTAGCTGTTTCACCCTCAACAATGTCGGCATTAGAAGTGCTGCAATCATGCCCAGCACAACGAAAATTGCTTTTGTCGGCTATAGGAGCTGTTGAGATTCAGGATCCGAATCTAATGATCTCCGATCTAGAAAATAGTACACCACGACTCCCCCATCAAATGGCTTTCCAAATTCCAGTGATAGTAAAAAACAGGCCTATTCATTGAACTGTGATTGATGAGGGAGCTTCTACGTGTATTATGTCAATTCAATGTTGGAGATCCCTTGGTTCTCCTTCGTTGAACCAATCCCCCACCATCCTTAAGGCCTTTGATGGTCGTGGGTTCCGTCCATTTGGTATTCTACAGGAATTGCCTATAGGGGTAGAAGGTAAAACCGTTAGTCTGGATGTGGAAGTGGTTGATGCCCCTCTAGACTACAACCTTCTTTTGGGTCGAAGTTGGTCATATGCTATGACAGCGGTCGTTTCATCGCTCTTTAGAGTAATTAAATTTCCACATAACGGTAAGATCGTGACTATTGATCAGCTGACATACTTTTCATCCGACCCAGCCTCTTCAGAGAGTATCCAGCATGTCGGTAAGTCGACAATCCCTTATAGGGACGTTGGTGTAGGTTTAGTTAAGGATTCCGGTTTACTGGGAACTTTTCCTCTCCCTCCACTCAGCGTAGAACCTTCGTTTGCAACAATTCATATGATTACATCAGAAAACATTATTTATGATGATCCTTGGTATGTCCCATCTGACTCTGAGATAGACTCATTCGGTAATGCTATGCCTTTGAGTCCATATGAAATTGCTTATGAAACTCTTATGTCTTTTACTGATTTTCATTCAACCGAGATCGACCAAATGAATGTGGTCAGTGAAGAATCACTTTTCACCTCAACCTTAGAACGGATAGCGTTTCCCGAAGTCGTGTCATCTGACAAACAACTTCGTGAAATCCTAAGTGTAGACGATCTACCATGGGAAGATCTCCATCACAGATCTTCGTTTTTACCTAAGGATGATGCATTTGAAAATGATTTTTCATCTATCTTTACCGTTGAATATGTCAAAGACGCTCAGGATCCAACGAAACATTCTGATTCAGAGTTGAATTTAGGGAATATTTCTCGTACTATTCCCCTTGATATTTCAGTGAAGCCCGGAATTGAGGAGAACATTCATATAGGTGCCGCATGTACAGAAGAAGAAATCCAAACTTACAAGGCCCTATTCCAAGAATTTCGCGATGTGTTTGCATGGTCTTACGAGGAAATGCCGGGAATCGATCCTGCCATTGTTGTTCATGAAAGCAAAACCTACCCGGATACTAAACCCATTCGGCAACGGTTGCGTCAGATTCACCCTCGAAAAGCGGCTGCGATTAAAGCAGAAGTCAAAAAGCTGTTGAAAGCAGGTTTCATTTATCCGATCCCGTTAACGGATTGGGTATCAAATATTGTTCCGGTCAACAAGAAACAAGGAACAATAAGAATCTGTATCGATTATAGGGATATCAATCGAGCTTGTCCAAAAGACAACTATCCTACGCCTTATATCGATCAAATTATTGATGATTGTGCCGGAAGTGAAATGTTTTCCTTTATGGATGGTTTTTCGGGCTATAATCAAATCAATATTCTACCTGTCGACCAACCAAAAACGGCATTCATTTGTCCATGGGGAACATTTACTTATTGCAAATTACCTTTTGGGCTCAAGAATGCCAGGGCCACTTTTCAACGGGCGATGTCTTACGCATTTCACGACATCAAGCACATTGTGCAACCGTATCTCGATGATTTGCCTGCTCATTCTTTACATCGAGCTATTCACCTTGACCACTTACGAGTAATCTTTATGAGGTGTAGGCATTATCGAATTCGGTTGAATCCCCACAAGTGTGTTTTCTATATAGAAACAGGTCGATTGCTGGGATTTGTTGTTTCAAAAGCCGGCATTCGCGTCGATCCCTCGAAAGTTGAGGCGATCATCAAATTGCCTCCTCCTTCGAGTTTGCGCCAACTCCAAAGTTTGCAAGGGAAAGCGAACTTTTTACGTCGATTCATCCCAAACTACGCCGAGGTCACTAAAGGTTTTACACGGTTGTTGAAACAGAACGTTCAATTCTTTTGGGACGAGATTGCCCAACAATCTTTTGATGCACTTAAACACGCGTTGACCCATGCACCGTTGTTGCATCCTCCCAACTACAACCAGGACTACTTCTTATACCTCGCAGCTTCATATTCCACCATTGGAATGGTGTTAGTTCAAGAAGATGAATTCGGAGCGGAACATGTGATATATTATCTCAGTCAAACCTTAAATCCCACTGAGTTAAAATATTCGCATGTGGAGAAATTGGCCCTGGCAGCCGTTCAAGCTGTCCAGCGTTTTCGTCACTACATTCTTCTCCGTAAAACTACAGTTATTTCGGATTGCAACCCTATGATTTACATTTTGACAAAACAATTGCTAGGGGGCAAGTACTCTAAATGGATCGTTATCCTGCAAGAGTTCGACTTGGAGTTCGAAAAGTCCAAGTCTAAGAAATCCTTAGTTTTTGCGGAATTGATGTGTGATTTCCCGCGTACTGACACAGAGACTGTGGCAGAAGAGTCCATTGCGGACGAATATTTGTTTCTTATCAGTACTTTAGATCTGTGGTTCAGGGATATAACCATCTATCTCCAAACCCAAACCTTTCGGCCTGAAGCTTCAAAAACGGAACGTCGAAAAATTAGGTTTCAATCCCAGCAATACAAAATTATTGGAGATACACTTTATCGCCGGGGGGCAGACTTAGTTTTTCGACGTTGTCTAACTCACGAAGAGGCTGAGAGAGTTTTGAATGATTGTCACTCTGGAGCATGTGGCGGTCATATGTCTGGGTATGCCACAGCTCAGAAGGTGTTGCGCGCTGGTTACTTCTGGCCATCTATGTTTAAAGATTGTATCATTGCAGTCCGGAAGTGCCACAACTGCCAAGTGTTTGATCGAAAGATGCGCGCACCACCTGCTCCTCTCCACCCTATAATTTCCGTTGGTCCATTCGCCAAATGGGGTATCGACTTTATTACTTGTAACCCTCACTCGGCCGGGGGGCATGCGTATATCATCCTCGCGGTTGATTATTTCACTAAATGGGCCGAGGCGATGCCTACATTCGACGCAAGCGGCAAAACAGCTGCAGTTTTCATATTCAATCATATAATAACTAGGTTTGGTGTCCCACAAGCAATTATTACTGACCATAGAAGCCATTTTCGAAACACCATGATGACTGAACTTACAAGCCAGCTTGGTTTGCGCCATGACAGCTCTACTCCTTATTATCCGCAAGCCAACGGTTTGGTTGAGTCTATCAACAAAGTTCTGGTTATCATGATCCAACGAACCATTGGTATTCATCGGTCGAATTGGCACAACATGTTATTTTCGGCGCTATGGGCATACCGAACCTCAGTGAAAACCTCAACAGGGTTCACTCCTTTCCAGCTAGTTTATGGCTTAGAAGCAGTGTTACCCATTGAATGTGAAATCCCATCACTTCAAATGGCTGTCGAATTACTTCCAGCTACTTCCAAAGAGGAGAAACGTTTATTGTACTTAGCTAAATTAGATGAGACTCGACGTGACGCTGCATTGGCAATCGAGACTCACGCGAAGCGAATGAAAGCTCAGTATGATAGAAATGTGACCCCTCGAAGTTTTTCGGAGGGAGACCTAGTGCTCTTATATGATCAAGCTAACGATAAGCTAGGTGCTGGAAAATTTGTTCCTATGTGGCATGGACCCTATATTGTAAAGCGAAAGCTAGCAAAAGGGGCTTATGAGCTAGTAGATTTTGATGGGGACTCTTTGGATAAACCCAGAAATGGACTTTACCTAAAGAGGTATTATGCTTAAATGGTGGGTATGGAGAATTTTTAGTTAGGTTAGGTTTTCTTTCTAGCTAGTTTGATTGTTAGTTAGTCAGTGTGCTTAGCTTAGTGAGTGTGTTTTTCGTCGTTATTTTGGCTTATCTTGGTTTTGCTCTTGATATTGTAGATGTCGACGCCCCTCCAAACATACATTGGATTTGCTGATGGTGCTTGTCGTAGTACACGGAATATCTCTTCCGCAGCTTGGGTTATCTATTCACCCTCTGACGAGTTAGTTTCTATGCATGGGGTAAGCCTCGGTCAAACAACGAATAACATTGCAGAATACAGTGCAGTGGTTGAATTGTTATCCGAATCTATTTCATTTGGAATTCGACATTTGATAGTGAGGTTAGATTCTGAACTTGTTGTATTACAGCTTAATAGAGTTTATGCCATTAGAAATCCTGTGTTATTAAGGTTGTTTTTGAGAGTGCGTCTCTTGGAATGTGAATTTGATTATATTGAATATCAGCATATTCCAAGGTCCTTGAATACATTAGCAGATGCAATTGCTTCTCGAGTGTTGGACAGACATTTACGATAATCATGCAAGTAAATTTAAAAAACATTTCATCATACATGTTAAACAAGATAAGCCGGTAATAGTGATATATATATAGATAGGAGTGTGTCAAAAAATATACATCGTCTTCGATCATAGGTTGAAAAAACACCTTATGATCGGCAAAATGATAAGTACAAAAAGTCAAAATGTCACGTGTGTCTACAAAGTGACTAGCCAATCACTGGTGGTGCTCCCTATACGACACCACTGCACGGGCTACCTTGCGCAAAAATCTCCTCAACGGTCCAGGGACCGCGACTACGTAGCGCTGAAGTCTGATAGGAATATCATCCATAGAAGTCTCCGGTATATCCGTCGTCAGACGCTGTAGATCATGCTCCAACTCAGTCAGTACCTCTGCAGCCGCCGCGTCCTGTGGGGCCGGTACCGGTGCAACTGGATGTCTTCTCTCGAAAGGCCGGAGGTTGGCTGGACGCTGTGGACCAACATCTGCATTTTGAAAATTTTACTGTCAGTTTGAGACGATATATATAAAAAACAAAAAAAATACATAATTTGAAAACTCGTGAAAAATAAAGTACCTCTGTCATCCCATTGTTCTCCCTGTGGAAGAACCATGTCCGGATCACCTCGAAAATCTATTCCGGCATACGAAAAGTCCTGAATCGCGAACACCTGGTCCTCTAACCAGTGAAAATAACTGTCAGTGAATCGAACAACTGCCGCACCCTCGTCCGGATGCCGGGCCATCACCGCAACCCATCGTACCAGCTTTGGCTCCTGAGGACCCGAAATATCAACAGTGAGATGCTGATGGATCAGCATTGGAATCCTCTCCAAGGCAAAACTCACGACTATAGGCCCATATCCAAAGGTCTTTAGTCTCCCAGTCTTTGCCTTGGTCAGTTGGGTTTTCAAGTTAGCCAACAATGCATCACACCAGTTGAAAATGGTGCCTTGGAGACAATCAATTGCTATCCGAAATTGAGACCCAGTAGCAATATGTAAAGTGGCTGAGCCACAAATTCTGGTCACAGTGAAAGCTAAGACCATGAGTTCACGTTGAGAGACATATTTGATCTCTATGCCTTTCTTATGCTCTCGATCAGGTAGGCACCAATCTACTCGGAGACTATCAAGGGATTGGCCACCCGGCCTAGTCCCAGCTAGATTGAGTTGCTCACCTCTATTCGGAAATCCAGTAAGAAAGTAAATGTCAGCAGGCTCTATCTAGAGTTGTTGCCCGCCGATATAAAAGCATTGCTCTTGAACATTCCATCTCTCGACCAGCCACTCCAAGAATCTTACCTGAGCTCTCATACCGGGTATGGAACAATATTTGTATAATCCACATCCTCTTAGGGCATCGAGGGAAGGTTGATGATTGATTGCAGCTTCATCAACCTCCTCATGCTCTCTTTCTCTCCAATCTAGCATGATAAGTGCCCTACACATGAATAAACAGGCATTAAAATTAGTTTTGGGAATTTTCAATGGTTAGTTTGGGAGTTTGGGGTTTCAAAACCCACGTTTTGCGGAGGACGCACCCCGCGTTTGGCGCACAGTGCACCGGGACGCAGGTGGCCTGAAGGTAACCTGCGTCCCCCGACCTATTCCCTGTGTAGGAAAAAGTCGGGGGACGTAGGCCAGCCTTTAGGAAACCTGCGTCCCCCGCAGGGCGGTTTCCAAAACCCAAAACCCCCCAAAAATAAAAAATGAAACCTAAAACAAAATTCTAAACGGATGAAATTGACAAGGAGGATGTTGTGAAATACCTGGAAGAGACGGCGTTCGATTCTAACAGTCGGATTTTCCGCAGCGACCACGGGAAGTTTCTTGTCAAAAGCTCCTTTTTCAAGCTCAACAGTCAAACGGTAAAAATGACATGGTAAAAAGTCTTTTTATAGGTTTTTTGGATGAATTTGTTCATTTTTCACCATGGAAAGATGTTTTTCGATGAATTTTTGCCTATCTTAAACAGGTATGAGTAATGTGTCGCTTTTGTGCAGGACAAAGGGACTTAGAAGGAAAATTGTAATTTTTCACAAACAAAATATCAGAGTCATCTTTTAAGCCCTTTTCTGACTCCTAAAACATGAAAAGATTGCCGAGCGTTTCTTTTACACTCGTTAAAATGGAATTAAAAGACGGTCCCCTTATAGCTCTTTTCTGACCATAAAATCAGGAAAAGATTGCCGTGTTTTTGTCGTTTCAAACTCGATATGGAAATAAAACGACGTGTCCTTGATCGCTTTTTACTTTTCAGGTCAGTGACACTAATTATGAAATTATTCCTTGGTCGCAAGATCAAGCGGTTCCCCCAGGTATTATTTTATACTTTTTCGGGCTTGAGGGACACAAATTTACGAAAAAGTTCAACTTGGAGTTTCCTTAAGTTTTTCAAACTCTCTAAAATTGAAAAACGCCGAGTTTCGCCTATACTGGGCTCGTTAAACATTTCACAGTAAAGGACCTGTTCAATTACAAACAGGAACGAACCACTCCTTCCTAGGGTTCGAATCAAAACTGGGTTGGACTCATCCGAAGGATGAGCTTATAATCAAGCATATGTTATCCTCCTCAAGCTTGTTAAAAATAAAGAGGTACTTGCTAGAAATGGTGGGGGAAAAGAGAGAAGAATGAACCTATGTGTTACCTTTTGTCTCAGAAGAAACTTTATTACCACTCTTGGACACGACACTTTTCATTCACCTGGGTTGGGAAATCTTTTACCTCACAGTCAATCAAACCACTTTTGAAAGTCTTCAACCGGGTTCCGGGGATTAACTTTGAGTTATTTAGCACCAAACCATCTGTCGTGTCGTTATGTGTCCAAGAGGTCTGCAAACAAAACTTTCATCTGCAAAATACTTGTCATCCATTTGACCATCCCTGAGTCAGTCCTTACAGCAATATTTCTTCAACTTGAACAATGATTTCGTGTTGTGGGCTTGCCTGCAACAGGTCACTTTCTATCGACATCAGCACATTATCTAGAGAGATGACTTAGAAATCGTCAGTGCCTTGAAGTCTACATGCATCAATGGCAGGTTTCTCGCCTTTGACGTCAGTTTACATCATTGACTTTCGATCGAAGGATTCCGTGAAATGTTCGACATCAACTCATTCATTCACATCTCATGGATTGTACTGGGTACTTTGAGAACCATTGACATTACTGGTGGTCTCTCTCATGCTTGTTAACAGTTCACATCATTGACTGGTAATCAAGTGGTTTCTACAATGTTCGACATCAACTCATTTATTCGCATGGCTAGAATCGTACCAATTCTAGAAGTAGGAATGAAGACCCTGGATCAAATCTTTACCATCCAGGCTACGAGGAGTTTTGTATTCATTATCTAAGTAGACTAATCATAAATAGATGGCTGCGACCATACTGTGTCTACAAAAGTCTATGATTATGATGTACTGCAAAATCATTCCTGTATCAGAATAGTTAGTTTATTAGTTAAAGTTTTTTATCTGAGTATGGGAATGCCTACCTCAGTGATGATATAATCTTATCCATGTATTTTGTGTTGAAAATTGCAGGTTCCAACCAGGTTCTCCACGAGATAATCCTCGAAATGATAAAGCGCTTCACCCTTCCTAGATAATACAAAACCCTAATCTATTCCAGGCTTCTCACTTTAGGGGGCAATCTGTTACACTAAAAAATGTCACCATGACTATTTACAGTCGGTATGGCTCAATTAACAGTCATACTACCCTTTTGAGCAAGTCTTATGCCTCTACTATTCATGTCAAACTCCAAGAAAGAGAGAAAGTCTTTATAAAACATGTTTATCTCTGGGTACGCAGGTTCTCTCAAGCCTTGCCTGCGGGTACGCACCTTTTGTTCATAAGGTCTGCATCCAAGGACGCTCTGTATCTAAAGGGGCAGGTGCGTCCCTCTGAAAAGGTTAAAATGCGCAAGTTTTATCTTCAAAAACTTACTTGTGGTCATTTCTAGAGCATTCTAGAAGGTTGTTTGATGTGTATTGAGCGCCTCCAGATGGTTCATGCACTCCTATCAAAGAGGAACTTATCCCATCAATAAGGGAGTGATCCCATCCAAAGAGGGGACTATCCCATTGATGGTGGACCTGATTAACTTCCTCTTGAGCACTATAAAAAGAGGCATTGAGCCAGAAGGAAGAAGGTTGAAAGCTATAGATTTCTAAGGGTAAATGCTGCAGGAATTAGGACTCCCATTTAGAAGCTTGTGAGGAGAGATTGTCATCTTTACTTGTTCTATTTGGAGGTGGGTGAGCTTTGTCAAAGTAGAGGAAGACTCTTATGGACCCTGGAAGGAGCTTGCACAACACCAAGGCTCAGGTTGTAATGGTTCCTTTTGATTACCTTTAATGCAAATTGGTCCATTCTTCTCAATAACTTGTTGTTAATGGGTTATTTCATGTACTCCTTGGTCTATGTGTTGAATATGCTTTGTTTTATGTTATAATCAGGTGCTATTTAATTGTTTGACTATTGGTGATTGCAGGTTTTGGAAAAAAGGAGGAGCTCATCTTGATCAACAAAGCTTAGACTTCTACAACAGCGTTTGGACAAAGGTAAGAACGAAACACTTGATTTCTCATATCATAATGTATGTTTAGAGAAGGATAGCTCCAGTTTGTTTTGTTTGTCATTAGAATGTCTTAGACTTCTAGGAAGGTCAGTTGTGTCCGCACCCTTGACTGATTCCGTGTGACACTAACTAGGAAGCCCATGTAAAGGAAGGCTCTACCACACAAATTATGACACTTCTAAGCAATGAGAAGGTTATGTGTCATATCTTGGTGGGCTTGATCCTAAGGCCAAAATGGGAAAGGAAACTGATAAATGCACAATGCAGGTGAAAAACCTAACCTATATGCTAGTTTCAAGAACCAATACCTGTCAGAGTGGATCGACCATAAAAATAACCAAAGGAGAAGTCTTCCAAGTTCTATAGAAACAATTAGGAACACTAGGCAAGAAGTTAACACATCCCATATATAAACTTAAGGTAAAATATTGTGTTATAGAATACAAAACTTGAAAATGTGTACCTTATATGTACATCATGGTATAGGGAACCACACAACCTTGTGGCTTATGCATAATAGTTCTTCAGGACAAACCCCTTGTGGGGCTTAGGCCAAGGACTCCTTTGGTAGTTAAAACTCATGGCTTCAAAAAGTTCCTCTTGTGAAGGAAACTCAACTTCCAAGAAATCATGAGAACTAGAAGGATCAAAAGAGGGAATTAAGGGGTCCCATGTCCCCATAGGAGAAATCACTCGGTCAAATTTTGAGACCAAGTCCCGAGAAGGAAAATAATAGTTTAAAGGATCCTTCTCAGAATCAATTAAACATTGAGGATACAATGCCACATAGTTCACCCATGTCTAGTTAGAGTCTACCTGAACACTTGGAACATACCAAGGGGTATTTTGTAGTAAATTCAAATTAGCAGGGTGATTATCAGATGCAAGCTGATCAATAGTGACAATATTTCCGTTATGAAGAAAATACATCACTTGAAAGAGTGAATACACCACAACATTCATAGAATAGACAAAATCACGTCCAAGTATCATATTAAACCCTAGATGGAGATAAACCACCATCACATCGACTAAGACAATCTTCCCACCTTAAGTAATAGTAAATTGAGGGAGAACACCCATAGATTCACTAGGTCTTCTATCATAGGCTAACAACTGATTATTAACTGCCAACAACTCTGGAGAACCCAAAACTTTCCAAGTAAAGGAGGACATAATACTTGCAGAGGATCCTTCATCAACCATTCATCGATAGATGTTTGTGGAATTAAATCTAACCCTTATTTGGAAAGGTGCAACAAAAGGAAGAAGAGGTTCAATAAGATTATCCCAATCAAAGGAGACACTCCTATAACTTGGAAGGGGTACAATTGAAGAGATTGGAATTCCCCCTAGAATATAAGACTTTGTACAACAAATAAAGAAGACTCTATTATTAGGCACTTGTTATGAAACCAGCTCAAGAAAAGATAGAAAAGATAGATCAACGCCTTAGAATTCAGCCTCTTTGAGGGGGAAACCTCCTTTACATTACATAAATGAACAATTCTTAGATGATACAAATGAAAAGACCTCCTTTCTATATATAGGTGTCTAAGGGGTCATAACATAATCAGAGCCGACATAACAATAATAATGTAAGGGCACAATAATAACAATAGTGGGCTTCTATGTGGCACAATAACAACAATATGGACACTACATGGGTACATCAATATAATAAGTGGGTTGTACTAATAACAATAAGGGGTTACACTAGTAGTATAGGGGCCTAACATGCCCCTCTCCTTGAAAAAGCATTGTCCTCAACGCTTGAGTAGTTCTTGATGCTTCTGTATAGAATTCTTGTCCTCCCATGTGGAATCTTCAGCGGGTAAGTTCTTCCACTTGATGAGATACTCTGAAATTGATCGATTTTGTAGCTGTCGGGTTCTTGTTTCTGTGACTACTTCAAGTTCCAATATGATTTTTCCTTCCTCTTCAATTTCTGGCAATAATGTTTGAATTGGGATCTTTTGCAACTTTTGAATAAGTGGCCACACTTCTTCGTCCTTCTTCCATTCATCCCTTGCTTCGTTTATCCAATCTGGTTGGATAATAGAAATATCACAAAACAATGCTTCCACAGCCTCATCCTTGAAGAGTCTTCCTATTCGGTAAGGTCGCCATTTTTTAAGTGCATGTAGTATTTTCAACATTTCATTTTCATAATTAGCTTGCTTGAGATGTAGCAGTAAAAATACCCAATCAAAACATTTTTCACTATGATGTTGATCTACTTGTTGTTTCATTTGATTTTGCACTGAAGTGGCATTATCCTTTAAAAGTTGGAGAACTTGTTGTTGATGCTCGATGTGATCTTTCTTTGCTTGAAGCTTTTTCTTCTTGATATATCCTTCTATCTCTCGAGTTTGAGGAGTAGTAATTTCTTCCAATCCTTTACAAGATATGGTCGGATTCATTTCTTGATGCTCGATGTGATCTTTCACTTCTTGAACATTTTTCTTCTTGATATGTCCTTCTATCTTGATAGTTTGAGGAGTGGTAATTTCGACCAATGAATTAGAATATATGGTTGGATTCATTTCTTCTTTCTTGATGTGATCTTTCACTTCTTACACCTTTTTATTCTTGATATGTACTTCTATCTTGAGAGCTTGAGGAGTGGTAATTCTTGCCAATGCTTTACAAGATATGGTCTGATTCATTTCTTCTTTCTCTGGGGTGGGGTCCTGGCATATATCATCTTCTTTTGATGTTTCTTGATCCTTTTCTTCCTCCTATTCATATTCAATGTAAAATAATTTCTTCTCATAACACTTATGATCTTTAGTGCATTCGTTATCACAATTGTAACAAAGCCCTTTTTCTCTTTTTTCTTCCAATTGTTGTGGTGTAACCCTTGTAGGTTGTGGAAGGTTGGGAGAAACAACACTTCCATATTTATAGTTGTGAGGGGTATGCTTCCTGGTTTCCATAATTTTGCTTTCCAGTATGTCACAAATCTCTTTTACTCTTTCCAATTGTTGTGGTGTTATTCTAAAGAAGGTGTTTCTCTTTGTATCCTCATAATGTGCTATCATTTCCTCTGTGAAAATTGACCACGTAAAAAGTTTTTTACGAGAACAAATCCCTTCATACCATAAAACTTGATTCGGTTCTAAATATTAAGATGCAATACATACCTTTTGTAATAGTGGTACACCATGTAGATCAAAATATTGCTCCATCTGAAGTATCCAATTTACTGGATCCTTGCCATCAAGCTTCCTCATCTTGCTTTTTCTTGATTTTAGGAGCTCGATCTTGAAATGACTGTAACTCTATACTTTCAGATCTTTAAGTTCTGCAATTGTGACTTGAAGTAGCCCTATGTGTCCCCTTTCCGATGCCACCAGTCTGATCCAAATTGGATTCTCCAAGAAAGAGTTATGCACAATCTCCCAAGATGACCTGATTATAGACTAGTTTAGTAGAGCAAACTTGTACGACGTGCCACGAGTCACTGTTTCGACCATTGGATCTAAAAGATGCATAAACGAAACTATAGTCCATCCTCTTTCTATACCATCTTATGAAATTTCAATCTGATCCCCAGAGAGAGTTATGATGGTTTTCCCTAGGTCACCTGTTTTGAATGTAATTCAGGAGTCTGCAAAAAGACCAACTTCCTCAGATCATATCTCCGCAAATATCGCGTGAAAAGCTATGAAATTTGGACCCAAGGTTCAGCGTGATTTCTTCTCAAATGGGGTTTTTTTGCGACTTCTCAAATGTCATAGAAAAAAGTTATAGCGAAAATTCTACGATGACCTGTTTGGAGCAGCAAAACCCTAGAATCCAAAGCTCCAATACCAAATGTTATGAAACCAGCTCAAGAAAAGATAGAAAAGATAGATCAACGCCTTAGAATTCAGCCTCTTCGAGGGGGCAACCTCCTTTACATTACATAAATGAACAATTCTTGGATGATACAAACGAAAAGACCTCCTTTCTATATATAGGTGTCTAAGGGGTCATAACATAATCAGAGCCGACATAGCAATAATAATGTAAGGGCACAATAATAACAATAGTGGGCTTCTATGTGGCACAATAACAACAATATGGGCACTACATGGGTACATCAATATAATAAGTGGGTTGTACTAATAACAATAAGGGGTTACACTAGTAGTATAGGGGCCTAACAACACTTCACCCCCCAAAAGGGGAGTTGAATCAACCAGAGTTTTCACTGGCTCAACCACTTCATCAACCAATGGTTGATTAGAATGTTGAGAAACCATAACAGATTTAGGAGTAGAAGAACCTTTAGACTCGGATCATATCCTTTGTACCATTGGAATACCAGGGCACAAATGAGTAAATGGTCTCCTTTACATATCTTACAAGGGAAGTTAGGTTTAAATCTTCTATGCCTAGGTTTTTTATCAACATCCATTCCTCCAACATGATTAACAAGGGTTGATGGAGAGTCCCCAACATGACCCGCAGAGGTTAGTGACTCTTTGCTAAGAGAGATAGGACTTGTGCCCTTTGTCCTACTCACAGAATTAGGTGAGTCAATAGAAATATGACTCACAGAGGTAGGTGACCCATTGCTAGTATGACTTTCAGTGACTAGACTTATGCCCCCAACGTGACTTGCAGTGGCTAAAAGCTCATCTCCAACATGACTTACAGGGGTTGGTGATGATTCAGGGATAGAACTATTCTTCTTCTTATTCTTCCTCTTTCTATTATTTTTAGATATATTATTACAAGAGGGAGGAGAAAAAGGAATACTATATTTCTCTTTTGAAGAAGATGAAAAATTAACACCCATTTGATGCCCTTGAAGTAAAGCATTCATCTGAGAAGCTTCAAGAACATTTGGAATATTCAGAGTGGACCACAACCAAATTGGTAGTCCAACATTCGATCTAGGAGTATCCAAAGTTGCCATCAAGGGGGTACCAACATTTCCAAAGAAGGGAAAAGCACAAGGATCCCCTTTTGGAAGGGTCCCTTGGTTGCCCGTAATAGGAATATTGGTCATAACCAACTTCTACGCAGATCCTTCCCTTACAGGATTGTAAAAATGACTTTCCAAGGAAGAGAGATGAACAATCAAACCTTTTCCCTTCTGGAGGAAACTCCAAAACTTTCAAAGGAAATATTAAAAAGCCTTTCAAGACCAGTGGAGTGGTTGGTTAGTCACTTAGAATCTAACGTCCAAAAGTGACAAGAAAAATCCACCTAAAGTCAACGAAATACAAAGAGAAAAGAGAACTTCACTATAAAGTCCCTAAATATGCAACCAATCAAGCAAATTCCAAGTATTTCTGCTCCGGCTGATGAGTACCAGACACCAAAATACAAGAAAGTGAAGTAAAGGACCTTCTGAAGACAATTTGGGATAATTATGGCCCAATCCTACGAGCGGAGGTAACAGAAACAATTACTTGACCCCCAGACAAAATCCTTTGCTGCTAAAGGTACCCGAACTTCGCAAGGGAACCCTTCAGAAGTACTAATGAGAGTGATACTATTGGTGCACTAAGATGACTATCAAAATCAATCTCAATACCCACATTAATTATCAACCCAAGTAAGTCTGTTTATCTCTAGAGTGTTTTGCATTGTCTATGCAAGTGAATTCAGAGGTTAATTCAAAATGAAATGATTTAGAATCGTTGCAATAATTAACATGTAATTCTTGAAGTTCAATCCAAACAAATCTGAAAGAAAAACCTTAAAACAATTTAAAATCTATGTTAACCTATTGTGCATAAAACTAAATCTAAATGCAGGTAAAAGAAATCACTATTAGCAGATCTAACTAGCATCAACAATAACTCATTCCATAAGAAAGGAAAGCTACAACAAATGAAGAGCAAGCACTACTCAAGCTTTTAATTGAAAGAAACAATTGTAAACTTAAGATTTACGATCACACTACTTTAGAATGAAAAACAATCAGATACTTAACTAATCTGTTGAATTCACCAAAGATTAACACGCAGCTGTGAACATAGCAAGATCTAGAATCTAGTTTGAATGGAAAAGGTAAATCGTAACGATCAATACTCACATCAATCAAAATAATTCTAATTTAATGAAATAACATGAATAATAGTTGCAAGAGTAAATAGAAATAAATATGATACAATTAAAGTAATAAATCTCCTATCGACCGGGCCTAGAGTCTCCAGAAGTCACCGCTGAAAGACACTTAGAATACAGTTATAGGTAAAACACAATCTTCTTAATTAAACTCGATAATAAAGTCACAACATCGCCATAGTGAGAATACTCAATGTCCAAAGTTAACAATTACAATATTCAAATTTCTAGCCAGCTGTTCTAGTTCGCCTTTCGACTTTGTATAACTTATGAGAGACAAACAGATAGAAGCGAATCCTCGGGATCAGGAAATCCTTAGGATTTCACAACTGAAAATCTGATTTCATTACGAAATAGACTTGATTCTCTTGGTCTTCCGCTATCCTTCATAATTGAGATGTTGTCCTTTTTCCTTTCTTAGTTGCTATTGTTCCATCGTTTGAACAACAATAGTCCAATTCACATTCCTGCATATAAAAATAGCGAAAGTTAGCTTTAATGCCCAAAATTAGTTAATTCATTAATGATCAATTTTATCCAACTTCTACAATTGTTTCTTCTCAATTATTTTCTAAAATGAAGATAAAATGAATGATTCATTAAGCTAATATGAGGATAAAACATACCTTTTCGATGGGCCAACATACTCCCCAGCTTACCTTTTTGCATGTCCTCATGCAATCAGATGATTGAGGTGCAGTTGTGTCAAAGAGTAGGCAGGATAAAATTCTTCCTTATATAGCCTAAAACCATTTTTCTGTTGAAGTATTGCAAAAGCTTGGTTTACACCATAATCTAGCAAATCATAATCACTGTAATACGCATCAGGGGGGTACTAGCAATAGTACATCTGTAACAACACCCTATCCAGTCAGGACCCATGCTTAGTACCATATTTCTATACTTGTGTAGGCGGGTAGTAGCAGCTTTAAAGTTCATGTACCCAAATGGCTCCATGTTCTTGACATTGTTAGTGGAAGCTTCCCATCTTTACCTTGCTTCCAACAAAGATTCCTCCATAATTTCCTGAAATTATTCTTTTCTTGCATGTATGATATCTGTATGGAGTGGTCCTAATTGACCCATGACTCCTTTTCGTTGCATGAACTATTTATGTTGGACATAAATATGTAAGAGTTTCATGGGTTCTATTCTGACCTATAAATCTATACCATATTTCCTTTTCTAAAAAGTGTTATAGGCTTTAGCCCTTTTAACTTGATTGGTAGCAAAAGAGAGGAAAGATTGAAATTGAATGTCCCCAATGAAGGGGCCAGGATTACTATCCATTTCATCCTCCAAGAAGAAGCTGCACATGTATAATTCACATAGAAGGTGTTGTACCTACTCATTTTTTTCCATAACACATTTTACAAAGTTTGGAGTAGTCTTGAATTCCGCTGACTTAGCAACCTTGACAGCTTTAACTTTCAGCAAGAGGTACCTTTCTAACAAGAATAGTGCATAATTAGTGGCAGGTGATCGACAGGACAAAGCATCAGAGTAAAGAGAGTAAATTGTTTCAATTTGTTCCCTGGCCTTCTAAAGCTTGGCTTGTGCTTTTTCTAACTTCTTTTGCTCATATTTGAAGTTGGAAAAAGTTTCATCTTCTGTTATAGTAAGTTCCTCAAACTTCTTCCGCAACTCCTAGTGTACCTGTAACGGTACTACTTCTTCCTTATGTTGAGCTAACTCCTACCAGGTCTTGGTCAATTCGTTATTCAATTTCATGATAACAACTTCCCTTACCAAAGGAACATAGGGAGGAGTTTCCTCTGTCTAAGTTTCACTATCATGTGTTATCACTGAATCAGTTTGAACAACAACTTTGACTATTTCTTGGGACATGAAACAATCTACCGAGACATTCCCTTCAAAATCAGTTTTAACAACAACTTCAACTATTCCTTGGGGCATACAATAGTCTACCTGGGCATTCTCCTCAGAATTTGTTTGGACAACAACATCTGTGGTGGGAAAATCCATTTGGGTCTCCATGGATAAAACACAAGGACCTTCATTCTTAGTCTCAATATTCTCCAAGGAAATTTCTCTGTTTGGGTCCCTATTGAACAAACACAAGGACTCTCATTCTGAGTTTCAATATCCTCCAAAGAAAATTGTTCTTTTTAGGTCCCTACAACTTCCAATTCCACTTTCAATTTCTGGATCCTAAATGCTTCCTTTAACCACTCTCTCAATTGCTTGACTATTTTCTTCTATTTCCTGTATTTCTTAATCAGCCTCCTCAATCTGTCCTTGTACGTTTTCTTCGTCGTGGGATTTCTGATTGGAGGTGACACAACTGTGTTTATTTTTGGTTTAGGAGGAGCTATGCCAATATCAGGGCTATGTTCCAATGGAAGAAGATCCCCCGATTGATTCTCATCTTTGAGTTCTTCTTCTACCCGGGCTTCTCTCTCTGGGGATTCCAATCAAACAATATCTCTTGAGTGATTTTCATCTTCAGGGTCTTCTTATGCATGGGTCTTGTCCTCTAGGGACTTCATTAAAACAGTATCCCCTGGTTGATTTTCATCCTCCAGGGTTTCTTCTGCAATGGATTACTCCTCAAGGGTTTCTCCTGCTTGGGCCTCTTTCTCTGGGGACTCGAATTGAACATTCACCTCTGGTTGATTTTCATCCCTGAGGGTTTCCTTTGCATGGGCCTCTTTCTCAAGGGACATGATATACGAAATTGATTCCCTCTGACCCTCCAAATTATCAGTAGATGGCAAAGTTTCAGCATGGCCAGAACTTCTGATAGAGGCAGACTAGTTAAGGGAATTATTTTTCCCTTTAGAGTTTCTAGATGGATCCCTTTCTTCATAGTATGTCCCCATATTCTCAAATACTTGAGCCATTTCTTCCTAATACTCCTACAAAAAATAATTTTACGGACTTGGAGAGGGCATATGAGATGACCTTGCTTCTTCTGTTGGAATTGGGGTGCGTTGTTGTGATTTTATCCTTGCAGAGTGCCTATGCTATGCTGGGCCTGAGGCCAAAGAAGGATTCCTTCTTTTTCTTTCCATTTTTGGACTTGTTACCTTTACCCTTGCTTTTCAGTCTCTGTGTCATCCATGCTTCTATCATCTATACCTATCTACACATCTGGGTTTTCTTCTAGTGGGGTTAAGGCATGATTTACAAGGTTATACAAAGTTAATTGCTATTGGGCCAATCCATGAAGGATGACTAACTTAATTAGACTATGATGGCTGATGAGAGAATGTGGGTCCTTAGCCTTCCTAACCCAACTAGCAATGTCATGCAATAAAGAATTTAAATAAAATGGAAAATAAACTATAATTTTTTGCTTCATAATAGCTAATAGTTTGAGTTGTCGAGGTTTTACCACATCTTGACATCCATCACAAGTGATGTACCTATGAAAAATGGTAAAAAATTCATGGTTGCTTTCAATTTGTAGGGTAAATCCCTTTGCCTTTGCGTACCAATTGTTCATCTAGGTCTTAGAATACCGCAACTGTGCCATGTAGGAGAACATGCTTATTAGTCCATCTTGTACCTTCTACTGGATGTTCAAAGACTTCAGCGATAACTACTTCAGAAACTATTATATTTCTTCCCTTCACCATCGTGCGTTTATTTTGTAGGTTTTACAAGAATTCAAGTGTTATTTCCTCATGGGATCCCGACAATTTGGCCAGGTATTGAAGCCAGCCGACACGCTTAAGAATTTCGCAAGCTTGTTCTGATACTCGAAGCACTATAGGTTCTTTGCGGATGGATTTTCCTCCGATGGTTGTTGTTTCTCAGTAGCTGGTTCACTTGCACTTTTCTCACAATTTCACAGTTTGGAACAACACCATAAACCGTATACAAAATGTTAAAGTTATTAATAGAGCAGTGAAGTTGTTTAGAGTTGTTATTAAAGACAGTTGTGTTGTTTATCACATCAACAGTTTTTGGTGCAACTTAATAATTAATTCACATGCTATCCATAATGCTTAAATACCCCCCTCCAATAAAAAACGGTTTAATAATTATTATGCACGCTTATTCACAATGCAGTCCTTCCCCTCTCGAATCAAAAACCAATTTAATAATTATTATGAACGCTATTCATAATGCAGACCTTCCCCCTCCAATTAGAAAAAGGTGTCCACAACAATAAATCATGGGAAAAAGGGAAAGGACGTTGGGAATTCATAAATGCAGTTGGAACAAATCAAAGCGGCGTAAATATGGCAAAAAATGGTCAAATCAGTACATGTCGCAAAGATTTGAAATGCCCGTTAAAGGAATAAAACAGAGAATAGATCATTATATAAAGAGATATTTTCCTTAGGTGGAATAAATGTGACGAACACAACGATATGTGGTAATGAATGCTAGTAGATTGATTGGACAATAGTGATATAATGCATATAAAAATATAGATTACCATGCATGTTGGTTAATTTAGTTATAAACAGTGTTCAAATGGTAAATTCACTCTTAGAAATGAATCAATAGGAAGTAATGGGATAAAGAATATTTTTCAATGTAACATAGCACTTCAATACCACAAGCAGAGCCACTATTGCTAGCAGACAATCATAGCCTTGATAGGGTTTCTTTTTAGCCCAAAAATGAGCCAAAGTTGCCCATTTAGTATTTAGATGATTTTCTTTTTCATTGCTATAAAGAGACCACTATGTTGGCATGGTAACTAGATAATCATAGTGCCATTCACCAGGATATAGAAAAGTGATCAGGCCGGCTCGTTATGAGACCTCCTATCCTTCCGACAGTTTTGACTATCAAGAAGGTCATTACCCTAGTGTGGTGGCCATAATGGAATGTCACTTGTTACACCCTTATGATCATGGTAGGCTGGCTCGTGATGAGACCCCCTATCCTCTTTAAGAATATTTGTGTTGCATTTTCATATTTTCATATTTTTATTATAAAGGGAGGGAGGCTCATTTACTCCTTAAGAGTTAGGGATGGTGTGATAAGTAAAACAAATGCCAATGAAAGTTATTATTTTATCCCTATATCATGATATCGAAGGGAATTATCAATTGAAAGTGTGAAAGATGAACCAACATGATATGAAGATAGTGAATCATTTTATGATATGTCCATAGAGAAGATAGTCAACCAGTCATTATATAAATGATCCAGGTCAGTTTCAAAATAAAGATAACCATCAAAGGTTTTAAAAATCATAATGGTATTAGTATTACTGTTTTTCCTTTATCTTGGGTTCAAATTCCAAATCCAAAAAATGGCTTTGATAAGAAAATATGGGAGAGAAAAATGGAAATTTTATTAAAAATGAATGGCAATGGAACATAAATTATTGGTCTTAGAAAATAAATAAAATTTGTTTGTTCTATCGAACAACAACTGTTCAATTGAATGAACAACAAACACACCAAAAAAAGAAACCAGAGCTATTCAATTGATTGAACAATAGTTGTTCAATTGATTGAACATTAACCACACAGAAAAGAAATCAGAGCTGTTCAATTGACTGAATAGTAGTTTTTCAATTGATTGAACAACAAACACACCAGAAAAAGAAATCGGAGTTGTTCAATTGATTAAAAAAAACTCATAAAAGAAAGAAATCAGAGCTGTTCAATTGATTGAACAAAAAACACATAAAAGAAAGAAATCTGAGTTGTTCAATTGATTGAACAATAGTTGTTCAATTGATTGAAGAAAAACTGTTCGATTGATTGAACAAAAAACACATAAAATAATTTGGAGATGTTAGTTCCAGTCTTCATAGCATGTCACTAGGGATCAACATGAGCTCTTACTATGTCTGGTTTTGTTAGATGTTTTGCACATGATGTTCAGCACAAAACATGTCACAAGTGTGTCCATCAGAAGAAGCTCGGAAAAATATTTCTAATGGTATATCACACTCCCGTAACCAGCTCCCAGATTAGAAGATATGATCAAAATGAATGAGTGATTCTTGGTTATGCATGTTTTGAGGTTAGTTGCTACACATAATGACAAGTTTAGTACAAAATCAGTTTATGAAATAATGGTAAGGAATTTTTCAAAAGTGAAAGATGTTTTTGTTCATAACATACCAAGTAACAAAAACCTGCTTCATTTTATGCAGAAGTGCTACTATGTGGGATATATATAGTGATATTTGGATCCTACATTAAATCAAAGAAAATTTTTCATATTTTTTACTGTTTTAGTCATTTTAGTGCAGTGCCATTTTACAACTGATGGAAAGTAATTTTGCAAAACCCAAGAAGGTTTTTGTTAATCAAGAGCCATATAACAAAAAATTCTTTTACTTTATTCACGGGTGTCATGAATTGGGATATGTGACTAGATCTTTACATCTCATTTTCACAGATTTGAATTTTTAATGATTTTCTGTTTTAGAGATAATTTTGTGGCACAGATTTCGAGCAACTGGAAACGAATTTCAAAAATTTGAGAGAGTTTTTTCTCCATCATGATCTTATCTACAAAACCTCTTTCAATTTTGTAACAGGTTGTATGGTTTAGGAGATACAAGTTCATCTTCAACACCTATTTTAAGAAATTCAGTCCAACTTTAATGTAATTGATTCTATTTTGAAGAAAATGATTGAGCTCAATTCCCTTAGTACAAGGATGAGAAAATGTATATATTTTATGAATTTCATAGTGTATGGGTTGGACTTTGGTAGAAGGTTGGACTCTTGTGAATGTTTTGAGAATTATTGTACATTCATCTCTGCAGTTTGGCAAAGGAATAGACCAAGGTTTGCAACATTTTTTGGGATTCTTGTGGCAAGTTGATTTGGTATTGTTTTTCCTTTTGTAATTCAAGTTTACATGTGTTTATGTATGCCATCATCTCTCTCTTTTCAGCTGAACTAAATGAATCAAGGATAGAGGTAGAAATCATTGATGTTGTAGTGCTCTACCTAGGGTTTGTTTAGTTTTTCATGTTTTCAACTGTTTGAAGAGGATTCCTGAGACTTTCATGCCCTCTCCAACTCCTCACCAGTCTTAAGAATCTCCATCTCACTCAATTTAAATTAATAAAACACTTGCCTACCTCGCCCCACAGAAACCTCTGCAAATCTGAGTTGATTTCCCGGACCCAAAGCTACCTTCCCCATCTGATCTAGCAGCCAACCCTTAAAATAAAAAAAAATCCTTTGAGAAAACATACCTAGCCTAAAATTAGAATTCATATCAGTCATCTCAAGCCTTGCTTGCCATATTTTCTTTGATATTGACAAGGAGAGAGCCCTCTCCTGACCTGGTAGGGCTAGCTACCAGGTTAAGCATGGTTTGATGTTACCCTAGACCTGCTTTTCTCAGCCTGAGGTAGATTTAGGCCCTATCTGACTGAACAAAAATTGATCAATTGTTTTAATAACAAACGCACAGAAAGAAAATTGGAGATATTCATTCTTTTGAACAACAACTGTTCAATTGACTGAACAACAATTTATTAAACACACCAAAAATCAAGAGAAATCCCCATATTTACACAGTGATGCCTATCTAAAATAAATTAAAACCAACCATAAGAATAAATATATACATTATTTATAGCTATAGAGAGATGATTTTTTATGAAAATAAAGTTGCTGGGTCATTACCCCTAGCAGCTAAAATTTGCATAGTGGGATCATTACATACTTGTTGGCAAAAAGTCTCTTTGGTGAGTGGTTTATGATAAAGGCGTACCTGATGTCCATTCACTTAGAAAGAATGTCTAGACTCATCAATGGTGGTCAAAGTAAGAGTGCCATTTTTGTGCACCTCTTGAATTTCATATGGGCCAAGCCACCTCATCTGTAACTTACCTGGAAAGTCTTGAAATCTAGAATCATAGAGGAGTTCTCAGTCTCCTTTATGAAACCTCTTCTTTTTAATAAGACTGTCATGCCACTTTTCCCTTTGCTGCTGAATAATCGTAGTTCATTGTAGATCAAGTAAGCGAGCCTCATCCAATTCATTTATTTGCTGAAGTCATTTAGTTTGGGCCTCTGTGAGATCCAATCCCATTGTTGGAAATAATACTGAGAGGGGGGGGGTGAATCAGTATTATCAGATCAATAAAACTTTTTCAATTTCATACTCAGAAACATATACGCTGCTTCAGTTAAGTGAACCAGCGTGTACACACTACTATGTCTAAAGCAACCAACGTATAACCAGAAATCTTATGATTCAGTTAGTTTATCTTCAGTAAATGCATCAGGACATTATTAACCATATTAAAAGTAAACAGGTGCAGTATAACAGAACAGATCATCACACAAAAGCCACACACATGAACAACATGATATAAGGTGGAAACCCAATGTGGGTGAAAATCACCTGCTGCAAGTCGTCTCTATCTTTATTTAATAAGAAACTTCAGTTTACAATCTTTTGTACTGGTGCAGCCTTATACCAGTACGCAGGCTACAACCTGCAGAAGGCTACAACCTTCTCTCGTTTTCCAGACTCTCCTGGAAGGGAGCTCCAACCCCCTTTGCTCTTGTACTAGCTAAGATACTAGTACGTAGGTGCTGGCCTACAATCTTCTTTCCTTCAGGTACCACTTTTCATCAATTTTCAGACTAGATACTCCTGAAGCACAACATTACAATCTGAAGACCACGATTCATTCACTTTTCATAACAAATCATTGAAGCACAAAACAACCAATACTAGCATCATCAATCTTTGAATCACTGAACCACTGAAACCCTGTGAACACCCAGTCACCAGAACACAGAGCAGACTACAGAACTCTGCAACAACAGTCAGACCCAACTGCAACCCCAAAAATTAAGCTTCAAAAGATATACCCTACTTCAATGAAACAAACCCGCGTATACACGCGCTTTTACCGAAGCCAAAATGCGTACAGATCTAAAAGTATTTTCTTAAAACTTCGCAGCTGTACCAGACATCAGTCATACCTAGAACATAACATTGCGTCAGTATGCAGATCTAAAAATACGCATAATCAACCATATAAAGATAGTTCATTTCAAACAATTTGATCCCGATCTATCCTTAGATCTAGTCTTCCATCAATCGGTGTGATCTCTCCTTAGCTCAGATCAAGCAATGTATCATCAACCCAGAACCTGCATACTAGATCTCTTTCTTCATTAGATATTCAAGACTTTTTCCATACAATTTCCTAATGATATTCTTCTCCTTATATAGCCTTAGGCCCTCCTCAATACCACGGTCCAAAACCATAGTAATCTAATACCATCAACTTCAAAACTCGGGATCAACACGACTGTCGAGATACCTTGGTCCAAAAACATAGGCTCAAGTACCGAGGACTAACTACCACGGACCAAAAGAAAGCTTCTCGACATGTACGCTCTTTTCTGTTCATGAAACTACGTGTATACACGACTTCGTATATAGCGAGAATGCGTATCCGCGACTTAGTATATATCGTACCAGCGTGTATATGCAACTTGGGCTTGATGAACCTGCGTATATGAAATTTCTCTTCATTCTTGTAGTCTGGACTGAGATCTGTCTTCAAAGAGAGTTGCCATCAAGGACAACACCTGTACCGTAGCGCTACACCTGTGCCAAAATGCCAACAATCTCCCCCTTTGGACTTGATGGCAACCCCAAGATCCTTAGAATCATTCTCCCCCTTTGTCATCAAGGGCAAAGGGCTGTGCTCGCCCTGAGAACATGCTGATATCTCTACTCTGCTATGGTGAACATGCTCCCCCTGACTGTAGGCAAGATCTGCAAAAGATGTTCTTCAAAAAGAACCAAGACTTATACATCATAAAGGACCTTCCTATCACCAAAAGACTCAATACATACATCCATACTCCCAACGAAGAGGGGATACGTCAGAAATTTACATATAACAACCAATTATATTACATCATTCATCCCAGGCATAGTGGGGAAACCAACATAGGCCGTTACATGACCTTGACATCATAAAAGAGATATCACAAAAGAGATACATGACATAGAGACGAAAAATCTAGACCAAGACTTATGAAAGTCACCAGCAGCATCTGATAATCATCTTTTAGATCAGCAACCAAGATTTCCTTCTGTGCTCCTTCTCCTGAAACCAACAACAGTTGTGAACTAGAACCAAAAACATCTAAATGCCAACAATGCTTTATTAGACTTTAAGCTGCTCCCCCTAAAACTGTGCCTGCTGCACCCGCTGAAATTGTGCCTGAAGGACTCTGGCATACCCATCTCAGACCTTCTCCAACCAGAGTCTGCCCTTGCTGTTCAGAACTCCATATACGCAACTTCACCTGCATAAATCAGCGTATGTACACGGATATCCCTTATACAACACGCATACACTAACTTTTCTTTAGAACAGACAAGCTTCAACTGCAGGATGAAGCATCAACTACTCCCAGCTTTTGTCTGAGATATTCAAAAGTCTCCCTGGGCAGTGGTTTTGTGAGAATATCAGCAACTTGTTCTTTAGAAGAAACATACTCCAACTTGGCCTTTTGTTCAAGCACTTGTTCCCAGAGGAAGTGATACTTGATTGGTATGTGCTTGGTCTTTGAATGCATGACTGGATTCTTTGAAATGCTGATCGCACTTGTATTATCACATGAGATAGAGACAGGTGGAGTGCAAGTGATTTGAAAATCCTGCAAGGTCTGCATCATCCAAAAAATTTGTGTGCAACAAGATGCTGCAGCCACATATTTTGCTTCAGCTGTAGATAAAGCAATCGAACTCTGTTTCTTGCTGAACCAAGATACTAATCTGGAACCCATGAAGAATGCACCACCACTTGTGCTTTTCCTGTCATCCACACTTCCGGCCCAATCTGCATCTGTGTAAGCATGAAGAGTGAGATCTGTATCTCTAGGATACCATAAGCCATAGTTTTGAGTCCCTTGAAGATAGTTGAAGATTCTTTTGACTGCCTGAAGATGAGTTTCCTTTGGGTTGGCTTGAAATCTTCCAAAAATTCCTACTGCATGCATAATGTCTGGTCGGGTACCTGTCAAATAAAGCAAACTCCCAATCATGGATCTATAAGTTGGTTGATGAACTGCTGCTGATTCATCATTTGTACTGAGGCTGCATCCTATAACCATGGGGGTACATACTGGCTTTGAATCTTCCATGCCATACTTCTTCAAGATATGCTTGAGGTACTTGGTTTGAGACAAGAAAATACCTCCTTCATTTTGTTGGATTTGCAATCCAAGAAAGTATGTCAATTTTCCAAGTAATGACATTTCAAATTCTTTCTGCATAACCAAGGCAAAGTTTTGACTCATAGCCTCTTCATTGCTTCCAAAGATAATATCATCTACATACACAACAAGTATTAGCAATTTGTTATTTTCAACTTTCATATAGAGATTGCTATCTGCTGATGCTTTTGAAAAACCTTGTTGGTGAAGATATTTGTCCAAACGATAGTACCAAGCCCTTGGAGCTTGTTTGAGACCATAGAGAGCCTTTTTCAATCTGCATACAAGGTTTGGATCATTCCCAAGAATGAAACCATCTGGTTGCTCAATATATACTTCTTCTTCTAAGTCTCCATTCAGAAAGGCTGATTTCACGTCCATTTGAAATACCTTGAAGTTTTGAAAGCTTGAGAGAGCAAGGAACATTCGGATGGCCTCAAGTCTTGCAACAGGAGCAAAGGTCTCTTCAAAATCTATTCCTTCTTGCTGCGCATACCCTTTACAAACAAGTCTGGCCTTGTTTCTAATTACTTCTCCATTTTCATTCAATTTATTTTTGAAGACCCATTTTGTCCCAATGACATTCTTATCTTTTGGTCTAGGAACCAATTCCCAAGTGTTGTTCTTTTCCATCTGCTCAAGTTCTTCATCCATTGCTTTGACCCAACATTCATCTTTGCATGCCTCTTTCACATTTTTTGGTTTAGTGGAAGAGAGTAATGCCAAATAGCTTGAAGCTTCTGCAATTGTTCTTCTTTTTTGTACTCCTGCTTCTTTCTGCCCCACAATCTGAGATTCTGGATGATTCTTCTGAACATATCTGGATGGAGTCTTCTCTTCTATTCTTGTCTGCTCCTCTGGTTCTTCTTGAGGTTCTTCTTCATCATTCTGTCTTTGAGGGTAGCCTTCATCTTCTTCGATGTCTTCATGATGAACTTGCCTAGGAATGTATCCCTTCTCATCAACCACAACATCAATGCTGTCAACAATTCTGCCAAGTCTTTTATTGTAGCACTTGTATGCTTTTCTATGTGGAGAATAACCAAGAAGAATGCCTCCATCTGCTCTTGGTTCAAGTTTTCCAAGTTGCTCATCAGTATTCTTAATATAACATTTGCTCCCAAAGATTTTCAAGTGCTTCACCGAAGGAGTCTTACCACACCAGAGCTCATGAGGAGTTTGAGTGTTGTTTACTCGGACATTTGTTTTGTTGAGAGTAATAACCGCAGCATGTGCAGCTTCACCCCAGAAAGTTGCGGGAGTACCTGATTCATCAAGCATAGCACGAGCCATTTGTTGGACTGTTCTGTTCATTCTTTCCACAACTCCATTTTGCTGAGGAGTTCTAGCTGTAGAGAATTCTCTTCTTATCCCATGTTCTTCACAGAAATCGAAAAATTCATTCGAGGTAAACTCCCCACCTCTGTCAGATCTGAGGCACTTAATTTTGTGTCCTGATTCATTTTCAGCCAAGGCTTTGAAGGATTTGAATTTTTCGATTGCTTCATCTTTGTGCTTCATAAGTCCTAACCAGACAAACCTGGAGAAATCGTCAATGAATAATATCAAAGATTCTTCTCCTCGAGGTGTTCCTTTTCTGAATGGACCACATGTATATGTATGTACTAGCTCAAGAGGAATGCTAGCTGATCCTTCCTTCTCAGGAAAATTAGTTCTGGTTTGCTTTCCAAACTGACATGATTTGCATATGGTGTTGTCTGGAATTTTGATATCTGGAAGATCACGAACTGCCTGATATTTGCATGCTTCCTTATTTGTGGAAAGCTTAGATGCCCCAACCTCTGATGCCATAGCCAGTGTTCATCATCCTTGCTCAAATAGCATTGTTGTTGTCTTTCTTCAAATATGTATAGATTATTTGGAGTCCTTCTTCCTTTGATCACTATTTCACCTGTATCAAGATCACGAACACAACATCCATTTGATCTAAATATTACCTCTGTTCCTTGATCGCACATCTGACTGACACTCAGAAGATTATGCTTCAATCCATCAACATACAAAACATTTCCAGCTTTGACCTTCTCTTTCAACGGAGCAACGCCTTTTCCTTTTATGGCTGCAGAGATATCGTTTCCAAAAGAAAATTTCTTTCCCTTTTCTAATGCGTTATATGATTCAAGTTTTTCTTTGTCCCCTGTCATATGCTTCGAACATCCGCTGTCAATGTACCATAGAATTTCTTGACCTTCTGCATAAAAGGCTATCCCACATCTTTCTGGTTGCGGTTCCTTTATTCTCCATTTTCTGACATTTGAGGTTTGTTCCTTCTGAGTTGTCTTCCAGAACCTGCTCCTGCATTCAGAGTCTTCATGACCAAAGTTATTACAAATAGAGCATTCAACTTCATTTTCAAGAACCGAAAAGTTGTTATAAGTCCTTTTCATGGTTCCAGTCATACTTCTTTTCTTTTGAGCTTCTCTAGTCATGATTGTCTTGTAGGCAACACATTGAGCTGCTTTGTGACTGAAGTTATGGCAAGAAAAACATTGGCCATTAAAGAAATTTCTGCGATAATCAAATCTATCATCCAACCGATTGTGGCTTCTATTGACATCCATTCTTGGGGAAAATTGGGAAGATTTTACCTGTGGCTGATTGTAGCTTCTGTTTGTCCTTAAGGCAGCTTGTCCCCGAATTTCTTGATAGTCTTTATTTGTTCTTGAGGTAAACTGTCCCTGATTCACATGATGACTTTTATTTGGTCTTTTCTCGCTCCTCCTTGTTGCATCAAGATAACTTTTAGAGGTAGAAGCTTGAGATGTTTCTCCATTATATCCCAGACCTGTCTTGATCAGAGGAGAACGCTGCACATTGATAATCTCATCCAAGGTTTCAGATCCTTTAACAAATTTAAGATTAATCGCTTTTGTTTTCTCAATCTCCTTTCTAAGACAAACAATCTCACATTCCAATTTTTCAAGATGTTTTTCCTTTTCCACCAGTTGACATTGTAGAGAATCAATAATAGCACTTTTCTCTTCTAAGCAAACTTTGAGATTATTCATTTCTTCACAAAAGCCTTCTACATCTATAGCATCCATGTAGTCATCATCTTCAAAATCCATTAAAAGTTTATATCTATTACCCTGTTCATCTTCGTCACTATTTGAAAGACCATCACTATCTTCATGAGTGTAATAGCTTTTCTTCTTTTCATTCTGTTTCTTGTTCCATTTAACAGGTTCCTTTCCCTTGTCATTCTTATCTTTGTGAGGACATTTGGCAGCATAATGATCTACTCTTCCACAAGAAAAGCATTTAAAAGGTAACTTACCTCTGAACCTTCCAGAACCCCTTTGAAGATTTCTGACAAAATTTGATTCTTCTTCTTCATCTTCTGGCACGTGACTTGCTTCATAATAATCTTCTTTGCCTGAAGCCTTGAAAGCAACTTCTCTTCTGTCTGATGGACCTCCTTTTCTCATTTCATAAGCAGTTAGAATTTCGTGAAGCTGAGACATAGTAAGAGTTCGTAGATTTTCCTTTTCTTCTATTGCAGACACTTTAGATTCAAATTTGGGGGACAATGATCTTAGAACCTTTTCAACCACAATAGCCTCTTTTATTTATTCACCCAAGTTTTTCATGCAATTAACAATCTCATCTACCCTAAGGAAATAATTAGCCACACTTTCATCATTATACATTCTGAGAGTCTCATACTTAATCCTGAGAGTTTGAAGTTTAGCACGCTTTACCTGTTCGTCTCCTTCATAGCTCGTGACAATTTTGTCCCATATTTCTTTTGCGGATTTATAGTGCATTACCTTCATGAATTCCGATTGGGATATACATCCTAATAGAGTACTGACTGCTTTCGCATTTGTTTCATATTTCTTTTTCTCGGCTGAATCTGTAGGAGTAGCTGAAGGAAAAGTGTAGCCTGTCTCTACGATGTCCCAAACTTCTGTACCAAGAGTTTGAAGATAGGCAGTAACTCTTACCTTCCAATAATTGAAGTTTCTCCCATCAAAAACCAGTGGCCTGATTGATGCTTCTCTCTCGTAGTTGCTCATGATGAACGATCTACCTTCAAGCAATCAAGCTTCTCTGAAGAACCTGGCTCTGATTTCAATTGTTGGAAATAATACTAAGAGGGGGGGGGGGGTGAATCAGTATTATCAGATCAATAAAACTTTTTCAATTTCATACTCAGAAATATATATGCTGCTTCAATTAAGTGAACCAGCGTGTACACGCTACTGTGTCTAAAGCAACCAGCGTATAACCAGAAATCTTATGATTCAGTTAGTTTATCTTCAGTAAATGCATCAGGACATTATTAACCATATTAAAAGTAAACAGGTGCAGTATAACAGAACAGATCATCACACAAAAGCCACACACATGAACACCATGATATAAGGTGGAAACCTAATGTGGGTGAAAACCACCTGCTGCAAGTCGTCTCTATCTTTCTTTAATAAGAAACTTCAGTTTACAATCTTTTGTAGTGGTGCAGCCTTATACCAGTACGCAAGCTACAACCTGCAGAAGGCTACAACCTTCTCTCGTTTTCCAGACTCTCCTGGAAGGGAGCTCCAACCCCCTTTGCTCTTGTACTAGCTAAGATACCAGTACGTAGGTGCTGGACTACAATCTTCTTTCCTTCAGGTACCACTTTTCATCAATTTTCAGACTGGATACTCCTAAAGCACAACATTACAATCTGAAGACCACAATTCATTCACTTTTCATAACAAATCATTGAAGCAAAAAACAACCAATACTAGCATCATCAATCTTTGAATCACTGAACCACTGAAACCCTGTGAACACCCAGTCACCAGAACACAGAGCAGACTACAGAACTCTGCAACAACAGTCAGACCCAACTGCAACCCCAAAAATTAAGCTTCAAAAGATATACACTACTTCAATGAAACAAACCCGCATATACACGCGCTTTTACCGAAGCCAACATGCATACAGATCTAAAAGTATTTTCTTAAAACTTCGCAGCTGTACCAGACATCAGTCATACCTAGAACATAACATTGCGTCAGTATGCAGATCTAAAAATACGCATAATCAACCATATAAAGATAGTTCATTTCAAACAATTTGATCCCGATCTATCCTTCGATCTAGTCTTCCATCAACCGGTGTGATCTCTCCTTAGCTCAGATCAAGCAATGTATCATCAACCCAGAACCTGCATACTAGATCTCTTTCTTCATTAGATATTCAAGACTTTTTCCATACAATTGCCTAATGATCTTCTTCTCCTTATATAGCCTTAGGCCCTCCTCAATACCACGGTCCAAAACCATAGTAATACAATACCATCAACTTCAAAACTCGGCATCAACACGACTGTCGAGATACCTTGGTCCAAAAACATAGGCTCAAGTACCGAGGACTAACTACCACGGACCAAAAGAAAGCTTCTCGACATGTACGCTCTTTTCTGTTCATGAAACTGCGTGTATACACGACTTCATATATAGCGAGACTGCGTATCCGCGACTTAGTATATATCGTACCAGCGTGTATACGCAACTTGGGCTTGATGAACCTGTGTATATGAAATTTCTCTTCATTCTTGTAGTATGGACTGAGATCTGTCTTCAAAGAGAGTTGCCATCAAGGACAACACCTGTACCGTAGCGCTACACCTGTGCCAAAATGCCAACAATTTCCTGGGCTATTCTAAGAGTCTTTATTTCAAATTCAATAGGAAAGATGGGTTCTTTTCCAAATACAAGATGGTACGGAGAATATCCAGTAGTATTTCGCTAATTTGTGTGATAGGATCACAAGGCATGTGGCAGAATAGTAGCCCAGTCCCACCAATATGTCAAAACTTTCTTATAAAATTGCTTCGATGACCTTATTAGTGCTTTCAACCTACCCGTTCGCCTACGAGAGATACGGGGAAGTGATTTTATGCATGTTGTGGTGGTTTCGTACAATGGCTATAATCTTGTGTCCTACAACTTGTCCCCCTCCACTTGTTATCACTTCCCTAGGTAACCCATACCATGCAAATAACCTGAAAAGGAAATTAATTACGGTCTCTTCCGTAGCTCTTGGAAAATCTACTATTTCTACCCACTTTGTTACATAGTCTGTAGCAACCAGTATGTAAGCCTTTTGGTTTGATGGTGGATAAAATGGGCCAACAAAATCCAATGCCCATCATTAAAAAGGTTCTATTACCACTTGGGGCTGTAGTGGAATTTCTTCAAATTAAAAAGGAAGACACATCCTTTGGTAGCTTTCACAAGCCTAGACATATTTTTTAGCATCTTTAAAAATGGTGGGCCAATAATAGCCCATTTGTGGTACCTTGTGCCCAGTTCTGCAATCTGTGAAGTGTCCTCCACAAAGCTCATCATGGTAGGCCTTCAGGATGTCGTAGATTTCATCTTTGTGAATGCATCTACGTATGCACATATCAAACCCTGTATAAAAAATGTATCCACCAATCCAAGAAAATCGGGCACTGCGCCAGACAATTTATTTCCTTTTCCTTGTTGTCAAGTGTCTGGGAAGCTTTCCCACTACCAGATAGTTTGCTACATCTTCATACCATGGAATTTTAATTGCTACGGCAAACAAATGTTCGTTTGGAAACTGGTCATCCAATGCCAGCGGATTATTTATCTTTGGAACCCGAGACAGAAAATCCGCAACTGGTTTTTCCTTCCCTGGACCGTCTTTAATAGTCATATCAAACTCCTCCAAAAGTAACAACCAACGAGTCACTCAACCATTTGTTATTGGTTTGTTAGCTAAATATATAATGGTGGAATGACCAGTATACAGAAAAACTTGATAGCCAGTTATATAATGTCTAAATTTGTTTATAGCATAAATGACAGCTAAAAATTCCTTTTCTGTTACTGCATAACTAAGTTCAGTAGAAGAAATTTTTTTGTTGATACAGTAAATAGTGTAAGGCTTTTTTTCCTCCTTTTGGCTAAGGAAAGTTCCTATTGCTGCATCTGACGTGTCTATGGAGATATGCAAGGGTATCTGCCAATTGGGTCCATGAAATACTGGTGTCGTCGAAACTAATTTCTTCAAACATGTAAAAGTTGTGTCATATTTATTAGACCATTTAAAGTCAACATTTCCTGTTAAAGCATACAAAGGTGCAACAATCTGTGAATTTTTTTATGAACCTATGATAGTAACCTACGTATCCAAGGAAGCTACGTACCTTCATTTGAGTAGAGGGTGTAGGTAGTAGGAGAATTACCTATATCTTTGTTGGATCTACTTGTATCCCAGCCGCATAAATCTAGTGTCCTAAAATTACGCCTTCTGTCATCATCATGTGACACTTAACATTACTTAAACAAAGCTTGGTGGTGAGGCATCATTCCAAAAACTTCTCTAATGTCTGTAGTGCTTGATCAAAGTCATCCCCATCCGGGGTAAAGTCATCCATGTAAATTTCAAGTCCTTCATTTGTCAGATCATCAAAAATACTAAGTCTATCCCTCTGTGTTATAGACATTTTTGTGCCTCGCGACATGGAGCATGAAATTTCAATAATTACAGGGATCCTCAGTCCCTAAACATGTTGTTCTTACCCCTAAAAGAGCAAGGCCATCAAACAACAACACTTCCAATCAGTTCTCCACCTGAAAACACTTCAAAACAGGCTAATTTTGGATCATGTCAGCTGCTCCACTGAGCATCTGCGCTGGAATGCAACTGCTCCTCCTTGTACCTGCGCTAGAAGTCAAATCTAATGAAGGCTACCTGCGCTGGGCAAGATTGGCCAAGTGGCACAGTCATTCTGCAAGGTGTCAACTGCCCAGGAAGCTTCTAAACTGACACTTGGTTCATAAGATTCGCCCTGTGATGAGTAAGAGGTACTTGATCACCATGTGTAAGCAAGGATCTCCAAGTGGACTCAAGAATTGAAGATTAACTGAAGAGGGAGAGGACACAAGGCAGTCTCAAGCTGACTCATCCTCTCTTCTTCTCTCCTATATATAGAGCTCTTCTATGAGGTCTAAGGAGGCTGGAATTTTGTGTAAAGCAAGGAGGTGCTGTTGGTTTACAGTTAGAGCTATTGGGTGATTGTTTTACTAGAGGTGAAGAGGAGAGTTCTTGCTACTGGGGAGGTGCTGCTGGATTGGAGCCATCATTGGTTGTAACCTTCTCAGAACCCTGTTACTTCTATCAATAAAGTTTTGCATGTTCTCCTATATACTTGTATTGCATTGATGTATTGTATTTACATGTATATTTGATTCACCCTAATCCATGCTTCAGTTATGAGTACATGTATCTTGTAGTTTCCTCTCTTGTTTTGTGCAGGATCTGTGTGTAGCTGGACCGGCAAAGAGAGCAAGGAGCTGGGAACAAGAGACAAGGAGAGAGGACAAGGATCGACTAAGCGAAAGACACCAGGTTGGTTGGCCTTCTTTTCATTCTCTCTGTACTTTCATAAAGGAAATCATCAAAGCTTTACTTTCAGTTGTTGCTAAAGACTGTCACCTTTAGAGTAGGGATAGGGTCATCCGCATCGGATACTTTTCCCCACAACAAACTGGCGACTCCACTGGGGAGCCTAGTATCTTGTTGGTGTTTGTAGTATTTTGCTATCCATTTCTTGAAGAAAAGAGTACCAAATCGAAAAGCTTTTGACTATATCAAAAGCGAAGTAGAGGGACTGCTACTCTTGCTCATTTGCTGAGCAAATTCAAGATTTGAAGAGATTATCTACAAAAGACTCTTTACTCTTTGTGATAGATCTTCATCCTCTTGATCATCCCTTAGCCTGTACTTGACCTATAGCTTTTTATTTCATCAAAAACAGTGCATTTTTGAGCTTTTTATGACCCGGAAAACTTTGCAGACGCAACTCTCGTGTGTCAGTGCAGGCTGTCCACAGGCAGTCTGCATTACAGCGCAGGTACTCCCTTCGGGAACTGCGCTGAGAGTCAAACTGGCATACTAGAACCTGCGCTGGTCCAGTTAGCCATTGTCTTGCTCAGCTTTCCCTTTGTGTCTTGGCCTTGTTTTCACTGATTTTTTGCTGATTGCTTGCTGGTCATTGTACTTGTTGTAAACCATTCTCCTTGACATTATTCCGCCTCAGTTGTGTGATGAAACTGTGAATGTTCTTTCAGTATTTCTTACTTCAGTTACAGTTTCCCATTGTGAAAAGCGAACCAGTATAGCTGTGGCCTCTTAGATCCTGAACTGTAAAAGTGTCTTTGTGATCTTAAGAGCTAGTTTTATTACTGTTCATGGCTGTTTGAGTTTGTTTGTTTTTCACTTTATGGTTTGAATTCATGTATTTTTAGTGTTGAAACAGGTACCTGTAAACCGTCTTTTTATTTTAGACAATACTTGTTTGTTTACGCTTCAAATTGAATTCGAAGATTACACAACAATTTCCTTTTGTCTGCATCAACATTAAAGGAAAAGAAAAGAAATACACGCATCTTGCATTTGCATTTTTGATAAGTTTGGGTGTCTGATCTAGGAGAAAGTGCATTAGTTTGTGCTTTATGCTCTGTGTGGAAAGATATTGTTTTTCTCTCCCCTCAGTAGTTAGGATTTTCAAAGCTAAAAAGATTGTGAAAGCTTGCTTATCATTTTAGCTGCATTTAGGAATTTGTACCAATACATCTCGTGGTGATCCTGAAAGACAAACTGATAAACAAGATCAACTTAAAATATATTGAATGAATCTAAAAACGCATTGTAACATAACGCTCACAATAGAGGTCTAGGTAGAGACGTGTTCCGGCGTCGTTAAACGTAGTGACTGTCGATCTCTACGAAGGTGGGTGATTCCTCCTGAGGGACGATAGCACTAATACGGACTTGAGCTCCCGCGTACCGTCGCGTATATTGGGAGACCCCTATAGGCATTTATCCTTTATCCTTAGGAAGCCGTGTCGACCGCCCTACTGATCGCGATGCAGTGAACACAGCATTCACGAAGATCGACCACCCGTACCGTAAAACGTATTCTGTGGTTTCGCGAAAGGTTTGGCACACCCTCTGCCTAGATCTCCAGAGCAGTTTCTTTTGGCCCTTTTCAAACTCTATAACTGAAAAGGTCCAACCGAGCATTTGTCACTTCGGGCTCGTTAATACATCGAAGGTGACTAGAGTCATCTTTAGCTTTTTCTCGACTCTTAAAACATGAAAAAGCAAAGTTGTGTTTAAAAGCGTCTAATAAAATTCATTCAATACGGAAACATAATTCCCCTTTTTGTATTTTAGTTGATCAAGTAATCCGCAACCGTGGAGGAAAGTCAATTAAAACTCCGTCGTTCGGGGAGACTCGCGAGTCAGCCACCTTTGTCTCCGGAACCGAGAGTAGTACGGACGAAGCGAACTCGCTTGACCAGGTCAAAATCTCTTTTTAAAGTTAGAACGGAAGTTCCAACAACATCTGAGATTCTGGTCACTCCCAATATTTCTGGAATCCCTGCCTCTATTGAAGAAGTTCAACATCAACAGAAGGACAGTTGTACTGATCCTAGTCTGAAGACAAGTACTTGCATAACTGAACCAGTTCCATCTGAAACCGGTCCACAGAGTCTTGTTGTTCAAACAACTGTCGCTGTCGAAGAAACCCCTTCTTCAGCACCAAAAATCTTTTACGGACCTGACGGTCTGCCTCTTCCTCCTGGTCTGATCGCAATAGAGGAAATCGTAGAGGACCAGCAAGCAAATACTCCAATTCATTTTGGAGTAGGTACCACTCTTTTTCCTTCTGCATCAGAAGTTTGTCCATCGCCACTGGAAGTTCCTAAAGAATCGTTAGGAAGTTTATTGGATAGACTTAAAATGTCTGAACAACCGTCGACATCTAGAACTGTGCCAAATGACACAGCGACAGCAGAAGTTCCTGCTGCCACTCCAACGATGTTTGCCGGCATACCGTCTGTCCCAACTAGTTCTCATCAACTAGAAGGAGTCCACCCAGGGACTATTATGACAACTTGGTCTGTTCCAGTTTGTTCTTCCGGTATAATACCCAGTAATTCTTATGTTGAAACTAGACAAATTGATCCCTTTGGGAATCAGTTTGGGCCATCCAGTCCTCAAAGGCCATCTATACCCTTGAGCTCCGGATTGTTACCGTATGGGGGGCAATATGCCCTTTCACTTCTCCTTCCGGGGGGATACCCATACGGCAGTTTTCAACAACATTCAGGTTTGACTAAAGTAACGACGAGTGGTTGGGTACCTATGTTACCCCAACAACCAAGAGTTGTATATTCCATGCAACAATGTGTACCTATGTCTAGTATCCCGAAGGCGCCAACAATTGTAACCGTGTCGCAAGTTCAATCGATGCCTGTTGTATGTCAACCCCAAGTTGTAATGCAACAGCCTATTGACCCTGCAACACAACCACAATCGCCGACTACCGGGACGACGCAGATACAAATGGGAATCATAACCCCGCATCTTGGACCGTCGGTTAGTGTCGCACAGCAAAACATGGCTTCACAACCATGGATGGTGCAATACCAACAACCTCAGTTTCAACAGGTGTACCAGGGATCTGAGCAACAGATCTTTGTGAATAGTGGGCAACCCTATATTCAGAACGGGTTAAATCAACCACTTTACAGTGGCCAAGCCCACCAACCATATCATTCATATCAACATCAGTTGCATTATGCTGGTGTGCAAAGGCCTACTGCTCAGACGATTCCATCGTATCCTGGGTACGCCTCGCCAAACCTGAATCAACAGTTGCCTTTCGTGGCGACCCTAGAATTACCAGATTTACATCGATTAACGAACGATCCGATCGCCTATGCCCATTGGTGGCCAGCAATTCCTCACAAACTTCCTTCGGACATTCCTAAATTCAATGGAAATCCTGGCGAAGACCCGTCGAATCATGTGATGACATTCCATCTGTGGTGTTCGTCGAATACCTTGAATGATGATTCGATAAGGCTTCGTCTTTTCCAGAGGACATTGACTGGTCCGGCGGCTAAATGGTATATTGAATTACCTAGAGCCTCTTTCGACAATTTTAGTTCCCTAGCCACGACTTTCTTAACACACTTTCAATTACCTATAAGGTACGAAACTGGAACAGAGATCTTGACCAATTTCAAGCAGACAACGGCCACACATATATCAGATCATATACATGAGTGGCGTCGTCGTCGCAGAATGGTAAAGACCTATGTTCCAGATCAGCTATTAGCTGAGTGGTTTATAAAGTCGCTTCTGCCTGCCATAACAGAAGATGTGGCCAAGGGAGGCGTCGTAATAGAGGAGCAAGTTATTGCTCGTGCTCAATATTTGGACTTAGTATATACTCAGTCGGGCACGCTCTATGATAAGATACCTGACGCCCCCAGACCAGAATTTTCAATCCCCCCTCCTCCCGGATCGAATAGTGACTCTCATGCCGGTCCTGGCGTGATTGGAACTGCAAACGCTAAGTCGACAAGGGATTCGAATAAGAAATCCCGTAAGACTTCGAATGAAAAAACAAATCAAGAGATTCTTGCTTCGGAGGTAAATGCTATATCTACGGATAAAGGCAAAAACTCCAATCAACCAGGAAGCAAGAAGAAACAAAACGAAGGGAAGAAGAACAAACAAGGTGAGTCATCTCCTCAGAAAACTTCTTCAAGCCCTCCTAGGAAAGGGAAACCAACGAGTCCATGTCATATATGCGATGAGGATCATTGGACAGCAAATTGTCCATATAAAGCCGAGTTTAAAAGATTCTTAAGGAATTCACAAACCCCAGCTGTATTAACTGATCCGTTTCCCAATCCAAGTCAAAATCTGGTTGATAGTGGAGATACTTCCCGGTGCCAGGTACTAATGGTGTCGACCTCTGAATAGCAAAATGATGCTTTCATTTCGACAAAGTGCAAATACTGCGGGAATCCGCAGTCGTCAAACAGTAAAGGGAATGATCAACCAGGCAGTTCGACAACAACTTCGACAAAAGTTGTGCCACCATTTACTACGGGAAGCATTCCTATGATCTAGGGAAGGAATCACTCTCTCCAAAATATCGGAGTCATTTTCCTAAAGGACCCTACTTTAATGGGTACTTCCGCATTGCCGCCTTCAAATAATCTGGCGGAAATGACCACAATGGAATATGAGACCTTCTGTTTCTAGCGGATCTGAAAGATCGAGGATAGTTCCTATCTCAGGTCAACCTCGTTAAAAAATGAAAAACCATGAGGATAGTTCTTTTACTATGTCAACCTCATTAAAAAATTAAACAATCCCCTTTCCAGATCTCAATGGTAAACCTTCATTCCAATCAACAAAGTTGAATGCAATGAAGCTTGGGGGGAATGCACCTCGATTTGAATTATTATGCTGGGGGCATGCAAGCTTATCTTCGAGCAGTTTTAGCACATAGTTCATGCTCGTTAAAAAAAAATAAACATAAGATTGTGAGCAGGCTTTCCCTTAGAGTTCAAGCTCATCCAGAAAAAATGAACCGGTAAATGACCTTTTGAGATTGTAAATTCATCAGCCATAAGAACCTTGATCGTGTTTTCATCCATCACCTCCACTGTTCATTTGGCCGATCATTCACTTCCATTTGTGTGTTTACCTCTTTTGAGAAACAGTTGCAAAGAGTGATTTCACCTAGCCATCCTTGTGACATTACCGTGATTGGAAAATTCCAACCTGTACCTGGAATCTGCTGCTATCCCTGTTTATCACTCGTTCCTCAAAAGACGAGTCTTCTTTGAGCTCTTTTCACTGACTCGTAAAATATGAAAAGTTTGCCGAGTTTTGGCCTTCCAGCTCGTTAAATGACCGGAACGCTATCCCTCCTCTAAATTTTAATCTTTTTGGACCTGAGGGATTATTGCACAAAAGGATCGAGCGCTTGTCTTGTTCGGCTCGTTAAAAGTACCGAACAGCCATCCCTTCTGTATTGTTTTATACTTTTTCGGACTTAAGGGATTAGCTGACGAAAAAGGAATTATGGAGTTAACTTTCTGTACCTTTTCAGACTCTCTAAAAATGAAAAGGACCGAGTTTTCCTTGTCGTTAGACTCGTTAAAATGATTAAATAGCGACAAACTTGTCTTTAGACGAGAACGAGTTTCCCTATCGCTAGGCTCGTTAAATCATAGCGATGGGCTTGCCCGAAGGGCAGGTTATAGAACAAGCATATGTTATCCTCCTCAAGCTTGACAAAAATAAAGAGGTACTGGTCAGAAATGACTGGGGAAAAATTGGGAGAACATCAAAGTTTAATGGTAGCAAGTCACTCTTGAACATGACACTTTTCCTCCGTACCACATCGGGTTGGGTTGTTTCATTCACCGGTCTCATCGCCATGGTCCTCGCCAAACCATCCACATTTGGGGTAATGCTACCGATCCATCGCATCAGTGTCGTTATATGTTCAAGAGGGGTCATTCTGAAAGTGTCAACCGTGTCCCATCCATTGCCATACATTATCCTTCATCCATTCATGATCGCCACCCTGAATCATATGTCACAGTTTGTTTTCACCTCCACTAAAATCATTAGCTCCGTTCCGTGTCATTGATGTGGGATTCATTAAGGCCCTCCTTTGACGGATCGCTTCTTGTCGACTTCAGCTCATTATCCAAGAAGTTGATCTAGGAACACCCCCATCAGTACTTTGAAGCTTGCATGCCTCAATGGCAAGTTTCTCACTTCCGGCGACAGGTATACATCAATGACCTTCGACCAGGAGATTTTGCGTGGCGTTCGACGCCAAGTCCTTTATTCACGCCACGTGAATTGTACTGCAGTACCTTGAGGGTCATCGTCATTATTGGTGATTCCTCTCGCGCTTGTTAACGGTTTTCATTATTGACCGGTAATCAAGCGATGTCTTTCCATGTTCGACTTCAGCGAAATTCTCACATGGATCGACTTGTACTTAGAGTGAAGATCAAACGAGTTTGAAGACCCTGGATCTAGTTTCATCCATCCGGGCTGCGATATATATTCAGGAAATATAAAAGCATTTGCCATGTACATCATTGCAGCAGATGATCATCCTATTCAAAGGATGATAATTTCAGCAGAAAATTATTAGTCTACCTTCAGACGATCGTCTGTCATATGTACCAAAATGTATTTATAAAAAGCTGAGCATGGGAATGCCCGCCTCAGCTAGATCATGAAAATAAAATGAAAAATAATGTATTGTATTGTATTACAGGGCGCCTCCTCAGCACTGGAATGAACTTCGGACCCTCTAGATAAAGAATTTCACCCGATAAACGGCCTCATACTTTAGGGGGCAACTGTTATAGACATTTTTGTGCCTCGCGACATGGAGCATGAAATGTCAATAATTACAGGGATCCTCAGTCCCTAAACATGTTGTTCTTACCCCTAAAAGAGCAAGGCCATCAAACAACAGCACTTCCAATCAGTTCTCCACCTGAAAACACTTCAAAACAGGCTAATTTTGGATCATGTCAGCTGCTCCACTGAGCATCTGCGTTGGAATGCAACTACTCCTCCTTGTACCTGCGCTGGAAGTCAAATCTAATGAAGGCTACCTGCGCTGGGCGAGATTGGCCAAGTGGCACAGTCATTCTGCAAGGTGTCAACTGCCCAGGAAGCTTCCAAACTGACACTTGGTTCATAAGATTCGCCCTGTGATGAGTAAGAGGTACTTGATCACCATGTGTAAGCAAGGATCTCCAAGTGGACTTAAGAACTGAAGATTAACTGAAGAGGGAGAGGACACAAGGCAGTCTCAAGCTGACTCATCCTCTCTTCTTCTCTCCTATATATAGAGCTCTTCTATGAGGTCTAAGGAGGCTGGAATTTTGTGTAAAGCAAGGAGGTGCTGTTGGTTTACAGTTAGAGCTATTGGGTGATTGTTTTACTAGAGGTGAAGAGGAGAGTTCTTGCTGCTGGGGAGGTGCTGCTGGATTGGAGCCATCATTGGTTGTAACCTTCTCAGAACCCTGTTACTTCTATCAATAAAGTTTTGCATGTTCTCCTATATACTTGTATTGCATTGATGTATTGTATTTACATGTATATTTGATTCACCCTAATCCATGCTTCAGTTATGAGTACATGTATCTTGTAGTTTCCTCTCTTGTTTTGTGCAGGATCTGTGTGTAGCTGGACCGGCAAAGAGAGCAAGGAGCTGGGAACAAGAGACAAGGAGAGAGGACAAGGATCGACTAAGCGAAAGACACCAGGTTGGTTGGCCTTCTTTTCATTCTCTCTGTACTTTCATAAAGGAAATCATCAAAGCTTTAATTTCAGTTGTTGCTAAAGACTGTCACCTTTAGAGTAGGGATAGGGTCATCCGCATCAGATACTTTTCCCCACAACACTCTGAAATGTAGTTGGGGAATTTCATAAGCCAAAATGTAACACTTTGTAAGCAAACGTACCCCATGGGCAAGTAAAGGTCGTTTTGTCTTGGTCTTCAGCGGCTATCTGGATCTGATTGTAGCCACTGAAGCCACCAAGAAAGGAGAAGAATTGCTTCCCTACCAGTGTATCAAGGACTTGATCAATAAATGAAAGAGGGAAGTGATCTTTCTACGTGGCTTTGTTCAATTCCTGATAATCCACACAAATATGCCACTTCCCATTTTTCTTGGGAATAACTACTAGCAGAGAGACCCATTTACTATCTAAAATGGGATAAATAAAATTCACATCCAAAAACTTCTATAGCTTTTATTTTACAATATATTTGAGATGCATATTTAATCTCTGTTGAGGTTTCTGGATAGGACGAGCATCCTTTTTGGTGTAGATATTATGTAAATAATTGTGGGTCTATGCCCTTCATGTTTGGATAGTCCCAAGCAAAAGCCCACTTATATTTTTGCAGAACCTGGATGAGATTTTGTTGTTGGTCACTGTCCAGACTATCATTGATATTTAAAACCTTGCTTGGTTCAATTTCAATAGGCTTGTTGTTATGAACGACAGTTGTTAGAATATGGTGATCATTAGTATCTTTCAAAGGGTCTTCCAAGGTTTCATTGTCAAGGATTTCTTTTAACATTTGAAATTTGACATTATTCACCATGGCTGGCTGATTAATAAAGTTATTGATCACATCCTCTTCAGTCTGATCCTTGAATTACAACGCTTCGGCTATTGTAAGTGGTGAACAAATACTTTCTTCCAGGTATGTGAATTGTTGTTTATGTATTTTCACAATGGGAGGAATTGGTTTGGCAGGAGGATATAAAACAATATTATTTACAACACCTCCCTTAGGAGTGGTCATGCTTCCCCTACGACAACCTATATAAGCATTGGCTACTGCGAGCCAAGGTTGACCCAAAATTAAAAGGTTCCCATCTAATCGACTTTTTGGGTTGATAAATAGAAAATCCACTCGGTACTACCATGAATAAATAGAAACCATAATGTTCTATAAAGTTCCCTCTTATCTTACCATCGAACGATCAATGAGTTCTAGCAAGGTGGTGGTTGGTTCCAAATCTGTGATACCAAGTGTCTCACAAGTTTTTGTAGTTAAGATGTTAATGGCTGTGCCCAGGTCAACTAGTGTGTTTGGAAAGGAGCGACCATATATTTGGACTATAACTATGGCGTTCCCTGGATCTTCATATTTTATCAGTGTTTTCCCACCCAAGAATAAATAAGACAAGGTCCCTATGACATGGATAGTTGGTGGAGATTTTATTTTCCTCACAGGTTTTTTCACATATAGTTCTTTGATTGTTTTAGCATAAGTAGGAATATCTTGGATGGCCTGGAGGAGAGGAATTTCAATGAAAATATTTTCTAGTTCCCCTATGAGATCAAAGTCTGGTTAAACAATTGGTTTAGGTATTGTTAGTATTTCATGGAATGGGGGAGAAGTAATTATGATTATTTTAGGATCTTTTTGTTCAGCTATATCTTCTCCCTATTTTGTTTCTGTGTCAGTTACAATTAATGGTGTATGTATAGGTGATGTTTCTAACTCAATTGGTGGCTAGTCTCTGTCTTTCTCAGGTGTGATAATGTGTCCTGACCTCAACCTAAGTTCATTGCATTCTGTTTGTTTGGTCTCAAGGTCTGAGTTTTCAATGATTTGTATCAGTTGAAGTTGTCTATTATTGGGGTTTGGATTTGGTTAGGATGGTATTTGGGGACACAGAAGGGGTTGACGATTTTGCTGTAATGGATATGGGGTTGATAATGTAGGTTGAGGTTGAGGGTCTGTCCACATCGGTGAATTCGTTATCCATAGAGGTCGCTTCCAATTCAGAGACCAGTTTGAATTTTGTGAAGTAGAAGCAGGCCACTAGGATGGGTATGGATTATTTTTCCAAAAAGGAGTAAAAGGAGAATTTAGCCAACCATTACCTGGAAAATATTAAGTTGGACAAGGTGACATAGGAAACAGTTGGGACTACCAATTCAAGAAAGGTGATTGGCCTTGCCACGCTATCCCAGAATTCTGCTATTGTTTAAATGATGAAGAAGGGAAGAACTGATATGGGTCTTGCGACATACCTGTAGGTCGGCCCTGCCACTGTTTGCATTGGTTCATTAAGTATACTAGTTCAATCTCTTCTTTTGCTTCTTTAAAAACTTCTTTCATCCCTGCAAGTGATGGACACTGCTTAGTGGCATGGTCCTTGGTGTAGATAGTGCATGTCTAAACCATGTCTAATGGACACTCCCATTGACTGTGCTTATTCTGGAAACGTGGGCAAAAAATGACCAAGTTCTATTATGCTAAGGCCTACTTCTGTTTAGCCTGCAGGACATCCAACTACGTGGTAAGGGTGCCCAGGATGTCTATGTTGAAATCCTCCAGGAGGTTACCGATTTCTACTCTTTTCACGCCTCCACTCGACGATTTTCTTCCTCTAATCATAGAATCTCAGCTTCCCGACCCATTGCATGTGTTACCTCACGAACATCTGATACACAAGCGAACAATTTCATCATAATCCTCTTGAGAAATGTCTCTCTTCCTCATCAAATTTAAAGTTTCCATCCTGTTGTCGCTGAAAATATTTCTAAGAAAAAGGGTAAGGTAAGGAAGAATTGGTCTTGGTCATTCTCATTGTTTTATTTAAGGAGTCTAAAACATAGGATAAAGTCTTGTTCCATTTGTTAAATATGGTCAACAGTGTTGTTTTACCCACCATTGGTCCCGAATTTATTCAAAGTGTCATGTGTTAAGGTTGTTTCAAAAATTACATGTGCTACGAAATCAACTAGGAGTTTTCGTAGCACAAACTCATAAAAATACACTATGTGCGCTACGAAAACACCTAGACAGTTTCGTAACTAGGAGATTTCGTAGCGCAAAACATAGAATTTACACTAGTTGCACTATGAAATTAGGGATTTGTGCCAGATCTTGTCTAACTATCTTTTTCCATCAAAATTCGTTAATTTTTCCTCACGATGTGTTAGTCCTTGAACCATGCCTATCACATGCAGCCATTCATTCTCATTATTACATTCATTAGATGTCTCGTACGCATTCTTTCAAATTTCCAAAAGTAAGGTGAGGTGAGTTAGTCTTGGTTTTTCCCATGTTTCTTTCATGGATAAGAAGACAATTGGCAAGCCTAACGATGAAACTCATCAGAACTTTTTGAAAGCTCAAGCAAGGCAGTGTTCAAACAAATACAATGTAGGTTTATCTTCAAGTTTCTTTGCAGGGATTTCATAGACATGTTTGAAGAAAAGAAGAGTAACCAGGAGCCAGTTAACTAAAGAGAAAGAGCAAGACAATGGTTACTAAGAGAAGCCTGGTTTCAAAAGGAAGACTGAATGATTTGCTTCAAGCTATTAACATTGAGGAGCCTCCTCTGGTTCGATCAGACATGATAGAAACAGGTAAAGGCAAAACCAGAAAGGGGAAAAACCTCTAAAAAATCTCAAATTTGATGATCATGTTTCTATATTTGTTTTTAAGCCAGGAAGACTTGTGATAAGTCATTCAAAAGACATACAAGAGGCAGAGCCAGAGGAAAGTGAGACAACAGAGAATTCAAAGTTCCTTGAAGAGCCTGTGGTTCCACTAGTGCAACCATCAGTAATACACAAAGATGACAAAAATAAGGCAGCTGGTACTCAAGAAGAAGAATGTAGCCTTGAGGAGTTAAAAAAGTAATTGAAGTCTACCAATTTTGAGATTGCACAACCTAAGAAAAGGGCAAGGAAACATGCAATTGAAAAAAGCCAATTTCAAAAGAGTAAAAGCCATTTGGAAAGATGTAAAAGTTCCAAGACATGAACTAGTTGATAGCCATGCTCAATATTTCACTTGGACTGTCCCTGCAATAAAGAAGGCAAGATATATTAGAAGGATAAATGGAAATTAGGAACTAAAATCAGGATGATGAAGAGACAGTTTGAGGACCTGCGAATTCAGTTGAGAAAACTAGGAGGATAGTCTCAGGATAAAAGAACCGGGCAGTAAGTGATTGGAGCCTTAACACAATTTTGGTTAGAACATTACCTTTTTCAACCTATTAATGGATGAATTATGTCAAATATTTGTGGCCTATTGGCATAAGATGAAGCTATGAATAAATCACAAGAAGAATAATTTTTGAGAAAAAACTGTGTTTTTTTTATTCACACAGCAGTTTCGTAGCGCGCTACAAAATTGCTGTAGCTGCACATCATGATTTTGTGGGCCAATTTTGAGAAGAAAAAGGAACTCTTCTTGAATATGGGCTGCTGCAAAGGATTACTAATAGGTTTTGAACATCAAGCAAGGGAGAAACAAGTAAATAAGGACATTTTTGAACTCCAAACTTTATCAGTCAACTTATCAGTCAAACTGTCTTCTTGTTTTTACCAGTCAACTTCGAGAAGAGTTTTTGAGCAGTTGAAAACTCCTCTCTGAAAAGTGAAAGCGGTTTTCATTCCTAAGATACTAAACTACAAAAACCTCTTCCACATTCTTCAAATCCATTATTATCTAGGAGAAATGAAGGACCAAACTTGCGCTACGAAACTGTTGTAGGTGCAGTTTTTCACAAGCATATTTCTCCTATTTTAAACCTGTTTTTCAAAGACACATTCTGGGCGGTAGGAAAGGTGTTTCAAACAACCAATAGAGGTTTTTTTTCAGCATGGATTGGTTCAAAAAATAATCCTTCATTTTTTCCAAATAATTTTTTTATGAGAAGATATGAGCTCTGTCCCAAGACCTATTTTTCAGCCAGAACAGAGCAAGGAACAGTCTCCTAATTTCTAGGAACAATAAAAGGATGAGTCATCAAGGGCCAGTTGGAGGGTTATAAGCACCATCAAATTCGAATTCATGGAGTTATAGGTGTCAAAAGGAGTGTTTAATTCTTAGATAAGGTCGTTTTAATCATAATTAGGAGTTACACTCCTAATTGTTTTAGGTCTCTAAAACTTCTAGTTAACAGTTAGTTACATTAAATAGTTAGTTTTAAGTGTCAATAGGTGTCAGGTCAGGTAGAATTCCAATTCACCTCATCCTAGAGGAAGGAATCTCAGTTATGTAAAGAGCTCTATATATAGGAGAAGTTCTAATGTACAAAGGGTTGGAAAATTTCAGAGAAACTTGAATATTGTGCTTTATGTAAGACTCTGTTTTAGTAATACAGTATTGGCTTTGCTTCTCAGGAATCAGAAGGAATTCAATGTTCAGAATGTATTGTATTGTCCTCTTCTCAATATTTGCAGTGGTATGAATGTGTGATTACTTAGAAATCACTAATTTTGCTCTAATTTCCTTCATACATTTATAAACAGTGTGGTCCTATATGTTTCTGGTGCGTCCTAAATGTGTTGAATTATGGATGCCCTGACTTCTATGTAAGGTTGATATCATTGTTATACTGAAACAATTTTGACTCCATAAGCCCAATGGATAATTTCTGATTGTGTTTCCACCACTTACATTACTTCATTTTGTTTCATAGAGTTAGCCATCTTACACATAATCAAAATCTTTAATCTTGTGAGAGAGCCCTCTCAGGTTGAGGAGGCTAAGCCTCAGCCTAAAGTAGGTTTGAAATAGTTACTTAAAGTCTACCTGATTAGCAGCCTATCAAGGTTTTATTTTGAGATAACATTTTGGTGCGTCTGCTGGGAGTCTAAAGATTATTCATTCCTGAAATCAAGAAGCTGAACTTCTAAAGGTAGCAGGAGCTCAGAAAGTTTTTGAGGCTGCAATCTACCTTGGTGACTCCACACATCAAATAAAAAATTGGAAGGTGACTCCACTGCTAGAATATCAGTAGCTTGATGAAGTTTCAAAATGAGTTCCATTGCAAGAATGAATACCAGGTATACCCCTATGAATTGGTCTCATATCCCTAGTTTTCCAAATCCTATGCCCAAGGTTGATTGGTTAGATGATCTTCCAATATGCAAAGATGAAAAGAAAGATAATGCTGCTCTTCATTTGGTTAGGTTCCATATGCATGTACGTAGTCTTAAGGTTCAGTTCCCTGAAGATTGTCTCATGAGGATGTTTACGACCACTTTAGAAGGAAAAGCATGGTCTTGGTATAAAAGTTTGGAAAATGGTTCAATATATTCGCTTGCTAATTTTCACGATGAATTCTATGAGATGTATAAAGAATGTCATCATTCCTTATCGCTAGTAAAAAATTGTTGTAAACATTCTTTGAGTCTTATTCAATATTTGGACGATTGTTATGATGATGATGAATTTATGGATGAAGAAATTTTAGAGGCTCTTCATAACAATGCATTTCAACACCAAGAAGAAAGTATAACATCCCATGAAATGCAACATGAAAGTCAGTAGGGGTTTACTTATGAAAACCATGTTACATCCTCTGATATGAATGAGAAGATGCAGCAAAATTGCCAAGATTTTGATCACAATGAGTATGAAAATGATTACAAACACCAAGAATAAATGATGGAAGAAATTTTTTATAACCCTCAGGCAGAGGAAAGGGTTGTTCATTTTTGTAATTCCTTGCAGCAGATTACTTCAAAGAATGATCATAATAGTGAGGAAAATTACATTGTTTTTGGGAATCATTCAAAAAAGCAGTTGGATAGCATATCAAATGAATCATGTGTGGCTGAGAATCAGTTGTCTGAAGATGAAGAATGTTATGATGATCATCAAAATAGCCATGTCTTTTTTGACCCTGTAAATGAATACATGGCAAAGCTTTGCACACCAGTATTTCATTTTCATTTGCATTATGAAGATCAGGTACATTATAAGTTGATTTGGTCATCTCACTATCATGGTTATTTTGAGGTCGAATGCAGTCAAGAGCCTCAAATATCAGAAAAGACAATTGATTGGCTTTATTGGAAATATCATGTTGCTTGACCTAAAGTGGAAATTGTAGCTGATAGGGTAGGTAGGTAGATGCAAATAAGCTCAAGGTTGACTGAGCATTTTTTAGTAGATATAAATTTCTTTCTCCTACAGTGATCATCGAGCTTAAGCCCGAGGTGAAGGCCCAAGAAGCTTAAAGGGGATGCTTGTCAAATAAATTTATGTTTATCATAAGAGGATAAAGCACTGGACCTACGAGTTCTTAGTGTACCACAAGGGCACACTATCCAAAGTGGAGCCACTTTTATCACTGAAAAGATTTATAAGAGAAAGGGTAAGGTAAGGAAGAATTGGTCTTGGTCATTCTCATTGTTTTATTTAAGGAGTCTAAAACATAGGATAGAGTCTTGTTCCCTTTTTTAAATATGGTCAACAATGTTGTTTTACCCACCATTGTTCCCACATTTATTCAAAGTGTCATCTGTTAAGGCTGTTTCAAAAATTACATGCATTACGAAATCAACTATGAGTTTTCGTAGCGCAAGCTCACCAAAATACACTATGTGCGCTACGAAGACACCTAGACAGTTTCATAACTAGGAGATTTCGTAGCACAAAACACAGAATTTACACTAGTTGCGCTACGAAATCAGGGATTTGTGCCAGATCTTGTCTAACTGTTTTTTCCATCAAAATTTGTTAATTTTTCATAACCATGTCTTAGTCCTTGAACCATGCCTATCACATGCAGCCATTCATTATCATTATTAGATTCGTTAGATGTCTCGTACGCATTCTTTCAAATTTCCAAAAGTAAGGTGAGGTGAGTTAGTCTTGGTTTTTCTCGTGTTTCTTTCATGCATAAGAAGACAATTGGCAATCCTAAGGATGACACTCATCATAACTTTTTGAAAGCTCAAGCGAGGTAGTTCTCATTTTCAAATTCAAGCAAGGCAGTGTTCAAACATATACAGTGTAGGTTTATCTTCAAGTTTCCTTGCAGGGATTTCATAGACATGTTTGAAGAAAAGAAGAGTAACCAGGAGCCAATTAACTAAAGAGAAAGAGCAAGACAATGGTTACTAAGAGAAGCCTGGTTTCAAAAGGAAGACTGAATGATTTGCTTCAAGCTATTGACATTGAGGAGCCTCCTCTGGTTCAAGCAGACTTGATAGAAATAGGTAAAGGAAAAACCAGAAAGGGCCAAAACCTCTAAGAAGCTCAAATTTGATGATCAGGTTTCTAAATTTGTTTTTAAGCCAAGAAGACTTGTGATAAGTCATTCAAAAGAGATACAAGAGGTAGAGCTAGAGGAAAGTGAGACAACAGAGAATTCAAAGTTCCTTGAAGAGCCTGTGGTTCCACTAGTGCAACCATACACAAAGATGAAAAAAACAAGGCATCTTGTACTCAAGAAGAAGAATGTAGCCTTGAGGAGTTAAAAAAGTAATTGAAGTCTGCCAATTTTGAGATTTCTCAACCTAAGAAAAGGGCAAGGAAACATGCAATTGAAAAAAGCCAATTTCAAAAGAGTAAAAGCCATTTGGAAAGATGTAAAAGTTCCAAGACATGAACAGTCTAGTTGACAGCCATGCTCAATATTTCACTTGGACTGTGCCTACAATAAAGATGGCAAGATATATTAGAAGGATCAATGGAAATTAGGAACTAAAATCAGGATGATGAAGAGACAGTTTGAGGACCTGCAAATTCAGTTGAGAAAACCAAGAGGATAGTCTCAGCATAAAAGAACCGGGCAGTAAGTGATTGGAGCCTTAACACAATTTTGGTTAGAACATTACCTTTTTCAAGATGTATAGGATGAATTGTGTCAAAGATATGTGGCCTATTGGCATAAGATGAAGCTGTGAAGAAATCACAAGAAGAATAATTTTTGAGAAAAAACTGTGTTTTTTTTATTCACATAGCAGTTTCATAGCGCGCTACGAAACCGCTGTAGCTGCACATCATGATTTTGTGGGCCAATTTTGACAAGAAAAAGGAACCCTTCGTGAAGATGGGCTGCTGCAAAGGATTACTAACAGGTTTTGAACATCAAGCAGGGAAAAACAAGTAAATAAGGACATTTTTGAACTCCAAACTTTATCAGTCAACTTATCAGTCAAACTGTCTTCTTGTTTTTACCAGTCAACTACTAGAAGAGTTTTTGAGCAGTTGAAAACTCCTCTCTGAAAAGTGAAAGAGGTTTTCATTCCTAAGATAATGAAGTACAAAAAACTCGTCCACTTTCTTCAAATCCATTATTATCTATGAGAAATGAAGGACCAAACTTGTGCTACGAAACTGTTGTAGGTGCAGTTTTTCACAAGCATATTTCTCCTGTTTTACACCTGTTCTTGAAAGACACATTATGGGCGGTAGGAAACGTGTTTCAAACAACCAAGAGAGGTTTTTGTTCAGCATGGATTGGTTCACAAAATTTTCCTTCCGTTTTTCCAAATAATTTTTTTATGAGAAGATATGAGCTCTGTCCCAAGACCTATTTTTCAGCCAGAACAGAGCAAGGAACAGTCTCCTAATTTCTAGGAATAGTAAAAGGACAAGTCATCGAGGGCCAGTTGGAGGGTTATGAGCACCATAAAATTCGAATTCATGGAGTTATAGGTGTCAAAAGGAGTGTTTAATTATTAGATAAGGTCGTTTTAATCATAATGAGGAGTTACACTCCTAATTGTTTTAGGTCCCTAAAACTGCTAGTTAATAGTTAGTTACATTAAATAGTTAGTTTTAAGTGTCAATAGGTGTCAGGTCAGGTAGAATTCGAATTCTCCTCATCCTAGAGGAAGGAATCTTAGTTATGTAAAGAGCTCTATATATAGGAGAAGATCTAATGTACAAAGGGTTGGAAAATTTCAGAGAAACTTGAATATTGTGCTTTATGTAAGACTCTACTTTAATAATATAGTATTAGCTTTGCTTCTCAGGAATCAGAAGGAATTCAATGTTCATAATGTATTGTATTGTCCTCTTCTCATTATTTGCAGTGGTATGAATGTGTGATTACTTAGAAATCACTGATTGTGCTCTAATTTCCTTCATACATTTATAAACTGTGTGGTCCTATATGTTTTTGGTGTGTTCTAAATGTGTTGAATTCTGGATGCCCTGACTTCTATGTAAGGTTGATATCATTATTATACTGAAATGATTTTGACTCCATAAGCCCAATGGATAATTTCTAATTTTGTTTCCGCCACTTACATTACTTCATTGTATTTCATAGAGTTAGCCATCTTACTCATAATCAAAATCTTTAATCTTGTGAGAGAGCCCTCTCAGGTTGAGGAGGCTAAGCCTCAGCCTAAAGTAGGTTTGAAATAGTTACTTAAATTCTACTTGATCAGTAGCCTATCAGGGTTTGATTTTGAGATAACACATCCATTCTTATTTCATTCCCTTAATTAAGATGGCTCTTAGGACTTCTTTTGGTAGTGTAGAGTGAGAGGATCTCTGCAAATTGTAGTAAAACTGTTCGACATATTCCTCTAGAGTTTCATTATCCTTTGCAGACATTTTAAAGATTTTTCCTTTTAATTCCCTAGTCCTGCAATAGTCCTGATATTTTGTGAGAAAATAAGTTTTCATGTCATCCCAAGAGTTAATAGTGCACCCACCTAAACCCATGAACCACCTCAAAGCTTCTCCTTTTAGGGTAGAAGGGAACAACTTTATTTTTTTGGATCGGTGGTATTATCGCATCCTCTGCACAGGACATCAAAATCGAATAAGAAGGCATCCAAATTGTTGGCTTAGTCGGTCCTGACCCAGGTTTAGAGCTAGTTGCGCCAAACAAAACCCTACATTATTGGCCCTTTCGACATCAATCCGTGTAGCACGGACTGAAGTCTTACTCGAAGTAGTATGGGGGGATTCTGGAACCAAGTTTCCACATCCAGAGATCAGTGTGATGTCTTTTTATGACCTAGATCTACCTCTGCGCAGATCTCTAAGCCCTTGAGACTTAGCACTATAATTCCCTTCAATTGGCCTTTAGACCTCTACGAATGTCTATGACCGACTTTTTTGGACCCTGAATAGACAAATTATCCACTTACGTGCAACATAGATTAACCTTAGATCAATATTTACTCAGACCTACCCAAGTGCTCAATAAACATAACAAACAATATTATGATCTCCGCGTAATTACTTAACATTAATTGCATTCAGTTAATAAGACAGATCTGGTAAATTCAAGCATCAAAGCATCATTATTTCATAAAGACATCATTTATCACAACATATATTGTAATCATAAATAACAGAAGTAGGGATATAAAACGCAGGAATTTCTATAACAGTCTTCTTTATTGATCTTCAATATAATCTTACAGACTCAAAACTTCCCTATGAACTTAGATGCAAGGGTCCTCGCACTCAGTTGCAGACACTACTCTAGGCCTCTACGCACTCAGCTGCAGAGCCTTTTCCCCCCTGTAAGACTTACATCTCTGCGCTAACTCTATAGACTCCTTCTGTCATACCCATAGACAAAATACTTCTATCTCACTTAGAATCTCTAAGACACACTTATTTATACAATCCCATGGTCCACAGACCATGGGTAGATATTCAAAAATTGAATCAAGTTTACATAAATGAGGGTAAAACCCTTTTTTACTCTTAACTAACTCTGCACTACGCGTCCATAATTTGTGGAGACTTTACATCTTTTTACATAAAAACTTGGGCTTTTGCCCCAAAACTGACCCAGGGGACCCCATCCCAACAAGCCCCCAACACAAAGGTCGTGACTCACCCTCGAGTCACTAGCTGGCATAGTGATCTTGCTATGAAGATCCCCCAGCTCCACCCACATAACTGCTACTTCATCCGTGCTCTGTGTGGTTTCCTACTTCACTTGTTCAATCACCTGCTATAGATGGTCCTTCGCCGACGCGCTTGATCTTCTGCTATGTGAGATGAAAGTTCGTCAACTTTCCTAAATGTTGGTTGAGACTTGCTAGGTTTCTTACAACCAAGGATCCAACTTGGCCTTAAGCACTGCCTCTTTTTTTTGTGCTACTTCTACTTGTACAAGGAGATGCTTCCCCTCCTGCAACTTGGCGAGGCACTGCACTTTAGCAATGGAGTGCGTCATTGCCTTAACCTTGTCGTATTGTTGTTGGAGCTCGCGGATATCTGTACTCAATGTTTGCAGGCTGGGATCTTCCTGCATGGTTGTCACCACTTCCATGGCTTGTTAAAACAAAGCTGTGTAGTCAATGACCACGGTATCCATAGTAGATATCCCTTCCTTGATGGCAGATCTACGTTGTTCCTTCACTTTGGGTAGGGTTGAAGGCCGTGACTTGAGTTCTAGCTACGTGATTTTCATATTAAGTTCAAATTGCACTCTTTCCACTTCTACCTTTGCATCGCGAATGCCTATAGCGAGTTTCCAGAACTTGGCCTCTAGTTGGACGTCCTCAAGTATGTGCAACTGGGTGTTCTATGCCTGGATGGTATCCCTTTCTTTCAAGGCCTACGTCTTCTCGGTGAACATTTTCTCATTATTCACCCGGTACTTGCTTATTACATTGAGAGTGCGCTACTTCCGTGCTCTCAATTCTGATGTCACTCTTGTCTGCAACGCATGAAGAAACTCGTTAGGGAGCACTGCAACATTGAGGCCGATGTTCTGCAGGGTGCTAATGATGATGTTTTCATCAGCCAATTCCGTGCTTAAGGACCCTTCTAGTAGCGCAACTGTCCTGAGGTCCACTTTCCTGACGAGTTCAACAGCCTAACTTGTCCCCCGTGCCAGGGTCATATGTGCAGTGCTCACCTCACCTGCGCCCACCTATATTCTATTGGTCTGGATCTGCATTTTACACAAATCCTTCTAAATATTACGTAATGACTGCATTTGCTATTGCTCGAATTGCTACAAAAGTTTGGTTGTACTATCACGCACTTTTTCCTTGATCTCATCGAGATTTCCCTCTATCATCATAATGGGATCCACCTATGGTTTAGTCACCTTTGTCTTCTTTCGAGACCCATCCTACTATTGTTCTTTGTGTTTCCTTACCCAAAATGGGGTGCTCTACCCCTCATCGCCTCCATCGCCCTGCGCTGACTATTATTCCTCCTCGGTTTCAGGCGAAGGGGATTTTTTGCTTTGTTCGGAGTCACAATGTTCCTATTCGACCTTCTCCTTTTCCATTCAGGCCTTCTCTTTGGCCTCCTTATTTCGCTATGCTGCCAATTTCTGCACCACCTATTTCGCTGCATCCTTCCACTTTTCCTCTGCTGAGCTCCCTATTCCTTTGCTAGTACTTGCTGCCAAGTTAGACAGAGTGTGCCAATCTACTCGAAAGCGCTTGATCACTTCCTGAATGGCATCATTGGTAACTAGATATGGTAGATAAAAACAATTCTGCTGCAGGTCCTTCCATTCCTGAATGTAAACACGGTGGAAGTCTGCCTTGAACTCAGCATATTCGAACAATTATTCATACACGATTGGGGACAACCATGGGTGCTGGGTGATGGCCATGTAGAATCTCGCCTCCATCAATACCCTGAAATTTTTTGTTTCAGTGACCCCCGAAGGGTCCTTCATGGCCTAGAGGGAGGAAACTAGTTGTGCTCCAACAAATCCCAAGAAACCAGCACAATGGAGAGCAACAACCACACGTAGTGGAAGGTGTTGCTTTCATCTTGGGCCTCGCGAAAATTTTGCAAGGAACTCACTACATAATTATTGCGACCAGTTAAACTACACACTCTCTGCAGATTGTGTAGCCATTGACACCACAGGTGGCGAAACCTCATTCGTGCGACACTTCCTCATAACTTTTCCAACCAGTATCTGGGTGGCAATATTCACCGCGGGGTTGTTGATGGAGGTTATGGAGTAGCATTGCGGTTTCTTGATAAGCTCGAATTTTGTTTTCATCCGCTCCACCAAGTCCCTTTCACTTGTATTTCCACTAAATTCCTTGGCCAGATTCAAACTCTTATGTGGTAGGTGCGTGATCCTATGGATGAACATATCCGTGATGGGGATAGGTGTGCCAAGCCATAAGCACCCATCGTGCACTAGAGTAAGCAGTTGTCGTATACACGTGGTATTAATGTTGGAGCAGTGGTAGTGGGGCACCCACAACAGGTTCAAAAATTTGATTTCTCTACTCTGCAGATCCATTCAACTGAATCTAACTCAGTGACACCTGAGTCTTTGTAATACACTCATGTTATACAGTTTTCTGTCACAAGGTGGGGGAACCTCTCTTGGTCAGCTAGGTACCAATCTTCCATTTCTAAAAGGGGAACCCATGCTAAGTGCAGACCTTCGAAGGTTATCTTCTCTGGAAATAGGGGCATGTGAATGATGAATTTGTCCGCTTCTGGGTCCTTAGTGCCCTTCGCCTTACCTTTATGTGGAGGAATGTATTCTGACAACTTGGTGATGGGCTCTGTGCCTTTTGCATCTATGTCTTCAGCGCCCTCTTCAACCTCCAAATCTACAACCTTCTCAGGTTGCTTATCCTTCTTTTGTGTCTGGGCAGCAAAATGCTTCCTAGGCAAGTCACACACTAACACAAGCCTCTTCTGCTTGTGTTTCTTCGGCTTTTGGGTCTCTCACATAGGTGTAGTCTTCCGCATAGGCAACCTCGGTGCCGTAGGCACAAGAGCTAGAGCTTCCATGCTCACCACCTCTGGAGTAGCTCCTTCAGATGCAATGTCTCCCCCAGTGCTCACAGTCTTAGCAGGGCTTGGAACCAAAATCTTTTCCAAGATGAATTTCTGATTTATCTCGGGCAAATTTTCAAAAGCAGGGCTCGCGACCAAATCCTCAAAAAACGAGTGGCTCATAAGCAACATACAACACAGTTCAAAAACCCTAAGGGTGCAAAGCATTCTCTACTAGATTGGCACGCATAATTTATAGGAGAATTCGAATTCAAATCCGACCGTTACCCAAAAATCTATCCATTAATGCTGGTTTGGCAACAGATCTGCAAAGATTTCAGCCTTGAATGTTGTACACTCGCTCCTCTTAACCATCTTTGAGCTGTCAAATCATGAACAGTGACTCTAATGGTCACTTTCTGGCTATGCTACGTGGTATCTCCCTCCATAGCACAACCCCCTTCGTGTGGCTTCAGGTACTGTGACATCACCCTTTTTCGCACAGCCTCCCTGTCACGTAGTCCCCAAAAATGGGCAGTGTAGTTTATAGTCCTGTGCTCCCTTACAATTGCCTAGAGCACTAAGTTTGTCCAGCCATCATATAGTTATTTAGTCAGATCTCCTGCATACATCTTTAATTGGCTTCCATTCACTTTTCCCAGAAAAGGTTCTTCGTTTAGCTTTGCAAGATGAACCATGCCCCATTTGTGATTTCTTTGATGATATATGGCGCCAAACAGTGCATCTGAAACTTTCTTGGAAACTTAGCAAACTTACTATCATATAATAATTCCAAATCATTTACCTTTAAGGTAAGCAGCTTGATGTGGCGATCATGCCAAGACTTTTCACGTTCCTTCTGGACTTGCTGATGGAATCTAGCCAAGAATCTATCCTCTTCAAGATCCATTAGCTATGCGAGCCTCTCTTCCAAGGCTCTGCAGAACACCATTGCTATGAAAGCTACTATGCAGAGACTAGGCACAATATATTCCATAAGCATCATAACTTCTATGCCATAGACCAACCATTAAGGTGTTTGACCTGTTAGATTTTTGCAATTAGTCCTATAAGCCCACAACACTGCCGGTACACATGTGTCCCAATCATTCCATTGTGTGTTGTAACCTTTTTCAGCGCATTCTCCAAGATCTTATTGAAGGCATCAACTGTTCCATTAGCTTGAGGATGATATGGTGTACTCTTCTGATGATACACCTGGAACTCTTCTGTCAACGCGTTGATCATTTCATTGAGGAAGTGTGTATCATGATCACTCATTGACACTTTTGGGCAACTGAACCTAGTTAACACATACTCAAACAAGAACTTTACAGCTGTAGCCCCTGTACAATCCTTCATAGGTTGTGCCTCTACCCACCTGGTCAGATACTCTGTCGCAGTGATGATATAGCGTGCACCTATTTTCTTGCCTGGGGTTGAATCGATCCTACAAAGTTGATTTCCCATTTCTCAAATGGCTATAATGACACCTGAGGGTTCAGAGGCAGCTCATCCCTCCACAATGGCCTGCCCATTCTCTGACATGCATCACACGCCCTACAATGTTCTTTGGTATCTTTATGTAATGTAGGCCACCACAACCCTATGCGCAAAGTCTTCTACGTTGTTGCTTTTCCTGCATAATGGCCTCCCGCAACTCCTCCATGAGCTTCAACGAGGATGTTATTTCATTCAAAATTGGGCACATACCATCGGAGTATCTCATCTGATCCCATCTTAGACAAATGTCCTGCAATTAGCGAGAAATATGTCGCGTGCACTACCAACTCTTTCTTCTACTAACTGGTGTATCCTTCTGGAGCCATCCATGTGGTCAAAAAGTGGATAATATCTACAAAGTGGTTATCTGCTATGTGCACTATGAAGATATGCGCGTTGGGCAACCCTTCCTCTAAATTAGTAGGCTCCTCCCCTATTTCAATTCATGACAAATGGTGAGGTCCTACATTCAACCTTCCTGGCTTCACAATTACCTAAAATTCATATTCTTCAAATAGCAACAACCATATGCATATCTTCCCCCCCAACACAAGCTTATTGACTAGGTACTTCAAGGTGGAGTGGTTAGTGTACATCTTGAAATGTCTGTCTAACAGATAGTGTCTGAAATTTTGGAGTGCATACACCATAACCAATCCTTTGTGCTTTGTTGTTGAGTAATTCTTCTTATCCTTTGACAACATTTTTCTTGCAAATTCTATAGGATGATACATCTCTCCTTCACCAGCCTGTGTTAGTACTTCTCCCAACGCAATACATGAGGCATCAACGTGCACATGGAATTCCTTCTAATCCGGGAAGACCAAGATCAGGGCGGTGATCATTTTTTCTTTCAATACATCCAAACTATGCTAACACTCTTCATCCCAATAGAATGTAGCGTCCTTCTTTAATAACTTCTCCATAGGCACGATAATCTGGGCATAAGCCTTGATGAAATTTAGATAATATCTAGTATGGCCCAGTGTTGTGCACAACTATTTGACACTCCCTGGGGCCTCCAAATTGACTATTACCATGATCTTGGAAGGATCCATGTAGGCTTGTTGGGGCCTGACCTAGGTTCAGAGTGAATTAGCGAAACAAATCCCTATATTACTGGCCCTTTCGGCAACAGTCCACGGAGTGCGGACCGAGGTCCCACTTGAAGTAGTATGGGAGGGTGCTAGAACTAATTTTCTACACCCTTGAGATGTCTGAGAGGTAAGACTAGTCCTCTGTTTGTTCTTGGGCACTTCCTGTTCCTCACGGCTTGATCTACTGCCTTCACGCAACCCTAACTAGGGGTTGTGCCACGCTTTGTGCTACTACCTGAGATCTTACTTATCTTTCAGTGTTAATTAATTACCTTTGCCTACTTGAATGTCTTAAGTTATAATTAGTAATACAAAAAAGTCATACACTATCGTGCAGTAAATAAATAATATACTTGAAAATTATATCCAATCATGCATTAAACCAGGAAAATATACATAGAATTATAGCAAAATTTCTCTTTATTGATTCTCCCAATGGTTACAAACTCGACTTGCAGGGGTCCGTGCACTCAGCTGTAGACTACTTGGCCTCTGCAGACTCAGCTGCAGGGGTCCATGCACTCAGATGCAGACTACTTGGCCTCTGCACACTCAGTTGCAGAACCTTCTCCTACTCTACAACCCACAGACACACTTTACACTTTTACTCAATCACTTAGACTTCTCATCCTTTTATTCTCATTCCCTATCTGTTCTCTTATACACTTAGAGCCTCGCTCTATTTATAAAATCCCATGGTCCGTGGACCATGGGCAGGTCTCTCCAGCCGACATTACATTACAAAAACTAGGGTGGACAACCTTGTGACTCTATTATACTTTTTCTCCCCGCGCTCGCAATTCGCGGAGCTTTTACAAAAAGATTTGGTCAAAACTTTGGCTTTAAGCCCCAAAACATGCCTTGGGGGGATTCCATTCCCAACAGGCCCCCAACACAAACATTGTGACTCACCCTCAAGCCACTCTATCAGCGCAGAGATCTTTGTGTGGAGTCCCTCCAACTGTTCTCAAACTGTGGCAAGGTCAGCAGCGCACTAAGCTGCTGCTTGCTGGATCTGCTGCATCCATTGTTCGGGGAGACCTCTGTGTCATAAGTGATTCTCTGCATTAGTGCATGCATCCCCTGCATGTGTGCGAGCTTGCCTTTAATTTCTTCTGTGATGGTGAAGGCCCCATCGATCCAAGGCTAAATGCATGCCTTTTGGACTGTTTCCTTGTGTCCTGCCATGTCCACCTGTTCTTTCAGCGCTTTAGCCTGTTGCATCTGCGCGAGCCTCTGAGTGAGGGCCACCGTTTGCATAGTTCCTCTGACACTGTCATACTGTTGTTGGAGTTCTCGCACCTCTGTCTCTAAGCGCTGGATGTTCAGGTCCTCCTACAGATTTGTGAGGACCTCAAATGATTCTTCCAACATGCTAGTTCAGTCTCACATTGCACTACCAATTTCATCCAGTCTTGCTGTGATAGCACTAGCATGTTGTTCTCTAACTTCCGGATGGGTGGACGGTTATGCCTTGATCCGCAGCTCGGTGATTTAAAGATTCAGCTCTAGCTGAACCTTTTTCATTTCCTCCCATGCCTCGTGTAATCTTGCTGCTAACCTGTGGATGTGTGCCTTTGCTAGTATGCTTGCTGGGATGGCAAGCTCGAGGATGCTTTGGAAAGCTTCATCTATTACCTATACCAGCTGTTGATTCTATGACACTACTTCGTCGCGCTACAAGCTCAGTTGTTCCATATTTATTTTATACTCGCTGAGGACTTGTAGTGTGTCGTTGTCCCTAGCACTCAGCTCTGTAGCTATCCCATCCTGAAAAACATATAAGGTCTCTCATGGGAGTGCAGCCATATTGATATCGAGACCCTTCAACATGCCAACCATAGGCCTGTTAGCCTCATTTGTTGTCACTAGTTCCCCTTCTAGCAGCACTATGGTATTCGTCATCCACGCGTGCAACATTTGTTTTGCTGTCGTTGTCCCGACTGCGAGGCTGGTCAACAGGGTACTGGCTTGAGGAGGGCACACCTATAATTCATGCAACTATGCTCTGAGGGCCCCCAACACAATCTAGTTCTCCTGCATGAAATTTTGGAGGACCTTAGAGGTGACATCGCGTACTGTCTCGCTGATGTCATGAAAATCACCCTCGATTAGGCTAATCGGGTCAATAGACAACTCTGATACCTTGACCTTCTTACATGACCTTGTCTGCTCGGCTGGGTGCTGGAGCTTCAACTATATGGACACAATTTGTGGGTCCACAACCCCCTCTTCTTCCTTTGCTTCCTACCCATGCGAAGGCGGCGTTTCGCCCTCATTTGCCTTCACAGATGCCTCCTGTGTTGCTGCTACGACCTTTTCCTGCTCAGTTGCCATCTGTGCAGCGTCCTATGTCGCCGGTACTTCTGTTGCCGCTGCTTCCTTTCTTCTCTTTTCTACCAACTGTGCGATGCTCAGCTTGGCCTCGTCTTTCTTCCTTTGTGCCACTGACTTTTTTATCTCTGCGATGTCGGGAGCATGCCACTCCAACGACCATGTCTTCAAGATGTTAAATATGACATCGTTGGTGGCCACAAAGGGTAGCTTCCTCCATTGCTTGGTCAGGTCCTTGCACACTCTAATGTAAATGCTACGTATGTCTGCCTTGAATTACGCAAAACCCTGGAAGCTGTTGTAGACAGTGGGTGACAATCGTAGCTTGCAGTTGATCCCCATTCTAAGGGTCATCTCCATGAACACCCAGAATATTTTGCTGTCGCGGATCCTCTTGGAATCCTTTGTGGCCCAAAGCAAAGCATACTTCGTGGCCTCTAGCAGATCTCTATCAATCAAGGGGAATTTCCTATCCTCTGGTAATTCCCCTGCCACGAGAACTATGGATACTGGAAACCATGCATAGTGGAATGTTTTGTCGTGTTCCTGAACTTCGATACAATTCTCTAAAAACTCCTTGCAAAGGAACTCGAACCAGTTAAATTGGACCCCCTCCATGCATTGCTCGGCTAGTGCTACCACTAGCACGAATACCTCATCTACGTGGCACTTGTGCATCACCTTACTGGCTAGTATTTGAGTTTCCACTTTCACTTCTTTGTCACTAATGCTAGATATGGCATAGCCCGTTTTCTTCTTCACCATCTTGTACTTTTCCTTCATGGCCTTTGCGATGCCCAAGTCATTGTTTTTCCCTTCCAAGATGTCCGTGGGGTCCTCTCCTTTGCATGGAAGCCAGGAAATGCAGTGAATCAAGTATGTCATGATGGGAATGGGCTCCTCCAACCACAAAAACCCATCATGCACCAGGTAGAGCAGTTGCCTGATGACAAAAATGGTTATTGGGGCATGGTGGAAATGCGGCACCTAGAGCAGGTTCAGTAGCCCGACCTTTTCCACTCCACGCAACCACTTTCACGGCACTAACTTTGTAACCCCCACCGTAGTGTTCTGCTTGGGCTTCATGAGGTGCGAGGTCCCAAGGTGAGGGAACTTCTCGTGGTCAGTGAGGTTCCAATATTCAAATTTTAAACTCGGCACCCGTCCTATGTGCGTGCCCTCAAAAATAATATTGTCTGGGAGGAGTAGGGTCTGGAGTTAGCTCTTGGTCTTGTCAAGGTCCTTGGGTACTCTAGCCTTTCCTTTCCGTGGGGGGACATAGGCAGGAAGCTTTGTTAGGGCGTGTGCAGGATCAGTTTCCTCCTCCATGCCTTCGTCCTCATCTTCGATGATGATTAGGTCCTCCAAGTCTTCTTCTTCCTTATCGGTCTCTATGGTGACGACTTTACCCGTATCCTCCATTGGTAGCTTGGTGTGCAGCAGGTTCCACAAAGACACACATACGAGAACCATTGCTTGTTTGTCCTTCTTGGGTCTTGGTGTGCATGGTGACTTTGGGATTTCTACCTCAATCCCGACACCTTCCGTAGCATCCCCCATAATTAGGGCTTGTGCGGCCTCTTGGGCAGTCATTTATGTTATCTTCATAATGTCCTCAGCTATTGCCATCGTATTTGCCCAGAAATCTAGCACTCATGAACTCAAGGGCTCAATTAACACTCAGTACACAAGAATTTGGGCTATGCTCAATAGCTCAATTTGCAAATGACCAAGTGTTGTTTGCTAGGCAGCCCTTTGTAATTTATAGTCCTTTTTTAATTTTAATTCGACCGTTCCCCCCAAATCCAGTTCATTAATGCTCCCTTGGCGACGGATTTTTCCAAATCTTGCCCATAATTCGCGTCGTAAATGCTTGCCGCCTGCTCTATTTGGTCACAAGTTGAGCATCCCATCAAGAATAGTGACTTCAATGGTCACATTATAGCCAACCCACGCGGTAGCGCAACTCCCGTGCATGGGCATGAACCTTGTGACTCTTTGCTTCTGCGCTTAGCTCCAACATTGCGCATCTCCTAGGCAGAATAGTTTATAGTCTCGCAATTCCTTTCAACTGCTTGGAGCGCTAAGACTGTTCTTCCTTCAGCTAGTTAGGTGGTCACACCACCCGTGTAAAGTTTCATCCTATCATTCATCATGTTTCCTGAAGAATACCCACCTTTTCTTGTTACAATTGGCATGGCGCACTTTACCATTTGCAACACGCTACCCTGGTCAATATGCTTAGCAATGTGCGGTCCAAGCCAAGGCATCAAACTATCCATTTCACGGTGATATGCCTTAAACTTGTCATTGCGATTGTACGCATCGTGCCTTATCACCATGATCAATTTTCCGAGAAAATCTTCCTTTATCTCGTCTTCCAGCTTCTTGACTTCTGCATCCACCAGGGCACTTTTCTTCCTTAATCGTACCCTTTCTTCTTCAACTTTTTGGACTCTAAAATTTCCCTATTGGATTTCTGCTTCCAAGGTTCTGCAAACTATCATATCTACCGGTGCTATCATGCATGGTCTAAGCTCTCCAAGTACTATAGGGCTTACTGTGGTTGCTTCATACTCCAGCCTTGGCGGTGCTTCCGTGGTCAGGGTTTTCCATGTGGTCTTATAAGCCCAGAGAATCGCCGGTGTTGGGTGCAGGAATTACACTTAAGCAAACTCCTCAACACTTAATTTGTCAACCCGGGGGATCCATAAACTTAGAGACGAAGCACAGGAAATGCCAAAGATGTTATGAATCTTTCTAATATGAATCCATACTTTCTTTAAAGGAAAGATTGTATAATCAAACTAAAAAGAGAAAAAGGTAACTTGAACCATCAAAATAATCTAAGACTGAAACAAGGAAGAATTCATTTGTAAGAGGGAATTAAAGATAAAGGGAAATCACTCTATCTAATTATTGTTTAACTACTGAGTGTGTGTTTTTATTTAACATAGACACTTAGCAGTCTCATCAAATGGGCCCTTAAACTTGCTCCTTTAGAGATTTCCTTCTTGCAGTAATCTGTCCTGCACTATCGCAGTCTGCTTGCACTAGTGTAGGAACAAAGATTTATGCAGAAGGTATAAATGGTATCTTTACTAAAGGCTTTTTACTTCCTGCAAGGCTTGAACTTTTCTAGGTTCAAAGCAATCAGATCCTGTGGCAAGAAACTAGTTCTTGCACCGAATCAGAGCTTCTTGCACTTAGCATTTCATTCTTAAAATGAGTGTTTAGTTATTGAAAGTGCTATTATACTGTTAAATCAAATTGCATACATAAAAATGAATATTTCTAATCTTGACAGAGTGTAGGAATAAAGAAACAATCCATATACATTTATCCTGTCATAAAACATTTAATGAAAGAAAGAAGATTGCGGGAAGTAGACTAAGAAGGCTTGCTGCATCACACCAACGTGCACTAGTGCAGACTCATTTCTCCTGCATGGACCAGGCGGGGAAAACCAACCAAACAGAACTGCAAAAAAGGAAATATCACACCAACGTGCACTGGTGACGGGTTATTTCTCCTGCTTGGACCAGCTGGGGAAAACCAATCTAAAATCAAGTGCAGGAAAAGGAAATTTAGCTTCTTCACACAATGGACCCGCTTTCTCTCAGACAGGAATGCATGTGCTTGAAATTAATTCACACTTGACAATATAAACACAAATTACAAGAAACAGGAAATAGGGTAAACTTGCTGGGTTGGTTGAACCATAGCCAACCAGTGTGTTTCCATTTTTTAATGAAAATGCTGCTCAATACTTTAATCAATTCATCAACAAGAATAAGATTTATAAAACATGAGGCAGAGCTCCCTTTTATTAATTCACTAAGATAATTACATGCGTTAATACATCATCCAGCCTAGATTTGGGCGATAACAAAATACAACAACATGTTACCGCCTCTCTGGCTGTGTCTCTGTTCTATCAAGAAAACTCTTACAAAAAACTATCCTCGTCCTATTTACATTCTTCATTATATATATTTTTGGCCAAAGGCCAAAATATATCATTCAACCGATTACATAACCAGATGCAAAATTTAGCTTTTTGGCCTTCAAAATTAGACAATTTAACAAAACTGGTCGTAGCCAATCTCCAGCTGTTCGTTCTTTGTAAATTCAATCTTGGCTGCCTTTGGATAGATCTTGTTGTCATGGCTGAAGCTCTGTTGCCTTTAGATCAATCTTGCTATCATGGCTGAAGCTGCTCAAAATGAGGTGGTGATCAAGGAGGTTTGCATCTGCTGTGAGGATTTGCTTGTGCTCGCAATGGTGCAAGATCGATCCTACACTAGGATCAATAGTCATAGTAAGTACTTATAACTACCAAATAAACATTGGAGATATTAATAAGTTACAAAGAGTGATTATAGGCAATAAATCATATAAGAAAGGATTAATTAATGCTAAGTTGAATTAAAAATAAAGTTTATACAAAATATGTCACCTTTCTTGGACTGGTGCAAGATGAGGGTGTGTAAGAGAGGTAAAAAAGCAGTAAATGGTTATGATTTAGGAAGGGGAAAATGGAAAAAAGAGAGCAAATTAGGGGGCTAACATCCTCCCATCCCTAAACTATTGTGTGTCCTCACACAACTCTTTACCTTTGCAAACAACCTTTAAAACTTTGAGCATTCTAGCTCAATCTTGCTCTGGCATACTGGAATCAGCCTGCAATGTTTTAGACTTCTTCTTTCATATGTTCTTTAGTTATTTGTCACCTTTTTAATTCGCTTGAAACATTGCACAACTCGGTACTTCCAGAATTTAACTTCCCTTCTCTTTTTCTGGATCTCGGCAGTCAATTCTCCTTTACTTTTCTCTTTATCCTCCCGTGCTTTAGCTATAAGATGTTCTAAGTTCTGCACTTGAAGCTCTAGTTCAACTACCCAAGCAGCAAGAGTTACCAAATATTTTTCTTTTTTTGTCTCAATAGGGGTTGTGTCTTCCTCAGGGACCTCAATATCCCTCATGGTTACATCAGGAAATTCTTCTTCCTCTGGTTCTTCTTCTTCTGGTTCTTCTTCTCCTGCTTTTTCTTCTTCTGGTTCTTCTTCTCTTGCTTCTTCTTCTTCTGGTTCTTCTTCTTTTGCTTCTTCTTCTTCTGCTTCTTATTCTTCTGCTTCTTCTTCTTCTGCTTCTTCTTCTTTTACTGGTGCAGGAGGGGATTCAACCCCCTGTGGGGACTATGGTTCTTTGCCTACATTAGATTCTTTATTCTTTTTCCGGGGCTTTTTAATGAAACCGACCAACAGAGTATCATATTCGACCTCTTCAAATTTTTTGCATCTCCAAGGACTGACAGGTTGTCATCTTCGGGGGTCTGTGCCTATAATGGTGGCGTAGAAGGAGTATTTTCAATAGGTGTGCTACCTATCTTCTTATTTGAAGATGGGGCCTTTTCTACTTTTTCAGATCATTTCCTTTTTGCACTGGTGCAAGAAAGCCTCCCCTTTTCATTCTTACTCGGACCCTTGCTTGTGTTGGTGGGGTCCTCTGTCTCCTTTCCGGTAGCTATCTTTTTATGTAGTTGTTTTAACAGTGCCTCCCAGGTCATGCCTTTAACTTCTAGTTGTTTCTAGACCAAAATCTTTATCATGCTTTCGTGATATAACTTCCTGTTGGCCTGGTCTTCCCGTCCATCCCGCACACCTTTGGCCATTTTTCCAAGCTCTTAAGCCAAAAATAGGGGAAATTCATCCTCCACTGGATGTGCTAGGTGGCTTTGAAATTCTGCAACATCCTGAAATGGTATACAAAAGTGCGGGAGTACCTTCCCTCACAGGTTACAAACTTCTGTAGGATGAAAAGGAGGTCCTACCACTGTCCCAGTAGGGCACTGCGCGGAACTCCTTCCTTCCAATCTACCTTCATCTTCTTGTCGATGACAAAATGATGGCATCACTTCCTTTCTAGTTTCTAATTTTCAAACCACTGCTCACCAGTATTTTCAAAACCTATCACTACTGGTACAAACTCTTCCATAACTTCAAATTTTAGAGGCCCAATTTTTACTTGGCCATTTTTGAAACTTTTGGCAAACTGTAAGGCCACTTCTCTGTTGTGCCCATCAAACTTTTGCAAGAACTAAAGAAAACCCAAGTCTTGCAATAGTGAAAGGCTATTTCGATACTCGATAGTCTCTTCTACCCTACTGAGAGACGATGGTTCGCTTCAAATAGGTGGCATCGCTGCTTAATGGCTATGAATAGTTGAGAATTTTACATGAAACACCAAGAAAATTGGTTCTTATAGATAGGGATCCAACAATCCACCATCCTTTCCATCTTATCACCCATTCATTCCACTGAAATAGTCGTGGATGCATGAAATATTTGAGATCAGGCCGGATTGGTACATGCGGCGGCGTTTTAACGGCTAGGTAAGGTAATCATTATGAGTGAAAGACATCTATGATTATGGCAGAAAGGGGAAATTATGTTGAAGCAATGGTTAAAAACTTCTGCATTCCTTCATAATTCAAAAAAAGAACTTAGCATTCATTAAAAATGATCATGATTCTTAACTTAAAAACACCTTGTACTTTAAATAATTTTCTCCTAGTTAATATGATAGCACAAGTACTCATCAACTAAGTGAAAGGACTTCTTATACACTTTCATGATGACCAATTTCCTATGTCGTATGCTATGAAGAGAGAAAATTGTACTATGTTTTTGATGGGGTGCATGCTTGCATGGTCTGCTTGCATCACTTAAACTATGCTATTCTACTGGTACCATTTTTCTTGCATTATTATATAGGACGACATGCTTGCACTAGTGCAAGAATAATATCTGCAAAAACGAATAGAGAACTTAAATAAAATATAGGCTGGACTTCCTCAATTTTATACTGGAAATTCTCTTTGCCCTTTCTTGATACTTCATAGCATATCCTTTTGATCTTTGTGCACGAGATCCTGCAATGAATTCAAGAGGGAACAAAGAAGTGGGAAAAGGGAAATTTCAGAATGGGAAGGAATTCTGTTACAGGGATTCCAGGAATAATATCGTAAGAGGGGATAAACAAAAGTGGATAGGGAAAGCAATCAAGGGTAAAGTGGGATTTTTTCGAAACGGATAGGGTATATTCAGAAGAATATGGGAAGGTAAATCATTTTGGGATTGAAGAAGAAAACTGAGGGAATATTATGAAAGTGGAATATAAAGAAAGGTAGAAAATTTTCTGGAAGGTCTGCTTGCATTGGTGCAAGAAAAAAATAACTGCAGCGAAAATTAAGCGTTACTTGAATAAAAATATCCATGCTAATTACCCCAATTGTATAAAGGTTGGTTTTGCTGAACCTGCTTTTACTTGTTGGTCGCTATCATATCTAAAGATCAAGCAACATTTTCTTTTTATTAGAAATTTTTGATCTTCCCGTCAGCAAGCTGGTTTTCACGTTGATCCTTCTTCAATCATGTCAACGAACTGATTTTCATAATTACAGGAAAATGTTTTTTTTTTCTTTACTTTTTTTCTTATTTTTTATTTTAAGAAGAAGAAGAATTCATGTTTTCAAAAGGTTGGTATTACCATTCATCACTACCGTCCCAAATTGTTGTTGGACTTGCTGTGTAAAATCTTTCCTGGTAAGTGGCTGAAAATACATCTTTAACTTGTGTCCATTTACGAAGAATAATTAATTTTTTCCATCAATAGTTTTAACTTCTATTGCTCCATTCTCAAATACTCGAATCACTTCATAAGGTCCCATCCAACGTGTATGGAATTTACCGTTAAAGATTTTAAATCTAGAATCATAAAGGAGCACCCAATCACCTGGTTGGAATTGTTTTTTCTGAATAGACTTGTCATGCCACCTTTTGCGTTGCTACTGAATTAGTATGTTCTATTGAAATTCATCTAACTCATTTAATTGGAGAAGACGCTGTTGTTGTGCCTCAGAGAGATCTAGTCCCAACTGAACTGCAGTTCTGAAAGTTTTGATCTGGAATTCAATTGGTAACTGAACTTTTTTTCCATATACCAGCTCATATGGTCTATGTATCGTGTTATTGCTCCAAGTGGTTCTGTATGTCCACAAAGCTTCTGGTAATCTTTCAGCCCAGTCTTTCCGATGCATATTTACTGCCTTTGTAAGAATGGACTCGATCACTTTGTTTGTGGATTCTACCTAGCCATTTGCTTGTGGGTGATACGACGTGGATTTCCTGTGCCGAATCTTATATTTCTCCATCACACCCTGTAACAGATTAGAAATAAACTGCAGACCATTGTCATAAACAATTTCTCTAGGCACACCAAATCTAGTAAAGATTTCAATAAAAAGAAAATCAACAACAACTTTTTCTGTAGAAAAGGAAACAACTTCAGCTTCTACCCATTTTGTAACAAATTCTGTACAAACCAAGATATGATTTTTACTTAGTGGCGTTGGATTTATTGGCCCTATAAAATCAATAACCCATTTTTCAAATGGCTTGGGGGCACAAAGGAATTTCATTGGTTTGATTAGGCTGGCCCATTCGTTGACAGCTATCACATCGCCTGACATTTTTTTTGTCATCCTTAAACAAGGAAGGCCAAAATTAACCCACACACAATACTTTATATGTAGTTTGCTTATCAGCGAAGTGGCATCCACAAGGTTCATCATGAGAATATTTTAATATGTCAAACACTTCCTCCTCTCTTACGATAATCAGATCTGGACTAGTGTAAAAGAGATCTCCTTGAATCCAGGAGTATGCAACACTTTTCTGAATAATATTCCGCTTTTCACGAGTAGACAAGTGGGGTGGTGTTTTCCCAGTAACCAAGTAATTAGCAATGTCAGCAAACCACGGAGAATCTGTTGACATAGCAAAAAGATGTTCATCCAGAAAATCATCATTAACAGGAGTTGCTTCACCAAGATTATCTAATCTAGAAAGAAAATCTGCTACAACATTAGATTTTCCTGGTCTATCAACAATAGTAATATTAAATTCCTACAACAATAATAACCACCTAGTCACTCTACCACTAGTCAATGGCTTGTTCATCAAATATTTAATCGCGGAATGATCAGTATGTACAAATACTTCATATCCTGTAATATAGTGCCTGAACTTATTAATTGCAAAAATTACAGCTAAAAATTCTTTCTCTGTAACTGTATAATTTAATTCAGTGGAAGACAAATTCTTACCAATATAATAAATAGCATAAGATTGTTTATTTTCCTCTTGTCCTAAAACTACGCCAATGGCAAAATCTGAAGCATCAAAGGAAATGTGAAAAGGCAGGGACTAGTTAGGTCCTCTCAAAACTGGTGCATGTACTAAATTTTCCTTCAATGTTTCAAAAGACTATTGGCAAGCTATGGTCCAAGAAAATTCACTATCCTTAGCTAGAAGTCAGAAAAGAGGGGTAGCTATCTTAGAAAAAATTTCAATGAATCTCCTATAGTAACCAGCATGTCCTAAAAAATCTCTTACTTCCCTTTGAGTTTTGGGTGCAGGAAGATGCAAAATGATTTCAATTGTTGCTGGATCAACCTAGATACCTTTACCAGAAATCAAATGGCCAAGTACCACTCCCGCTTTGCACATTAATCTACATTTATTGTCACTCAAGGCGAGATGGGCTTCTTGACAATGAAGAAGTAATTTCTCCAAATTTTCGAGAGCTTCCTGAAAAGAATCACCAAACACAGAAAAGCCATCCTTTAAATTTCTACAAATTCTAGATCAGCAAAAATGGCCAGGACTGCCCTTTGAAAGGTAGTCGGGGCATTACATAAACCAAAGGGAAGCATTCTATAAGCAAATGTACCCCATGGACATGTAAAATTAGTTTTATTCTGATCTTCTGGTGCAATCTGTATCTGGTTATAGCCACTAAAGCCATCCAAAAAGGAAAAATATTTCTTTCCTGCAAGGGTATCAAGCACCTAGTCAATGAAAGGGAAAGGGAAATAATATTTGAGAGTGGCTTTGTTTAATTCTCAATAATCAATACAAATACGCCATCCTCCATCTTTCTTAGGTACTAGCACTAATGGAGAGACCCACTGACTATCGGAAATAGGATAGATAAAACCAGCATCCAAGAGTTTCTGTACTTCTTCCTTCACAATATCTCTTAGAGTTGGATTCATTTGTCTTTGGGGTTGTCAGGTAGGTCGGGTTCCTTCTTGAATATAAATATGATATGTACAAGTTTTAGGAGGAATACCCTTCATATCTTCATAGCCCCATGCAAAGGCACAAAGATGGTTTTGCAACAAATTCACAAGATGCTCTTGCTAAGATGAGTCCAAATCTGAAGTAATATGCAAGGATTTATCGGGGCTAAGCTCAACAATAGTAGTATTAGGCTCAGGAGTAATCAAGGGGTTGGTCAAATGCAGCGGTACAAAAGAATGAGAATCATGATTATCTTGAAAACCTAGGCTGAAAATTTGGCTCAATAGCTCAAAATTATTCATAGTGTCTAGATTATTCAGGAAATTTTGAATCTCATCTTCTTGTGAAGACCTAGTATATTGATGGATAAGGGAAATGGGTTGAGTCTCCTCATCACTACTTTGATCCAACCATAAAGTGTATTGAAGATCCTGAATGGATCTGGCAGGGGGTACAAGGTAACTTTCTTCCTAGAATCTCCATGCGAAATATACATATCACCGGAACGACATCCAATATATGCATCGGTTGTAGCAAGCCATGGTCATCGCAAGATCAATGGATGTCCTCCTACTAGGTTCTTTGGCTGAAGCACAATGAAATCAACAGGATATTACCAAGAATCTAATGAGATGATCACATCATCCAATACTCCTTCTGGCTTAATTTTAGATCTATCTGCTAATTCAAGAACAGTGGGAGTATGGCGAAGATGAGATAACCGAATTCGATACATGGTTTGCTTAGTCGTGACATTAATGGCTGCCCCCAGATCTATAAGAACATTAGAGACAATGACATTACCAATCTGAATTGAGATAATAGGGTTTACAAGATCTGTATATTTTTCCATAGACACACATCCCGTCATCAACTCTGCCACCCTACCAACAAATTGAATGGTTTGGGGTTCCAATCTCTTCCTCCCGGGTTTCTTGAGACAAAGTTCCTTAATAATCTTGGTACAAATGGGGATTTCTTTGATGGCTTGAAGCAAAGGTATCTTAATGAAAGGATTCCGAAGCTCTGATTCCAAGCTAGTCTCAGAAATAGGCTCACTTCTTTCCATTACTAGTCTCTCTGGGAAGTGAGGTTGGTTGGAAGAAGATGGCAAGGATTCAAAGGGTAAGCACTGCTTAGTGATAGTTTTCGAAGAATGGTTAAGAGTTTCCTCTTCTCCTTTCTCTTCAATAATCACTCTAGGTTGCTTCTAATTTTCTGATGTGACAGTCCTTCCTGATCTTAATTGAATATCATGAACCCCAACTAGAATAGACTGGTACTCGAATGGTATAGGTAGGTTTGTTACATAGATAATTTGCATGGCTTTATTATTGTTAGGATTGGGCATAGGTTGAGCAGGAAACTGAGGAGGCCAAAAAGGTGGAGGTAAAGGGAATGGTGGAGTAGACTAACTTGGAAGTTGAGGCATTGAATAAGGTGTATGCATAGATGGATATGACTACATGGGTGGCTGGTAGGAATATGGAGAATGAGTTGGCCCTCTCCAACCTTGTTGCCATGGTTGAGAAGGTTTCCCATGCTAATATTGATTCCCATACTTCCACTGCTAATTAGTGTTAGGATAGGAATATGCATGTGATTTATAACCAAAATAGTGTGGATAAAATTCAGGAGCCATACCTGCACCTACCTTAGGCCAATTTCTTTTTTCTCCCATAGTATACAAGTATTCAGCTTCAGGCTGTCCCCGTGTAAATACAACTTAAAGTCCTGGTATAGAGGGACATTTTTCTGTGACATGGTCTTCTGCACAAATAACACACTTATTAGTTTCTTTCAAATTAAGAGGACACTCTTTAGGAGGATTCTTGTCTCTACATTTAGGACAGAAAATACATAATGACTCTTGTTCCTTCATGAGTTTTTGCTGAAATTTTAAAGAGTCCAACTGTTTGGTAACAGTATTCATCATATCAATTTTTCAAGTTTTCCATTTTATTTTCTAGTCCAATAATCATAGCATCAGTAGATTCAGTTTTTCTACTTCTGTTTCAAGTTCCTCTACTGGATATATACTGATTTCTTGAAAATTTCCTACACAGTTCACAAATTTGTTCAAAAGTTTGTTGAGAAATATCACCTTGTCCTAACAGATTTAAATTATTTCTATCATTATCAATAAGTCCTCTTAAGGAAAAGGTTTTAATAGTACTAGAATCAAGCTTAAGTTTCGATCTTTGCAAAATATACAGAAATCTTTCTAGGTAATCTTCAAGAGTTTCGTCATCATATTGTATGATTGTAAAAATCTCATCCTGTATGTCCCGAGTTTTGAAATATTCTTGATATTTAGACAAAAAAACTCTCTTCATATGATCCTAAGAGGCTATAGTGTTTCCTCCTAACCCCACAAACTAGCATAGAGCTGAGTCCTTGAGAGTAAGAGAAAATAATCTTAACTTCTGAGCATTAGTTGAATAATCATAACTTCTACACAGAATATCAAACTCGAATAGAAAAGAGTCAGGATCTTCATGAACTTTACCATGGAAATAAGGGAGAGCTGATGGTGGAATATTCTTCATTTTCGCCATAGTATCAGGTTCCATAATTGGAAACACAAAAGTGGATTGTTCCCTACTTACCTGGTTTTCACCAGTCCCTTCCACATGATCTTCATGGTTTGCCATTGTTTCCCTTTTGCTCCCAACAGACTGAACCACACCTAAGCTATTCTCACCAGAATCTAGGTGGAATGTTCCTGCGTGATGGGTTTGAATTGGATTGGGCATCCTGCTCACAGAAGGAGACCCAATATGAGAATTGTTTTCATAATTATTTTGGCCCTTAGTGGGCTTTGAACCCTTACCTTTTCTAGGCATTCATTTCAAAAAAAGAAATAAAAATAACAAACAACTTCTAATAAAAAAAAGCTGTCAGAAATCAATCAACACGAGTAAAATTCCTTCAAAGTAGATTTTCCAAACAATACTGCAAAAATAAAGAAAAAATGACCTCTATTGTATAATCAGAAAATTCTTACAAAATCAAATCGCCTCCCTGGCAACGACGCCAAAATTTTGGGTGCAGGAATTACACTTAAGCAAACTCCTCAACACTTAATTTGTCAACCCAGGGGATCCATAAACTTAGAGACGAAGCACAGGCAATGACAAAGATGGTATGAATCTTTCTAATATAAATCCCTACTTTCTTTAAAGGAAAGATTGCAGAATTAGACTAAAAAGAGAAAAAGGCAACTTGAACCATCAAAATAATCTAAGACTCGAACAAGGAAGAATGCATTTGCAAGAGGGAATTAAAGACAAAGGGCAATCACTCTAGCTAATTATTGTTTAACTACTGACTTGGTGTTTTTCTTTAGCAGAGACACTTAGCAGTCTCATCAAATGGGCCCTTAAACCTGCTCCTTTAGAGATTTCCTTCTTGCACTAATCTGTCCTGCACTATCGCAGTCTGCTTGCACTAGTGCAGGGATAGAGATTCATGCAAAAGGTATAAATGGTATCTTTACTAAAGGATTTTTACTTCCTGTAAGGCTTGAACTTTTCCAGGTTCAAAGCACTCAGATCCCGTGGCAAGAAACTAGTTCTTGCACTGGATCAGAGCTTCTTGCACTTAGCATTTAATTCTTAAAATGAGTGTGTTGGAGAGGTAAATCCCCTCTGCGGACAGAGGCGATCCCACTAGCCCAAAATGGGTCTAGCAACAATCAATCACGCTATTATGCAAGTTCCTAGTCGTAAATCGAAAGTGGATAAGAAGAACCAACCTGGAATCCAACGTTATTGTCGTAGATGAGTCGATATCTCCGTTCTCCAGCTCCGGTAGGTCACTATCCTAGCGATCTCTGCGTATGGACACCTGCACATGCAAAGAACGAAGCGAATACAAGCATAAAATCCATGATATACAACTATATATCAGTCAGAAAGGACATAAATCAAACATCATCATCATGAACAGTAAGATTGGAACCATAATAATAGTTGTTTATTAATGAACAAACAGAGAAAATTACAACCAATGTTCTGACGTTGAATCTCTCCTCTGGCTGGGCAAGCAGCTACATATGCCTTGCAATAGATCCTTCTCTCTCTCTTTACTTGTGGATACACAGTTCAGACTTCCGGCAGCATAACCTCACTATAATCAATACTAGCACCAATACATCAGAACTCAAGAACTCCAGCACTTCGGAACTAGCTTGTCAAGTGCATGAGGATGGGCTTTTATAGATGGAGAAGGGAAGAAGATACAATGCATCCAGACACTCATTGTGGATTGACATTATCCCCAAAAAGCTACTGTGGATAGATGATGAGTCTCGACATCTTTAAAGCCAGCTTTATTCCAAAAAGACTGATGACAATAAAAGGAAAAAAACATCCGGGCGTGCATTTGTCAAAAATATTTTCCAAATTTGGTTGGTGCGAGTGTTGTTCTAAGACAGAGCGCCAATGGTCGCAGCCTCTTTTGAGGATCTCACTTATTGGCGCAGGTAAGACATTGTGAACCCGCGCTAATGGAAAAAGGGCACTTTTTACGGATATTTTGCAGAAAGTGTCTTCAGGGAACATGAAGTACATACTCAGGGGAACATAATGCAAGTGTTTTTAGGTTATGTCACTGCTCACAGGTCCCGAAATGTGTCCTCCAACGTACGGAAACAGGGGTAACAGAGACGGTGACCAATGGTGACAAATTACTGTGTAACAGATGCCCCCTAAAGCATGAGGCCCGAGAGAGAGAGAGGGGTGAAATGCTTTACAAGAACACATGTAGCTGCTGCCGAGAATCTGCATTGAGAGATACAACTGATAGCTCAAGTACATGATGTATGTGGTATGGTCGCAGCCATCCATAAGAGAGTACATAATAATCTAGATCCATAGTATGGGCGCAGCCATCTGGTTAGGATCAATGAATAGACTCAGATATGGTCGCAGCCATCCAGTGATTTAGTCATGTATCACACCTGGATTACAATAGCAAAATCCAGGGTCTTGCACTCCATCTCGACCCGAACAAAAGTACAAGTTCAAACATGCGAATATATGAGCTGAAGTCGAACATGCATGAACATCGTCTAATTACCAGTCAATAATGGAAACTGTTAACAGACGCGAGAGGTACCACCAATAATGACAATGGCCCTCAAGGTACTATAGGTACAATCTATGGCGTGTGAATTAGTGATCTGATGTCGAACACCCGTAGAATCATTCGATCGGAGGCCAATGATGAAAACCTCGCGTCGAACACGAAGAACCTGCCATTAAGGCATGCAGGCTCCAAGGCACCGGTAGGGAGTCTCTAGATCAACTTCCTGGATAATGAGCTGAAGTCGACAGGAAGTGACCTTGATCGAAGGTGGGCCATAATGTTTCCCACATCATCGACACGAGACGGAGAGATAATGTTGTGAATCAGGATTATATGAGCTATCAGAGGTTGTTTTTCTGCAAAGTTCAACTTCTCTTGAACATATCGGCGGCACGACAGTCGAGTTGGCAGTATTTGACATCAATGGATCAGAGGTCATGATGACGAGGCAATGAGCAGATGAGAGGTCAAACAGGATTACCCAAACCCATGGAGGCAAGTGAAAAATGAGATGAGATATCCCCACCCAGACACGAAAGCACAGAAGTGCCATGTTCAAGAGTGACATACTGCCGACACGACAATAGTTATGGTTCCAAAATTTTTCTTTTTCCCCCACCATTTCTGGCGAGTACCCCAATTATTTTTAACAAGCTTGATGGGGATAGCATATGCTTTTGGTGCGTCATTTCGACAACATCCGATGTCGTCAGGTTTTAACGAGTCTGACAAAGGAAGAACTCAGTGTCTTTTCATGTTTAGAGAGTTTGAAAAGACAGCGAAAAAGGAAACTCCAGGGTGTCCTTTTTCGTAAAGTTGTGTCTCTCGAGCCCGAAAAAGTATAAAAAAATGCTCGAAAGAACCGCCCGACCATTACGATCGAGGATACTTTTCATAAATAGTGATTTCGACCCGAAAAAGTAAAAAAGCGATCAAAACCACGTCATTTCGTAACCATTAACGAGCTTGAAACGACAAAAACCCGGTAATCTTTTTATGTTTTAACGGTCGACAAAAAGAACTTAAAACGACCGCCCCTTATTAACGTTTAACGAGTCAAGAGGAGTAACTCGGCAATCTTTTCATCTTTAAATGGTCAGAAAAGAGCTGAAAGCGGACCTCCATTTTTATTTTCTTTAACGAGTCAAAAAGGAAAAATACTCGGCAATCTTTTAATATTTTACGAGTCAGAAAAGAGCGTAAAGGCGACTCGTCCTGAAGGAATGAGTGGTGTAAAGGGTAGCAACTGGTTCCAGTAATGGTGGAACTGCTCAAAACATGTAATGGTCAAGAGGCTAGCTAATAAAACCACTCATTGCTGCGGTTCCTCAGGAAAGGATAAACAACCAAGTGAGAGCATATGATCGGCCAAAGAGATGATGGCGATGGAATGAAACAACCAAGGCTCATCTAACAAAATTTAGCAGATAAAAGTCAATCACGAGATTTAAATCAGGTATGGGTTCATTTGAAGCATGGAGAACTCTGCTTAGATTCGGTTTCATGTTTACACAAGCTTGAAACGAAAAACTATGCTTGTTATAAGTTCGCATGCCCCCAGCATGATAACGCAAATCGAGGTACATGCCCCCAAGCTTCATTGCATTCAACGAGGTGGATGGAATGAAGGTTCACTCTCGAGATCTAGGAAAGACTCGACTTTTATTTTACGAGATCTTAATCAAAGACTCAATTTGGAAAGAAGGAGATGTTTCATTTTTTAAGGAGCTTGACTTAGGAAAACGAACTATGCTCCGCCCAAACTTCGTCATAATGAACAGGAAGTCAGGGTTTCCAAGAGTGCCACTCCCGGTGGAAGGACAACATCTTGGAAGTCAAGACCCAATGCCCCCAGGACACTGTGCATGACGGCGGCATTGCTGGAGACAAGCACGGGATAGGTGGCCACGTAGTTGATCTGTGGTGGGGCAGATGTAACTGGTGGATGAAAACCAGGAGTGGATGACGACTGCGCAGGAGGCACCCATGGACGAACGAACGATAATTGATCGATAGTCACAATTCTTCCATCATGTGGAAAGCAAACTACACGGAAAAGTGAAGAGACAAGGGCCCCCATGGAATATACATAGTCACGACCAAGGAGAAGATTGAAATCTAAAGCACCTTGGGTAACTGATACGTCTATATAGACGGTTTTGCCTCCCAAAGTAATAGGGAACTTTGGAAGGATCCCTAATGGTTGACTAATTCCTCCGTCAAAAGCCGTCAGATTCGGTGCGACTGGCACAAGCTGTGGGGAGCCCAAAGCTTGCCAAGTAGTAGCAGGCATAAGACTGACAGATGCACCCTCATCCAAAACAATGCCAGGTATCGCTTTATTATAGGCATGTACCGTGACCCAGAAAGGCACATGGGATGGGAGGCGGGAGGTAGTCAAACGACTCCAGACGAAGGAAACGACTGAACTACTTGGAGGGGAATCGTATGATTGCTCCCCTGCTCTAAAGGAACCGAAGCAGGACTCTCGGGAATAGCTGGGATAGGAGAGTCATTTCCGGATTCAGGAGAATCTGAGGAGACGAGAAAAACATAGGAATTATGCTCTTCCGAAACAGAGTGGTCGACAGCTGGTGAACTCAAGTCGACACTGTTTCTGACCAATGGTTGGTCTGGAACAGGCTTGGCAGAGCCAGGTTCAGGAAGAGGAGGCTGGACAAGAGAGGAATCTTGGTCGATCTCTTTGTCAGCAAGGCAACGATCTGTGGCTGTAGAGAGACGTTGATAACCAATGGGAAGTTGGGATGAGGGAGCTGTAAGACTTTCCAAGACAACAGAGGCTTTATCCATGAGCGGACAAAGGTGAAGGGGATGATTGCCTTCACAAAGTCTACAGGGGATTCGAAGCTTCCCTTTTCCCTTAACATTTCCAGCTAATAGGGTAGCATCGCTGTGAACTTCAGAGGACTATGAGGGGTGGGCCGGATCACGAGACCATACTTCTAAGACCTTGGGAATACCAGGACAATCGCGAAGAAGATGGTCCTCCTTGCACAACCTACAAGGAAATTTGACCTTTCGCGGAGGAGCAGAAGGTGGCTCGACTTGAGTTGTACTTTTAACCTCTCGTTTAGGAGTCTTCTTCTTCTTTGTCTTCTTCTTCTTCTTCTTAGCCACCTGGTTACTTGAATCCAGACTTTCGCCAGGCGAAGTAAAAGATGAGGACGTAGAAACAGGCGAAGAAGGAAAGAGGCCCACCTTGGAATCAACATGATGTTGTTCGGGTGGAGGAGACGGTGGAATAGGAGTCATCACACTCGGGACTATCGAGGTCGAAAAAAAACATACGGGCAAACCGATGGTTAACCCAGGCAAAGACAAAGTTGCCATATACGGAGCACCGACATTTCCAAAAGAAGGAAATGGACTAGGGTTTCCATCTGGGGGAACACGTTGGCCGGTAGACTCAGGGAAGGATGCCATTGAAAATGAGAAAGAACCCTACTCAAGCTAACGCAAAAAAAATCTAATCGGGTAAATGTTATCGTGGCCGAATAAATTTTAGGACGCAAAGACACAACTTGACCTTTTCATATTTTAAGAGTCGAGAAAAGGACAAAAAGATGACTCTAGTCTCCTTTGAATATTTAGTGAGCCCAAAGTGACAAATGCTCAGGCGGACTTTTTCCGTTATAGAGTCTGAAAAAGGCCAAAAGGAACTGCTCTGGAGTTCTAGGTAGAGGGTGTGCCAAACTTTTCGTAAAACCGCATAATACTTTTAAGGGTATGGGCGGTCAATCTTCCCGAATGCTGTGTTCAGTGCATTGCGATCAGTAGGGCGGCCGACACGGCTTCCTATGGATAAAAGGTTTTAAGCATATAGGGGTCTCCCAATATATACTCGACGGTACGTGGGAGCACAATCCGTACTGGCACTTATCGTTTCACCGTGGAGGATCACCCAACCACTCGACGGTAAGCTACCAGGCTTTACGACGCTCGAACACGTCTTTAGCCTAGACCTCTAGAATGTTTGCGTTAAATTCCAATGCGTTGTTAGGTTAATTGAGTTCATTTTACAGTTTATCTTCAGTTATGTCTTAGTTTTTAGGTCCTACCGTATGTGATCTCTCAAAAATTTCTTGCATGCAAACTATATGCCAAAATAAAACATTTCATTCAATGAATGCTATCTACAGGAGAGTTGAGATCTTTTCACACAAACAAAATGATCACTAAGCAACAAAGATCCTAATGCAACTAATAACAAGAAATGAAATTTTTTTCTTTTCTTTTTAAAAGTAACTAATTGCTAATAACAATGCAAAGTGCTAACTAATGTAATGCAAAAAAGATCATTTGTTTTTCTTTCTTTTTAAAATGGCATGATGCATATAAACAAGTTCGAGAGATGATCACACAATGAAACACACAAATTCACTCAATGCAAGTAGAACCAAATCCGAAACAGCAAGACAACCTGTCGAAAAGCTCACAAAGAATTGAATGAACTATGTGATCTAAGTCCAACACAAAGTCAAGTGAAAAAGTGCGGGAAACAAGCAAAGAGCTGACTAGATAAACGAAAACCAACACTCCTATGGAAGGCTAGAAGCGCCAAGCCACTAGATGCTCTAGGGCTGGGATACAAGATCAATAGAAATAGGCAAACAACCGAAGGATAAAGGTAAAAAACCAATCAAATAGAGTTTCTACACACGTCCAGAAGCTGCAAAATATGCAAAAAGACGAAAATCTGATTTTGAAGAGCTTTCAACACACACATTGGCAAAGTTTACAGGACTGGCGCGACTGTCAGCTTTGCTGGCCCAAAAAATAAATAAATAAAACAGCCAGTGTCTGGTCAACAATATTCAAACAGCAAGAAAAACTGACCCAGAAAGCTCATTTACGCAAGGAGACAAGAGAAAAATAACATGCAAGACAAACTCCAAGGTTTATAAATCAAACAATAAATAGCTCTTCCCCAGCGGAGTCGCCAAATTGTTGGAGAGGTAAATCCCCTCTGCGGACAGAGGTGATCCCACTAGCCCAAAATGGGTCTAGCAACAATCAATCACGCTATTATGCAAGTTCCTAGTCGTAAATCGAAAGTGGATAAGAAGAACCAACCTGGAATCCAACGCTATTGTCGTAGATGAGTCGATATCTCTGTTCTCTAGCTCCGGCAGGTCACAATCCTAGCGATCTCCGCGTATGGACACCTGCACATGCAAAGAACGAAGCGAATACAAGCATAAAATCCACGATATACAACTATATATCAGTCAGAAAGGACATAAATCAAACATCATCATCATGAATAGTAAGATTGGAACCATAATAATAGTCGTTTATTAATGAACAAACAGAGAAAATTACAACCAATGTTCTGACGTTGAATCTCTCCTCTGGCTGGGCAAGCAGCTACATATGCCTTGCAATAGATCCTTCTCTCTCTCTTTACTTGTGGATACACAGTTTAGACTTTCGGTAGCATAACCTCACTATAATCAATACTAGCACCAATACATCAGAACTCAAGAACTCCAACACTTCGGAACTAGCTTGTCAAGTGCATGAGGATGGGCTTTTATAGATGGAGAAGGGAAGAAGATACAATGCATCCAGACACTCATTGTGGATTGACATTATCCCCAAAAAGCTACTGTGGATAGATGATGAGGATAGATGATGAGTCTCGACATCTTTAAAGCCAGCTTTATTCCAAAAATACTGATGACAATAAAAGGAAAAAAACATCCGGGCGCGCATTTGTCAAAAATATTTTCCAAATTTGGTTGGCGCGAGTGTTGTTCTAAGACAGAGCGCCAATGGTCGCACCCTCTTTTGAGGATCTCACTTATTGGCGCGGGTAAGACATTGTGAACCCGCGCTAATGGAAAAAGGGCACTTTTCAGGGATATTTTGCAGAAAGTGTCTTCAGGGAACATGAAGTACATACTCAGGGGAACATAATGCAAGTGTTTTTAGGTTATGTCGCTGCTCACAGGTCCCGGAATGCGTCCTCCAACGTACGAAAACAGGGGTAACAGGGACGGTGACCAATGGTGACAAATTACTCTGTAACAGAGTGTTTAGTTATTGCAAGTGCTATTATACTATTAAATCAAATTGCATACATAAAAATGAATATTTCTGATCTTGACAGAGTGTAGGAATAAAGAAACAATCCATATACATTTATCCTGTCATAAAACATTTAATGAAAGAAAGAAGATTGTGGGAAGTAGACTAAGAAGGCTTGTTGTATCACACCAACGTGCACTAGTGCAGGTTCGTTTCTCCTGCTTGGACCAGGCGGGGAAAACCAACCAAACAAAATTGCAGAAAAGGAAATATCACACCAACGTGCACTGGTGCAAGGTTATTTCTCTTGCTTGGACCTGGTGGGGAAAACCAATCTGAAATCAAGTGCATGAAAAGGAAATTTAGCTTCTTCACACAATGGATCTGCTTTCACTCATATAGGAATGCATGGGTTTGAATTAAATCACACTTGACAATGTAAACACAAATTTCAAGAAACAGGAAATAGGGTAAATGTGTTGGCTTGGCTGGGCCCTAGCCAACCAGCACCTTTCCATTTTTAAATGGAAATTCTACTCTGTACTTTAATCAATTCATCAACAAGAATACGATTTATAAAACATGAGGCAGAGCTCCTTTTTTATTAATTCACTGAGGCAAGTACATGTGTTAATACATTGTCCAGCCCAGATGCGGGCGATAACAAAATACAACAACCTGTTATCGCCTCTCTAGCTGTGTCTATGTTCTATCAAGAAAAATCTTATAAAAAACTATCCTCGTCCTATTTACATTCTTCATTATATAGATCTTTGGCCAAAGGCCAAAATAGATCATTCAACCGATTACATAACCAAATGTAGAATTTAGCTTTTCGGCCTTCAAAATTAGACAGTTTAACAAAACTGGCCGTAGCCAATCTCTAGTTGTTTGTTCTTCGTAAATTCGATCTTAGCTACCTTTGGATTGATCTTGCTATCATGGCTGAAGATCGGCTGCCTTTAGATCGATCTTGCTGTCATGGCTGAAGCTCGGCTGCCTTTAGATCGATCTTGCTGTCGTGGCTGAAGCTGCTCAAAATGAGGCAGTGATCAAGGAGGTTCCGATCTGCTGTGAGGATTTCCTTGTGCTGGCAATTGTGCAAGATTCTATCCTGCAGTAGGATCAATGGTGATGGTAAGTACTTATAACTACCAAACAAACATTGGAGATATCGATAAGTTACAAAGAGTGATTATAAGCAAGAAATCTTTTAATAAATGATTAATTAATGCTAAGTTGAATTAAAAATATGAAAAATAAAGTTTATATGAAATATGTCACCGTTCTTGGACTAGTGCAAGATGAGCGTGTGTAAGAGAGGTAAAACAATGGTAAATGGTTATGATTTAGGAAGGGGAAAATGGAAAAAAGAGATCAAATTAGGGGGCTAACAGCTGGTACGCACAGGTGCCAATCAATCCGCTTCACATTGAGGACCTTGTTTAGGACTTCGCTTACTTTTTTAAAATCTTATGTGTGGATATTCTTCTGCGCACTTGATCTTTCCATACTTCATGGTCCCAACCGGAGGAGTTGTTTGTGCCATTGCCTTACCTGCACCTTCTTACTGATCATGTTCCCTACCGCGAGGATGGTGTGCATTTGTATAGGTTTCGCACCATATGCCTGTATCCACCTGGATAGGTGGGTACACGGGCTAGTTCGCTCGAAAATTTTGTTTTTTAATCACATCAGAGGCTTCCTAAACTGCATGCACATCATTCTTCTGCATTCACGCTAGTCCTCAAAACTTCTTTGGTGTGTATCCCACCATCTTGCAGGTGTAGCGCGTAGTACCCATTTTAGAGCATCGAAACGCTATTGTTCTGGTACTTCTCTTTCAATTTTTTTGAGGAAGTCATCCACCTCGCATAACCCATCATACATAGGCAGATCTCTTACCTCTATTGCTACACAGCGTAATGAAATTGTTATCATGTTACAATTGCGCGTGGTTACCTCGTGTAACTGGTTCTGCCAACGTTCTATCTCGTCGTCGGATTCTGATGTGCAAGAGCTGTCACGCTCCCATGAGATTTAGCCATCTATGGTTGGATTTACCCAGTCTTGCTCCCACGCATTTATCTTGTAGATTCAGTCCAAGTCATCGTCGCTATCATACTCACGCACCAGCTCCATGTAGCGTGATCCCTCTGCAGGGTCTAAAAGTACCACTACGCGCAATGACTTTTTCTCAAAGATCATCTTGCGCTTCTTTAGACTTATCACTCCATTCATGTTAGGCCCTATCTATTCCCAATAGCATGGGGTAGGGATTGCTGTCATCAACAATATTTATCACTTTGAAATATGCTAGTGCGCTTGCTCCTCCGATATCTACTGTGATTCCCTGCAATCTCCCCATAGGTAGCATCATTTGTTGGTTTTCCATTCGCAGTTGGATAGGAGACCATTACAACGTAGGCCTGCCCATGTGCTCACATGTATACTTCGGCAAGACGTTCGCGTCCGATCCTAGATCTAGAATCACTTGGTCCATATCATATTCCCTGATATACGCAGTCAATCTCATCTCCCTTCCTATTCACATCGTGTGCTTCTTGAGCTTTTGGACTACGCATGCTTCTCCTGGCGCGGTCCCAGCGCATCTAGTTATGAGTTCTTGCAGCCCCTTTATAGCCTTGCTATTGTGTAGCAGCTTCATGCATGTCTCTAGGAATGTAGTGACTATCAATGGGTCCATTTCCAGCTCCAGTCTGTCTTTACTTCCTAAAGTGGAAGCATTAGTGAAGCTCCTCTTAGCTTCCATGAAGGTCTCCTTAGCGCGCTCCAAATCAAATTCTAGTTCCTTCATTGGAGCGTTGTGAACCCAAGTACTTTCTTCAGGCTGCTTGCCTTTGTCATCCCCTATCGTAATACCACTCTGAAGCATGATATTTACATTAGGGTCTTCCTTGCGCAACTCAGACCTCATCATTTCCAGGTTCTAAGTCGGGGGAGGTTGGACTGCTCCTTTATTGTGCAACCTTGCTATCAGTGTGGGACAATCCTCCATCTCATGGTCAAACAACGTACAATACAATGTTGGATTCGTACAATTGTGGGAATAATGCCCCGACCCTCCGCAATTGTAACATATCAGTTGTTCGTGACCTCTTCCTGGCCCCCTTCCACCTCGGTCTCGTCTGCACCCTTGAAATCTAGTGCGCGCCATTCCTGCGTTTTGATTGAGGGGCCATGTTTTGGCCTAAACTCTATAGATAGGAGTTCGATCCATCATTAGTTCGTAACTTTGATAGGTGCCCTCATCATGTCCTACTAACCTACAGAAATTATAGAACAACTGCTCTTAATTCTCCGTATACATCTGTAATAGATGGCAATTATCTGTAGGATGCTTTCCTCCTATCTGACAAATCATGCACCATAGTGCAGGTGCTGCACTTGGTCCTGCTTGTGCCTCCAGTCTTAGTGGCATTGGCCTTCCTCTCGCAAGGTAATTCGTGAATACCGGGCAGTGGTCCTTGTCGTGCCCCTGGCCTTTGCATTTTACGCACCATACCTCGTCGCGCACTTCTGGTCAAGTCGTCCTGTCTTGTTTCAAACTCTGCATCTCTAGGCACAAGTTTTTCAACTGTGTGTGAATATGCTAAACTCCCAGGTTAGGATCTTGTATTGGAGTCTCATGCAATCTCATCACGACCTCCAAAGCCTCAGCTTGAGTGGTTAGTCTTTGTTGCGACAGCGTGTTCCGTAGATGTGGTGTTAACGATGCTACAAACCATTCGCAGTGTTGCCCATCTGTTAATGTCATGTTCGCTTCGAGGATTGTGCACTTCAGTTTTTGATCCAATTCCCACGGGGTCTTGCCTGGTAGAATTTTGATCTCCTTGAATCCAATGATCGACTGTGCCTCGGACTTTAGCCTGCTAAATTCTTTGTTTAGTGTAGCTTGGATATCTGCAATCCCTGCATTTGGATTGTCATTGGAATGCTTAATGTACTAGATCAACATGCGATCCTGCAGAGTGCTGACAAGTGTTGCCTTCTTTATATTGTAGTCTGTGACACCCTGTGCTTCCCATACAGCTTTTATTATGAACCAAAACTATTCCAAATCTTCATTCCCTACTCCCTTGAACATTGGTAGGTTTATCGCACTTGCCATACTGCTTCGCGGTGTTGGTGGAGGTCGTATGGTCAAAGATGGGGGTGAAGATGGTGAAATTGGTGGTGGTGTGGGGGGGTGGTATGCACAGAATTCTCTATCTTATCATATTGATCGCACTTATTGGAGAGACCTTCACGACCTCTTCTTTGCCTCCTCGTGGAGGTGAAATCAAGGGGCTAGTCTCTAGTTCTATGCTACCTTCATTTCTGTAGATTCTCCCACTCCGTGTAGCCCCAAACATCAATTTATTTTCATAACCTGTTTTTCACACAGTAGCATTTTAATCCAAGTGTTCAAATATTTAATGTACTTACCTCGTGGTCCCTTGAGGAAGCATCATTCTTCCTAGCTATAGCTGACTGACATTTCTGCTGTGAATTCAGTGATGAATCCTCCTATGATTTGATCGAGCCAGTGATCGATAGTGCACGCGATCTTGTCTTTCGATGCTTCCAATCTGTGCACCAACTCTAGAGTCCACACAATAGGTTTGTCGAGTTTACACCTTCCTTGGCTATTCGGTAGCTTCGTGATCCACTCGTACAACTCAGTGGGGAAGGATGCGAAGAAAATTTTGTGGATCTCCGTATACAAGTAGCAATCTAACCACTCTTCCTTTGATAGTCGTGGATTCTTGTTTTCTGCGCTGCGAACTTGTGAATCTTTCTGTCCAACCAATATTCAACTCCTTTCTTTGTCGAATTCCAATGATACGAAATTAGACATCTCTAGGAAGATGTCGGTCCAGGCAACAGAACCATTTGTTGGCTTGTTGGGGCCTGACCTAGGTTCAGAGTTAATTAGCCAAACAAATCCATGTACTATTGGCCCTTTCGGCAACAGTCTGCTGAGTGTGGATAGAGGTCTCACCTGAAGTTGCATGGGAGGGTGCTAGAACCAGGTTTCCACACCCTTGAGATGTCTAAGAGGTAAGACTAGTCCTCTGTTTGTTCTTGCGCGCACTTCCCGTTCCTCACGGCCTGATATACTTCCTTCGCACAACCCTAAGCAGGGGCTGTGCCACACTCTTTGTTACTACCCAAGATCTTACTTATCTTTCAGTGTTAATTAATTACCTTTGCCTACTTGAGTGTCTTAAGTTATAATCAGCAATACAAAATAGTCGTACATGATCACACAGTAAATAAATAGTATACTTGAAAATCATATCTAATCATGCATTAAACCAGGAAAATTTACACAAAATTATAGCAAAACTTCTCTTTATTTTTTCTCCCAATGGTTATAGACTTGATATTCCCTGTGCACTCAGCTGTAGGGGTCTGTGCACTCAACTGCGGACTACTAGGCCTCGACGCACTCAGCTGCAGAGCCTTATCCTACTCTATGACCCATAGACACACTTTACACTTTTACTTAATCACTTAGACTTCTCATCATTTTCTTCTCATTCCCTATATTTTCTCCTATACACTTAGAGCCTGCTCTATTCATACAATCCCATGGTCCGTGAACCATGGGTAGGTCTATCCAGCCTACATTACATTACAAAAACTAGGGTGAAAAATCCTGTGACCATATTATACTTTTGCGCCCCACGCCCACAATTTGCGGAGCTTTCACAAAAAGATTCAGTCAAAACTTGGACTTTAAGCCCAAAAACATGCCTTGGGGGGATTCCATGCCCAACAATCCACCATTAATCCTTGCTTGCACACCACATGACCCAGAAAAATCCCAAAGGGGACACAGAACAAGCATTTCTTCAGGTTCAACATGATCTGATATCTTTGCCACGCATCCAACATTAAGCATAGACTAGATACATGGCTCTTTACTAACCCAAACACTATCCAGTCATCAAAATATACCTCCAATAATTTTTGAATAAAATCCTTGAACACCGCGATGACTACACGAGAGAATATTGCCGGCACATTCTTGAGTCCAAATGACATCACCGTGTACTAGAAGCAACCCCATTTTGTCTTGAAGGTTGTTTTACTCCTGTCTTCGAACACGATCTTAATATGATGGTATCCAAAGAACCCATTAGTGAAGGAGTAGGCCTCTTTTCCCCCAACATTATCCAATACTTCCTTAGTAAATGGTGTCGAAAAAGGATCATGGACACAAGCATCATTAAACTTCCTAAGATCTATGAAAATCTGTATTTCTCCCTTCTGTTTCTTTTCTTGGACCACCATTGGGCTCACCCAATCGGATTCCTCCACAGGTTCGATACTTCCTGCCTCAAGCATCTTGTCCAACTCCAAGCCAACCTTTTCCTTATATTTTGGATTAAGGTGATATGGCCTCTGCTTGATGGGCTTCGTGTTCGGTTTCAAAGTTATTTTCATCCCACCCAAATCACCTATGATGACCTTCAGGTTCGAAAATTTTGTACGAAACAAATGCTGATATTTACTGAGAAACTCAAAAACTTTATCTACCATGGCATCATCCTAGTAATCCCTGATTTTTGCAAATTTTGGCTCCGCTTTAGTACCAATGTTTACTTGATGAGTCTTCAATGATGCGGTGATATCCAAGTTTTATATTTGTGGTCATTTGACCTCACCTTGGCATTTCACCTCTGGGATACTGATATTTCTTAGATCCTCATCCTCCCATTCAGTAGTCATATTATAGCATTCCAGCGCATGGCACAGCTGGGAGCTCCAATCTGATTGAACCAATTCCAAAGGATCTAGATTCTAAAGATTATTTCCTTAACCTCTTGTAGGGCTTCGTTAATGCTTTCGAAACCATATTCAAAGTTGAAGGTCATTAAGAATCCTTCCCTTAATATATCCCACTCCGCAATGCCATGGCAGAGATCCGTTTACAGGTACCATTTCATAGGGATTATATCTAGGGTGTGATAGAATAAGTGCACCCACTCTGGCTGCGACTCTGTTCTGTAGATTTTAGTCCAATTTTCCAAATGATCACACAGATCATTCCTCCCATCATATTTCTCACTTATTCACACTTTAGGATGACCAAATCTCATCCTCATCATCCTCCTGTAATCGCACCATTCATCAAGGTTGTGCTTGTGCGTACCCCACCATTGAGCGAACGTAGCGTGTAATGCCAAATCCAATGCCTAAAAGCAATAATCATCCATGAATTCTCTTTAAAAATAATCCAAAAGCTTATCTACGTAAGTTAAACCATCGTAATATGTTAAATTTATTACCTTCGATGACACACAATGCAATGATTTAGTCATCATGTTGCAGCGCAGTGTAGACACTTCATGTAATCTATTTTGTCGGTGCTCCAACTCTTCATCTGAATTTGAGGTACAGGAGCTTTCGCAGTCCCATGCAATCCATCCATTAGCCATTGGATTAACCCAATCTTGGTCTCACGCTGTAATTTTGTAGATTGGATCCAAATCATCATTACTTTCCTTATAGTCCCGGACTAGTTCAGTATAGCATGGTCCTTCTGTAGTGTCCAATGGTACTACAACACGAAGTTATTTCCTTTCAAATGGCATTGTCCACTTTGTTATCACGAAAATGAGGGTTTACATTTTCTTAGTCATGGTCTTAGATAAGTGTCAAGTCACCTTATGTTTTAATGGGTAGGTGATAGGTTAGGAGTCTCAAAGGTTTCAAATTTTATGTCCAAATAAAGTCTAACATCCTTTCTCCATGTTTCATGAGTCCTACATTCTTTTTAGAAACTCATAGCTTAATCCATTTTGAAAATTTTTGGAATTAGTCCCGAAACCACATTTTCATAGCATAGACAATGTAAAATATATGTTTTGTGCTACAGAAATGCTGCTCTTTTCGTAGCGCTTTTCCCTGCGCGCTACAAAAGTGCGGATTCATAGAATAGTCTTGTCAAACATCAATTCGTTAACATTATGTTATAATTTTCATTATTAGGTGTCAGCTAGGAGTTAGTCCTTAAGCATGCCGCCATCAAAACTCATCATTTCGAATTTAGGGATCATTATGAAAGATAATTTCATATTCAAAATGGCTGGCTAGTCTTATCATTTTAGTTTGCATGCAAACCATCGAACAAAAGTTTTTCAAATAGTAAGATTTGGTAATTTTCCACCAAGGTTTCCCTCATCCACAATTTAGGCGAGGCTGACCACCATTGCCAAGCGAGGCTGACCACCATTGGCAAGTGAGGTTGATCAACAGAATTTCAAAAGAGGCTGGTTTTGTCACAGGAATTCAGAAGGAAAAATGACAGAGGAGAAGAAACGTCACCGGTCTAGTCATTGCTTGAGAACAGAGCTTGAAAGCACTGAGGTCTTAATCAGAGACAAAGCAGTTGTAGAAGCCTTCAAGAAAGCAGGATGTTGGAAGTTTTGTAAGAAATTGCAGGGAGGGCATACTCAGGTGACAAAGGAGTTTGCACTCCATTTCACTGGCTTAAGCACAAAGGTCGAAATTCTTAACTTGCAAATTTCTCCAGAGGTGATAGCGTTGGTGACAGAAATTCCTAGGGGGTAAGAGACATGGTTCAAAAACTTCAAATTCGACATGGAACCATGTAAGGTGTTCCTAAAGCCAGAGTTTTCATAAACCGACTTAAGCAAGGAAGTTCCCAAAGACTACATCAAGGACAGCTATACCAACTTGCTCTTCAACATCCAACGTTATTTCACCTATGAAGGCAGATATCAAAAGGTTTATTCATATCATTTTAAACTCCTGTTACATTTTACTGGTATGATTTCTCTAGATTTTCCTTAATTCTTATTTCGAAGTGTAGCTAAGATGACAGATAAAGTACAGTTGAAATCACAAGGATGTGAAACTTCCCTGTTTCATCATGGTTTAATTAAACTGATAGTTCTACATGAACTCAAAAGGATCAACAAAGATTGGTCTTCATTTTTGTTTGTATGTGACTTTGGAGCAGAAAAACAAGGTGTAGACACTAGCCCTAGGGTTAAAGGAACTCCATCAGCAGAAACCAGCAAGTCTGTAATGTCCAGGGAAAAAAGGTATGTTAAGTTGAAGCCTAGGAAGTAGGTGAAAGAGAAAGCAAGCAAAACCCTAGTAGTCATTCTTGAAACTCCTAAATCTACCAAAGAAAAGATGCCTGAGGTTAAGGGAATGACACAAGAACAGTCAACCAACAAACCAGTTCAAAAGAGATTGACTAGAAGTCAAATTGCAAAGGAGAAAGGTAAAACAATGATATCAAGAGAAGGTTCTAGCTTGAAGGGTGATTGAAATGATATTTTGAAAGCCATCGATATTGCAAAATCCCCTTTGGTGAAGGAAGATGTGATAAAATCTGATCAAGGAAAGTCAAAGAAAATGAAACCCTCCAAGAAATTGGAATTTAAGGAGGATGTCTCAACATTTGTTTTCAAACCTAGAAAACCCTTAACTAGGCAATCCAAGAAGATGTAAGAGTCCAATATTGAGCTAGGGAGAATAGAAGAAACATCTGCTATTCAAGAAGAGTTGATTGACATTCCATCTCCAAGACCTGAAGGTGACAAAGGCATAGTTCCTACCACTCAAATAGAAAAATCCAGTTATGAGGTTATGGAAGAAAGGTTAAAGGCTGCCAAAAATGAAATTGCTAGACTAAGAGTGAGAGAAAGAGAGCATGCTGCTGAAAGGAAAAATTTCAAAAGGATGAAGGCTCTCTGGGAAGCTGAAAAGGTGTCCAAACCAGAAATAGTAAGCAGTGAAACTCAATACTTTACCTGGATTGTTCCTGCAATCAAAGAAGCCAGATTTGTAAGGAAGATTAATGCTCAGCTGAGAGCTACAAACAGGGGATTGAAGAGGCAAATTGAAGATCTAGAAATACAACTAACCAAATCTGGAAAAGGGTCTACAACAATAATGAAATAGGGTGTTGAAAAGGGGCAGTGAAGGAGATATATCAAAAACAGTTTTGGCACATAAAAAGAGTTTTGGCATATAAAAGGAAGAAGAGCTGTGAAGAAGAACATCTATAAGGGTAAGTGATTTTGAATTTTGGTTGATCATATTAGTCTTCATGGAATTTTGAAAAACTCCCAAGCTACAAATTTTTTTTAAGGCCGTGTTGAAAAATAGCATACACAGCAGTTTCGTAGCGCGCTACTAAACAACTAAAGATGATCATTTAGCACTTATGGATGCTTTCCGAAGGTAAAGGTTTGATTAGTTCCAAATTTTTAAGTTTTTGGTAGACATGGGATCATGTATGAAGTCTCAAATGGAAGTGGTGTAGAAAGAAAGGTCCCAGGAAGTATTTCATAAATGATATAAAAGTTGTGCTACGAAAACATAGTATTTTCGTAGCACAATCATGTTTTGTCTTTCCTCCATATTTTCTAGTGTCATTTTCTTTGCATAGGTGTAAAATGAAATGTTAATGGGTTATTAGTGCATGCCACATGTATACTAGCAAAACTACTCGAAGATAAGCAGAAGGGATTAAGGGCCTTAAAAGGAGGAACTCTGTCTCCTAGTTATCAGGACAGTTAGGTCATGACTCAGCAGGTTTTGTAACAGCACTGAGGACATCATCAAGCTCGAAGACATGGGTAGGAAGTAGATTAAAGAATGTATTGAAGTCATAGATAAGGTTGTTAAAAGCATGTTTTAGGAGTTTCACTCCTATTTGTATTAGGACTCTTAAAGACAGCTAGCTGTCAAGTTGTAATTAAGTAGTTTGTTTTATGAATAGATAGGTGTCTAAGTTAGGAATTCAAATTCCTATAAAGATGGATCATAGTATATAAGGTTGTAAAACTCTATATAAAGCTTGAGAATCGAATTCGTCGGGGTTGGTAAATTCATTAGCAAAAGAAAGTTGTGGGATTGTAAGAAATTGTGGTTTTCATACTTAATACAGAGATCAGTTTGACTACTCAAGATTCACAAGCAGTTTATTTTTCTTGTGGCCTTGTTCAATTACTTATTTGTAGTGTTATGAGCTTGTGATACTTAGAATTCATTGGAAAATGCTCTAACTTCCTTCACATGCTTGTAAATTGTGTTGTTTCATTGTGTTACTATTTTATTTATAAACCTAAACTCTAAGTGCCTTGACTTCCATGTCTTACTGATAATGTTGTTTTGTTGAAGATCATCTTGACTCCATAGCCCAATAGATGTTTGCTAATATTGTTTCAACCAGTCAATCAGTTATACATTTTTCCATCTTGTTCCTAGAGTTATCCATCTAATCATTAATCAAAAATCTTAAACCTATTGAGAGAACCCTCTCAGGTTAAGGAGGCTAAGCCTCAACCAAAATATTGGTTTGAAAGATTTACTCAGTCTGCTTGATTAGTAGCCTATCAAGGTCAGATTTTGTGATAACATGCTTCTTCAAATTGATTACCCCATTCATATCAATAGCCTAGTCATTTCCAAGGAGTTTGGGGTACGGATTGTTGTCATCAACAATTTCTATTACTTCAAAATTAGCCAGCGCGCTCGCACCTTCTATATCTATGGTAAATCCATGCAGATGTCCCATAGGGATAATATTCTATTGGTTTGCCATACTCAATTGATTCAGAGACCACTACAGTGTAGGTCTCCCCATTATTTACCATGTATGTTTAGGCAAAACATTCGCATCAGACCCTAGATCCAAAATAACCTGGTCCATCTCATAGTCTCCTATTTGTGTGGTGAGCCTCATCTCACACCTTGTTCTTGCCTTATGCTTACCAATATTGGAGACTGCGTGGTGTCCCTCAGAAGCATTTTCCTTATCAACACACTTGTTTATCAATTCTTGTAGCCCTTTCATAACCTTGCTATCGCACAACAGTTTCATACAAGTCTCCAAAAAGGTAGTAAGCACAAAGGGTTCAACCTCTGTAGGCATGCCAGTTTCTCATAGTTTAGCCTGAATTCCTGAGGTAAAGGCCTCATCGAAGCTTTTCTTCACCTCCATAAATGTTTCCTTCGCGCACTCTAGATCAAAACTAGTCTCCTTTTCTGGGGCCTTATGGACCCACCCACTTTCCTCATCATTTTTTCCTTTATCATCACTAGTCATTATTCTGCTTCTCAGCACGATATTCACATTTGGATATTCTTCGTGGGTCTCAACCCTCATCATTTGTATGTTATGGGTAGGGTGCTGAGGCTGCACCTTCTTCTTCCACATCTTTACTATCATCACAGGACATTCCTCTATTGTGTGATCAAACTGAGTGCAATATTGACATGATGAGTGTGTATGATTCATACACTCCCACGTGTTGTGTCATGGTGTCCTAAAATTGTAGAAAATGACCTGTACATGGCCTCTGCCAGGTCCTCCTCCTCCTCGTTCGTGCCCTTGATATCCTCTGTGCGCTCCTCCAATTCCCTAATCCAGAGGCTGAGTTTCTACTTGCATTCGATACTTAGGTGTCCTTTCCATCATCAGCTCGTAGCTACGGAAATGGCGTTTAACGTGGGCCACTGATTTGCAGAAATCGCAGAACAATTATTGTGGTGTCTATACAAACTTTTGTAGCAAATGATAGTTATCTGTTACATTTTTTCTAGCCACCTGACAAATAGCACACCATAACGAGTGCCTCGTACTTGGTCCTGCTAGAGATTCCTACCTTAGGGGCATTGGTTGGCCCCCATGATATAATTTACAAAGATAGGGAAATGATCTTTATCATTGCCCTAACTCTTACACTTGAGTCACCAGACTTCCTCGCGCACCTCTCGCGTGGCCTCCTTTTATTTTTTCAAGCTTTGCAATTCCAAACATAAGTTCTGCAACTATGAGTGAATTTGTTGGACTCTCAAAGATGCGTCCTTAATAGGCATTTCATGCAATATCATTATGATTTCCAGAGCTTCTGCCTGAGTTCCTATCTTTTGATGTGATAAGGCCATCCTTAGGTGGGGCAAGAGTGAGGCTACAAACCACTCGCGGTGTTGACTATCTATGGGATGTATATTAGCTTCGCAGAACACACACTTCAATATTTGATCTAAATCCCAGGGAATTTCACCAGCTGTCATCGTGATTTCCTTGAATCAAATTACTAATTGCGAGTCAGACTTAGGCTTACTGAATTCTTTGTTCAAAGAGGCCTTAGTGTTTGCTAATGATGCCAATGGATTATCGGTGCAATACTTAATGTACCATGTCAGCGTGTGATCATCCAAAGTGGTAACCAACTGCGTCTTCTTTATATTATCATATGTTATGTTTTGTGCCGTCCACATAACCTTCACAAAAAACCAAAATTGATCCATATCCTCACTTCCTAAGCCCTTAAAAAATGGCAACTTCATTGTATTCGACATGTTGAACGGTGGTGGTGGTGGTGGAGGTGTGGGTAAAGGTGTATGTTGTGGAGGTGAAGGTGGAGGTGGTGTGGATGGATGATGTATTTGTGGAAAACCCTACCTTATCAACTATACAACACTCGGTGGTGAGGCATGTACTACTCCTTTGTCATCACTTGAAGGAGGTCCAACCAATGGGCTATATTTAGGATTTGTTTTTTCTTGGTTTCTAAAGCTTCGTCCACTTTGCGTAGATCCAAACATCAAGGCAATGGAATAACCCATTTTTCACACAAGAGCATCTTAATCTAGGTATTCAAAGATATAAAATAATTATCTCATCATCCTTTGAAGAAGCGTTGCTATGCTTCACTGTAACTGACTGAGGTGTCAACAGTGAACTCTGTAACAAATCCTCCTATAACCCGATCGAGCCAATGGTAAAAAACACATACGATCTTATATTCAGTGGCTTCCAACCTCTTGACTAGCTCTGAAGTCCACACTATTGGACCATCAAGCCTCCACCTTCCTTGGCCATCTGCCAATTTAGCTATCCACTCATATAGTTCAATCGAGAAGGTGCAGGAGAAAATTTCATGTATTTCTATGTACAAATATCTGTCCAACCACTGTTCTTTTGTCAGGCGCGGATTCATGTTTTCCTGCGCCGCGAATTTGTTTATCTTTCTATCCAACTACTTCTCAATTTCATTCTTGGTCAGATTCCAGTGCTACAACATCACACATCTCTTTATGCAGATCCCGGTCCTGGAAACAGAACCATTTGTTGGCTTAGTGGGTCCTAACCCAGGTTCAGTGTTAGTTGCACCAAGCAAAACCCTACACTACTAGCCCTTTTGACATCAATCCATGTAGCGCGGACTGAAGTCTCACCCGAAGCAATATGGGGGATGATGGAACCAAGTTTCTGCATCTAGAGATTAGTGTGATGTCTTTTTATGACCTAGATCTGCCTCCGCACAGATCTCTAATCCCTTGAGGCTTAGCACTGTAATTCCCTTCAATTGGCCTTTAGACCTCCGCGAAGGTCTACGATTGACTTTTATGGGCCCTAAACGGACGAATTAGCCACTTACACGCACCATAGATTGACCTTAGATCAATATTTACTCAGATCTAACCAAGTGCTCAATAAACATAACATACAATATTATGAACTTCATGTAATTACTTAACATTAATTACATTCAGTTAATAAGACAGTTCTGGTAAATTCCATCAATACATCACCATTTTGTAAAGACATCATTTATCATAGCATATATCGTAATCATAAATAACAGAAGTAAGGAGATAAAACACAAGAATTTTTGCAACAATCTTCTTTATTGATCTTTAGTATAAGCTTATAGACTCAAAACGTCCCCACGCACTCAGCTATAGGGCTTCACACACTCAGCTGCAAACACTACATTAGGCCTCTGTGCACTCAGCTGCGAAGCCCTTTCCCCCTCTAAGACTTACTTCTCTACACTAACTCTATAGACTCCTTTCATTGTAACAATAAACAAAAGACTTCTATCTCACTTAGACTCTCTAAGACACACCTATTTATACAATCCCATGCTCCGCGGACCATGGATAAATCTTCAAAAACTAACTCAAGTTTACATAAAGGAGGGTAAAACCCTTTTTGACTCTTAGCTAACTCCATGCTTCGCGTCCACAATTCACAGAGACCTTACATCTTTTTACATCAAAACTTGCACTTTTCCCCCAAAACTGACCTACGGAACCCATCCCAACATGGATCCTTTGTGGTCATCCCATGGAAGGTTGGGATGTTTCGCAAGAAAATAACTTTCATTGGGGCATTGGCTACTGGGTCGACTATGGGGTATTCCAATGTCGAGGTATGAACTTGAGGTACTTGATTCACCATTTGTTCGAAAATGTCCCAGTATTCTTCAGGGACTTCAAGGGATTCTATCTAAGTGGATTATTTTCAGTTTGAGGTAGTTTTGCAGCACTGCCCAGATCTGGGATCACAGGAGATCTTAGTTTAGACAAAAATGGTTCTGCCTTAGCAGTTCTAATGGTTTCTCCCTTTCCTTCTCTTAAATTGCACGATTTTCCCTCTTGTGAAGCATCATAATGTAAATTTTCTATAACCTAAAAGCTTTGTTGAGATCCTCCGGTTTGGCTATGAATCTCAGCGTAGGCTGCAGATGGTGAGCTTGTTGCCTGAGGGATTACTGTAGGGTTCTTTCCAGATATAGTTTGGGGTCCTACTGATGCCTGAGATTATGCTTTTCTTGTCATTTCGTCTATAAAAGTTGATCTTCCAAGGTTCACCAATCCCTTGGGTTTTGTGGATTTGGGTGGGGGGTTTTGATCTTTTTCTATATTTTTATTCCTAGTCATTCATAAAAAACCCCTACTCCTATTTAATCTCTATGCATTTGCTAGAAAGTAGGCTGATGAGAAAGCACTTTACTTGTTGGTTACGCAAGTTCTTACCTCCATTTTTTAAAACCCAATTCTCTTTCAGGAAGAGTAATAAAAAAAATCACTTTGAAACACTTTCCCTGGAAATGATGCCAAAATGTCGGTGCACTAAGATGACTATCAAAAGAAATCTTAATACCTACATTAATTATCAACTTTGGGTAAGTCTGTTTATTTCAAGAGTGTTCACCATTGTCTATGCAAGTGAATTATTAGGTTAATTCAAAATGAAATGATTTAGAATCATTGCAATAATTAACATCTAATTTTTGAAGTTCAATCCAAACAAATATGAAAGCAAAACCTTAAAACAATTTCAAATCTATGTTAACCTATTGTGTAAAAAACTGAATCTAAATGCAGGTAAAAGAAATCACTATTAGCAGATATGACTATCATAAACAATAACTCATTCAGTAAGAAAGGAAAGCTACAACAAATGAACAACAAGCACTACTCAAGCTTTTAATTAAAAGCAACAACTGTAAACTTAAGATTTCCAATAACACTACTTCAGAATGAACAACAATCAGATACTTAACTAATCTGTTGAATTCACCAAAGATTAACACGCAGCTATGAACATAGAAAGATATGGAATCTAGATGAACGAAAAATGTAAATCGTAATGATCAATACTCACATAAATCAGAATAATTATGATTTAATGAAATAACAGGGCCCAAAGACTCCCGAAGTCACTGTCGAAAGACACTCAGAATATGGTTATAGGTAAAACACAATCTTCTTCATTAAAGTCGATAATAAAGTTACAACATCATTGTAGTGAGAATACTCGATGTCCAAAGTGAACAATTACAATCTTCAAATTTCTAGCTAGCTGTTCTATTTCGCTTGTCAGCTTTATATAACTTATGAGAGACAAACAGATAGAAGCGAATCCTCAGGATTAGGAGATCCTGAGGATTTTGCAACTGACAATCTAATTTCATTACAAAATAGACTTGATTCTCTTAGCCTTCCACTATCCTTCATAATTGAGACATTGTCCTTTTTCATTTCTTAGTCACTGGTGTTCCATTTTTTGAACAACAATCATCCAATTCACATTCTGCATAAAAAAATAGTGAAATTTAGCTTTAATGCCCAAAATTACTGAATTCATTAATGATCGATTTTATCCAGCTTCTACAATTGTTTCTTCTCAATTCTTTTCTAAAATGAAGATAAAATGAATGATTCATTAAGCTAAGATGAGGATAAAACATACCTTTCCCATGGCCCAATAGATACAGCGTCTGCCTTAGGTACGACAGGTATTCCCCCCCATAGTCACCTATGTAGGTTTTAACCCCGTACAAAAATTACCTGCATACAAATTATAAAACATAGAAAATAAACAATGCAAGAGCATAAGACATAAAACACATATACACAGAAATTTTCCCCTGGATCCCAAAACCAAGACTACTAACTTGATTTTTCATTATGTTCCTTTCAATGTTACAATACATATTTATACATGCCGAAGCATCCAATACCATGGACCGAAAACCATCGCGTCCAAAACCATGGACCAAAAAACCATAGGTAGGTTTGCCCAACCTAATATAGGGTCTAAAAAAAAAAATTCCTGGGGCTACCCACCCCCCTCAAACCCCCCGGATAGGGGGGTTTCTGCCCCCCCGCTACTCAATCGATGGAATGAAGGGGGGACTCCACCCGCTCTCTAACTGCCCGGTTCACTACATAGGTTAGTCGTGGAAAGAATATAACACAACCCAACATTCTCCCACTTGTTGTTTTCTTTCCACAGGGGGCCACAAGAGAGAATAGTCATTTTTCCAGCCCTGAAACGCCCATTATTTCTCTACACCAGGAGAACTTCTTAGAGCTCACAAATTTTGTCAATGCATCTACAGTATTCTTCAAAGTGTCCAACTTTACTAGCAACACCTTTTTGTCTTCTATCATATCCCTCACAAAGTGATATTGAACATCAATGTGCTTTGTCTTTGAATGATATGCAGGGTTCTTTGCCAAGAAAATTTCCCTTTGGCTGTCACAGTCTATCCTTATAGCTCCTTGTACTAACCCCATACTTGAACAAAATCTCTGCAACCAAACTGCTTCCTTGCTTGTGTGAGTGGCTGCCATGTATTCTGCCTTTGTAGTTGATAGTGCCACTACAGATTGTTCTTACTCATCCAACTAACTGCACCTCCAAATAGGTTAAAAACATACCCATTTGTATATCTTCTCTGATCCAAATCTCCAGCCCAGTCTGCATCAACAAAGCCATGGATATCCAAAACTCTATCCAATCCTGGTCTTCCTTGGGAGAACAAACCATAATCTCTAGTGCCACACAAATACCTAAAAACCCGCTTCACTGTTGTCTAATGCTCCTTCCCTGGTTTTGACATAAACCTGCTCAATACTCCCACTGCATGTGTAATGTCTGGTCTAGTACAAACCATTCTATACATTAGGCTACCTACCGCACTTGCATATGGAACACGGGACATCTCCTCTTCCTCTTCTTGTGCCTTCGGACACTGTTCAATAGATAAATTTACACATATAGTAATAGGAACCTTCACTAGTTTACTATCCTGCATATTAAACCTCTGCAATATTATGTCAACATACTTCCTCTGTTTTAACCAGAGCTTCCTCTTTGCCCAATCTCTTTTAATTTTCATGCCCAAAATATAGTTTGCAGCACCAATATATTTCATCTCGAATTTGGAGGACAATTGGATCTTCAAATCATGGATAATTTATTTGTCATTTCCAACCAACAACATATCATCCACATACAAGACTAGATAAATAACACGGTTACCAATTAATTTAAAATACACACAGTGATCTGCTTTGCTTTTGGTGAAGCCAAGTCCCCGTATAAATGTATCAAATTTCTGATACCACATCGTTGGTGACTATTTTAACCCATACAGAGACTTCTTTAACTTGCATACTAGTTCTTTCTTACCCTTCACAGGAAAGCCTTCAGGTTGCTTCATGTAGATCTCCTCTTCTAGATCCCCAAGAAGAAATGTTGTCTTCACATCCATCTGTTCTACCTCAAAATCAAAATCAGCAGCAATAGATAAAAGTAATCTAATAGAAGTTACCTTGGCAACAGGGGAAAAATATCACCAAAATCAATTCCCGGCACTTGGGAATAACCTTTTTCTACCAACCAAGTTTTGTATTTCTCCACCTTTCCTTTTGTATTTGTCTTCTTCTTGAACACCCATTTGCTGCCAATGGGCTTCCTTCCAGCTGGCAACTCCACCAGATCCCAAGCCTCATTTTTGTGCAAAGATTCCATTTCATCAACCATGGCCTCTTTCCAGATTTTTCCATCCTTTGAATTTACTACTTCCTTCATAGTTCTGGGATCATCATTAGTAATAGATAAAGAAAAATTTGAACAGAAAGCAGATGAACTATATCTTTCTGACTTCCTTCTTTCTCAAACCGATCTTCTCACACCTGGAGTTTGTGGCCCTTCATCTTCTGATTCCTCCTCTGTTGTAGAGTTTGATTCTTCCTCCTTTAGCTCAAACTCTATGTTCTCAGGTTCCTTTTATTGGACTTCATGTTTAATAACATCTTTCACCTCTCTGAACACCACATCTCGGTTGTACACAACTTTCCTTGTTGCTAGGTTCCAAAGCTCATAGCCCTTTAAACCATCCTTATACCCAATAAAGATGCACTTTTCAGATTTACTATCCAACTTGGTTCATTTCTCCTTTGGAACATGTACATATGAATCGCATCCAAATACCCTCAGATGTGAAAGAGAGGGTTTCTTACCAGTCCATACCTCTTGTGGAGTCTTATCCTCCAACACTGATGAAGGTGATCTGTTGACCAGGTAACATGTTGTCTCCACTGCCTCTGCCCAGAATTCTTGTCCTAACCCGACACCACTGAGCATGCTTCTTGCCCTTTCCATCAACGTCTTGTTCATTCTTTCTGCAACTCCATTTTTTTGAGGTGTATATGGAGTAGTCTTCTACTGTGCTATACCACACTTCTTATAGAATTCTTCAAATTCCTTACTGCAAAACTCTCCACCATTATCTATCCTCAACACCTTTATCTTCTTCTCTATCTGGATTTCCACTAGAGCCTTAAATTCTTTAAACCTATCAAAGACTTCAGATTTCTCCTTAAGAAAATATATCCATGTATTCCTTGAGAACTGATCTATAAATGATACATAATACACAGACTTACCCAGTGATGGAACCTTCATAGGTCCAAACACATCACTATGCAAAAGCTCTAATATATGTTTCACCCTCTTACCACCAGAGGGGAAACTCACCCGATTCTACTTCCCATATACACAATTTTCACAAAAATCAAAATCTAGAGAGCTATTACTCATTCCTTCTACCATACCTTTACCATGAAGTATTCAAAGGCCCTTCTCTCCAATATGTCCAAGCCTTTGATGCCACAACATGATCTTCTCTCCAAAGACCACTAGATTTTCTACTCCACTTTCAGGAACCACAGAACTGTTGCACCCATCAACAACAGTGCTACCTTGCAGCTTGTACAGAGTTCCAATCCGAACTCCCTACATCAATACTAGTGCTCCTCGAACCATCTTGTAAGTATCCTTCTCTAACACTATTTTTACTCCTACATCATCCAACTTGCTTACAAAAATCAGATTTATGGCTAATGCAGTAATATGCAGAACATCCGGAAGTGTTCTAACCCTTCCACCTTGCAACTTCAACTTTACTTTTTGCGACCAACGATTCTAGCCTTCCTATCATCCCCTAAGAAGACATCACCACCATTGTAATTATCATACTCACAGAACCACTCTCTATGGGGAGTGAAGTGAAAGTATGCACCTGAGTCAATCAACCATGCCTCATGATCTACATGTGTACTTGAAGAAGCCAAGTACTTATCCCCACCTTCATCTCAGGTGGTTTTCGCCTCTGCAGAAGGAGCATCATCAGATCCCTTTTCTTTATCAGGAGCTTTAGATTTACAGTCCCTTTTGTAGTGCCCTTCCTTTTTGCATTTCCAACACACCACCTTTACAGGTTTTCCTGGAGATTTAGATCTCCCTCTAGATTTAGATCTCCCAAGCGATGAATTATTTTTGTTTCTATTCTAGGACCGTCCTCGTACAGACAAGGCATCACCATTCTGGCTCTCCATAATTTTTCATATCATCTCCTCTGTCAGCAAGGATGAGACTATTTCATCAAACTACAAGACAGTTGCATTGCTACCTATTGCAATAACTAGACTATCCCACAAATCTGGTAGAGAACAGAACAAACTGATGCACTTATCTTCACCTGAAATTTTAATATCAACAGATGCTAACTGACTTACCACAGTATTAAATTCATTTAGATGCTCTGTCATTGAGTCTCCATCTTTCATCCTCAGGTTATACAGCTTTTTCCATAGGAACAGTTTATTCACCAGAGACTTAGATTGGTACAAAGTCCCTAACTTGTCCCACAAAGCCTTCACTGTAGCTTCCCTTGATACATTCATCAATACTAAATCTAAGACACACAATCGTATTGTGCTCTTTGCCTTCCGATCCAACTTCTTCCATTCTTCATCAGACACTCCCATTGGTTTAGTACCCAAATCTACCACGATCCACTGATCTTTATCCACCAACATATCCTCCATCTTGATTTTCCACAACTCAAAACTCTGACCATTAAATTTCTCTATCTCTATCTTTCCACTGCTTGCCATCTTCTTTCACCACCAAAATCGATCTCGGAGATCTCCCACTGAATAGGGTTTACCACAGGCCCAAGCGAAACCCCTCAGCAACAAAGGCGTCCCCTTGAAATCAAAACAACTCTGATACCAAATGTAGGTTTTAACCCCGTACAAAAATTACTTGCATATGAATTCTAAAACATAGAAAATAAACAATGCGAGAGCATAACACATAAAACACATATACACAGAGATTTTCCCCTGGATCCCAAAACCGGGACTACCAGCTTGATTTTTCATTATGTTCCTTTCAATGTTACAATACATATTTATACATGCCGAAGCATCCAATACCATGGACTAAAAACCATCGCATCCAAAACCATGGACCAAAAAACCATAGGTAGGTTTGCCCAACCTAATATAGTGTCCAATTTTTTTTTCCTGGGTGCTGCCTCGGACCCTGTAGAGGGGTGCTACCCTCCCCCCCCCCCCCCCCCCCCCCAGTGACTCCCCCGCTACGCAATTGGCGCAACAAAGGGGGGACTCTACTCTAACCCGCTGATTCACTACATAGGTTAGTCCTGGAAAGAATATAACACAACCCAACAACCTATGTGGTCCCTAGTAAAGGAAACTAAGGTCACCAGTTCGCATCAGAAACTAGGTGGAACAATCTTTGTTCGGGATCTAGCAAGTAGGAGAGGGGGTATCTCTCTTCCTTGCCTTCACTCACCCTTGTGCTTAACTCCCAGAAGAGAAGAGCTTTCCTGGACAAATTAACGACACCGGATTTCACTCTTTTAATCATCTTCTATGTTTAAATTTAGAGTGGTCTTGGAGAGTTAACTCTCCACTTGCCCATTCCAGGGCCCTAATATGACCTAGACTAGTTGATGTTACTAGGACAAATAAAAAAATATCTAGTTCATTTTAAATTGAGCGCTTGATTTTAATGGCTTTTCTTAGGTCAGAGGTAAGATGGAAGCACAACTTTATGATGTTATGGTCACAAAAAGATATCAATAGAAAACCTGACTACATGCACATGCAACCTTTTTTTTTATTTCAGTGAAAAGATATTTCTACAAGGTTCTATGAACAAACTATGAAAGAAAAAAATTCTTTTTATTTTTTCAAAGCACACACTCACACATTCAAAATATACAAAAAAGGACTAAAAATGCTTACAGTGCAACTATCCTAATGCAAACTAAATTCTTAATGCAAGATTCAAAAGGCTACTCTAGAAACAAGCAAATGTGTTTCTCAAAATGATCAAGAAGCCAAATTTGACAAGAGGAAGAACAAATTCACTCACAAACTCTTCCCCAACTAAAGAGAATTGAACCTAATCAAAATACTTCACACTTGCTCAAAATGATAAAGAGACCAAAAAAAACCAAAAAGAAAAAATAAAGGCAACAAAACAATGTTTTTATCTTCTTCTTTTTAAGGACACAAAGAGTTTTCGAGAAAACAAAAGCTACTGAAGGCTTGAAAATCAAATTCAAGCATAAAGAACCTCAAACTTCACAAGCCACAGATATCACAAGAATGATAAGACTTAGAGTGACAAGAGGCTACAAACTCAAATGAAATGATCTGAAGAACAACACACAAACTCCAACAAACAAGAAAGAATTCAAGAATACGAGGAAAAATTTATAAGATTGCAAGAAAAACTTTCTCAAAAACCAAGAAAAAACCAAGAACAACAACTTTCAGGAAAGGAAGGAAAAGTAATGCAAAGGCTGGGTTATAAACAAATTGAAACCAATTCTCTGTTCCAAAGACTCAGAACAGCCAAGAACTTCACTAAGAAGTCTTGAACCCAAACACAGAAACCAACACCAAAGAAAAAAGAAAACCCTAGGTTGACTAGGTTTTTTCTCAAAGAGAGACAGGAAACTAAAAATCTACCAGAAGCAAGACTTTCCAAGACAATCAAAGACTAAACAGAAGCAAGAAGCATCAGGAAAAACCCTTTACTAGACTCAACATTTGAAAAATTCAAATAAAACCAGGAATACGCGACTGTGTAGTGACAGAATCGTGTGTATACATGAACATTCTCAAGGAAACACACATATACGCATGTTTCTTTGGACAAAAGCGCATGTATAGGCTACTGTGTAGACTAAAAATCGCGTATATAAAATTCAATAAGGAAAAATAGTTTTTTTAGGTATGATTTAGAAGATCAGACTTTTTTCCCAGGTTGTATACAAGTCAAAGATACTAGAAAGACAGGAAACCAAATAAGAAAGCCGAGATCAAGCAAGAAACAACCCAAACTAGGAAATACTAGAAGTATTCCCTAGTGGAGTCACCAATTCTGTTATGAGAATAATACACCCTAGGGTATGGGTTGAGCACCCCAACAGAGCAGAGGGCATACACCAACAAGAAGCAAACAAACAAGTAGCCTTAATACTTAAATTACTGAAGTAGGAAGAAGAAGTATTACTCGAAGGTCTTATGTTTGAGGTTGTTCCCGCAGGGTCCAAACCCTCTCCTTCCTCCAACGCCTTAAAACCTAGAACTCATTCAAGAAATGCATATACACCAACAGTGCTTGAAAGCATGTTCATGATATAAGTGTTAGATCATATAAGCATATAAGTATAAAACTTGAAATCATAGATTAGTTATATTAAAACATGAATTAAAGTATTAATATCCTAATACTAGGAACAAGACATGGTTTCTTTATTAATGACTGCAAAAGAATGTGGAAGAATACAACTTGATCCCTCCATGGCTCCAAGTGAAACCTTCCTCCAGATCCGTCCAACCCAAGCCTCAACAATTCTCTTTCAAACACATACACATGGATGCCATATAAAGGAGATGGACATCACAATGGGGGAACAAGGCTTTCCTATAATTGAGAGTGTAGGAGGCACAGGGATAAATCAGACTTGATCAGATACAAGTTGGATATAATATCAATATCCTATCCTTCTCTCCCCTTAGGCCTTCCCCATGAGGTGTATTTATATGACCTCAAAACAATTTTTTCATGTTGGAAACAGTTAGGCCACGGGCTCCTATATGTAGGCTTCTTATGTAACCCATAAACCCCAACAAAAAAATAGGAATTTTATCTTTTTTTTTCATATTTTAAAACATATACGTGGGTTGGGTATAACTGAACCCGCGTGTGCACGTACTTGTTGTAGGACAGATTCGCATATGGAATCTAAAATAATATGTTTTAATATTTGGACCAAGTTTGAAAGGAAAGGGATACCCAAGGCCATGGCTCAGAGCATCAAGTATACAAAGGTTGTAAATGATTCTATAACAGGTATTGTTATTGATCATTGCTACAGGGGAAATAGAATATCTGGTGTTTTGGAGGGAATATGGGTTGATGCCATCCATGGCTATGTTGAGTCGTAGACTTCATACTTCTTCCTTGAATATTTTGGGCCACGTATCCTATATATATGCTTCATAGTTATTGAATCTATTGGGATTCACATAACTCCTAACTCACTTCTATGCAAGCCTTGTCAACCCTGTAACATAGCTAATTATTTACAATGAAAGAACCTTTGAATCCTTGGGATTATAGGAATGTGCCTCAATATATTATGAGGAGGACCATGTGATTCACCCCATTTTTAAATTTATGGTACATGTCATGCCCATATTTTAGACTATCTTTTTTTCAACATATTCTCTTCTATATAGAATATAATCATTTAGACATGCACGCTATAATATGTACTCAACATCCAACATTTTCAACAACCACTTTTCCTCTTCACAGCTACCAGGGAAGACATTATCACTCTGAAGAACCATATCTTTGAATAACCTATAGTTGGTTGGAAATATAAATGTACAATGTCAATATTTAATATTCATAAAATTTACCATTTATAATTTTGATTGAGAGAAAATATTCTCAAAATATAAGGGACTTGATCATGGTAAATTACCTCAATATTGTCAAGAAACATGTATTTGACATGTACAGTAACATTGTTGTCTCTAGCTGGTTGGACTTTGGTTGATTGCTAAGTCCAGATAGAGGGGTGGCAGAAGCATATTTCAGGCTGTTGTAAAATATATTGGTGATATGAGCATCATTCCCTAGCTCATCGTTTTGGAATGCATCTAACAACATTTTCTGCATGACATTCGTATCTCGTAAGTAATCATCCATACCAACCTCTATTTGATTGTCTCCATTGCCAGCTTGTGATGAAACCTACTATTGTTGTAGTCATTCGTAATTGGTGAATCTGGTTGTAGTGGGAATTGAATATGTGGTTGAATCAACCATTCTTGGTATGCTTACCCTTTGATATTTTCTCTTAATTCAGCCTTCTCTCGATTTGACATTGTAGTGGGGTGCAGTGGATGATGGTAGGTGGGTTGCTCATCATCACTAGAATCCTAATTTCAAAAAGTATTGAACATTATTACATCAATGATATTAGTAAGAATAATTCAAGAGATTTTTTGAAATTACATTATACAAAATAATTATTACCATCACTGACCTATGATTGCGGTTGAAAGATGATATGTTACTATTGGTAGGGTAAAGCGGTTGCCCATTTTCATCTACCAATTTCTTGTAGTATGTTGCTCCTGATAAGAGCTTCTAACATTTTTGAACTGGTTGAATATTTTTTGCATCTGAACTTGATTATGAATTAGGATCCTGCAAATTTGGATACATTTTTACTCAAATTGACATGGATAAAAAAAATTCAATTAGATAATCAAAATATAAATAAAATCTAAAGTCACTAGAGATGGAAAGGTAGAACTTTGCGAAGGATGTTGAGAAATATGGAATGAGCTAGATTTTGAAAAATTGGGCATTTCATATTGTGAGATTTTCTCCCTACATTTAAGTAAATTCAGCAATAAATTTGTGTGTACATACCTAAAATTAATTTCGAGAACCATATAACCACAATCTAAATTTCAATATAGTTTTCAAACAATTTTTCAAGAATAAGGCAACTTTAAGTGGAAAATGTATACTATGAACTATTGCAACTCATGTGGATGCATCCTAAAGGATAATTTAGGATGAATATATCATTTTATGTGAAAATGAAAATTCGTATTACTTTTAAAGCATATCAACGCTCTTGTAAAAATAACTGCAATGATGTGTTTAAATAATAACTGCATCGACACATTAAAATAATAACCACATCAAAGTGCTAAAATAATAATTCCACTGGTTTCTAGGATTTTGAAAAATAAAAATGGAATTCTCTCATATCAGTGAGTTACAAAAAAATATTGCTCCAATAAGTTATCTTAATCGGTGTGCATTATTCTTAAACACAACGATGCTTTTTACTATGAAATGCACCGATATTACAAAAACTAAAAATAAGGCATGATTTTAATTTTTTCAAATTGAAAAATGAGTGGTAATTTACTTCTTGAAAATATAATTTCATAGATTCTTATAAATACTATGAAGTTATTCACTATTTCATTAATTTTCCGAAATTTCAAAGGAGATATTTGCCAAAGAGACATACTAGGAGCACTGTGGAGTAGCAAAATACCTTGGATTAACATAACTATTTGGAAGATCAAAATTTGAAAGGTATTGGTATTCACTCAAATCCATGCATAGTAAAAGATTGAAATTCTCTTGTTGATTTTATTAATACTTTTTTTTACAATTTCTGTTAGATTTAATTAAAAAAATGAAAACCTTGCATAGTAAAAGTTTTACTATTGATTTTACTAATAATTTTTTTTTGAATCTCTGTTCCTTTTTAGATTTAATTAAAATTCAGAAAAAGCAAAAAAAACCAATACTTACCTTAAACCCTCACTTGTTCTTTCTTATGTGCTTGTAAAATTTCACCTTACGGTTTGATTCACTCTACCACTTCACAATTAGGACTTTTCATTTCAGGAATTTTAGGTTTAATGGGTTTGTATTATTATATATAAGTCATTTGAAATGTAAAGAAAGGGGACCACTTATTGAATTAGATCCAAACCCTATCAACCCTCTTTATTTTTTTAAACGACTTCTATTTATTAGTGCACCTTGTGTAATATAACACATCAGTGTGCCTCTACCAAATAGCACTGTTAAGTCCAAAAAACTTGTTTTTAATTTTGTATGTTTTCATATTTTACTATGATTTTGGTGCTTTTATCATTACATATCGCATCGTCATAATTTAAAGTTATTTAAAAAATTATTTTTCACTATCAATGCTCAACAATTAAACACTCCAATGTGTTTAATAATTAAATGCACTGGTGCCTTTATGCACATAACCGCATCGGTTACCATACCTATTTTTGGCAAAAAATTATGTGATTTATTTACAAAATATATTTAATAGCTTCTGTATTGAATGGTACATGCTGTATATTGATTAAAAAATATCTGAGAAGTTTTCATGTAACAAAAAAATTGATCAACACAATGATACCACATCCAAAAAATTAGAAAATACAAGTTCTTTACAAAATTAATATGTTTGAACTATATGTAATTTTAGCTAATATGTATTGGTTACTGTGTGCCATGCAGAGCGACAAAATGAGGAAGCTCGATATGATTCTTTCTTATCTAAGTGTATAACAATGTAAAAGCCTTATAGAAAAATTGTAGAAAGATGAATCAGGGGAATGAAAATTACTATTCAATATGAGACTTTTTTTTGTATTTTCATTAATACACTTAAGTATATTAAATAGCATGTTTCAAAAAATCTATTATTTGACATATGTTTAATGTTCTACAGGGACCAACAACGAAGGAAAAATATGTTGTTCTAAGATTTTATTTATTTATTATAGAACATGTAAATGACGATGAATTGGTCGTTAGCTCATATGGAGTGGTGTTGGAGGTTAATAAAAGGGGGTAAAACTTTTACAAAACTATGAGGGATATAGAGGAATGAAAGTATAGGTGTACTTTCCACTTATAATACATCAATAAATCCAATGATTCCAAGAACTAAGTTATATGTACACTACATGAAACGTTTCCAGAGCAATGCTCAATGAGACCTGTCATACTTGCAATATCAAAACATACAAAAAAAAGAAAGTCATTTAAAAAGTAATATTCCTAATTAAAATGATTTTCTAGAATTATATGTATATATTACTAAAAAGTATTCATTTATTAATATCAAATTTTCTATATTTAGTTTTTATATATAAATATAAAAATAGTTATTTTTTCAAGAAGATTATGAAAATCCCAAAGGATCAATGAGCTAATATTTGAAACATGCCACTAGGAATGTCCAAAAAAGTGAACAAGGAGATGGTAAAAGAAATTTATGTAATTTCATCACAAGAGGAGCCATCTCAACAACAATGTGCTTCAAATGTATGTAATCATTTATTTTTCTATTAGGCAGATATAAAAAAAATAATTTAGCATTAAATATTAATTTTCAAGTATTTTCTTGCAGAAAATAAAACAAAATGGGACTCATTCAACATATAAAATAGAACGACAAGGAAGAAAAGAGTTGATATCAAAGTTTGTGAGTAATTCTTAATATTTCCTTATAACAACTAAAGATTTGATTTTTATATATTTTAAATTTGTTTACAACAACCATCTTTGAATGTCTTCAAATAGGTGCTAACATACAAAGAAGAGCCATTCGAAGAATTGAATTGCATTGGGTTAAATATGGGTTGTCAGTATATGTCGGTATATCAAAAATTAATTGTGGAATTTGTAAGTATTTATGTTATTTTACTTATTTGAGATTATAATTAATAGAACAAAAAAATCTTTTATATTAAATCTATGATTTATTATGGAGTATAAAAATTGCAAGAAACAAAGTATGGAACTACGCCAACAAAAGAGTTGTTGAAAGAAGGCATGAGATTTGGTTTTGAAAGAATGTATATAGTTCAAGACTCACTTGTTGCTATGGTACATTGTCTTTTGATTTACATTGATTTATATTATTTATTTAAATTTTCATTATTTGCACCAATGTAGACACACTCGTTATACTTTATTTTTATGTTTGTAGATGGAACTTGAAGAAGACAAAAAGGATCGATGAAATCAACAAAACATTCATCCAAATAACCCAAGTCATGGAAGTAACTCGAACGTTGATATTTGTTCCAATGAAGAATGATGATCTATTTGGATATTAATGCAAGTTGTATTTTTTGAAATAATTGCCTATGAAATTTAGGCATTTTGTTTAATGTAATGGGCATAGTGTCCTAATTGAAAGATAAGGGGTTACCAATAGCTATCCCATTTTGTATGAAAAAGAGGCTCTTATTCATATATAAAATACATTTTAATTTATTCTATTGCATTGTCCTGCAATGTCGTTGTGAAATGTTACACCACTGATTAAAAATATGGAAGATTAAATATTATAATGAAGAGATCCAAAATCTAATGATATAAAAATTTAATCCAAACATCATATACAAATGTACTAATCAAAAATTTATTTATATGAATATCTTTTTAAGATAAATGTCAATTTTTTTATGAATAACAAATTTTAAAAATCACAATATTTGCACTGTGACATGTCGATGTTTTAAAAAAAGAGAAAATGGATACCAGTACATTGTATATTAATCTGCACTACTTTGAATATGAGTTTTTCAACAACATTATTTACAATAATAAAAAATGGTATCCTGGTGCATTTGTAAAATAAATACGCACTAGGAAGATATATATTTTATGCACCACTGTGATTCACCTTTAACGAACTTGTGCATCATTACCTTTAATGCACCAGTGCGTTAGATTATGTAAAAGCACTAGTATTGCAAGATTTGTTTTGCCTACCCTAGTGCCTTTTGTGAAAAGTACAACACTAGGGCTTTTGCAAACACATAAGCATCAGGGCATTATGCTTTTGAAGCATTGGTGTTGTTAATACAAACTCATGAGCACCAATGCATTGTTATGCATAACTACTCGGTGTGTTGGAGAAGATAAAAGAATTGGGGCTGCAAGATTTTTTCCTACCCCAATTCCCTTATTGAAAAGTACTGCCCAGGGTGCTTTGGAAGAAATAAGCACCGAGGTGGTATATGTTTCAAGAACTGATGTTGTTTGCATTCAGAACCCCGGTGGTATCATAGAATGTAGAAGCCAATTCATTTTTATTATTAAAGCACCGGTGATTTATAAATTTAATGCACCAATGCTTCAAACATTTATTTCTATTCTTGGTTCTTTTATTTAAATTTAAAGCATCGATGATTTTATATTAGTACTGTGTCGATGCAGTTTTTCTAGTAAGCACATCGCTAAGAAAAAAATCTCTAAAACCTTCGGCTACCCATATTTTTTTAGTTGTGATGAAATTATGTTATCAACTCCGTTAAAACATATGCTACCACAAAAAAATGTTGTAGCAGAGATTTTTTTGACAAATTTTGTCAATTTTATAACACTAAAAGCTTTCGTTATAACCTCCGCTAGAAGGTATTTTCCTTGTAGTGTTGTGTCATCACCAAGCCAACCATTAAGAAGCAAGGACTGTACACTCCTCTACCTACTCCCAACTAGCCTTGGAAATCCATCTCCATTGACTATTTTTCTGACCTCCCTTCTATCAAGCATGGTAATGGCTATGTATTTATAGTCGTGGATATATTTTCTAAGATGGATGTTGGGACAGGGTCTCCTAGGGTCAATTTTGGGGCAAAAGCCCAAGTTTTGGGGCAAAAGGCCCAAGTTTTGTTATATAAAATGTAAAGTATCCACAGGTTGTGGTCGCGGAGCGCGTAGATAGTAAAGTGTCACAAAGGGTTTTACCCTTCTTTTATGTAAGCTATGTTGGCTTTTGTAGATCTCTGCGTGGTCCGCAGATCATGGGATTGTATAAGTAGGAGAGTCTTAGAGAGTCTAAGGCATGATAGAATGATGAAGACAAATGTAATGGGTCGGTAGAAGAAAGAACGAAGAAGTCTTAGAGTAGAAGAGAGGCTCTGCAGGTGTGTGTGTAGAGGCCTAGAGTAGAGTTCGCAGCTGAGTGCATGGGCCCCTGCAGCTATGTGCACAGGGAAGTCTTGAGTTTGTAAGTAGAACTAAAGTATTAATAAAGAGATTATTCCAGAAAATCCTATGTTTTGTCTATTTATTTCTGTTATGAATGAATGAGCTTTTATGCTGTGATGAATGATGGGTTTATGAAATAATATTGTATTGATGCACAAATTTACAATGTTTATATTATTATCTGAATGTATAGTTTACACAAAGAATATCTTATTGTATGCGAAAGTTATTAAACACTTAAGCCGATATGGGTAAATATGGAATTAGGAGTAATCACAGAAGCTCACAAGTGGTTGATTCACCTGTTTAGGGTCTGTGAAAGATAGTCGTAGACCTTCGCGACGGTCTAAAGGTTGACTAAAGGAAGTTATATCGATAAGCCTCAAAGGCTTATCGATCGGCGTGAAGGAAAGTTTAGGGCATAAAATGACATTGTACTAATCTCTGGGTGTGGAAACTTGGTTCCAACGTCCCCCCATACTGCTTTGAGTGAGACTTTAGTTTGCACTCTGTGGGTTGATGCTGAAAGGGCTAGTAGTGTAGGGATTTTTTTTACAGACTTAACGCTGAAACTGCTATGGATGCCCCATTACCACCATGCCCCAATAAAACTTATTTTCATTAAGCAATTGCTATTCCTAGTGCATGGTAGGTGCTTGTGGCTAAATGAGCTAATTCCCATCATTGATATGTTGATCCATCGGATCACATTATTACCACATTCTAGACTGAATTCGACTAAGGCATTTGGCGAAAAGATGAGAGAGCGTGACCTCGCTGAAAAGATGAAGGACAAATTTAAACTTGTCAAAAAGTCGCGCAGGTATTCGATTACCAACATTACTGACCTTGCGGTGAAGGTTGACACACAAATTTTGGCTAGCAAGGTGATGAGAAAGTGTCGTGTGAACAAGGTGCTGGTACTAGTGGTTTCATTAGTAGCTCAGTGTGTAGAGGGCGTATAGTTCAACTGGCCGCACTACTTGTGTAGCGATTTTCTCGCAAATTGTAGAGAGGCACAGGATGATAGTAAGACCTTTAACTATTCGTAGTTATTTCTCTCAATTGTTCTTGTCACGTGGGATTTAGCGGAGGATAGCCAGTTTCCTCCTGTGGAGAAGGATTTACTGGAAGCGCCAAAGTTTGCATCTCTCTGGGCCACAAAATATGATGCATGGGTCACAAAGAGTAAATTCTTTTGGGTGTTGATGGAGGCAAGCATTCACATGGCCTTCAACCAAAAGCTTTGGTTGTCACCAACCGTGTTCGAGCAACTTTTAGGGTACGTGGAGTTCAAAATATACTTCCACCATGTCTACATCTGGGAGCAAAAGGACCTAGAGCACAAATGGTTCGACTTACCCTACCTGGATATGGATGACAATATTGCAAAGATTATCAATCCTTGGCCAATAGAGTGGCATTCCACATCCGACGTGGCTTCTAGGACTAGTAAGTCTGCAGAGAAAAAGAAAAAGGAAGTGGCCAAACAGAAGGTTCAACAGTTGGCTGAGAAGAGGAAGAAAGAGGTCGAGGAGAAGGCTCGCGTAGAAGCAGATTGGGCTACGAAGGAACAAGCAGAGCAGGAAGAGCATGGCTCGGGAAGAAGTCAGAAGTCTCCTTCGCCCCAAACAAAGGAAGAAGAGTGGTCAGAGTACAGTGGCGGAGATCAACAGGAGAGAACTCCCTTCTGAGTAAAGTAGTACATGGAAAAGGAAAAGGAAGGACAAAGAAAGAAGACAAAAACCAACAAGTTGTCGCTAGATCCGATTACTTTAACGGATGGCGACTTGGCTGAAATTGGAGACAAGGTACGGATACAACAACAGAACTACTGTAGTAGTTTGAGAAGTAGTAGAAGCAGGCACTAAGCACCATACAAAAGGATTTGTGTGAGCTGCAGATCCAGACAACTAGAATCTAGGCAGGTGCAGGATAGAGCAGCACTGCATCAACAAGTTTGGCATCGGGGACCACTCAAGTAGCAGAGATGGTTTGGTCATTGGATCTCTGGGCACTTGTCCTGCCTGATGGAGCTTTGAGCATGGAGGCGGCTGCCAACAAGGCTATTTTCAGCACTTTGAAGAATATTTGCCTCAACCTGGCTGTGCTCCCTAGTGAGTTTCTTCACACTGCAAACAGGTGTGATATCAAAAGTTAAGGCCCGACAATGGTGCGCGCTGAGCATGATCAGCGAGTACAAAGTCAAAAATGAACAGATGTTCATGGATAAATCAGAAGCACTGGAAACATGGAAGAAAGTTCAGGCGCAAAATACACAAATTGCAGCCGTGGTGGTTGAGGCATGCAAAACAGTCCCTGAGCTCCACTTCTTGGTGGAAACATCGTTGGAGGTGAAGATAAGGAAGTTGGCTGCAGGTGTATGCGACGCGAAGATGAAAGTGGCCAAGGTTCAGTTTGAACTGAACCTGAAAATTACAGAGCTAGATTTGAAGTCATAGCCTTCAACTCTACCAGAGGTCATAGCACATCGTGAAGTAGCTATAAAGGATGGAGTCATAACAGTGGATGCCATGGTAGTGGATTGCACTGTGTTATTCGAGCAATACATGGAGGTAGTCACGACATTGCAGGAATATCCTAACCTAGAGAGGTTAAACACAGAATCCCGTGAATTGCAGCAATAGTATGATGAAGCAAGAGAGACAGCGAATGCTGTCGCTATAGCACAATGATTGGCCAAGGTGCATGAGGCAAAACAATTTCTTGAACAGGTGGAAGAAGTGCAGATGAAAGAGGCGGTCCTCAAGGCCAGATTGGGGCCTTGGCTGGATGAGGCCTATGTTATCTTCGCTAAAATCGAGGAGATGTTGGCAAGATTATAGAGAATGCAGCAAAAGGTCAAGGCAGATAGTGCAGGACCAACAACAAAGCCGTTGGTGGAGCATATCAAACAGGAAGCCACGCAGAGCACGGTTGAGGTAGCAGTGGAACAAGTAGTGTTGTGAGGTCTCCGTAGTAATATCTCCATGCTAGCAAAGTGACTTGAGGGTGAGTCATGATATTCGTGTTGGGGGCCTATTGGGACAGGGTCCCCTAGGGTCAATATTGGGGCAAAAGCCCAAGTTTTGGGGCAAAAATCCCAAGTTTTGTTATATAAAATGTAAAGTCTCCACAAGTTGTGGTTACAGAGTGCGTAGATAGTAGAGTGCCACAAAGGGTTTTACCCTTCTTTTATGTAAGTTGTGTCGGCTTTTATAGATCTCCCCATGGTCCACGGACCATGGGATTGTATAAGTAGGAGAGTCTTAGAGTGTCTAAGGCGTGATAGAATAATGAAGATGAATGTAATGTGCCAATAGAAGAAAGAGAGAAGAAGTCTTAGAGTAGAAGAGAGGCTCTGTAGCTATGTGTGTAGAGGCCTAGATTAGAGTCTGTAGCTAAGTGCATGGGCCCCTACAGCTATGTGCGAAGGGAATTCTTGAGTTTGTAAGCAGAACTGAAGTATTAATAAAGAGTTTATTCCAGAAAATACCATGTTTTGTCTATTTATTTATGTTATGAATGAATGCACTTTTATGTTGTGATGAATGATGGGCTTATGAAATAATACTGTATTGATGTGTGACTTTACAATATTTATATTGTTATATGAATGTAAGTAATAATTATAGTTTGTGCGAAGAATATATTATTGTATGCGGAAGTTATTAAACACTTAAGCCGATATGGGTAAATACAGAATTAGGAGTAATCAAAAAAGCACGTAAGTGGTTGATTCACATGTTTAGGTTCTGGGAAAGACAGTCATAGACCTTCATGAAGGTCTAGAGGTTGGTTAAAGGAAGTTATATCGATAAGCCTTAAAGGGTTATCGACTGGCGCGAAGGTAGGTTTAGGGCATAAAACGACATTGCACTATTCTCTGGGTGTGGAAACTTGGTTCCAACATCCCCCCATACTGCTTCGGGTGAGACTTCAGTCCATGCTCCATGGGTTGATACTGAAAGGGCCAGTAATGTAGGGATTTGTTTGGAATATTTAACTCTAAACCTGGGTCAGGACCCACTAAGCTAACAATGGATATAATGGAGGCCTGCAAGAAAAGTGTCACAATATAGGACACTACCAAAATCTTCTTGGAACGAGTGTGGTACAGTTTGGGATCCCATAGACCATTATATCTGATCAGGATAATAGATTCTTGAGAACATTTTGGTCGAGTCTCTATTTATTATTGGAAACCAAGCTTGCCAAGTCAATTGCATTCCATCCCCAGATTGATAGCTAGACAGAGGTCGTTAACAAGGTGATAGTGCATATACTACTCATGTACAACTCCAAGCATCCATGAATATGGGATAAGAGTCTTCCCTATGTGTAACATAGTTATAATATGGCTCTTTATAGCTTCATTGGTCACATTACCTTCCAAGTGGCTCTAGGATTTAAACCATTATGTCTAATTGATGTTTTCATGCCTCATTTAACTACACAGGCATAATATAAACATGTACAATCTAAGGTTGATAAAGCAACTACATTTATTAAATGCATCTAGCATATCCACCAATAGGTTCACAATATCCTAGATAATGCCAATTCCAAGTACAAAAAATAGCATAATCAACATCGAGTGTCACATACGTTTGAGGTGGGAAACACAATTTGGTTGCATTTGTAGAAAGAATGTCTTGTTGGAGCCCATCAGAAGCTTTGACCACTACAATACATACCTTACACCATCACCAAGGATATGGGAGACAATGCTTTTGAGCTTAGCATTGCCCCATTCCTTGGCCTGCACCTAGTGTTCAATGTGGACCACCTTTGACCATACTTCCCACCATGGGCGACACATCAGACATTGCTAAACAACTGACACCAATAGATCTCAACCTAGACTGCATGGAAGAGGCAAAGAATAAATGAATCATGGACATATGTATCAAGAATACTCACCAATAGTGGATCCATTTGTATTAGGTTTTCAAAGTTGGCCAACCCCGACACTAGTGCAAGTGGCTCACTATGGACCAACTTTAGCAGAATTTCCCCATCTCATGGAGGAACTTAAAGAAATGAGTACACTTGCTTCCTATGGGGGGAAAACTAATTTAGGGGATATTGGAGACCACTCGCCTATTCCACTTGGACCCCCAACATCGTTTCCTTTCAATTTCCTTAAGTATAGCATAACTTTCTAATTTTGGTAGTTTTTTGGGTCCTGAACTTCCAAAGCCATTTTGAGGCCCTAAACGATGTGTTTTTGAAAAATGTGCCAAGAGCATATCCCATGTGTATCGGCTTATTGAGAAGATTTTTTTTCCTTGAATAAATATTTCTAATGAGGTATCATGCATGGAAAACGAAGATCACATGGCCAAATTACCACCCGAGGAAGTTGGTGTTCCAACTAATCCCAACAGGGCTCACAAACTTTTAATGATTCATCTCCTAGGGTTAAGAAGTCATGTAGCTATCACATCTCTTCATAGGGATAAGCTACCATCGCTCGAGCTAAATTATTTCTATTTTTCATGTAAACAATTTAAGTATTTGTTATTAATGAATTGAAGTTCAGTTTTTCTTGTAGCTTTCTATTTATCTTTAATTCTATATTTCATTTCATTTATGCATAAATTTGGATCACACTGAGGCATAAGCATATTAAGGAGTTACATGTGGAGGCATAGGTGGAAATTTTGGCATGGATAAGGCTGCAACATTGTTAAAAGATTGGTATTTTTCACGGAACATCAATAAGGATGTTAGAAAGGTTGTTGAGTTTTGTAGAATTTTCTAATTAGCAAAGGGTAGAGGTCAAAATACAAGGTTGTATATTCCATTTCCAGTACCAAATAGGACTTGGGATGATATCAACATGAAATTTATCTTAGGGTTTCCAAGGACACAAAGGAAGCATGATTCAATGATGGTTGTTGTAGATATGTTTAGAATATGGCACATTTCATAGCTTGAAAAAGGAAAAGTGATGCTACTGAAGTGGTTGTTTTATTATTCAAGGAAGTAGTGAGACTTCATGGTTTACAAAGAACTGTTACTTCAAAAAAGGATACAATATTTCTAGGTTTGTTTTGGAGGATGTTATGGACAAAAATGTGATCTAAATTGTTATATAGTTTATCCTATCATCTGCAAAGAGATGGGTAGACTAAAGTAGTGAAAACGAGTCTTGGAAAATTTCTAAGGTTGAGTGGTGAAAATCACAACTAGTGGGATACGGTTTTGGCACGAATATAGTTTACAATAATTTTTTGAATATATCAACTAGTAAAAGTCCATTTTAGATTATTTATGGGAATTCACCGAAAGGTGTCTGGACCTGATACAATTTCTAGATTTGGAGGAAAGAAAGAGTGTTGATGCAAGTAATTTTGTAGACAACATGTACTAGATACATCAACAAGTGAAGAAAAGATTGTAGCACTGTAATGACAAGTACAAGGAGAAGGTACATTTGAAAAGAATAGAAAAGGTGTCTACAAAGGGAGAACTAGCTATGGTGAATATATGGAAATAAATATTTCCTAGGGCTACCTACATGAAGTTGAAATATAAGAAAATAATCCCATGTGAAATTATTCAATTAAATTCTAAAAACTCCTACAAGCTAGAGTTATAGAGAAGCTTAGATATATCTCCAATATTCATTGTGGTTGATTTATATGAGTTTTGTGAAGGAGAAAGTGGTGAAGAGATACATACACCTACTAAGTGGAAGGAACAATTACAAGTTAAACATGTTGTAGAAGTGGAAGAGATTTTGGACACAAGGTTTGGAAACAAGACCTATCACAGGGAGTATTTGGTCAAATGGAAAAACAAGGGATATGAAGATGTGTCTCATCAGTGACTCAACAAGAGTTAGCATGCCTACAAGGGAATTCAATCTCTAAAGGAAATACCACATGATATGGTAGCTCATAATTTCTTACCAAGGGTGTCTGATACAGGGGCATCCTTAGCCTCAAGACATCCTCATCATCAAAAGACAAGTTAATGTTTAAGTTTGTAAAATGTTTTTAATCCCATGTATTTTGAGTTTATGATACTCATACCATGTTAATTGCACTTTTGAGTTTCTGTCACTCCCAGGATTGTGTGTGTTCGGTCCCTATACTACTAGTGTAACCCCTTATTGTTATTAGTACAACCCCCTTATTATATTGTTGTGCCCATGTAGTCCACATATTGTTATTATTGTGCCCTTACAATATTATTGTTAGGTCATCTCTGATTATATTATGATCCTGTAGACTCCTAATATTGTTATTATTGTGCCCTTACAATATTATTGTTAGGTCATCTCTGATTATATTGTGACCCTGTAGACTCCTATATATAGAAAGGAGGCCTTGTCATTTGTATCATCCAAGAATTATTCATTTGTGTAATGTAAAGGAGGTTGCCCCCTCGAAGACTCTTATTTTGAAGGCGTTGATCTCTCTTTTCTATCTTTTTGTGAGCTGGTTTCATAACATTTGGTATCTGAGCTTTAGATTCTAGGGTTTCACTACTCCAAATAGGTCATCGTGGAATTTTCGTTATAACTTTTTTTCTGTTATGTTTTAGAAGCTAAAAACAAAACCCATTTGAGGTGAAATGGTGTTGAACCTCGGGCTCGAATTTCAGATCATGTATCACTATACTTTCAGAGATCTGATATGAGGACGTTAGGATTTTGGCAAGATCCAGAATTCCATCTCAAACAGGTCATCATGGAATTTTCACTATAATTTTTTCTATGCTATTTCATACTCTGAAATTAAAACCCATTTGATTTGAAAACTTGGTGAATCGTAGGCCCAAATTTCAGATATTGTTTCGCTATATTTTGGAAGATACAATCCAAGAAATTTAGGGTTTTTGCAGGCTCCCGAATTACATCCCAATTAGGTGACCTTCAAAACATTGTCATAACTCTCTCTCAGAGCATCTGATTCAAATTTTGTAAAAAGTGACAGAAATAATACAGACTATATGTTGTTGGGTATCACTTTCAGAACCTAAGGTCAAAACAGTGACACGTTGAACGTCGCATAAGTTCACTCTACTGAACAAATCTATAATTAGATCATCCCTGGAAATTGGGTATAACACTTTATTCGGGAATCCAATTGCGATCAGATGTGCATGGTTAGAAAGAGAACTCAGAGGGATATCATAGGCCAATATTTTAGAACTTAAAGATCTAAAACTACATACTTATAGTTGTTTCAAGATCGAGCTCCTAAAATCAAGAAAAAGCGATATGAGGAAGTTTGATGGCAAAGATCTGGTATATTGGATACTATAGATGGAGCAATATTTTGATCTACATGAGGTACAATGTTTACAAAAGGTATGGATGGCATATCTATATTTAGAACCGAATCAATTTTTATGGTATAAAGGGCTTTGTTCTCGTAAACCACTTGTCACGTGGTTAATTCTCACGGAGGAAATGATAACACATTATTAGGATACAAAGAGCAACACCTTCTTTAGCTAATTGATAAATCTCAAACAAAAGGGTTCAATGGAAGAGCACATTGAGGAATTTCAAAAATTGAATATAAGGGTAAATGATATTCCAGAGAACTGAAGGATTGATGTCTTCATGGGGACTTTAAACGATAACATTGAAATGAGGTTCTCTTTGGGAATCTGATTCATTAGAGAAGGAATTTAGGTTGGCAAGAAAAATTGAAAGTGAAATTATGGAAACATGGAATCCCACCACTCCGACTATAATTATGGAAGTTTTTTTCCCCTAGCCTTCCACAACCTTCAAGGTTTGAACCACAACAAATGGAAGAAAAAAGGGAAATAGGGCTTTGTTACAATTGTGATAGCAAATACACTAGAGGTCATAAGCATGCTGAGAAGAAATTATTTTACATAGATTATGAAGAGGAGGAAGAAAATGATCAAGAAACATCAAAAGAAGAGGATACACACTAGGAACCAATCCTAGAGAAAGAAGAAATGAATATGACCATATCTTGTAAAGCATTGGCAAGAATTACCACCCCTCAAACTCTCAAGATAGAAGGACATATCAAGAAGAAAAAGGTTTAAGAAGTGAAAGATCACATTGAGAAAGAAGAAATGAATTCGACCATATATTGTAATGCATTGGCCAAAATTACCACTCCTCAAACTATCATGATAGAAGGACATATCAAGAACAAAAATGTTCAAGAAGTGAAATATCACATCGAGCATCAAGAAATGAATTCGACCATATCTTGTAATGCATTGGAAGAAATTGCTACTCCTCAAACTCTCAAGATGGAAGGACATATCAAGAAGAAAAAAATTATATCAGTGAAATACCACATCGAGCATCAACAACAACTTCTCCAACTTTTAAAGGATAACGCCACTTTGGTGCGGAATCGAATGAAACAATAGGTGATCAAGATCATAGTGAAAGAAGTTTTGATGTAGGTGATTGGGCATTTTTATAGCTACATCTCAAGAAAGCTATTTATGAGAAGGAAATGTTGCCAATACTACATGCATTTAAGAAATGGCGACCTTACCTAATCGGAAGACACTTCAAGGTAAAAATGGATCATGATAGTCTTAAATGCTTTTAAGAACAGATATTATTTAGAAGAACAGAAAAAATGGGTCACAAATATGTTGGGTTATGACTTTGAAATCATCTACAAAAAAGGGAAGCAAAATGTTGTTGCAGATGCACTCTCAAGAAAGGATGAGGATGTGGAAGCATTGTTTTGTGCTATTTCTATTATCCAACCAGATTGGATAAATGAAGAAAGGGATGAATGGAAGAAGGATGCAGAATTGTGGCCACTCATTCAAAAGTTTTAGAAGATCCTAGTTCAAACAATATTGCCAGAACTTCACGAGGAAGGAAAAATCATATTGGAACCTGGAGCAGTGACAAAAACAAGAACCTGACAGCTACAAAATTGATCAATTTTAGAGTATCTCATCAAGTGGAAGAACTTACCCACTGAAGATTCCACATGGGAGGACAAGAATTTTATACGGAAGCATCAAGAACTACTCAAGCATTGAGGACAACACTTTTTGAAGGAGAGGGGCATGTTAGGTCCCTATAATACTAGTGTAACCCCTTATTGTTATTAGTAGAACGCCCTTATTATATTGTTGTGCCCATGTAGTCCCCATATTTTTATTATTGTGGCCTTATATTATTATTGTTAGGTTGGCCCTGATTATATTATGACCCCTTAGACTCCTATATATAGAAAGGAGGTCTTTTCATTTGTATCATCCAAGAATTATTCATTTTTGTAATGTAAAGGAGGTTACCCCATCGAAGAGGCTTATTTTGAAGGCACTGATCTCTCTTTTCTATCTTTTTGTGAGTTGGTTTCATAACAGTGTGTTGATAGTCTTGTTGCATGGAGTTACTAACATAGTCAAAACTGGTAGTTGTTTAGTTTTGCTATTGCAGTACAACAACTACTAGATGCGCTACGAGAACGAGATTTAGGTTACAAATTTTGGTTTGTATGCACATTGTGAGGAAGCGAACTGATTCAACTTTGCAAAGCGAATGTAACATGGGAAAAGGATTCCTCATTTGGAATTCAAAGAGGTCAGTGGCATGGGAATAAATTGCAAAAACAAAAAAGAAAAGGGGATGTTGTTCGCTTCATACCATTAGGATTTTGGATTCAAGATCTTGGAATTTTGGTAATGGTTTTGGCTACTGTATAGTTTGGAGAGAGTGAAATTGGCTGCTATATTATTTTGAGAGGGTGTTTTGGATGTTGCGCGGTATTTATATGTAACAATGTAGGAATTTGAAGCACTCTAAGGACTATACTCTAAAAGTTGAAATTTTTTATGTAATAAAGCATTTAATTTAATACAAAATATTTGAAGTCTATTCTGAGTTATCATGGGAAGGTCTAGAGTTACTCTCTATTTACGCTTTGTGATTTAGTCTTGAATTAATTTAATACAATATCAAAAATCAAATGGTTGGAGTTGTTCACTCTATAACAACGATTTTGGTTCTGTAGTTTGTTGTGAAAGTTACAAAATCTTGGATTTCATCATCATTTCATCATAAATGTAGGGAAATAAATGCAGTGGCTGACACCCTTTTTAAAGTAGGAACTTGACAGACAATGGGTACTTGGAAGATCACATAATGGATAGGGGACACATCTTCTGAGTAGTGCCATAGGTTTTTTATAGAGGGTTTGCAGTAGGAGTAAACATGAACTTAACTTATAGTTTTTTCTATTTTTTTCCGATTATAAACATTATGATGTACTGTGTATGTTTTCATATTTATGTAATGTAAGTAACAAATTATCAACAAACTAGTTAAGTTTGTAAAACATGCCTAATTTTTGTTTTTTTCTGCATTATGAGGGGATCTTGAAGATCTTTTATGCATGCAAATATCAGACAAAAATGCTACTAATATTTTTGTTTCTATTGAGGGGACCTATATGGTCTTTTAAATGCATAGTGGTGCGTCTATAGAATGTAATTTCCATTTTCAATGATGAGCATTACAATTTTTTTATTAAAATAGAACTAAATATTATTATTTAAAAAAATTAAATTAATAACATGACTCCCAACATACTCATAAATCTAACTTAACCCATATTGGTCTCTCCCTTGTTGTCAAGTTTGACATTTAGAACAACATTATGTACAATTATAATGAAATTATAATGAAATGGTAGAATGAAAGGTTCTAATCCACCTATTAATATAAAAAACTAAAGTAATAATGAATGTTTATTAGGGCCTTAACAAAGCCCTCTTTGAAAAAATCTACTATTCACTTTCCCATGTAGCTTCTTCTAGTGACATATTCTTCCACTTGATTTATGTACTCAATAATGGTTCAATTTGAATAGAGAGAGAGAAGAGATGGTGTCTACCTTCATTAAACACATTCTATATGTTTTTTTCATCAAACCTCATAATCCCATCCATTCCCATTTGCAAGCCATGGATTTACTAGATATGATTCCTCTCATCAATTCTCTAGACATCATTTTACCAATCAAACCACATTCATTCAAACCCTTCTACGATTTAACTAATTCTAAAGGTGACTAGCAAAAATTATATCTAAGAGTGTGCCATCATTTTTAACTGTAGGTTTAATCCCACTAAGATGAATGATGTGGCTAGTCATATCTTCACTTAGATGAAAAAAAATGTGTCCTCCAAAACCCCTAAATCATGCAAACCTTTTTGTGCCCCCATGTTGCGTTGATTACTAAATAGAATTGATGGGATAAGAGCTAAGGGATTTGACTCCATCACATTGAATGTAGAAGGATAAGGTTTTTTAGATCCAAAATGATAAACTCTATGATAGTTAGGTATATTCCTCCAATAGTTGTTCTCGAGGTTGCTTGAGATGACAAGGTGTGGGATCAATTTCACAGTATGTTTCCCCTGAATCCTGATATGACCAGATATCATATCACTCCAAGGGAACCACGTTTCTACATATTTCATTAATTTAGAATAGTGGAACTAGTGTTTATTGGTTATATATATATATATATATATATATATATATATATATATATATATATATATATATAGATATAATATACACCTCCCTTTCATTAATTATGATTGAACCCTTGAGGTTGTAGAGTTGAAAGCTCTAAGATATGAGTGGAACTATGCCAATGAGGATTCCTTATGATGGAACAATTTATTTTGTAAGGTTAGATCCTAGCTAGCCAAATGAGTCCTTATAGATTTATTAGAGAGAATAGGTACAATAAATCCCATAGGTTTGAAAATAGTGGGAGGAATAAGCCATTAATCTGAGTATGTACCTATAAAATAATATTTTTAAATATATAATAGTTCAATCTATAAGAATGAACATTGCAAAGAGAAATTGAAGGGTATAAATAGGAAAAGATTGAATCTCAAAGAATAAGAAATTGTTATATTAGTTGGTGTGTTACTTTATTAATATGAAACCATTATATAGTGTCTGTTGAATTCATGTAATGAATTTGATATAATGATATAGTGAATTTTAGTCCATCGAATTCATTGAGAAAACCAAACATCTTAAACTTGATAAAATTGGCATCATGGTTAGATTTGATTTCATTTCCTTATTTACCAAAATCCCTGTCTCGAAAGCCATTGAACGCATTTCCAAGATGTTTGAATTTGAAACTAACCCTTATCAAGATTTTATTGAACACCACTTTCTTAGCTTTTAATGGAGTTTACTACGAGTAAAATGAGGGAAAATCCATGGATGCCTCCCTTTCCACTATTGTTTCCAACTTTTTATGGATCACTTCCAACCCTTATCCCTAGAAATATTCCATTTAAAAATTAAGTTATGAAGCACTATGATAATGATAACTTTGTTATTTAGTCCCATGTTATTCCATAACTCCGATCCTTCCTTACCCATCTCAATCACATTTCTCCCCAAATCTAGTTCACTGTTGAGCTTGAAGCTAACCAATCACTTCCCTTCCTTCACATCCTTATTTCTTGCCTTATTGATGGCTCTCTTACCCACCAAGTTTACTAGAATAGGACTTACCAATAGGTTGTTGGCATTATGACTAATGTGTTTTCCTTGATGGAAACCTACTTGATTTGTTAACTTGATGCATATTTCAAGAGGAGGTGTCTACATGTGATAGAGAGTTTGGTCAAAGGCATAGCAGTTTAGAGACAAAGGAATGATAAAGATGAAGTTTCAAGAAGTATACATGGGTTCTGTGAAGTAAAACCACATAAAAACGCAAGTATGAAGAATGAAAGATGCGTAAATATTCTGCACCATGTCATTCCAAATACCAAGGGTCTTTACCATGGTATTAAGCCCAACAACGAATATTTGATCTTGTATAAGAATACCATTGGCACTAGTATGGTTTGGATCTGTGGTATTGTCTAAGGGATATTAAGCTATATAAGGAGATGAAAATAAAAGTGTTATAAGTGTGCAAGTGATGAATATTTTATGAATAGCTAGATATGGATCAAGTGTGCATGGAATGGGCTATTAATGAAACTAAGTATGCACCCAAAACATGATCAATAGATTTGAAATGACTATGTATTGAATAATATTCTTATGGGTTGATTTGATCTATGATGATAAAGTATTGATGTGTGATTATTTTGTGTATGCCGAGATTTGTGTATGTCTGGAGTTTTGTTGTGCAACAAAGGTTTGCGCCAATAATTCCATATCTGTATGCGGGTTTGATAACCTGAAAGGTGTGTACACATGCGAGTTTAATACCGGGTTTAGTGGTTTGAGATCTGTACGTGGGTATGCCCCATGGAAAGTGTGTGTGTACACATATATGCTAAAGAAAAGTAGCGTATATATTCTGATATAGTATTGATCAAGGTTTGCAGTGAAAAAATCTAGTTTATGTGATGACTAGTATGTGGATTGGTATTCCGATGAATGGGTTTGTAGTGATCTAACTGATTTGGTTGTTTGAGATTTATTTGGGTCTTAGTTGGTTCAGTGATTAAGTGATTTGATGATTGGTTATAGTTCTATTTGATGGTAGTGGGTCCAGTTTGAAAATTTGATGAAACGTGGCCTACAGATTTGATGTTTTGTATCAGATGGATCCAGTGTTAAAATTTATGAAATGTGGTCCACAGTCGTGCATGGGGTTAGAGCTTCGTTCCAATGGGTGTTGGAAAACAAGAGAAGGTTGTAGCCTTCTGCAGGTGGGTGCCTGTGTGCTAGCATGAATCTACACAAATAAACAATTGTAATAATTTTTTCTTAATAATAAAAGAAGACAAAGATGACAACAACGGTGGTTTTTTCCTACATTGGGTTTCCACCTAAAAATTATCGGCGTTCATGTGTGTTTCTTATGTGTAATGGTTTATTTTGTTCATACTACACATGGTTAATTTTTTATTAAAGCTTAATGAGGTACTAATACACTAGCTCAAGTTAAAAAAAATGTTGAATTACCTTAAAAGTAAGTTTACTGGATATATGCTAGTTGTCTGCATGACAATTGCGTACACATGTGGGTTTCTTTCAGTAAAATCACGTACAAAAAAAATGTTTTAGTTAGTTTTAAAATATTGATTCACCACCCCCGCCTCTCAATATTTTTCCCAACAAGTGGTACCAGAGAACATCCTTCAGAAGAATCTTGCTCGCTTGAAGGAAGATGCATCAAGATGATAAATCAAGAGGGGACAACATCGATCAGGCCACAATTGTTAAATGTAACCAATCTAGTTTTTTTAAAGGTAAGAAAATAGATTATTTAGAGTCACTTGAAGAATATGTACAGGGAATCGTTGAAGGAGGCTATCAATATCCATCCTCCATTCCCACAAATGAAGCAAAAAAAGAGAAATATGAGACCAATGGAAAATCTATAAATGATTTGTTAGGAAGCTTGAATGAATCAGAATTTGTCAAAGTCATGCAATTGAATACAACAAAGGCTATATGGGACAAGATCATCCAAAGCTATGAAGGTGACACAAAGGTAAAAAGTGCCAAACTTCAAACTCTTAGAATTCAATATGAAACTTTGAGAATGCACAATGATGAAAGTATCACAAGTTTCATTGTTAGGGTAGATGAGATCATGAATTCTATGAGAAATATTGGTGAAGAAATAAAAGAATCATCATTGGTTGAAAAAATATTAAGGTCTCTAACTCCCAAATTCGATTCAAAAGTTTTTACCATAGAAGAAATGAAGGATTTGAAGAATCTTACTATTGAACAACTTCATGGGATTCTAATAGCTTATGAAATGAGAAAAGTGAGTCCCATAGATTAGAAGAAGAAGAGGAAAAAGAGGTTATGTATCAGAAGAAGAAGAGGAAAACTATTGGGTGTGGAGCCTGATTATCCTCTGTATTCAAAGGTATCGCCGCATTGGACCCCAGTTCAAAATGGGGCAGCAATGCCGCCCGTAAAATATTCGCTGCAAGGGGGGTCCAGGTGGAGCGGGGGGGGGGGGGGGGGGGGGGGGCTGGCGGGGGGATTGGGGGAAACGCCCCTGAAGCTAAGAATAGATGTAAAATTGCCTTGTAAAATGTTGTAATTTCGTAGTCAATCTGGGCCTTTCATTAGGCATAGATATGATGGTAGAAGTTATGTTTAATTTAGGGTTTTTTTCCCTAGAAGGAAACCCCTCACTATATATGAGGGAATTGTATTCCGTTTATGGTATCGGTATTCTGAGTGAGGAAGAGATAGGAGATTGAGAGCGAAGAGAGAGTTACAACGGATCTGTTGTAGGTTGTATCTCTTCAGTTTGTTGGATAATATAAAAAGAAGGACTGGTTGTTTCTCCGTGGAGGTAGCCCAAACTAGGTGAACCACATATATATGTGTCTCTCTTATTTTATGCATTTTCTGTGTTTATATTTCTGCAATATTTTATGTATTCCATTGCTCTGTAATATATAATTTTCTAACAACTAGTATCAGAACTGAAGGCCTATTTGGCTGATAAACTCATAGGAAAGAAGGGTTCCTGGTTTGAGTGGGAGAAATGGCAGAAGATGGTAGGTTTAGGGTCGAAAAATTCAATGTCCAAAACTACCAGTTGTGGAAGATGCAGATGGAAGATTATCTGTATCAGAGAGATCTGTACCAACCATTGACTGGAAAGACAAAGAAGCCAACGAGTATGACAGACACAGAATGGAATATTCTCGACAGAAAAGCACTTGGAACAATACGGCTATGCCTAGCGGCGTCGGTAGCGTTTAATATTTCAAAGGAAATGAAAATGGAGGGTTTAATGTCGACATTGGCCAAACTATATGAAAAACCCTCAGCCTCAAATAAGGTATTTCTTATGAATCATTTATTTAATATGAAGATGTTAGAAGGTGGATCCGTTGTTGATCATTTAAATGAATTTAATATAGTTATCGGTTAGTTAAGTTCTGTAGGGGTAAATTTTGATGATGAAGTTAGGGCTCTTTTATTTTTGTGCTCATTTCCAGAAAGTTGGAATGGTTTAGTTATGGCCATTAGTAACTCTATCTCTGGATCTAGTACTTTAAAGTTTGATGATGTTGTCGGTGCAATCCTTAGGGAGGAAATGCGACAGAAAAGCTCCAGTGAGACATCAGGTAATGCTTTGACTGTAGAGACTAGGGGAAGAAAAATGGAAAGAGGAAATAGCCCTAGACATCGAAGTAAGTCAAGAAAAGGCAGATCCAAGTCCAGATCGGGGATAGTGTGCTGGAAATGTGGGAAGAAAGGACACCTGAAGGAAGACTGCAAGTATCGAAAGGGAAAATAAGGAGATGTGTAGCAAGAAACTAATCATGAAGCAAATGTAACAGGTGATGTGTTGCAATATGCTTTGATTATTTCATTAGAAAATATTATTGATGCCTAGGTGGTAGATTCAAGGGCCTCATTCCATGCCACACCTGATAGGAAACATTTTTATGATTATGTTCAAAAAGATTTTTGACAGGTTCGATTGGGTGATGATAAACCCCGTAAAATCATTGGAATGGGTATAGTTTTCATAAAACAACAAAATGGAAATCAGTGGCTATTGAAGGAGGTAAGGCATGTTTCAGATCTGAAGAAAAATCTAATTTCAATAGGGAAGTTGGGAGGTGAAGGTTGCGTAACTACTTTCAAAGATAAAACCTAGAAGGTCACTAAAGAATCCCTGGTAATAGCGAAATGAGGAAATGTTGGTACATTGTATTTATGCAATGGTATTTCTAATTCTATTAATGCTTTAACCTCTATAGGAGAAGATACGGCATTGTGGCATCATAGGCTCAGGCACATGAGTGATAAGGGGATGCAGATTCTTGACACAAGAAATTTGTTACTATGTTTGAAGCATGTTGATTTAAAATTCTGTGAGAATTGTGTTTATGGAAAACAGAAGAGAGTCAGATTCCTTAGAGTTGGGAAAGAAAAGAAGAGCGAAAAATTAGATCTTGTGCATACAGATGTATGAGGACCTGCTCAGGTATCATCTCTTGGTGGCTCTCATTATTATGTTACTTTTATTGATGATGCAACCAGAAAAACTTGGATTTATTGTATTTGAAATAAACCTGATGTATTTGATACTTTCAAGAAATGGAAAGCTTTGGTTGAAAATGAGACAGGAAAAAGGTTGAAGTGTCTCAGATCAGACAATGGAGGTGAATATTGCAGCAAAGAGTTTGATAGGTATTGTTCAGAGAATAGAATTCATAGAGAGAAGACAGTGGTGGACCCCAATATTGCAGCAATGATGCTGCAAATCCTGGAACTCCCTTCTTTAATTTTATCAACCCGGTAGTTCGTAACAAACTTGGAAGCGACGATGCTGTATGCACAAGTAATAGCTCTTGCCGCGACTGTCACTTGATCAGCTAGCATAAATCTGCTAGGAGCTTAAGCCAACTTATATGAGCTCTCAGAAGAAGGTTTTTGACTGATGGATGAAAGCTAACTCAAAGGAGGCTAATCTACTTGCAGAAAGAAACTGAAAGCAGAAAGGAAATGCAAACCCTAGCAAACCCTAGTTTTACCGACTAACCCTACTGGTGCAAGAAAAATGATGAAATCTACAGAAAGAGATGCCATTGACTTCTAGGAAGGTAAAATGCATGTGACTAAGCTACTTCTGAAGTGAAATCTGAAAAGAAACATCTTTTTGTATTTTTGAGTAAGTTGGCAGAATTATTATGCATGTGCTTTAACTGTTTTTGACTGTGCAGAAGTGGATTGGCGAGAGGAAGTTCTTGCAGGAGGTTGGGAAGGTCTGAAGAGGGCCTAAGGGGTCCCTAGCACCCTTCTAGAGAGTTTCACAGAGTTTGGCTATCAAGAAACCTCTTTCGTGAGCTTCTACATGAAGTCTGCAAGGGTTCTACAGGATGTTCTGACATTTCTATAGGATGTTCCGAAAAGAGGATTTTGGAGGGTTGATGGAGGAAAAATGGTGGAAAGTGGACATGGAGGTTGGATAAGGATGTTAAGGGGTCTAGGACCTGGCGCATGAGGCGAAGGAGCAATTGGATTTGGTTCAAGGATGGAGGAAGTGATGATGCACAAGAATGTATAAATTAGAGTAAGGTGGGAAAAGTATGGCAAATGAAGGGTAGGAATCATGGATTAAGGATTGGAGCAGATTATCTGATGGAGGAAAGGTAGATAGAGAGGAAATATAGGTGATCTGCACACAATTTTCTAAAATAACCAAACAAAGACTATGCAAACCCAAGATCTAGCTACCTTGACCTAATTTGACCTAAATAATAGCATGGAAAATGAACAGCAGTTTATTTGCAATGAAATAATGTGAAATGCTATGCAAACTAAGCAATCATTGACCTGATCATCTAACCAAAACTGGTATCAACTTCTTCAAACGAGAATACAACACTAACAGTTGCACGGTGAAGCAAAGAAAGTGTTTTTGTTGGCAGCAAAGTCACCTTTGGTCCCAGCTCATGGTCCCACTGAGGGAGAGGTGAGATCAGAGGTGCTTGATATCGTTTTTCTGAGGATCTTCTCTGTTATTAACCTATCAAATCAATTTGAACATGAAAATCCTTTTTAATCGTCCAAATCAACCTAAACAACAAAACAAGATTTAAATCTAAATAGCAGATTTTATTCTAAGAATGCAACAAAAACACATGAAATTAAACAAAGGAGGTAGTAGGCACTTGGGTTGGGCCCAACCCCAAGAGCTACAGCCTCCTAAGAGAGATTAGAGCTGGTGCAAAGCTGGATTCATCTTTATTGAGCAAGAAATAATAGTTACATCAAAAATTGTCCACAAGGGAAAGCTTGAAAGTGTGCTGAAATGCAGAGCTAACCTACTGCCTAAAAAATGACTAAAAGAATGACTAAAATCGAACTACAAACTAGCTAAATGCTGCCTACAAAGTGAATAACTGAAATGAGACCCTAAGCCTTCTTATTTATACAAATTGAGGACCCCAACATCCCTCCTAAACTTTAGGAACTCAGCGGCCAAAGCTTGTAGTTAACAACACCTTTACTAGCCCTTGCTCGGTTGCCCTTGAACTCCAAGCTGATGGTGGAGAATTCGAGGTAAGGGCCCCTAAATGAAGGGGTCACCTTCCTACAAATCCTATCCACGAATTTGGCTGCCAAGTGCTCATTTAAACCTTTGATTTTGTCTCCAAATTGACCAAAAAGACTGCATAAAGCACACATTAGACTTGTTGGTATAATGACTAACCCAATTCACTCTATTAGCATAAATATAATAAAAAACATGCAATAAACTAATGAGAATGGTGGATTAAGTCAAATTAGGAGGCTGAATGAGCCCATATAATTGTCCATTTTTGGGGCTCATCAGACAGTTCCAGGAACATCACAAGAAAATGGTGTGTCAGAAAGGATGAACAGGACGATCATGGAGTGTGCAAGGTGCATGAGATTGCATGCAGGATTGCCTTTACAATTTTTGCCAGATGTTGTAGATATTGTTGTTTATCTAATAAATAGAGGGCCTTCAAGTTCTTTGGATGGTGGTATTCCAGAGGAGGCATGGACAGGTAAAAATGTAAACTACTCTTTTTTAAAGACTTTTGGTTGTGAAGCCTTTGTCCACATTAATAAAGAAAATAGAACAAAGCTTGAGGCAAAATCAAATAAATGTACCTTTATTGGATATGGTGTTAATGATTTTAGTTATCACTTTTATGATTATGACAAACACAAAATCGTTAGGAGCAGAGATGTCATATTCAATGAAAAGGTTTTGTATAAGGATCAGCTGTAGGAAAAGAAAGAAGAAAAGGAAAACAGAGAATACACAGTTCCTGACGAGATCACAGAAAAAGTGATGGTGCCTGAAAATCATAATGATAAATAGCTAGAACAACAACCATAACAACAACAAGCACCTCAAACACCTAAACGATACACTCCTTCCTTATATTATGTATTGTTGACTGATTCGGGTGAACTAGAATGTTATGAAGAAGCAGTGCAGGTAGAAACCAAAAAGAAGTGGGAGCAAGCCATGAAAGAAGAGATGGACTCCTTAGCACATAACCAGACTCGAGACTTAGTCAGGTTGCCTGTAGGTAAAACAACATTGCAGAATAAATGGGTTTACAAGTTGAAGGAAGAAGATGGAGGTAGAAAAAAGTATAAAGCTAGACTTGTGGTGAAAGGGTTTGCAGAGAAAAAGGGTATAGACTTTGATGAAATATTATCTCCTGTTGTTAAAATGACTTCAATTAGAACTATTTTAAGTCTAGTAGTAGTTGAAGATTTTCATCTTGAGTAGTTATATGTAAAGACAACCTTTCTCCATGGGGATTTGGAGGAAGAGATATATGTAGTAGCCACAAGGATATGAGGTAAAAGGGAAGGAGAAACTAGTGTGTAGGTTGAAGAAGAGTTCGTACGGCTTAAAACAGGCTCCAAGGCAGTGGTATCTAAAATTTGATAGGTTTATGTCTAAACAAGGTTATACTAGATGTCACTCTGATCATTGTGTTTATCTCAAAAGGAAAAATGATGGAAGCTATATTATATTGTTATTGTATGTAGATGACATGCTTGTTGCAAGTTCTAACATGTAGGAAATAAATTTTCTCAAAAGAAAATTGGAAAACTCATTTGCAATGAAGGATTTGGGTGCTACAAAACAAATCCTTGGTATGAGAATAACTAGAGATAGGAAGAATCGCAAATTAACATTGTCTCAAAGTGAGTACATAGAAAAGGTGTTGAAAAGGTTTAATATGCAGAATGCAAAACCAGTTAGTATACCTTTGGCTAGCCATTTCAAATGAAGTGAGGAGGAGTGTCCCAAGATTTAGGAAGAAATGGCTCATATGTCTAAAGTTCCATATGCATCAGCAGTTGGAAACTTAATGTATGCAATGGTCTGCACAAGGCCTGATATTGTACATGCATTGGGAGTTGTAAGCAGGTACATGAACAATCTAGGAAAAGAACATTAGATGACAGTGAAGTGGATTCTCAGGTATTTGAGAGGTACCACAAATCAAGCATTATGCTTTGGTGGTTCAAACATTGCTCTATAGGGATATGTTGATGCAGATATGGCGGGTGATAGAGATAACAGGAGGAGCATAATAGGGTATGTGTTTACTATAGGTGGAACAAATGTCAGTTTGGTCTCAAAACTACAAAGTATTGTTGCACTCTCAACAACAGAAGCAGAGATGTTGCTGCTACAGAGGCTAGTAAAGAAATGATTTGGTTTCAAAGGTTTCTGGATGAATTGGGCAAGAATCAGGAGTTGGGCAGGTTATAGAGTGACAGCCAGAGTGCCATACATCTTGCAAAGAACTATGCATTTCATTCCAAGAATAAGCATATACAACTCAAGTACCATTTCATACAGTTAGCGTTGGAAGATGAACAGTTGAAGCTGGAAACGATACACACTAGCCAGAATCCTACAGATATGTTAACAAAAGTTGTAACCAGGGAGAAACTAAGAATTTGCTCAGTTTGAATTGGTCTTCAAGTATGATGAAGAAGATGAGAAATAGCCAGGTCCAAAGTGCAGTCATTGTCCAGGAAATGAAGCAATAGTGGATCCTGATTATCTTTTGTATTCAAAGGTATCGCCACATTGGACCCCAGTTCAAAATGGGGCAACAACGCTGCCCATAAAATATTCAATGGAGGGGGGGTGTCTTTGTGGGGGCATTGGAGGTAGCGCCCCCGAAGCTAAGAATAGATGTAAAATTGCCTTGTAAAATGTTGTAATTTCGCAGTCAATCTGGACCGTTCATTAGGCAGAGATTTGACGGTAGAAGTTATGTTTAATTTAGGGTTTTCTCCCTAGAAGGAAAACCCTCGCTATATATGAGGGAATTGTATTCCGTCTATGGATATCAGTATTCTAAGTGAGGAAGAGAGAGGAGATTTAGAGCGAAGAGGGAGTTACAGTGGATCTGTTGTAGGTTGTATCTCTTCAGTTTGCTAGATAATATAAAAAGGACTAGTTGTTTCTCTATGGACATAGCCCAAACTGGGTGAACCACGTATATCTGTGTCTCTCTTGTTTTATGTGTTTTCTGTGTTTATATTTCTGCAATATATTATGTGTTCCATTGCTCTGTAATATATAATTTTCTAACAAAAACTTCGTAAGGAAACTCCAAGTGGGTACTGGAAGATTCAAAGGTAAGCTTCCCTTCAAGTTTTTTCTTGTGATAGATATGGTAATTATGCTTCTAAGTGTCCATATAGAGAAAATCATGAAAAAGGGAAAGAAGATGCAAAAATAAATAGGAGAAGATTTGAAAACAAGAGAATTTTTTATACACATGAAGATAGTGATGGTCTTTCAAATGGTTAAGAAGGTGAGTCTAATCAAGAATATAAATTACTTATGAAATTTGAAGATAGAAGTAGTAATGAGTCTATTGATAATTTAATGGATGCCATAGAAGAAAACTATATTTTTATTGAAAAAATAACTCAGCCTAAGATTTTCTTAGAAGAAGCTAAATTAGCAGAAGAAATTTTGAAGAAACAAATTATAGAAAAGGAAGAGGATATTGAAAAATTAGAATGTGAAATAGTAAGTCTAAGGAAAGAACTTGAGAAATAAAAAAAGCCTTAATTTAGATTTTCTAATGGATTTGAAACCTTAGATGAAATCTTGAAAGTTCAATGCTCTCCTCTTATAAAGACAGTTCTTGGATACAATGAAGAAACATAAAAGGCTGTAAAGTCTTCTACAGAAACATGAATTTATCTCAATGTAGTAAAAAGAAGTAGTGAACAAAAATTCAGCCTAGAGCAAAATAATAAAGGACCAAATACTTCACAAGTAAATTCTACCTGGATCAATCAAAAGGAAAACAACACTAGAAGGTACTATACTTCCAGGAGACTTCTACTTTAATGGAAAATGTTTTGCTTGTCACAATTTCAGTCATAAGGCTGCTCAATGTGTTGCTTACAAAACTATCATGATTAGAGAAGAAATAAAACAAAAAAATGAGTTTGGGGAAAAGAAATACTCTCACAATTCCTTCTCTCCTCTTCAATATGAAACTGAATGCTCTTTTTTCAATAAATTTGGGCATAAAGAATCTGAATTTAGGAGCAAAGGATGATCAACACCTTAGAATGAGAAAATATCAACAAAATATAAGGTATGGAAGAAGAAGAACATTGAATCTGAGAATAGTGGTCTAGCTTTATATGCACGAGATCAAAAAAACGTATGGTACATTAACAATGGATGCTCAAAACACATGACAAGTGATAAAGATCAGTTTATGTCTTTTAATGAGAAAAAGAAAGAAAATAATGTAACCTTTGGAAATAATTCACCTACCGTTATCAAAGGAAAAGGAACTACTTTGCTAAAAGAAAAGGTTAAAGCTGGAAATGTTTTAATTGTTGATGGGTTAAAGCATAACCTGTTAAGTGTTAGCCAGATGTGTGACCAAGGGAATGAAGTTGTTTTCAAATCAAAGAATTTTATGGCTCGAAATATCGATATAGGAAAAACTGTAGTAAAGGAACAATAACTCCAGGTAATGTCTATGTCTTGGAAGGTAGTCTAGAACAATGTTACGTAACAAAAGAAGAAGAAAGTTGATTATGGCACAAAAAATGGTGATCTAGAAGAAGAAGTCTATATTGAACAACCTAAAGGGTTCCTTGTAGGAAGTGCTAAAAAACTTTTTTCCAAACTAAAGAAGGCATTATATGGTCTTAAAAAATCCCCTCATGCATGGTAGTATCAAATTGACAGGTATCTTCAACAACAAGGCTTCACTAAGGGGTGTATCGATAGTAACCTATATATAAAGATGGAGGATGGTAAATTTTTAATTGTTCTTGATTACATGGATGACATCATATTTGGTAGTAATGGAGAATCCATGAGTCAAAGGCCCACCTCTGTCATGTAGCAAGAATTTGAAATGTCTTTACTTGGTGAACTAACATACTTTCTTGGTTTACAAGTACAACAAGAAAAGGATGGCATTTTTCTCTCATAAACAAAGTACCTCAAACAAATTATGAAGAAATGCGGAATGGAAGATTGTAAACTAGTATGCACGTCAATGGTGATAGGACGTAGTCTTAGTTAAGATGATGATTCTCCCTCAGTCAATGGTGACAGGACGTAGTCTTAGTTAAGATGATGATTCTCCCTCAGTCAACCAACCAGAATACAAATCCATGATCAGAAGTCTACTTTATCTTACATGAATGAGACCAAATATCATGCATGCAGTTGGAATTGTTGGATGATTCCAAGCAAATCGAAAAGAAACTCATCTTCATGGAGTCAAAAGAATATTAAATTATCTACAAGGCACTCAAGACTTTGGATTGTGGTATCCCATATATGTAGATCTTACTCTTCATGCTTATAAAGATTCAGATTGGGCAGGAAATGTTGATGATAGAAAAAGAACTAGTGGAGGATCATTCTATATTGGGACCCATTTCGTCTAATGGTTTAGCAAAAAACAAAGCTCAATTTATTTATCTACTGTAGAAGCAGACTATGTTGTTACTATAACACAAATTCTCTGGATGATGCAAACATTGCAAGATATTCAAATCAATTGTTCTCCACCCATTTCCATTCTATGTGATAATAAAAGTGCCATTAGTATTTCAAAAAATCCTATTATGCACTCCAAGACCAAGCATATTCCAATTAAATATCATTTTATTAGAGAGAAGGTGCTTGAAAAAAGGTCAAACTAGAATATGTTCCCTGAAAAGAACAAGGTGCTGATATATTTACAAAACCTCTTCCACATGATGAATTTGAACATCTCATACATAAATTAGGAGTGGTCCCTGCTTCATCACTCTGTTAATATTTCAATATAAGAGGGAGCAATGTGTATGTTGTCTTGGTGATGATTCTCATGGTTTATTTTGATATCCAATAGTGCATATGGTACAATCACAATGAACAGGATCAGATATTATAGGCTTCAGTGGGGGGGGGGGGGGGGGCATAGTTGTGAAAGTTTAGTGCTTTAGCTTCTGTACACTGATCCTATGAATCACATTCATGTACATACGTGAGTTCTGAACTGAACAGTCGTGTATATTTTTCTATGATGAAGAGACACAGTCCAATTTTACTCGTTGGTTCTAGAATTGGTTAAGTACAGTCTGAAGATATGGAACAGGTTCAGTGGAAGCATCTTCCATGCTTCTAATAATGCATTTTTGGCCTTATGTTTTCTTTAGAACTCCTTGGTACATAATGATGTTGCTTATGTTGTTAATGCAAAAGTGCATGGTGTTGTTCATGTTGTTGCTAACAGATGCTTATGATGTAGATCTTATATCATATATGATAGTTGTTGATGACTATCATGGTATTATTGAGGTATTTTGTCTTGATTATAAATGTCATTTATTTCATTTGATGTAAAGGTCATGTAAAGACCTATGATGTACTAATTGTAGAATTTTGTCATATATGGACTATTGTGGTCAAGTCATGAATCCCACGTTTTGGGCATATGATGTAATTTGTAAGCACCTTGTGGTTGGGGAATTGATGTATGTTTGAGTCCTTGGTGATAGGACAAGTCATATTCAGTTGAGTAATAGAGTCATGTACTCCATTGCAAATATCTCATAAGTTTCAGCGTGTGCTCAGGGGGAGCATGATCAATTCAGATTAGATTTACAACGCTCATGTCAACAAAGGGAGACAAGCCTTCGTTCAAGCATTGGTAAACCCTTTTCCATTGATGTCAAAGGGGGAGAATAACTTGGTGTTTAAAAATCTTGGTGCTTATCTTGATGTGTTTTATAGGTATCTACAAGTGGTGATGACCAAACACCAAGATGGTTTCCGTCAAGTCCAAAGGGGAAGATTGTTGCCATTATGACTAATGTGTTTTCCTTGATAGAAACCTACTTGATGTGTTTACTTGATGAATATGTCAAGAGGATGTTTCTACATGTGACAGAGATTTTGGTTAAAGGAATAGAAGTTCAGAGACAGAGTCCAATGATAAAAAGGAAGTTTCAAGAAGTATACATGGGTTATGTGAAGCAAAGCCACGTACAAATGCGTGTATGAAGAAGGAAAGGCGTGTACATATTTTTCACCATGGTATTCCAAATACCAATGGTCTTTACCATGGTATTAAGCCCAACAATAGATATTTGATCTCATCCAAGAATACCATTGGAACTAGTATGGTTTAGACCAGTGGTATTTTCTAAGGGCTAAGCTATATAAGGAGATGAAAATCAAAGTGTTATAAGTGTGAAAGTGATGAATATTTTATGAATAGATAGATTTGAAGCAAGTCTGCATGGAATGGGATATTAGTGAAATTAAATATGTGTTCAAAATATGACCAATAGATCTGAAATGACTATGTATTGAATAATTTTCTTATGGGTTGATTTGATCTCTGATGATAAAGTCTTGACATGTCATTATTATGTGTATGTCGAGATCTGGGTATGTCTAAAGTTTTGTTGTGAAACAAAGATTTGTGCCAATAATTGCATATTTGTACACGGGTTTGATAACCTAAAAGGCACGTACACACGCAGGTTTAACATTGGGTTCAATGTTTTGATATTTGTATGTGTGTATGCCTCATGGAAAGTGCATATATATGTGGATATGCTAAAGAAAAGTAGCATATATATTTTGATATTCTATTTATCAAGGTTGGAAGTGACAGAATCAGGTTTCTGTGATGAATAATATGTGGATAGGTATTTTGGTGAATGGATTTGTAATGATCTAACTACTTTTGTTGTTTGAGATTGATTTGGGTCTGAGTTGGTTTAGTGATTAAGTGATTTTATGATTGGTTTCAGTTTTATTTGATGGTAGTGGGTTTAGTCTGAAAATTTGATGAAACTTGGTGTACATATTTGATGTTTTTTATTAAGTGGATCCATTGTGAAAATTTATGAAACGCGGTCCACGATAGTGCAGGGGGTTCGAGCTCCGTTCTAGTGGGTGCTGGAAAATGAGAGAAGGTTGTAGCCTTCTGCAGGTGGGTGCCTACATGCTGGCATGAGTCTATTGCAATACAAGATTGTAAGAAGCTTTTCTTAATAATAAAATAAGACAAAGACAACAACATTGGTGGTTTTTCCCCACATTGGGTTTCCACCTAAAAAATATTGGTGTTCATGTGTGTTTCTTATTTGTAATGGTTTATTTTGTTCATAATGCACATGGTTACTATTTTATTAATTATTAATGAGGTATTGATACATTGGTTCAAGTTAAACAAATGTTGAATTAACTGAAAATTAAGTTTACTGGATATACGCTAGTTGTCTGCATGGCAGTCGTGTTGGCTTGTTGGGGCCTAACCCAGATTCGAAGTTAATTAGCCAAACAAATCTTGGTACTATTGGCCCTTTTGGAAACATTCCATGGATCATGGACTGAGGTCTCACCCAAAGTAGTATGGGAGGGTGCTAGAACTAGGTTTCTGCACCATGGAGATGTCTGATGAGTTCGATTGGTCCTTTGTCTGTTCCTGCGCACAGGTGGCTTCGCACACTTTCTTGTTCCTCATGGCCTCATAAACTGCCTTAGTGGAGCCCTACCCAGGGACTATGTGTCGTGCTCTGTGTTATTACCTAAAACCTTGCTTATATTCCAATATTAGTAATTATCTTTGCCCACTTGATTGCTTTACGTTATACTTAACAACATAGAACATTCATATAGGTGCACGCAGTAAATAAACAATATATTTGCAAATTATATCAATCATGCATTAACCCAAGAACAGATACACAAAATTATAGCAAAAATTATCTTTATTGATTCTTTCCATGGTTACAAATTCAACTCGCACTGCTCACTCAGCTGCAGGGGTCCATGCACTCAGTTGCAGACTACTAGGCCTCTACGCACACAGTTGCAGAGCCTTCTCCTACTCTACGACCCATAGACACACTCTACACTTTGACTCAACCACTTAGACTTCTCATGCTCATCTATCTCCTTTTTACACTTAGAGCCTTGCTCTATTTATACAATCCCATGGTCCGCGAACCATGGGTAGGTCTATCTAACCAACATTACATTACAAAACTAGGGCGGACAACCCTATGGCTCTTTCATACTTTCGCACCCCGTACTCGTAATTCACGAAGCTTTACAACAAGATTCGGTCAAAACATGGGATTTAAGCCCCAAAACATACCTTGGGGGGGATTCCATGCCCAACAGGCCCCCAACACAAACATCGTGACTTGCCCTCGAGTCATTCTATCGGCGTGGAGATCTTTGCGCGAAGTCCCTCCAACTGTTCTCGAACTGCGTGGGGGTCAGCAGCGCACTGATATGCTGCTTGTTGGATCTGCTGCATACACTGTTCTGAGACCTCTGTGTCGGGAGTGCTTCTCTGATGTAGTACGTGCATCCCCTGCATATGTGCGAGCTTGACTTCGATTTCTACCGTGATGGTGAAGGCCTCGTCAATCCAAGGCTGAACGCATGACTTCTAGATTGCTTCCTTATGTCGTGCCATGTCCATCTTCTCCTTCAATTCTTTAGCCTACTGCTTCAACACAAGCCTCTAAATGTGGACCACCATCTGCACAGTTCCTCGGACACTATCATACTGTTGTTGGGGTTCTCACGCCTCTATCTCTAGGCACTAGATATTGGGGTCCTGCTGCAGATTTGAGAGGACCTCAAGTGATTCTTCCAACATATTGGTGTAGTCTCGCACTACATCTCCAATATCGTTCAGTCCCACTATGATAGCGCTAACGTGTTGTTCTCTAACTTCCAGAGGGGTGGACAGTTGCACCTTCAACCACAGCTTGATGATCTAAAGGTTCAGCTCCAACTGAACCTTTGTCATTTCTTCCCTCGCCTCGTAGACCCCTGCTATTAACCTATGGATCTACACCTCTTCTGGTACATCTGATGGGATGGCCAGCTCTGGGACGCTTTTGAAAGCATCATCTATTACCTCTACCAGCTATTGGTTCTATGACACCAGTTCGTTGCGCTGCAAGCTCAGTTGTTCCATATTGATTTTTTTCTCACTAAGGACTTGCAGTGCATGGCTCTCCCTAGTGCACAGCTCTGTGGCTATCCCATCCTGCTAAACATATAAGGTCTCTCATGGAAGTGCAGCCATATTGAGACCGAGACCTTCCAATGCACTAATCGTGGGCCTGTACACTATGGTGTTCATCATCCGCACGTGTAACATCTGTTTTGCTACTGTTGAGCCAACTGCGAGGCTGGTCGAAAGGGCACCAACCTCAAGAGGGCACACCTGTAATTCCTGCAACTGTGCTCTGAGGGCCCCCAACACAATATGGTTCTCCTGCATGAAATCTTGGAGAGCCTTAGAGGTGACATCATGCACTGTCTCTCTGATGTCATGCATATCACCCTCAATTAGGGTGATTGGGTCAATAGACAACTTCGATGCCTTAACCTTTTTAGATGACCCTGCCCAATCTGTTTGGTACTGGCACTTCAGCTGCATTGATGTAGTTTGTGGGTCCCTACCTCCTTCTTCTGTCTCTACTTCCTCTGCTTCTTACCCCTGGGAAGGCATCGTTTGGCCCTCGCCTACCTTCATGGCTGCCTCTTGTGTTTCTGCTGCTACTGTGACCTTTTCCTACTTAGATGCTTTATGTGCCGCACCCTGCGCCGCCCGCACTTCTACTGCTACTGCTTCCTTCCTTTGCTTTTCGTCCAACTCTATGATGCGCAACTTGGCCTCATATTTCTTTCTTTGCGCCACTGACTTCTCAATCTCTGCGATGTCTGGGTCGCACCACTCCAGCGTCCATGCCTCGAGTACATTGAAAATGACGTCATCTGTGGCTACGAAGGGTAGCTTTGTCCACTATTTAGTCAAGTCCTTGCGTGCTCTTATATAAATGTTATGCATGTTCGCTTTGAATTCTGCAAAACTCTGCAGACTATTGTAAAGAGTGGGTGACAACTGCGGCTTATGGTTGATCCCCATTCTGAGGTTCATCTCCATGAACACCTAGAAGATTTTACTATCACAGATCCTCTTAGCATCCTTTGTTGCCCAGAGTGAATCATGCTTCACGGCTTTTGGTAAATCCCTGTCAATTATGAGGAATTGAACATCCTCTGGCAATTCCCCAACCATGAGCACTATGGACAACAAAAGCCATGCATAGTGGAACATTTTGCCTTGTTCTTGAGCTTCACAACAATTTTCTAAAAAATCCTTACAAAGGAACTCAGACCAGTTAAACTGGACCCCCTCCGTGCACTGCTCAGCCAGTGCTACCACCGACACGGGTACTTCGTCCGTGCGGCACTTGCGCATAACCTTTCCTCCCAGGATTTCGGTCGCCACGAGTACTCCTTTCTCCTTGATGCTGGAGATGACGTAGCCCCTCTTCTTGTTTTCTATCTTGTACTTTTTGTTCATGGCCTCCGCGATGGCCAAGTCACTACCATTCCCTTCCAAGATGTCCGCGGGGTCCTCTCCTTTGCATGGAAGCTGGGAGACACAGTGAATCAAGTCTGTCGTGATGGGGATGGGCTCCTCCAACCACAAACACCCATCATGCACTAGGAAGAGCAGCAGCCTAATGACGAAAATGGTTATTGGGGCACGGTGGAAATGTGACACCCATAGTAGATTCAGTAGCCTAGCCTTTTACACTCTACACAACCAATTTTGTGGCTCTAGCTTTGTAACCACCACCGCGGTATTCTACTTGGGCTTCATAAGGTTCCTGGTCTCAAGGTGAGGGAACTTCTCATGGTTAGAGAGGTTCCAATCTTTGAATTTTAGGCTTGGCACATATCCTAGGTGCGTGTCCTCAAACATGATGTTTCCTGGGAGGAACGGGGTCTGGAGCAAGCTCTTGGTATTGTCTAGGTCCTTGGGCACTTTCGCCTTCCCTTTTCATGGGGGGACATAGGCGAGCAATTTTGTCGCGAGGTGCACAGGCTGAGTGTCCTCCTCCGTGCCTTCATCCTCATCCTTAGTGATGATAAGATCCTCCATATATTCTTCTTCTTCATCCATCTCTATGGTGACGGCTTCCCCTTCTCCTCCATTGACAACTTGGTACGCAACAGGTTCTGCGGGGGACACATGTATGGGAACCATTGCTTGTTTGTCCTTCTTGGATCTTGGCGTGCACAGTGATTTCAAGATTTCTGCCACAATCCTGGAATCTTCTGGAGCATCTCCCATCGCCAGAGCCTACACGGCGTCTCTTGGGGTCACTTCGGTTATTTCCATAACATCCTCAACTATTGCCATCGTATCGGTCTAGAAATCTAGTACTCGCAAACTCAGGGGCTCAATCAACACTCGGCTCATGATAATCAGGGTTCTGCTCAATCGATGAATTTGCAAATGACCAAGTGTTGTTTTCTAGGAAGCCCTTTGTATTTTATAGCACTTTTTGAATTTGAATTTGATCGTTCCCCCCAAGTCTGGTTCATTAATGCTCCTTTGGCGGCATATTTTTCCAAATCTTACCCATAAATCGCATCTTAAATGCCTGCCACCCACTCCATTTGGCCTCAAGTCGAGCATCCCATCGTGAATAGTTACTTCAACAGTCACTTTCTAGCCAACCCGCGTGGCAATGCAGCCCCCCTTGCATGGTTGCAAACCTTGTGACTTTTTGTTTCTGTAAGCAGCTCCAACCTCGCGCAGCTCCTCGGCAGAATAGTTTATAGTGTTGCGCTCCCTTTCAACTGCCTAGAGTGCTAAGATTTTTCCTCCCTCGGCTTGTCAAGTGGCCACACCACCTATGTGCAGTTTCCTCTAGTCATCCAACATTCTTCTGGTTCAGTTACTAGCGGTGTTCCGTACCTTATCCTCTATAGCGCATCACCCTGGTTAATTCTCATAGTAATATGCGGTCCAAGCCAAGGCATTAGACTGATCAATTCGCGGCGATAGTCCTAAAACTTTTCAGCATGATCAAGCACACCATGTTTTATCACCGGGGTCTTCTTATCGAGAAACTCGTCCCTTATCTCGTCTTCCAGCTTCTTGACTTCCGCTTCTACCAAAGCACTTTTCCTCCTTAATTGCACCCTTTCTTTTTCAAGTTCTTGGAGCCTAAAATTTCCCTGTTGGATTTCTTCCTCAAGTCCCATGCATTCTACTTCTTGTGGCTGTGTGATCCCTTCTTTCCAGGCTCCATGAACCATTGTATCTACTGGTGCTACTATGCGTGGACTAGGATTTTCATGCTCCATGGGGATTACAACATTCGCTTCATACTTCAGCTTTGGAGGTGCCTATGCGGTCAAGGTTTTGTACACGGTCCTATACGCCCAGAGAGACAATGATACACACAAGTCCCAGTCAGCCTGCTTCACATGGTGGACCGTGTTCAGTACTTCGTGTACTTTGTTAAATGCTTTTGTGTGAATATTCTTCTGCGCACTTGGTCTTTCCATACATCATGGTCCCAACCATAGAGGTCGTTCGCGCCATTGCCTTACCCACACCTGCTTACCGCTCATGTCCCCTACTACGAGTATTGTGTGTATTCCAACAAGTTTCGTACCATATTCTTGTATCCACCTTGAAAGGTGGGTGCGCGGGCCGTTTCGTCCATGATACTTGTCTTCTAACCACATCCGAGGCTTCCCAAATCGTAGGCACATCATCCTTCGATAGCCGTATCAGTCCCAAAAACTCTTCTGGTGCGTACCCCACCACCTTGCAAGCGTAGCATGTAATACCCATTTCAGAGCACCTAAACGCTATTGTTTCGACACTTCTCCTTCAAATATTTTCAGGAACTCCTCCACTTCACCTAACCCATCGTATGTAGGTAGATCTCTTACCTCTATTGCTACGTCGCACAACAACCTTGTCATCATGTTAAAGTTGAGTGTGGTTACCTCGGGTAACCGGTTCTGCCATCATTTTATCTCTTCATCAGAATCTGATGTATAGGACATTTCGTGCTCCCATGATATTAGGCCATTCATGATTGGATTTACCCAGTCTTGCTCAAGCACAATTATCTTGTAGATAAAATCTAGATCATTGTTGTTGTCATAGTCATGCACTAGCTCTGTGTAGCGTGATCCTTTCACAGGGTCTAAAGGTACCACTACACGCAGTGGCTTTTTTTCAAAAATCATCTTGTGATTCTTTAGATTTATCACTCCATTCATGTTAGTGGCCCAATCTATTCCCAGTATCGCGGGATAGGGATTGATGTCATCAACAATCTCTATCATTTTGAAATATTCTAGCGTGCTCACTCCTTCGATATCTACTGTGATTCCCTGCAATCTCCCCATGGGTAAGATCTTTTGTTGGTTCACCATTCGTAGTTGGATAGGAGACCATTGCAGTGCAGGCTTGCCCATGCACTCCCATGTCTGCCTCGGTAGGACGTTCGCGTCGGATCCTAGATCCAGAATCACTTGATCCATCTCATATTCCCCGATATGCGCGGTCAATTTCATCTCCCTTCCTGTTTACGTCATGTGCTTCCCGAGCTTCCAGACTACACGCGGTTCTCCTGGCGCAGTCCCAACACATATAGTTATGAGTTCTTGTAGCCCCTTCACAACCTTGTTATTGTGCAGCAACTTCATGCATGTCTCCAAGAATGTCGTGAACATCGATGGGTCCATTTCTGGCTCCTGTCTATCTTTACTTCCTAAAGTGGAGGCATCCGCAAAGCTCCTCTTAGCTTCCATGAAGGTCTCCTTAGAGCGCTCCAAGTCAAATTTAGGTTCCTTCATTGGGGCTTCGCGAACCCAGATACTTTCTTCAGGCTGCTTACCTTTGTCATCCCTATTGTAATACCACTTCGGAGCACAATATTTACATTGGGGTCTTCCTCGCGCGGCTCACACCTCATCATTTGCAAGTTTTGAGTCGGGGGAGGCTTGAGTTCTCCTTTATCACGCAACCTCACTACCAGTGTGGGATAGTCCTCCATCTCATGATCAAACTGCGTACAATATAAGCATGATGGTCTCGTTGGATTTGTACAATCACAGGCATAATGCTCTGGTCCTCCTCAATTGTAACATATCAGCTGTTCGTAACCTCTTCCTAGCGCCATTCCACCTCGGCCTCATCTGTGCCCCTGAAATCTAGTGCACGCCATTCCCGTATTTTGATCGATGAGCCGTGTTTCAGCCTGAACTCTATAGGTGGGAGTCTGATCCATCATTAGTTCATAACTTCTACAAGTGTGCTCATCATGGCCTACTGACTTGCAGAAATTACAGAACAACTGTTGGGAATTCTGCGTATACTTCTGTAGTAGATGGAAATTATCTGTAGAATGCTTTCCTCCTATCTGACAAATCGTGCACCATAATGTAGGCACTGTGCTCGGTCCTACTTGTGCCTTCGGTCTCAATGGCATTTGTCCTCCTCCTGCGAGGTAATTCGCCAACACTGGGTAGTGGTCCTTATCGTGCCCCTGACCCTTGCACTTTACGCACCATACCTCGTCACACACTTCTAGATGAGCCATCCTATCTTGTTTCAAACTATGCATCTCCAGGCACAAGTTTTTCAACTACGCGTGAATTTGCTGGACTCCCAGGTTAAGATCTTGTATCAAAGTCTTGTGAAATCTCATTGTGACCTCCAAAGCCTTATCCTGAGTGGTTAGCCTTTGTTGCGACAGCGTGTTCCGCAGATGCGATGTTAACAAGGCTACAAACCATTCGCGGTGTTGTCCATATTTTAAGGTCATGTTCGCTTCGTGAAATGTGCACTTCAGTCTTTGATCCAACTCCCACGGGGTTTCACCTGGTAGCATGGTGATTTCCTTGAATCCAATGATCAATTGTGCCTCCAAATTTTGGCCTACTAAATTCCTTGTTTAGCGCAACTTGGATATATGTTTCCTCCTTTATGTTGTCATCCGTGACACCCTGTGCCTCCCATACAGCTTTTACCATGAAAAAAAATTGGTCTGGATCTTCATTCCGTACTCCCTTGAACAATGGTAGCTTTATCGTGCTCGCCATACTACTTCGCGGTGGTGGCAAAGGTGGTATGTGCAAAAGTCTTTGCTTTATCAGATTGATCACACTTCTTGGTGAAACCTTCACGAGCTCCTCTTCACCTCCTCATGGAGGTGAAATGAAGGGGCTAGTTTCTAGTTCTCTGATACCTTTGTTTGTATAGATTATCCCACTCTGCATAGCCCCAAACATCAATTTATTCGCATAACCCACTTTTCACACAATAGCATTTTAATCCAAGTGTTCAAAGATTTAATGTACTTACCTCGTGGTCCCTTGAGGAAGCATCGTTCTGCCTTGCTATAGCTGACTGAAGTATCTACCACAAACTCAGTGATGAATCCTCCTATGATTCGAACCAGCCAGTGATCGACAACACATGTAATCTTATCTTGCGATGCTTCCAGTCTGCGCACCAATTTTGGAGTCCACACAATAGGTTTGTTGAGTTTATAGCTTCCTTGGCTATCTACTAGCTTTGTGATTGACTCATATAACTCAGTAGGGAAGGATGCAAAGAAAATTTTGTGGGTATTCATATACAAGTAGCAATCTAACCACTCTTCCTTTGACAATCGTGGATTCTTGTTTTCCTGCACCGCAAATTCGTGAATCCTTTTGTCCAACCACTCTTTAATTCCTTTCTTGGCCAGATTCCAGCGATACGACATCAGACATCTCTATGCAGATCCCGTTCCTGGAAACTGAACCATTTTTTGGCTTGTTGGGGCTTGACCTAGGTTCAGAGTTAATTAGCCAAACAAATCCCAGTACTACTGGCCCTTTCGACAACAGTCCATGGAACATAGACTGAGGTCTCACCTAAAGTAGTATGGGAGGGTGCTAGAACCAGGTTTCCACACCCTGGAGATGTCTGATGAGTTCGACTAGTCCTTTGTTTGTTCCTGTGCACAGGTGGCTTCGCGAACTTTTCCATCCTCGCACCTTGATATACCACCTTCGTGTAACCCTACCCAGGGGTTGTGCGTCGTGCTATGCGTTATTACCCAAAACCTTTCTTATATTCCAATATTAGTTAATTATCTTTGCCTACTTGAGTGCTTTACATTATACTTAACAACATAGAACCTTCATACAGGTGCACGCAGTAAGTAAATTATATTAATCATGCATTAACCCAAGAACAGATACACAAAATTATAGAAAAGCTTCTATTTATTTATTCTTTCCACGGTTACAAAATCGACTCGCCCTGCTCACTCAGCTGCGGATTACTAAGCCTCTTCTCACACAACTGCAGAGCCTTCTCCTACACTACGACCCACAGACACAGTCTACACTTTGACTCAACCACTTAGACTTCTCATGCTCATCTATCTCCTTTTTACACTTAGAGCCTTGCTCTATTTATACAATCCCATGTTCCACGAAACATGGGTAGGTCTATACAACCGACATTACATTACAAAACTAGGGTGGACAACCCTATGACTCTATCATACTTTTGCACCCCGTCCCTGTAATTTGCGGAGGTTTACAACAAGATTCGGTCAAAACTTGGGCTTTAAGCCCCAAAAAATGCCTTGGGGGGGATTCCATGCCCAACAAGTCGCGTATACACGCAGGTTTCTTTCAGTAAAGTCACGTACATAAAAGAATAGTATTAGTGATTTTTAAAATACTGATTCACCCCCCACAATGTTTTTCCCAACATAGGTACCTCCACACCAACTCTCATTTTCATCCTCCTCAAAAGTTTGTAGTTCTTAAAACCCTTATTACTCATGATATTTGACTTTCTTCCTCTCAATATTTGTCCAATGAAAAAACCCATCTCACCAAAGCCCTTAAAGCTAATTGTTACTCCTCGTCCCAAATCAAAAAATCATTCCATTCTCCTCTCCATGCTCAATCCAAAACTCTTGCTATTAGTCTGCCCTTAGCCAAAGTCTCCCTTCCTTACATTTATGGAGTTGCCAATCATATCTCCAAAATACTTCTAAAAATAATATCAAAACTTTGTTAAAAACTCAGACAACCCTTAGCCAGTTCCTTTGGTTATCCAAAGACAATAATGACCCTATGCTTGGCCCAATAGTTTATGAGACCCCTTTCTCCTACAATATATATTACATAGGGAAAACTAGTAGATCCTTCAAAGCCTGCCCTAAGAACCTATGACTGACACCTACCATAACTTAATCATTAAATGCACTATCTTTGAACACTCCCACAATACTAAACATTTGATTTATTTTTGTAAAACCAAAATCTTGGCCTCTGCCTCCTTCCACTCTAATTGCACCATTATGGAAGCTCCAAAAATCAAAAAACACCCTAACAACTTTAATGGAGAACATGAATTTTAGCTGAGAAAACCTACCATACATTTTTCATCATCTAATCCTAAACCCCCTAGATTTGATGTTAAGCCTAACCATTCTAAGACCACCCTCGCCCTGACCCACTTATTCCTAATCTTATTCTTTCCTCTTCGTAACCTTTTAATATTTAATCCAATTTAAATTCTATTTAAATTCTTCTTCAATTTTAAAATTTAGGAAAAATATTTTTTCGTTATTCTATTTTAATTATTCAAAATTATCATTTATTAATCCTAATCATATACTTCTCTAATTTATTGTAATTTAATAATATTGCTTTTATATTATCCTTGATTCTAACGTGATAATTTAAATCATATGTATCTTCCTTTCTTCTTTAACATTATTTCAATCATTTTATCACATTACTTCTTCCATTTGACCCACAATTTCTTATTCCTGTAATCCATATTATCGTAAATTAATAATTTATTTAATATATACCTTTCTCCTATTCTCCTTAGTAGTAAAACAATTTTTTATCAATTTTTTTTTATTAATTTATTTGTTCCCTCGTCTCTTCTATTTCTTTTAATTAATTAAGATATTTTACTTATTCTAACCATTCTTAATTTGTCATGTTAACATCCTCTCTCCTTCCCCAACGGTCATGTTCTTTTTCCTTATTCTTTATTCTTAATCCTAATCATGTTCTTATTCTAGCTTAATTTAATATTATTCTAATTTGATATTATTTTAATAGTAATTTAAAATAAAATAAATATATTTCAGTATTATTTCCATTTTGACCTAAATCATTTATTATATATTTTTTCTCTAATGTAGTAATATCTTAATTCTAAACTAGTAATTCAATATACATATTTTAACTTTTTTTATTTATTATTAAAATTATCTTAGATCTATCTTAACTCTGCAAGCCTGGAGAGGCATCAAATCTCTTAGTAGATCAAATATCTTAGTAGATCCGGAGTTAAGATTGATCTAGACAAGTTTAATTCCCCCCTTTAAATAACCGATAGACTGGTTTAATTCCCCTCTTTAAATAACCTATATTCTACATCAATACCATGGGTCATTTTTTTTATTTATTATTATTATTATTATTATTATTATTTTATTTTACTTTTACCGAGTTAAAATGTTTACATTACATTACAGTAAACTTTTTTATTTAATTTTATCTTTTTAGATTTTTTTTTTTATTTTTTTTTTGTAATTTCTCCTAGTCAAAATGTTAAATAGGATGACCTTACAACATCTATACCGTGTTGGGCTAGCTCGATGAAATTATTTTGACCAATTCTATTTCATTTTATTAATCTCTCCCTTGTTCCATTTGTTTTCTATTTCCCCTAATTTTTTAAATCAAATTTAATTATTTATAAATATGTAGTGTTCATTTTGAATTAAATTTTAATAATTATTAGTTTATTGTTATTATTTATGAATCTATAACATTCACTATTGTAATGGTCATTTCATTTACTTAATTATTTATTTGTTCTTGGTTTGTAATTATTTGTATTATGATGTTAGGTTTTTGTCTTTGGAGATGGGTGAAGTGTTCACTCGAACATAGATAACACAATATAACTATGAAGAACTACATACAAAAAAGCTAGAAAAAATTGTAACTCCTTTTTATAATGTGTGTGCGTGTGACATCCCTGGTGCTTGTTTCCCTGGTTCTTGTAATGTAACAATGTAATGGCCTGAAGTGTGGGATCACAGATCCATGATCTAAGAGGGAAAAGGAAAGATGAACGCATGTGGAATTAGTTACCACATTAAATTAATTTTATGGTGAAAACAATGAAAATGAAAAGAAAAGGAAGAGTCCAAGAAGAACATGAAGAGACCCTAGGGAAATAATAAAAAAGAAAATGCATTGCAATATGGGGTTGGATCTCTTCTCACGAGAGCTCATGAGTAAATATAGAATAAAGCTATGAGCTGAGGGAACGTGATTTCCTTGAAAGGAATAGTTGTGATGAAAAGAGCAAGAGGAAATGGGATTGAGTGCTTATCGTGGGATGATAAACCACTCATGGTGCTTGCTAGGGTTGATAAATAATATGTAGAAGGGTGCTTGTTGTGGAGGGATAAATCACCTTGGGTGCTTTTTGGGGGTTGATAAATCACTCTTAGAGTGCTTGACCTAGTTGATAAACTAATCTTACCATGAATTATATTATGCTTGACTAACTAAGAAACCACCCACTATCATAATTTCCTATCCTCTATGTCCTAAAGAAGGATTTTGCAATGTTGGTGATAAATAAATTCCCCTTAGATCATGGATCTGGCTTGGGGGTTGCTATTGTAGGTAATCCCGATTGTAGTAGGTCTATGTTTGGATGGAAAATTAAAGTCCCATATTTAGTTTCATTTCTTTTTTTAATTGTAAATGAAATTATTTGAATTGAGAGTTAAAATTTTAAAGAAAAGTCTTTGTAAATCTTGCATGATATTGGTGAATGAATCTTTCTGATTGAAATTATTGAATATTTTATGATTTTGTGTCTGATTATTTGTCATGCAACTATAATTTAAATGCATGATAATTTCATTGTATTTTTGTGGAAAGAAATTCTTGTCAGTTGTGTTGATAACTGATTTGAATTTTATTTAATGGAAGCCTTCATTCTTGTGTGGAAGTGAAGGGTTGAATTCCTGAGTAAATCTTCCCAATATTGGGAGGCTTTTGTGTTCTCTCTCTATGCATGAAAATTGTTTGGATGACTTGGGTTGATGGAGACATATAATTCTATGTTAAAGGAAGTTGCATAAGAAGTATTTAAACATGGAAATTGACCATTAGGCCCTATGTTACAAAGCTTGAAAGCTTAGGAGAGTTAGCCCTATTATGTTATGTAAAGAAAATATTATATATAAGGACATATACTTATGTATTTTGCAGGTCGTTGGCCGAGATGGATCGTGGGACTTAATAAGCTCCAGAGATATAGCTACACAAAGAGTCATATAAATCATTCAGGAAAATGGCAAAGTCCTAGAGCTTGCCTAAGCATCATAGAGCTACCATAGTTGAGCCATGGTCGAGTCCTATCGTAAATGGCTCATAATGTAGAACAGGTGGAAAAACCCAATATCATACTTCTTAGCCCTATAACCTTATTCCACAACCATTGGAGGACTTATCGATTTGCATGGAAGATGGCCTGATGACTAGGTCATTAACCATAAGACTGTAACACATGACCAAGAGTGGATTCTAGCATAATGAATGGTTGAGAGTAAGCAAGAAAAATAAATGGATGAGAGCAAGCTTGGGGTGACATGTCCCAAAGGTTACATATCCAGAAGTTTGCAAAGGGTTGTGCAAAAGGGAATGCCTAGGATGACGAGGACTGAGATAGCATTGTGGGGTGAGTGATGTGGAAAGGGTTGGGGTGAGATAGATCCCATGCATTGGCCAGTCAGAGAACACATTAACCATGTGAAAGGCATGTTGTGTCATTACAAGGTTTAAGGCGGGTCCCACGTAAACAAAAAGCGGTGTGGCAAATAACAAGAAAACTTCCCTTCATGGAGTATGTCTCCTAGAGGTGGCCTTGTGTGGTGCTTAAGAATTATTTCAAATGACTCAGCTCTAGGATGTTTTGGCAGGAACAGGGCCATTGGGACTACTATATAAGAGTGGGAGTTGTGCACCAATTAGAAGTGTTGAGAGAGTGGAGGATCAAAAGCACTAGAATGTGTAAGCCCGAAGGACAGTCCCCGCTATTTCAAAGCGGAGATGAATTTAGAGCGACGTGGGATGACTTAGCACCAAGACAACTCAACAGTTCCTTGGATGTTTGAACTATATCAGAAATTTCTATGAAAAATAGTCAGCAGATACAAAGGTCATACAAAAAAGTCTTAAGAAGAATGCAATATGGATAGATGTCATGACAAAAGTAGTTAGAGAAATAAAGGATAAAATTAAAACTCTTCCTCCTCTTGCATTACCACAAGACAATTTTTCTTTCATTTTAGAAACACATGCTTCTAATCATGTATGGGTTGCAATTTTGTTACACAAACAACATAAAAAGGAAAATGTTTGTGCCTACACATCAGGGACATTTTTAGATACTGAATTAAAATATCCCTCCTCACATAAAGAAATTCTGGCAGTCAAGAGAGGCATCAAGAGATTCCATCTCTTCTTGAAAAGTGTTCGTTTTACGGTAAAAACAGATCTCAAGCATATGAAAGGAATGCTTGGAAACAAATGTCTGTTAGAACAAGGAAATTCAAGAACATCTTTAGCAATATCATCCAGGTTTTGAGAGAGACAAACATATTGGTAATTTGAATAATTTTGCATCTTTATTTGTTCAGCCGGCTCTAGGTTTGCATGATTTCTTAAATGAATAAACTGTAGATCTCCTTGCAAAGTTCCATTTTTGAAATTTTGAGTGTTGTTACCTGGATTTAGATGTCTTTCTCGAAAAATAGGTGATGTTCCAGTCTTTTCCCTTGGAAGAATATACATCTTAAACCTTTAAGAGGTACAAATATTTGTATGCAATCTTTGCAGTCAAGATGTTGGCCTTTATGATCCATAGAAGAAAGATCAATTTCTTCATTAGTTATGGAAAACAATTTCCTTCGTTCTTCTAGCTTTTTATGGCAAAAAATACAATCTGCAGAAGTAGTAGCATTATGGTTTTGCACATGTTTTTGATAAGGAGAAACCAGAATATTCATACTATATAAAAGATTCATGGAGGACTCTGGTTGTTTAGGCAATGATATATTTGTATGGAGTCTTAATGAAGGAATGAACTTGCTTCCATTTTTATATTTGGCTTTACGAAATCTAAGTTTGCTAGATCTGTCAGGAGGAATGAATTTTTCCAACTAATTTGAGGTAGAGCCTAACTGAGGATACTTTGAGAAATAGGTGTATATTAACTATCCCATTCATTAGGCAAAGATACCTCTATGAAACATAATTGGAGAGGGGTAGTATTTCCTGGTCCAACAACAACACCTTCTTTCAAAGATCTTTTTGTCAATTTTGGATTTATGGCAGGCATAGATGTAGTTACGAATCACAAACAGACTGAAGTATGTAATTGAGCAATATGAGTGCCCGGGGCCACATCAAAACCATTGAACTGAATATATGCTTGGAGAAACTAATTTATGTATGGATCAGTGAGAGAGATCTGATATCTGGGAACCATAGATGACCATATAGGTCCATTATTTAATAGACTTTGAAACCCTCCTATTAATGCATCATTGAAATCATTATGTCTAGTCCAGAACACAATTTAGGCAGGAGGTGTTAAGGCCTAGCCTAACTAATGGATTGATTCCAAATTGAATCATGCCCAGATGAACATATTTAAATCCATTTTCTATTCCCCATTCAATGTCTACTCTACTCAGTAGTGATACTTGATAAATAAATTGTCCTATTGAAAAAGTTGAAACCAAACAACCTTGGAAAGATGTAGTGATCCAAGTCACTTGGGAATTAACAGGAAATGCTCGACTATGGTGGGAACATCTAGATAAATCTGAACAGAATGACATCTTTAACAAAGATGATCCTTTAGAATCCATACTCTTAGCATTATCACATGAATTCCTTGGAATTATACCTTCAGATGAGTCTCATTATGCTTAGTTATGCATGAGTCAAAGATTGTGTGATCTTGACTTAATCACTGAGTATTATTGCATTATGTAAGGGATTTATTATAAGATTCCAGATCATGAGAATGTAGCATATTTGCGACATTATGTTGCTTCTATGCCAGGAAGAATTCCAGAGCTAGTCACACAAGAACTAGCTAAGAAAAAGATTTCTATTGATTCCCTTTCTTTGGCAGCACTTCATCATCATATCCTCACCATCCTTAGGAATGGGTGTGCAACATATAAGAACAGAATAAATCTTAAAAAGAAGTTAGCTTTCAGTCCTCAGCTTTGTGATATGTTTTCAGAGACATATATATTTGGGTGTTACAAAACTCCGAAAAGAAATCCTCAGAAAAAATCTCAACATTGTAATTGCTCCAAACCCAAATGGAATTCAAGCCATCATCTAAAATAAGAAGATCCAGATATATTTTTAGAAAGAAAAGATACCTTCTACTACTGATAAAAGAAAATGTTTTATATGTAGACAAAGAGGCCAATGGGCTAACAAATGTCCATCCAGAAAGAAAAAGACACAAGTCAAACTTTTTAACTTGTTTTCTTCATCATATAATCCAGTCGAATGGGAACTAGTTTCAGAGTAGGATTATTCAGTAGAATGTTTTTCACTGTATAGTTCAAGTTCAGATGATGAAGATTTAACACGACATTTTCAAAGATTATATGTAAGTATTAGTGATGATGAAAACAATGATTGTACATTCATAGCAGATTGTAAAATGTTCTTGGGATATAACATCTCAAATGAAATCAGCCATCTTCAACAAGAAATTGATAAATTGTCTCCCAACCTAGTTGTCCCAAGAAGCAAGCTTCAGCAAAGAATGAATGAATTACAAAAGAATGTTTCTCATGTCAAGACCCTTTTACTAGTTGAAGAAAGAGAAGATTTAACTCCTAATTATACTTCTCTTAGAGGGACTCTAGAAGACCAAACTAGTCAGGTTGAGAATAGGATCAGAAAAAACAGAAATTTAATGGCCACATCAGCCAATGATATTAAGCAAGATATCTAATTTCTTGATGAATTGAACTCCGAGTTTTTCACCATGATGACTAAAGCAACAAAACTTCCACTTTAACCCAATTATGAAATTGAATATCTGAAAAACTCAAATTCAGAAAAAGAATTTGAAGAATTTGAATTAAAATACATTAGTGGAATTGGAGATAGATTAGTCATCCAAATTGGCATCAAAATACCAGGCTATAAACTTTATCATCTATATGCTCAAATCAACACAGGTTCAATGAGTAGCTGCTGCAAATACAAAGCAATTCCATCATACTATTGGCAGCCAACACAAATCCAATTCAAAGTGGTCAACCAACAAATCATGAAGGTCTATTTTGTTGCTCCATATTTTCCTATTCTGTTGAATAATCTGGTAACATATGTTACATTATACAATTATGATGCAGGTGTTGATATTTTGTTAGGACAAGATTTTGTACAGAAATATATGCCAATTATTGTAGATAAGAGCAGTATAACTTTTACAATCCAGCTTTCAAAAGTTTAGGTTGCAGCCAAAAGCAGTTTTATCATAAAAATTGATCCTGACAAAAAAGCAGAAGATATGGAAGTTTCTCTTAAAGATCTCACAAAAATTCAAAAAATCATCAAAAATGCAGATCTCCATGCACCTGAGGTCTTAAAAGAAGTGCTTGAGAAACTCAAACAGAATTGCATGTCAGAACACCCTGATGCATTCTGGTTCAGAGAAAAATATTTCATCACACTCCCATATAAAGAAGGTATGAGACAAACTCCACAAAAGGCATCAACAAATCATATGAGCCCTTCCGAACAAGAGTTATGTAGACAAGAAATTCAACAATTGCTTGACAGAGGTCTTATTGAACCATCAAAAAGCCCATGGGCATGCCCAACCTTCTATGTCAATAAGCATTCAGAACAAAAATGAGGAAAGAATAGGTTAGTCATAAACTATAAAGCTCTAAATGATGCCTTTTCTCCTATCAAGTTTCCTCTTCCAAACAATGAAATCTTGTTAGCTAGAATTTCTTAAGCTAACATTTTTAGCAAATTTTATCTGAAGATTGGATTCTGGCAAATAGGAATTGTTCCAAGTGATAGATTCAAAACAACATTTGTTGTCCCAAACAGACAATATCAGTGGATATTTCTACCCTTTGGTTTAAAAAATGCATCGTCTGAATTTTAGAAAAGAATGGAAGATATATTCAGAAATTTAAATTTTGTCATTGTATATATAGAAGATTTATTAATATTTAGCAAAGATCTCCAAGAACATAAAATCCATCTTGAAGCCTTCTATGAGCTTGTGTATAAGCATGGTTTAGTATTGTCCTCCGGACCAGACAAATTTGTCATTGCTCAAACCAAGATAAACTATCTTGGTCTTGTCATTTCACAGGGAAAGATAATGTTACAGGATCATGTTTTGCAGAATTTATTAAAATTCCCAGACCAGTTTCCAGATATCAAGACAACTCAACAGTTCCTTGGATGTTTGAACTATATCAGAAATTTCTATGAAAAATAGTTAGTAGATACAAAGGTCATACAACAAAGGCTTAAGAAGAATGCAGTATGGATAGATTCCATGACAAAAGCAGTCAGAGCAATCAAGGATAAAATTAAAACTCTTCCTCCTCTTGCATTACCACAAGATAATTTGCCTTTCATTTTAGAAACAGATGCTTCTAATCATGTATGGGTTGCAGTTTTGTTACAGAAACAACATAAAAAGGAAGAAGTTTGTGCCTACACATCAGGGACATTTTCAGATACTGAATTAAAATATCCCTCCTCACACAAAGAAATTCTGGCAGTCAAGAGAGGCATCAACAGATTCCATCTCTTCTTGAAAAGTGTTTGTTTTACGGTAAAAACAGATCTCAAGCATATGAAAGGAATGCTTGGAAACAAACATCTGTTAGAACAAGGAAATTCAAGAATTTTATGATGGGCATTATGGTTTGATGGATTTAATTTTGAAATCATATACAAATTAGGTAAATAAAACTACCTTGCAAATATGCTCACCAGAGAAGGTAGCAATCCTACCCAAGAAATCAAGGTCTTTGAAACAGGGGAAAGCTCTAATTCCAGGAAACAAAGGTTCCAAATTGAGCTCTGTTCAAATTGTAGGCATGAATTTTGTTGGGAATGTCTAGTCACTAAAATCAAATTACTTCCCATTGAGGTTCAACAAATGATTTTGTTCAATTGGTATAATTCTCAGAATGGAAGACTTGCATATGACATCAACTGGAACTTAATAAATAATATCCATATTTATTTTGGCCACACTAGAGATTTGCACATTGATTATATTTATGACCCTGCTATCATGTGGTATGAATATTATGGCATACTCCAGTTTGCTTGGACACACAAGGAAATCCATGTTTATATGTATTGTGAAGATATAATGAGCAATTACAGGTCTTGGAGCCCTTGGCTAGAAGTTTTGTTCTATATGTTTTCTCCCAGAACTTCTGAGATCAAAAATATTTCTGCAAAAACTGTGATCAATTTTATTAGAATTGAATTACAGGAAGTGGCATTGTTTTACAACATATTTGCATTTAGTTTATCTCACCAAGTTACAACAGTCAACCTCACTGCTCAGAATGAGTTCCATTTGGCTGTAGAATTTTTTGGAGATACTTGTCTTCCAGCTGATCAGCTAGATCATCATTTCATGTACAGTCCTTTCTACGCTTGTCTTGGACAATTTTCTCCTCACTGGCTTGATCAAGTTATTCCTGGGGCCCAGCCAGCCCTCCATGAAGACTCTTCGGAAAAAGACGATTATTCTCCTCCAAGTGGATATGACTCTGACCGTAGTCTGAAAGGATATTATTAAGAGCATCTCTCTTTTCTCTTGTACAAATTTTACTTTCGTTGTTTAATGGGTTCTCTCCACAAAAGAATCTCCACTGTGTAATAACTTTAAGGACAATAATGATCCTTACTTTTGGTGTTTAGTGGGTTCTCTCCATAAATAATCTCCACTATGTAAAACTTTAAGGACAATAATGATCCTTACTTTTGGTGTTTAGTGGGTTCTCTCCATAAAGAATCTCCACTGTGTAAATCTTAGGTTAACTATCTGGACGAATATCTGAAACTCGGAGCACTTCTCCGACTTTTTGTGGGACTTGACCCACATTCCAAAGAATCTACAGAAAATTTTAGATTTGAGATCTATTGACAAAGATCAGATTTCAAAGAAGAGACTAGATGCTCTCTTGAAATAATATAAATGAAGAAAATGTAATGCCATTTGGGGCATTTGAGTCGCTAGAGATCTCTCTCTTTCTACAATCTCTTTGTCATTATGTCTTAGGTCGAGTTCGACAAGCCTGTGCATGTGCACTTTGACGCATATGTGAACCTAAAGTGGCGGGACTCTTAGGAAGCGATCCTCACTCTCTGCGCTATGCTACAAAGTTTGTAATTTTGCGCTATGCCACAAAGTCTGTAATTCTGGTATCAAAGCCATTCATATACTATGTATTTGGAAAAATAATTTAGTGAAATCTCTTGTTATTGTGATTGTGATAAGTCCCTCTTGTTGAGCACCGTTGAAGCCGAGGAAGGCATGGAGTGCGTTGTTAGGGCGTGAAGAGTTACGACTAATCAAGTTATTCTACTACAAGAATTTTCCAGGTGCATAAGTTATTCTCTACTTCTAATGGCTAATAATTCTTATAGTTTGAAAGACAATTCAGAGCATAAAGCTGCTCATGAAAAATGTTGGGCTTTCTTGAAATATTTCAATAAGAAAGAATAAGATCCTATTTATAATGCAAGAATAGTCTCGTAGGAATTTGATCCTCAGCCAAATTCGTCACTACCCAATACAGATGTCGAAAAAATATATGAATTTCCTATGTTCAAATTTAAAGTTGCAAGTTTGTTTCGATTTACTTCTGTAAATGTTCCAATTTTAGTAGGACAATCTATTTATAAATTACCAATACTAAGTAGAGAAGACATTGAATGGGGAATAGAAAATGGATTTGAATATGTTCATCTGGGCATGATTCAATTTGTGATCAATCCATTAGTTAGGCTAGGCCTTAACACCTCCTGCCTAAATTGTGTTTTGGACTCTAGACATAATGATTTCAATGATGCATTAATAGGAGGTTTCAAAGTCCATTAAATAATGGACCTGTATGGTCATCTATGGTTCCTAGATATCAGATATCTCTCACTGATCCATACATAAATTAGCTCCTCCAAGCATACAATCATTTTAATGGTTTTGATGTGGCCACAGGCACTCATATTGCTCAATTACATACTTCAGTCTATTTGTGATTCGTAACAACATCTATGCCTACCATAAATCCAAAATTGACAAAAAGAGCTTTGAAAGAAGGTGTTGTTGTTGGACCAGGAAATACTACCCCTCTCCAATTATGTTTCACAGAGGTATCTTTGCCTAATGAATGGGATAGTCAGTATACACCTATTTCTCAAAGTATCCTCAGTTAGCCTCTACCTCAAATCAGTTGGCAAAAGTCATTTCTCTTGATGGATCTAGAAAACTTAGATTTGGTAAAGCCAAATATACAAATGGAAGCAATTCCATTCCTTTAGTAAGACTCCATCCAAATATATCATTTCCTAAACAACCAGAGTCCTTCATGAATCATTCATATAGTATGAAGATTCTAGTTTCTCCTTATCAAAAACATGTGCAAAACCATAATGCTACTACTTCTGCAAATTGTATTTTTTGCCATAAACAACCAAAAGAACGAAGGAAAATTTTTTCCCTAACCAATGAAGAAATTGGTCTTTCTTCTGTGGATCATAAAGAAAAACATCCCGACTGCAAAGATTGCATACAAATCTTTGTACCTCTTAAATATTTTAAGATGTATATTCTTCCAAGGGAAAAGACTGGAACATCACCTGTTTTGCCAGAAAGACATCTAAATCTAGGTAATAGCACTCAAAAGTTAAAAAATGGAACTTTGCAAGGAGATCTACAATTTATTCATTTAAGAAATCCTGCAGACCCAGAGCCAGCTGAACAAATCAAGATGCAAAATTATTCAAATTATCAATCTGTTTATCTCTCTCAAAACCTAGATGATATTGCTAAAGATGTTCTTGAATTAAAAGAGCATATCAAAAGGTTGCATAAAACAACAAATAGTTTACAAGATGGATATGATAAGAAATTAATTGAAATCTCAGCACAGTTAGATACCATTAGTTGTGCTGTAACAAATATATATATACGAGATACCCATATCATGAACATGACAACAAATAGTATGCCAATGCGAAGTGGTGTTGAGCGGCTAGCTAGGACAACCACGTGGAGGAAAGATGACATGATGTCATCTGATGTGCTTAAAAAAAAATGGTCATATTTCTCGATCCAGATGTCGAACTGAGACAAAATTTATATTGTTGGAATTTTCTTGATGAGATGAACATAATGATAATGTCTATTTAGAGTTTTGAATAGTTAGAGAAAGATAAAAAAAATTAGACCCCATTTCCATAACATTAACTTGGCTTTTGGGTCAACATAGTAACCATATCCTTCTAACCAATGTATTGGTGATCTTTGAGGAGGGGGTGTGTTAAAGATTAATTTTTTTTAATATATATAAGTTTTTTATTATTATATATTATTGAAATATTATACTTCTACTATAATTGTTTATAAATATATAAATTTATAAAATATCAGAGCATAGAATAAAAAAAATAATATTAATATATAAAAAATAATAATAAATAACTAAGTATAAAAATATATATAACTTAGATGTGTGTAGTATGAATAAAATATATAAATAAATAAAAATAACAACAAAATTTTAACATTAGATATATTTTTTTTTATTTACATATGTTTATTTTATATTTAACTTTTATAAATACATAAATTCATATAATTTAAATGTGTAATTAACATATATAATTCATATTATTTAAATGTGTATGATATATATAATAAATGACAACAAAATTAAATATTAAAATATATTTTTAATTTTCTATTTTTATATATATTTAACGTTTATATATTATTGAAATATTACACTTTTATTATAAGTGTTTATAGATATATATAATTTAATATACATATATAATAAATAATAAATGACAACAAAATTTATATATTAAAATATTGTTTTTAATTTACTATTGAAATTTGTATTTATGGGATCTATGACCTATCGAAAGTTGTCATTAAGGAGCTTCTGAGAGTCCTGATTCTATAGCTAATGAATTTTTCCTTTCTGTAATCTATGACCTACCGGAAATCATGATTCTGTAGCGACCAAAATATCTTTTTCAGTGACCTATGAACTACTGAACCGTCAACATTTTGTAGCTACCAAAAGTTGTCTTTTTATGATCTGTGAGCTACCAAAATTTGTCATTCTGAAACTACATAAATTTGAATTTTTGTGATCTACGAGGTACCGAAAGTTGTCTTTTTGGTGATTTGTGAGCTACCAAAAGTTGTTATACTACTTCTCATTACTTCTTCAACCTTTCTTCTCCTTCCAATTGCTCCTTTAATTCGATAATATCTTCCTTCAACCCATTCTCTTGTTCTTCAAGTACTTGAAGTAGTTCTTCATTTCGCTTGTTTTACTTTTCAAAAACTGCTCTTAGAGAGATGATCTCATCTTTAGGTCCTTCATAATATTGTTTAGATTCCACTGCAACATTTACCAATTTAACATGATCCTTATTATCATATGCTTGCAACTTGTCCTTAATATTCTTAATCCTTTTCAAAGAAAAACCAATTTTTCTTCTATGATTAAGAACTTCCTCTAACTTGTCTTCTTTTGTATCAGTAACTCCATGTGACATATCATACTCGTCCTTTTATACATTTTTATTTTCTTTAGAAATAAGGTTACCTGTTGGTTCTCCCGATGAGCAATCTTCCTTTGTTTTTCCTTCATGTATTTCCTATAGATTATCCCATACTTACTTTGCAATTTCATAGTGCATAATCTTTCCTAATGTTCAATCAGGTATGTTACCAATGATTTCATTTAATACTACAATATTATTTTTTAATTATTCACTTGATGGAGCAGTTTTAGTGTAACCATTACATACTGAACTCCTAACATTAGATCCTAGGTTCGTTAATTTAGAATTCATCTTTTCTTTCCATTCCTAATAATTATCATCACTGATGAGCCTCATAATTGAGTAATTATATGGGCCTTAATTCACCTCCTATCTTAGTAAAACAAACTCTTCTCACAACTTATTACATGTTTTGATTATATTTTGTTTAATGAGATGAGTTAAAGTGAGATATTATGCCTGGTGAACTAATATGCATTGAATGCAGGTTTGGAAGAGAAAATCAAGCAATTTTGGCAAGACTAAGGTTTGAAACTCGAACGGGACAAGGGAGAGATATTGTAGGAGGTAAATCCTCCTCATTTACTCCTCCCCCATTCGAATATTCCTCCATTAATCCCACCAGCTCGTAGTGCAAGTAGCCAAATCATGAAGATTAGAAGGAAACCGAGCAAGTGATAGAAAAAAAGTTAGTTCATCTCAAGTTTGGGAGCCAAACCTCCCTAAATTTATGGAAGTCACTGGGGACTTCAGTTGTATAAGTAGAGAGGAATAGAGCCTCATTAGGATTTGAATTTTTGTTGTAAAAACTCTAGTTATTTTCGAGCTCGAGACTTGTGGAAGACTTTGATGTAATTTTTTGTTTTGGTAATAAGAATGAGATTTTTCTTGATCTAGCACTGAGTTAACTCAGAGGGCTGAAGATATTGGGTTAGGGCCCAACCCTAGCAACAAATTCTCCTCTTATTTTATTTGTATGCTTATCTTAGTTTCATAGATTCATGGTTAAACTATCTTTAGAAGTATTTCATTGCAACTAGTGTAGATTTGATTAATTGTTTATTAGTTTGCTTCCATTTGTGCCTTACTTTAGTAGCAGGTTAGAAGGGATAAAATAAGCACCACAAAGCTGTCATTAGGTGTCCTGGAATCACTTCTTCCTTCTGGGATCATGATTTGAGGAAAAGATCATTTTGCAGCCCCAAAAAAATAGATTTCAATTTCTTTCATAAGATTTAGAGTTTCCTGTACTTGAACTAGCATTTGATAAATTTTTCAAGTGATCTGAAAAGGGAATGTACTTGTTTAAGGGTGCAAGGTATCCATTTCCCATAATTGTAAATGTGAGCTATACACTCCGAGTGACCTCTGAAAATGTGAAAAACTATTATTTCTTATACAGAGATAGACTGTAGGGGCATTCACCAGACATGTCACCTCTAAAGAGAGGATGAGTTCTAGAGGCTACCTGGCCCTCTATAGGCTCTACCTAAAGAAATAACAAAGTAAACACTTAGAAGTCTTTGACATACACATACTTGAAGTTTAAGGTCTTGCAGAATCAGACAAGTAACTTTCTGCAACTGAATAGGTGATTATGTGTGTATGCAAGTTATATTTATTTGTTGTTTAATACTTTATATCAGTTTTGTTTAGCATATCATCTTCAGCAAATAAAGACATCAAAATGATAAAGCAGTTCACCCCTTCTAGGCTACATCTGCTGGACCAAGCCTCTCCAACTAGGCTTGTCCTCTTGTATTAAAATTGCTACAAAGGCTAATACAAGAATATGGGTGTCTCGAAGGATAGATCTGACTGTAAATATAGAATCAGAAGATAGGAATTAGCTAAACATGCTCTTTCCCAAACACTAAACAGTGAATTTGTACCTTTTACAATACTTTCCCCAATTGGCCCTAGTGGCCCTTTAAACTTGCATGGAGAATTTCCAGGTGAAGATGACCTCAATTGGTTCTAAAACCTCTTCCATTAGACTCAGAAGGTCAAAAATAGCAGACATAGGCTTTTGAATCACCAAAAACGGATGAACATAGCCCCTAAACAGCTCAAGCACTGAAATGGCCCTAGTGGCCCTGAAAGCTTCCCTGAAGCTAAACAGTGAGAAGAATGCCTCAGAAGGCAAAACGAGCTATAGAAATGGATTCAGAATGCTGAAAAACTTCAGGAATGACCTTCGTTCCACATTCACTGGCTGCACAATTCCCAATGCAGCTCCCAAACTGGTTTGGCCCTCGTGGCTCCTGGAACTTCCACGAAGCAAAAACACCTGCAAATGACCTCAGATGGCTGTGAAACCTATGCCAATGGGTTCAGAAGGTCGAAGAGACCCAAAATCAAAAAACAATTCTTCCGAAACCGCCTTTCCTAGCCAAAGTTATGGCCCATTAAGGTTTCTCCAGTCTGCCCCTAGAAAAACTCCAGCTAACTGTAGTTGGAGGCCAGATAAGCCCACCAAATATGGCGAGTCCGCCCAAATTTGGTGCTACGCCAAAATTTCCGCCAGTCTAATTGTTGTGATTAATGCACATGTGACCAAAACATTCGGTCTGGCTGTTTGCATAGGATTCTGCACCGGGCGGTTAAGGTCTTAGCCCACGGTTCAAGGCATAAGGTCGTATGGAATGGGGCTGGCCCCCTTAAGGCCCCACCAAACTGAAATTTAAAGTTCAAATCAAATTGCTCAGGCCATTGTAACACGTTTGACCCATGTGGTGCGTTGGTAAGGCATATAGTTTGTGGTAATGAGGTTGCGTGTTCAAACCTCTTTGCTGCCAACAAAACTTTTAAACACACCCAACACACTTGATGACATCATCATGGGCCACGTGGCGGCCTCTAGGCCTACCACATGGCAGCTTCTGATTCGCTGCCTAAAAGGAATATTCCGTGGAATATTCTTTTTAAATTTATTTATTTTTAAATTCAAAAATTAAGGGTTATTGGGCGATTTTGTTTTTGGCATAACTTTCTCATACGGCAACCGTTTTTCGAACCGTTCATGGTGCCAGAATCAGGAAGACGATCTCTATTCATTCGTTTAGGTTCTAATCAGTTCTGAGCACTTTCATTTTTGAGCATTTTACGACACTTGGTACTGAGCTCCGGATCACACCTCCCAAATGAGAAGGCTTTTAGTCCCCAAAAGCTCACTGAATCCCTGAACTAAACTGTACAGCACTTGAGGAATAGAAATATCCTCTTCCATTCAGCCAAAAGAGCATACTGATGCCAAAATGTCCTGCCTTGCCAACTGTCGTCATGGCGACTTTTCACTGCATAAGCCAAGTACTCGTCGAATCCCGACCAAGTTCTTTCGCCAAACAAATTGAAAATTTGCAAGAACCAGCAATGAAACTTGCTGATATATGAGCTGAAATATTCCCTTGAACATGTGGGCTTGCTAGCTGTCACGATGCCCATCCATGGCACCTCCGCTCCAAAATAAGAGTTGCCTCCCAAATGAGAAGGCTTTTACAAAGATGAAACACTTCATCATTTCTCCTCTTTACAATCTTGGAGATCAAATTAACTTTTTCCAAGTCAATATTACATAACATGCATGGTTAAAAACAAAGTAATCAACCCTTCAAGTTAATCACACATGCATGTTTAAAATACAAGGAAAGCATCATGATCCCTGTGCTCATGCATATCATTCTCATGCATGCAGTTTATCCTTCAACTTTATCTTAAGTACAATCATAAGTACAATATCCTCTATCACATGTACATGTACTTTCAAATTTGAAATGAATATAACTTTCATTGCAATAAAATGAGTCTCATACTCAGCTTTTCCATCCTGCAACTTGCATTCTCTTAACAAAGAAATGCATTCAATCAAAAGACATGCAACTTCAGTTGGATAAGAATTCTAACCATTTCTTACCAATCCATTTCAAAGGCGCTTCCTTTAACTACACATCGATATCAGCATGTGTATCATCCTGACACATATCAATGATGGAAACTTCCTTCCCATTCTTGCCATACTCTTTCTCCAATTTCTTCAATTTTTGTGGAAGCATTATTGGATTCAGAGTCCAACACCTTTCAACAGTATGTCCATGCTTATGGCAATAAGTGCAACACATGTTCATCTTCTTGACAGCATGATTTTCATTGTTCATTGGAACTTTGGCTTCTTGCCTCCTTTCCTTCAAAAGTTTCCTGTATGTTGCCATTCTTTTCCAACATCTAGAAACACTATGGTTAACCAAACCACAAAAAGAACATGCAATTCTTTTCCAATGCTTGTGTGGAAATTTTCCATGCTTTACATGATCAAAGGAAATATGATTGAAATCAGATTTATACCTTTGTCTTTCACCTTCATTACCTGCACAAGGAGGTGAATCAAATGAAGAAGAATTTCCTTTTGGAACACCATGAATCCCTTCAATGGTTTTAGAGCTTTCACAATTCTCTTGTTCAAGTGCATGCTTATGCACACCTTCTTCCTGCAACGCATGTTTCAAACTATTGAATTCCTCAAGGATACAACCTTTACAACCTTGAGATAGAGAACCTGAAATGAAACTCCTTTTAGGAACTGTTTCAATTTCCTTCATGGCTGCTTTGGAACTTTCTCCATAAGATTGTCCATAGCCAAGACCCAAATTCTTAGGCCTTACCTCAACCATTATTAGCTCAACTATACCCTGTGCATGTTTGCCCAATCCTTTTCCTTCATATCCCATTTTTGACATCAACTTGGAACCTATGCCTCTGGTATGTTTCTCAAAAGAACCAACATAAACATTCTTATAAGAATTTGAAGACAAACTAGAATTGTTTACCTCTTCTTCAAGCTGATACTTGGCTAAGGCTTTTTTGGCAACAAGGAGTTCTGTCTCCAACTCATGCATCCTTTCCAACTTCATGTTTGCAATATGAAGTTGGCCTTCCATTTCCTGCAATTGGTCAGAAAGCAACTGCTTCTCTTCCCTCATGGAATTCAACTGCTCTTGAAGTCTAGAGCTCTTTCTTTCATCCTCATACATCTCTCTCACCATATTCATCATGATGAAAAATTCTTGCTTCAAGCCTTCATCAAAGAATCTTGTGAAGGATAACGATTTTGAGAACTCACTTATGGAAGTTGTCATTATAAAAATGAACAAAAGAGCTTCAGCAAACTCAAACAACCAGTAGTTTGCAGAATAATAAAGTTGTCAATCTTCAACACTGCTTAAGACACCTTTCAAGCTACACAATCAAGCTAGTGATGTCAGTCAAGCAAACCTAGTGCTTTGATACCATCTGATCTGAAAATGGAATGTACTTGTTTAAGGGTGCAAGGTATCCATTTGCCATAATTGTAAATGTGAGCTATACACTCCAAGTGACCTCTGAAAATGTGAAAACTTATTATTTCTTATACAGAGATAGATTGTAGGGGCATTCACCGGATATGTCACCTCTAAAGAGAGGACAAAGGCTACCTGGCCCTCTACAGGCCCTGCCTAAAGAAATAACAAAGTAAACACTTAGAAGTCTTTGACATACACATACTTGAAGTTTAAGGTCTTGCGAAATCAGACAAGTAACTTTATACAGCTGAACAGGTGATTATGTGTGTATGCAAGTTATATTTATTTGTTGTTTAATACTTTATATCAGTTTTTTTTAGCGTATCATCTTCAGCAAATAAAGACATCAAAATGATAAAGCAGTTCACCCCTTCTGGGCTACATCTGCTGGACCAAGCCTCTCCAACTAGGCTTGTCCTCTTGTATTAAAATTGCTACAAAGGCTAATACAAGAATATGGGTGTCTCGAAGGATAGATCTGACTGTAAATACAAAATCAGAAGATAGGAATTAGCTAAACATGCTCTTTCCCAAACACTAAATAGTGAATTTGTACCTTTTATAGTACTTTCCCCAATTGGCCCTAGTGGCCCTTTAAACCTGCATGGAGAATTTCCAGGTGAAGATGACCTCAATTGGTTCTAAAACCTCTTCCATTAGACTCAGAAGGTCGAAAATAGCAGACATAGGCTTTTGAATCACCAAAAACGGATGAACATAGCCCCTAAACAGCTCAAGCACTGAAATGGCCCTCGTGGCCCTGAAAGCTTCCCTGAAGCTAAACAGTGAGAAGAATGCCTCAGAAGGAAAAACAAGCTATAGAAATGGATTCAGAATGCTGAAAACCTTCAGGAATGACCTTCGTTCCACATTCACTGGCTGCACAATTCCCAATGCAGCTCCCAAACTGGTTTGGCCCTAGTGGCTCCTGGAACTTCCACGAAGCAAAAACACCTGCAAATGACCTCAGATGGCTGTGAAACCTATGCCAATGGCTTCAGAAGGTCGAAGAGACCCAAAATCAAAAAACAATTTGTCCAAAACCGCCTTTCCTAGCCAAAGTTATGGCCCATTAAAGTTTCTCCAGTCTGCCCCTAGAAAAACTCCAGCTAACTGTAATTGGAGGCCAGATAAGCCTGCCAAATATGGCGGGTCCACCCAAATTTGGCGCTCCACCAAAATTTCCACCAGTCTAACTGCTGTGATTAATGTGCATGTGACCAAAACATTCGGGTTGGCTGTTTGCATAGGATTCCGCGTTGGGCAGTTAAGGGTTTAGCCCATGGTTCAAGGCATAAGGTCGTATGGAATGGGGCTGGCCCCCTTAAGGCCCCGCCCAACTGAAATTTAAAGTTCAAATCAAATTGCTCAGGCCATTGTAACACGTCTGACCCATGTGGCGCGTTGGTAAGGCATATAGTTTGTGGTAATGAGGTTGCGTGTTCAAACCTCTTTGCTGCCAACAAAAATTTTAAACGCACCCAACACACTTGCTGACGTCATCATGGGCCACGTGGTGGCCTCCGGGCCTGCCACATGGCAGCTTCTGATTCGCTTCCCAAAAGGAATATTCCCTAGAATATTCTAAGGAATATTCCCTGGAATATTCCAAGGAATATTCTACGGAATATTCTTTTTTAATTTTTTTTTTAAATTCAAAAATTGAGGGTTATTGGGCGATTTTGTTTTTGGCATAACTTTCTCATACGGCGACCGTTTTTCGAACCGTTCATGCCACCAGAATCAGGAAGACGAGCTCTATCCATTCGTTTAGGTTCCAATCAGTTCTGAGCACTTTCATTTTTGACCATTTTACGACACTTGGTACTTAGCTCCAGATCATCAAGTGTAGGATTTCATTGCCATATCTTCTATATTCATTCTTGTAGTAGATCTCATCCATGATTCCATTTTATTTAGAAATTTCCTCATGCATAAGGTAGACAGTTAGTTCATTAAATTCTGCTTTTCTAGCTCATGAGAATTCATCTTGTTTACAAGAATTTTGGAAATTACACATGTTTGATGCAGAGTAGGTGCTTCAGAAGTAGAAAGAGATCTCATAGAAATAAATCACCTTCCAAATTCATCCACCCATAGGCATTCCTTGTTTTCATCAAGACCTTCGCCAATTTCATCGTTTTACATAGAAATTCCCCCAAGCATGTTGAGTGAATCCAACCATCTTCTAAACTTGGTTTTGGGTTCTGAGTGATGCTAGGCATTTTCTCACTCCATTACACCCATCAACCACCTTCCCTAAGCCTTCCATCACCTCCAACACCCATCGTTTTTCTCTCGGCTGTATCCTGTAGAAATACAGGGAATCATGTAGGTTTTTAGTAGATCCTGTAGGTTTTTCTGTAGTGGCCTGTTTTGAGGCTGAACTGAGGGAAAACTTCTAGGAAGCCACCCAAGGTCACCCAAGGGTCTCCCAAACCTTCCAACCGTCTCCCGAACCTTCCAGCCATCCACCAACATCCCTAAGCCACCTGCCACATCACCAAAAGGGATTAGCTTGCACACTTGATTTTTCATGAAAAGAATAAAAAGAAAAAAAATATTTATTATTTTCCTTTACATGCATAACAATGATGTTTGATGTTTTTAATATCATTCTTAGGACAGTAGCATTTTATTCATGTTAATTTAACATTATTGCAAAGCATAGCTCTTAGCAGTTAATTAAGAAATGGTGTGACTTAGCATTGAATTTCAGTCTTTTTCATTATTACAGTAGATCAACTCTCTCTTAGAGTAGATTTCTATTTCTTTCATCAAGGAACCAAGCTTCTTCTGAATCCATAGAAGTCTAGCTTGAAATCTCTAGTGGTCTCTCGCCAGCTGAACAATGACAAAAGGAAGAACCGTCAGTTTTTGTATACAACACTGTCACCTCCAAGTTTGTACGAACCCCGGGTTGATAAAGTAAAGTTGGTAGCCCAAGAGTTGCAACATTCTTGTTGCAATATTGGTGCTCATCACTTTTTGGTGCCGTTGCCGGGGAGGTGTCTGAGTAATATGTGATTATTGCTTTCTTTCTTCTATTTCTTGTTTCTAATATTCTGCCATTAGTTTCATTTCTGCAAAAGTAATTTAGTTGCTTCCTTTTTCATTCTACATTATTTGCTTTCCTTTCCATTTTGCAAGTAATATTTCAATTCAACAATTAGTTTTTCATTCAGTCAATAGTTTTCATTCAATCTGAAATTTCAGTTCTGCAAAGTACCTTCCAAAGTTTGAAAAAAACACAAAACCAAACCAAAACATCTCCTTTCATGCCTCGTAGGAATAGGGATAACTTAGGGAAATTTTTTCCAAATACCCCCATTACATCAAACAACCAACCTTCCCTCTTCTTTGGTGGCTGTGAACTGAAGGAACCCTTAGGTGAGCAACCAAACATATTTGAAGAACCTACAGGGGAAGAAGAAGAAGAAGAAGAACCCATTCTTACCGAGCCAATGACTAAAAATAGAAATGACAGAGGGAATAGAAAGAGAGTTGAGGGTGCCTTCCCCATCAAGGAAACCAATGGGGACATTAAGATGAAAAATATAAGCCCCTCTTCCCTTCCTCATTTCCATGGCTTGACCACAGAAGATCCTGACATTTTCCTATTTGAGTTTGATGTTATATGTCGAACCTATGACTACACAAATGATGAGCAGAAGTTGAAACTATTTCCATCTATCGTCAAGGATGCAACTTTGCACTAGTTCATGGGTTTACCTGGGGATAGCATCACAACTTGGGCTCAATTGCAACAAGCCTTCAACAACACGTATCAAGACTACTGTAGGTCTAAATATACTAAAGAGGAAATTTTTAGGATGACCTTATGTAATGATGAATCCCTAGAGGTTTATGAAGAAAGATTCCAACTCAGTTACAAAAGGGCTAGGTGCACACTTGAACCTAAGTCACTGAAGATGGTCCTACTTAGAGGATTAAGGGAAGACCTTTTGGATACCCTACACTTGTTAGCAGGAGGAGATATATACTTTTTACCCTATGAGGATATCAATACTGGCTTTAGAAACCATTCTAGGGCAGCTAGGAAAAAGGGTAGGGGAAGTCAACCTCTCTTCAGTACGTCCTCTTCCAATTCATCCATCAAGGGTGAGATTGGAAATATGCTGGAGGATTTCAAAAGTGATATGTTGCAAACCCTTTCCTTGTGGATGGACACTATGCACATTAAGAGAAAGTAGGAGGAAGCATAGAGAGCCTTGGCTATTTTTTGTCCTAGAAGCACTAGGAGGCATCCTAGTAATGAATGTCCATTGAATTCTATTGAAATTTGCTCAGTCTGTGAAGAAAACCACTCCATAGACAAGTTCCCTTCTTTGCCTGGACTCAAAGATGTATATCAAGGAGCTGAAGGGGTCACTCAGTAGTTCTACTACATAAACCAAAGGAGACCTCATGGGCCTAGGCCATACTAGTATGGAATGCAAGGGTCATCCCATGCATATTACAACCCCAACTAGACCACATCCATACCTTCTTGGTCCTTTGCATCTCAATATCATTCCCAGCCAATCATCCAGTCATTTCAAACATTTGCTCCACCACAACCTCAATGGAATGCATCGCCCCAGGGGTGGAGGTCACAGTACAACAATGTTCCTACTTTATTGCCTTCACCACCTACCCAACCATAGTTGTTACACTCCGCTCCACCTAAACAACCCTAGATGCCTGCCTAGCCAAATCTGAACTGGAACAACAGATAGACACAACAAGTATACAATGGAGAGACATTATATCCAACTTATGCTACGGAGATCCAAGAAATTAGCCTGAGATATGGGAGAGGTCTCTCGGATAACCAAACTCCACCTCCACCTAGGGAGGTTGAAGAAGAAAGAGAGGAAAGCATTCTTAAAGTAATTCCACCCTTTCCTAAGAGATTGACTCAACCACTCCAACCTGCCCCATAAGAGACTGAACTTCTAGTAGAATTGAAAAACCTATGTGTCAAGATTCCACTTCTCCAAGCCATTGAAGATGTACCTATTTACAACAAGTTGATTAAGGGGAAGTGCTTCAAGCATCCAAGGAGACAAAGAAGAGATTCCCTTACCATTAATGTCATTGGACAGTTGTTTGACTGAATGCTAGGGTAAGCAATCTGTCCAAAGTATTTGGACCCTGAGAGCCCTGTAGTAGATGTGCATGTGGATGGCACCATTGTCCCACACACTTTGATCAATCTTGGGTCTACCATTGATGTGATGACGAAGGACACCATGCTCAAGCTCAGCCTCTAAGGTTCATTGAGAAATACCACAATAGTTATGAAACTTGCAGACAGCTCCATAGTGACCCCTGAGGGGATTGTGGAGGATGTGATGGTCTCCATTGACTCTTAGGAGTACCCTGCAGATTTCCTAGTTCTCCAGCCTAAGGCTAAGCTTACTGGTTACTCTCTCATCCTTGGGAGGCCCTGGTTGGCCACTATCGATGCTTACATCAGCTGTAGAGCTGGGAATATGACCATCAAGAATGGGCATATGTCCAAGCAGTTAGTCCTATACCCTCCTACTCAGCCATCTCTAGAACATGATTTACCTTTATGGCTAGAAGAGGAGGAAGAAGATGAAGTTTATTTTGCCCAACTGTATACCATAGAAACAAACATGGGAGGAGGAAAACAAGATGAAGATGATTTGATTGAACAACTACTCCAAAGTCTAACTCCCAATACATTGTCCCTAGAAGAAGTAATAAAGGAAACCCAGAACAACCATCCAATTGATCTATACTTGGCCAATTCCAACCCTCTCCCTATCAAAATCATATAATTCGGTCCTAAGAGAATTTTGAAAATCAATCCATCTCTTTATGTTCTCCAAGAGGAGAAGTTGTGCAACATGCTAAAGGAACATGTGGATGCCTTCGCTTGGAGTTACAAAGAAATGAAAGGAGTACACCCCTCAGTGTGTACTCACCAAATTTACATAAAAGAAGGTTGCAAGCCAGTCTAGCAACCCTAAAGGAGGATAAATCCAACTCTTAAAGATATGGTCAGAGAAGAACTGCAAAAATTTCTGGATGTAGGATTCATTTATCCTATATCAGACAATGAGTGAGTCTCTCCTTTGGTGTTAGTTCCTGAGAAAAATGGTAAGTGGAGGATTTGTGTTGATTACAGGGAATTAAACAAAGCCACAAAGAAGGACGATTTCCCTCTACCTTTCATGAACCAAGTGCTAGATGGCCTGGTAGAGAAAAAGTTTTTCTCTTCCCTAGATGGATTCAGTGGGTACAATCAAATCCAGGTCAGCCCGGAGGACTAAGATAAAACCACCTTCACTTTTCCTTGGGGCACTTTTTCCTATAGGGTCCTTCATTTTGGCCTATGCAATGCTCCTGCCACTTTCTAGAGAGAAGTCCTGAGTATCTTTTTCGAGTTATTCCATGATGTGGTAGAAATTTATACGGATGATTTTACACCTTATAGATGTTATTTCCAGGAGACTCTGTCCAACCTAGGTAAATTACTACATAAATGCATTGAAATGAACCTATCTCTAAGTCCTAAAAAATGTGAATTATTGATGATTGCAGGGACTGTGCTGGGTCATTAAATATCTCATCAAGGACTATAGGTGGACCTAAAAAAATAGACATCATCCAAAGGGTCCCACCTCGTCAAAAGCAGAGAGATTTCAAATGTTTCCTAGGGTTAGTTGGATACTACTGAAGGTTCATAAAGGACTTCATCAAGTTGGCCTCTCCTTTATTTGGGTTTTTGGCCAAGGACTCAGAGTTTATATGGTCAAAAAGCTATCAAGAGACCTTGGACATCCTAAAGAACATGTTAACCACTACATCGATTCTCCGAGGCTCAAATTGGGCCCTTCCTTTTCATATTCATGCTAATGCCTCACACAAAGTCATAGGAGCAGCCCTAGGTCAGATAGATGAAAAATTGCCTTATGTCATTTACTTTATCAGTAAGAATCGGTCAAAGGCCAAAGTGAACTACACAGTGACTGAAAAGGAGCTCCTAGATTCTCTGCATTCATTGAACAAATTTAGGCATTATATTACAGGCTATCAAACATTTGTCCATACTGACCATGTTGCAATCAAATATTTAATGAATAAACCCGATGTGAATGCTCGTATTATAAGATGGTTACTTTTATTACAGCAGTTTGATCTAACTATTGTTGATAAGCCTGGCAAGGAAAATGTTGTTGCAGACTTTTTGTCCAGATTAACTTTGCCTACAGGTGAAGAGGGAATGGTTGATGACCAGTTACCGGATGAGCACTTGTTCACCATTTTAGTTCTCTCTCCATGGTTTTCTGACATAGAAAACTATTTGGTATCTGCATAGTTCCCACTGAACTTGTCCTCCAAAGAGAAAAGCAATATTATAAGGAAGAGCACCCCCTTCACTTGGATTGGGGGCAATCTCTTCAAACTTGGCCTAGATCAAATCTTGAGAAGGTGTGTCAGGGAGGAGGAAGTATTTGACATCCTTCTGACCTGTCATGATGGGCCTTGTGGAGGTCACTTTGCAGCAAAGAGGACAACATTCAAAGTGTTACAAGCAGGCTATTATTGGCCCACTCTTCATCAGGATGTGAAAATATATACTAGTCAATGTGATCAGTGCCAAAGGATGGGAAAGCCTACTCCAAGGGATGAAATGCCTCTGTAGCCTCAAGTGACTTTTGAGCCATTTGACAAGTGGGGCATGGACTTCATTGGACCTATTGACCCTCCTTCCAAGAAAAAATAGTACATCATTGTGTGCACTGACTATCTAACTAAGTGGGCTGAAACCAAGGCAATTAAGGCAGCAACAGGGGAGAAGGTAGATGAGTTCTTAAGGGAGAATATATTTTACAAATTTGGGTACCCTAGAGAGCTGGTCACTGATCAAGGTAGCTAATTTACCTCCAACATGATCGAAGACCCACTCAACCAGCACAAGATCAAGCATAGAACCTCCACTCCCTATCACCCACAAGCTAATCGGAAAGTGGAGTGACCAACAGAGCGCTGGGGGGTATCTTGACCAAAGTGGTTAACAACAGCAGGAAAGATTGGGTAGATAGACTAGTTGAGGCCACCTGGACCTATAATACCACCTCGAATACCACCACTAGATTCACACCCTATGAGCTGGTCTATGGGAAAAAGGCCATGTTGTCCATTGAGTTTGAGTATAACACATTAAGGATGGCAATCCAACTAGCTCTAGATCTCAGCAGTGCACAAAAGGAGAGATTGCTCCAGTTGAATGGTTTATATGAGTTCAAAATACAAGCCCTCCTACACACAGAGGTAACCCAACTCCAGAGGAAGATCTGGCATGATAAGAACATCAAGGATAAGCAATTTCAAGAAGGTGATTGGGATTTGTTATATGATTCAATATATAAAGTATTTAAGGGCAACTTAAGGACAAGATGGCGAGGGCCTTATGTTATAGAAATATGTCATGATAATGGTTCAGTGCAGATTAGAACCATAGATGCAGATGCCATTCCTTTACTTGTTAATGGGCACAAACTGAAAGTTTAAAAGAGGCCATTGTCAAAGCAAGAGTTCATTGATGGTATCAATAAAAAAGTGATGGTGGTGGATCAACTTTCAGCTCTTGCCTCATCAAATCTCTAAGAGAAAAAAAGAAAAATAAGGACTCAGGAAAAAACCTCCATGAGGCACTTGAGTCCCACTATTGGGTTGAAAACCTCTTGTGGCGGCCCAATGGTGTTAGAAAAAATAAAAAAAAGAAAAGGAAAAAAAGAGAAAATGAAAATATCTCTGGGTGAAAACCTCTCTTGGGGTTCCCAGGGCACACAACTAGGATGAAAACCTCTTAGAGGCAGACTAGTTGTCTTCAAAAAAAAAAAAAGAGAAAAAATCATGAAAATTTCTATTTGTAGGCCAGCAAGGAGGACGATCAAAGAACATAGGAGAATAAAAAAGGAACATATTCCACTCCCATGCTTATTTTTCCACCCATTGTCATTCATCACTCCACCATTTATTTCATTTATTTCTATCATTTGCTTCAGTTTACAAGGGGACTGTGTTTTCTACAGGATCCCTCGTAAACCTATAGGATCCCCTGAAAACCTACAGGACGATCCTGTAGGAATTACAGTGGCTCGAGAATCATACAGAAAGTGATCCTAGGATGATAAATTTACATGCCATGTCAAAATAATAACATACCTACATAACAACTTCATTACCATACATGTCTCCACTTTCATCACCCCTGCATTCAACATTAAAAATTCAGTTTAAAAAAAAAAAATTTCACAGTCCTTAAGAGAAAAAATAGAGAAAAAATGAAACAAGAGGGCAGAAGTGAACAACACCTGAGTGTATTCCTCATTATTCACACTCCTAGACCTCTTGTCTATCCATGTCATCATCTTCAAAATCCCAACAGAGTGTATGATTAAAATTTCTGAGGGAGAAGCAGCTACAGGAAATCCTATAGTAGCCTATCCCACAGAATAAAAATCATTAGTAGCAAGCTTCCAGCATGAAGATCCAAGGGCAGAATGAGCTCTAGTGTAGAAACAACACCATCATCTTCAACGCCAAGTACCTTCACATCAAAGGAATGCTCAGAGAGCAATAAAAAAGGAAGGAAAAATAACATGCAATCAACACACAACAAGCACCTCATGTATTCAACAAATTGTAGCAAGGCATTAGTACCATAGGTAAGTATCTCACTTCGCTCTCTCATTTTCATTATGTAGTCAAAAAAATGTAAAGGTTGTGAGTGAGTTGGTTTATAAGTGAAAGGTGGCCAGTTAACTTGGCCACCTTCATTTATTTGACGAACACAAAACAGTGGGTCCTCCCTCACGTGGCAGCAATCAAGTCAAAAAAAGAGAGGAGAAGGACAAAAGAAGTTAAGTCTATGGAGGAATGAACTAGGAATTGATTATGAGGAGAGGGGAATGATGAGGTGGTAGTGGGACCAACGATCCAAAAATGGAAAACATACCTCAATTGCCAGCACACCACCTCACCTAGCTTGACCATAAGAGGGAATAATCATCGATCCCCATGCACTCATGCATTCATTTCCTAGAGGCTCACTATAGAAAATTTTCTCTCATACCCAAGCAACCTATAGAAGAGGAAAATTCCATCTTTCTCCTACATAGGACTTCCTAGGGGATTACACAAGAAATCCTACAGGATCGCACAAGAATCCTACAGGATATAGACAGACAGTTTATAGGATTGGCCAAGAGGAGTTTCAGAGGGGAAAACACGGGGGTTGGCTACAACAAACACTATGAGGAGGTAGGCTCTACAATTACTTACCTTTTTCAAATTAAATTGAAGAAAATCCCATAGTATTGAGTGAATTTGGCAGCTGTGTAATGGAATTGTCTCCATAGTTCTTTCAGTTATTTACTTCTGCATTTAAAAATTGTATCAACCATCTCAGCTCCTCAAAATTCACCAACCAAAATGATAGGGGGGTTTAATAGAAGGGAGCCCATTAACATTATGAGAATCCACCAACACCCTAAGGTGTTAGAAATCTTCACAAGGCATAATTGGATGGGGTATTTTGAAAAATTAAGAAGGTATGATGATGAAGTGGACCGAGATTTTTCTCTCTCCCTCATTCTACTGACCAGAGTCCATGCCACTGTTGTGGTGAGAGGCCTCTCCATAGAGATCACCCTTGAACTCATAATCAGAATTACCACACTTCCCCTAGGAGTGTCTTGGAGAAAGGAAGGCAAGGGAGATAGCCAAACTGCCAAGAAGAATTCTTTTTTAGAGGGTGAGGAGCCCATTGAGGACAAGAATGGAGTAAGGAGAACAAGCCTACCATATCCCTGGAAAGAGGTGAGCTACCACCTTATCAAATACATATAATGTGAAGGTATGTATTGTGTGGTTTATGGATATCACTTTAGGCTTCTTGAAGAATTGAGGTTTGGAGCATAAACACCTCCTCACTAAAGGCTCAGCTTACCATACTTCCTTATGCAATCACTGATAGACACAAGAATAATGGTGCAAGAGGGAAACCCCTAGCAGTTAGCTCACCATGGATTAATTAGAATCATTATAGAAGACGCCATCCAAAACCTCATAATTTCTATCCAATGGTCAATTTTCAGAGACATGTAGGCAGAGGAGGATATCAAAGCCCTCACATATGATGTTAGTCCTATTGTTAGTGAGAAGGATGAAGATGAGATAGGTGACGAGAGATATGGGGAAGAAGAAGAGGAGGAAGAGAAAGAGGATGATGAAGAAACAAAAGAAGATGACAAAGAGGAAACTGATAAACAAAATGAGGGTTTACAAGGAGAAGGAGAAGGGAAAGACATAGGAGAAAAGGGCAATGGGAAAGAGGGGGTAGAATACAAGGAGGAGTCACCTAGGGTGTTTCCAGAACACACTGAGAGAGAATCAACAACTGTCCTCACTGCTCTTAGCACCCCTATCAAACAAAAAGGAAAAAGACAGAGGTAGACCCCCTTATATTTTAGAACAAGGAAGATCACAAGTATAAGGTAAGGGAAACCACAAACTCCAACAAAATTCCCATTGTAATTGAGGACTCACCTAAACAATAGGAGAAAATGCCTCCCCCTATGAAAACTCAAGAAAGAGGATCCTTAGCACAAACCTCCCCTAAGTCTCCTATCACCTATGTGAGAAGGCCTATAACTAGATCCACCTCATCCAAAGGAAAATAAATCCTACATGATACACATCAGGACCTACAGGTAGCAAAAATAGTCCTACAGGAGACTCTGATAAACCTACAGGAAACTCAAAAATTGGACAAGGAGGGAATCCTACAGCAAGAAACTAAAGAAGAGGACCCAGAGCTAAGGGAACCTAGCCCCCAACATAACCTTGACTCCTACTACAGATTTATTGAAGGGGGTAAGGTCATTACACAAAAAATTGCTATTCCATTATTATTTGAGCTTGAGAAGGAGAGAGACAGAACTCCTAGATGGATGCAGATTGCCAAGTCCAAGGGGGTGGAGGACATTGGTCACATGGAGGAGAAGCTCAAGGAGATGGGAAGAGAACTAATTAGCTTGAGAGACAGAGAGGCCATAATGAAAAAATAGTTAGAGACAGAAAATAAATGGTTGAAAGGACAACTGCAAGAAAGAGAGAATCAATGGCCAATCTCTCTTTGGAAGCAATCCAGTGTAGGATGCCAACTAAATTCTATGCCCTATACCTTAAGGAATAGTGATTGCAGTTCCAAATCAAGACCCTAGCACAAAGAGGCACTATGCCATTTCAGGATTATAGACAGTTCATTGATTTTTATGATCAAAGTACATTGGAAGATAGGGCCAGGATGTCTGAGTTTTATTTGCATAACATAGCCTTAACAAACATGAATGTATGGGACCTTAATGCCAAGCTAGGAGGTTTATAGTTGATGGCTTTGGCATCATGGATGAACCATGAGGAAGAAAGGACTACAAAAATGAAGAAGATATTGGCAATAGAACAAACAAAACCTCTTATGATCAGAGCTGAGCATTCCAATCCAATGGCCCTCATCAGTATAGTAATTTAATTGCAAATGATCCTCAACTTGCACCGAGGTATCTTACTACCCAAGAGTAAGCAATTACACATTTTGAGGACATGTTCAGGTTGTTAGGGGATGATAGCATGCAAGCTTTCCTAAGGATATGGAACACATTGCGATATAGTTTAAAGAAAGGGAGTACCACTCTCCTCAAAGAATGAGAGAATCATTGAACATGACACCCATGTACAAGAAATCTATTCAAAGGCTCAAATTCAATTGGATTGGCTTGAGACTCAGTCCACCACTACTCTTAGGGATTCTAGAAGGAAGGAAGGAAGAAGAAGAAAGGAGGTAGCGGGAGGAGGTAGAAAAGAAGACAGGTTTCTAGGCATAATAAGAGGAAACCACAATAGAGGCATGGGATGTCAGGGAGGCCACTAGAGCTATGAAAGACATGGATATTGATTGAGTTGCTAAGAGGATGAGAAACAATTTTAGTAGGGGGGTGATGATGAGCCTCATCACTGGGTAACTATATGGGCCTTAATTCAACTTCTAGCTTAGTCAAACCAACTCTTCTTACAACTTATTACATGTTTTGATTATATTTTGTTTGATGAGATGAGTTAAAGTGAGATATTATGCCTAGTGAACTAATATACATTGAATGCAGGTTTGGAAGAGAAAATCAAGGAATTTTGGAAAGACTAAGGTTTGAAAATCGAATGGGACAAGGGAGAGAGATTGTAGGAGGTAAATCCTCCTCATTTACTCCTTCCCCATTCGAATATTCTTCCATTAATCCCACCAGCTGGAAGTGCAAGCAGCCAATTCATGAAGATCAGAGGGCAACCGAGCAAGTGATAGACAAAGAGTTAGGTCATCTCGAGTTTGGTATCTGAGCCTCCTTAAATTTATGGAAGTTTTTGGGGACTTCAATTGTATAAGTAGAGAGGCTTAGAGCCTCATTAGGATTCAAATTTTTGTTGTAAAAACTATAGTTATTTTCGAGCTCCAGACTTGTCAAAGACTTTGATGTAATTTTCTGTTTTGGTAATAAGAATGAGATTTTTCTTGATCCAACACTGAGTTAACTCTAAGGGTTGAAGCTCTTGGGTTAGGGCCCAACCCTAGTAGAAAAGTATCATCTTCTTCTATTTGTATGCGTATCTTAGTTTCATAGATTCACGGTTAAACTGTCTTTAGAAGTATTTCATTGTAAGTAGTGTAGATTTGATTAATTGTTTATTAGTTTGCTTCCATTTGTGCCTTACTTCAGTAGAAGGTTATAAGGGATAAAAGAAGCACCAAAAAGCTATCAGTAGGTGTCCTAGCCTCACTTATTCCTTCTAGGATCATGATTTGAGGAAAAGGCCTTTATGTGGCCCCAAAAAGACAGATTTACATTTCTTTCATAATGTTTAAAGTTTACTGTACTTGAACCAGTATTTGATCAGTTTTGCAAGTGTAGGATTTCATTTTCATGTCTTCTATCTTCATTCTTACAATAGATCTCATCCATGATTCTCTTTTATTCAACAATTTCCTCATGCATAAGGTAGATAGTCAGTTCATTAAATTCTACTTTTCTAGCTCATGAGAATTCTTCATGTTTACATGACTTTTGGAAATTACACATGTTTGATGTAGAGCAGGTGATTTAGAAGTAGAAAGAGATCTCATAGCAAGCAAACACCTTCCAAATTCATCCACCCATAGGCATTCCTTGTTTTCATCAAGACCTTCGCCAATTTCATCATTTTACATATAAATTCCCCCAAGCATGTTGAGTGAATCCAACCATCTACTAAAATTGGTTTTGGGTTCTAAGTGATGCTAAGCCTTTCTCACTCCATTCCACCCATCAACTACCTTCCCTAAGCCTTCCATCACCTCCAACACCCATCGTTTTTCTCTCGACTGTATCTTGTAGAAATACAGGGAATCCTGTAGGTTTCTAGTAGATCTTGTAAGTTTTCCTATAGTGGCCTGTTTTGAGGCTGAATTGAGGGAAAACCTCTAGGAAGCCAGTCAAGGTCACCCAAGGGTCTCCCAAACCTTCCAACCATCCACCAACATCCCTAAGCCACCTACCACATCACCAAAAAGGATTAGCTTGCAAACTTGATTTTTCATGAAAAGCATAAAAAGACAAAACAGATTTATTACAGTCCTTTACATGCATAACAATGATGTTTGATGTTTTTAACTTCCGTGCTTAGGACAGTAGCATTTTATTCAGTTTAATTTAGCATTATTTCAAAGCATATATCTTAGTAGTTAATTAGGAAATGGTGTGCCTTAGCATTGAATTTCAGTCTTTTTCATTATTACAGTAGATTAGCTCTCTCTTAGAGTATATTTATATTTATTTCATCAAGGAACCAAGATTATTCTGAATCCATAGAAGTCTGGCTTGAAAACCCTAGTGGTCTCTCGCCAGCTGAAGGATGACAAAAGGCTGAACCATCACTTTTACTTGTGTATACAGCACTATCACCTCCAAGTTTGTACAAACCCTGGGTTGATAAAGTAAAGCTGGTAGCCCAAGAGTTGCAACATCCTTGCTGCAATATTGGTTCTCATCAATCACTTAGCATAAACATACTTTATTATCCAGTATTTTTGACTTGCCTTTTTCTTCTTCTATAGATTGTCCTTGACCCATAAATGCATATATTTCCATAGCATCAAATGCATCACTATCATTGTTCTCATGAATTGACTTCTTCCTTTGAATTTCCTTCTTCTTTTGCTTCTTTCCCATCATTGTTGATCCACTCTCAAGTGATTAAGCTTCAACATGAGTGACCTTCTCTGATACCAATTGTTGGGAAATATACTGGGCGGGGGGGGGGGGGTGAATGAATATTTTAATTCACTTTAAAAAATTTATTTCATATTCTTATTTCTATATGCTTGTATCAATTAGGCAACTAGCATATGTACGTGACTTTAGTAAAGGAAAAAAATGTATATCCAGGTAACTAACTTTTCATCTATTTCATCACGTGTTCATCTTTAACCAGTGCATCATTACTTCATTAATTAAATAGCAACGATGCATAGTAAGAGAAGAATTAACCATCACACATAAGTAATACAACACATGAGAACGCTAATATTTTTAGGTGGAAACACAATGTGGGAGAAAAACACCGTTTTCATTGTCGTCGTCTTTGTATTCTTATTTTAATATTAAGAAAACATATTGCAATCGTGTATTGGTGCAGACTCTTACCAGAACATATGCACCCACCTATAGAAGGCTACAACCTTCTCTTGTTTTCTAACACCCACTAGAAGGGACCTACAACACCCTGATCTCATTTACCTGCTTCTGCCTAAAGGGAGCACCTACCCCCTGCAAAATCCTACCAGCTACTATTGTAAGGAAGCTATGGCTCCCTCATAGAAGGCTCCAACCCTCAACACCTCTTGTGGACCACGTTTCATAATATTTCATACTAGATCCACCTGACTCAAAACATCAAAACCAGTAGGCCACTTTGTTTTGGTGCGCTAAGATGAGTTTATAAATCAATCTTAATCTGACATTAATATGTCAACTTGCGATTCTCCTTCCTATTTCAAGGTTGTTAGCATTGTCTGTGTGATAACAATTAGAGATTGGGATGCATGTAATTAATCTTCAATCCTAATTAATCGTTGCAGAAATAAACAATTGCTCAACAAATCATTGACTCTAAAAATTCAAATGAAAAACACAGATTATTCAAAATTAGAAAGATAAATCAATTGAAAACTACTTTTAGAAAAATATCTCAATCTCATATTCTAAATGCCAATAAGGAAATCAAACTAAATAATAGAATTCAAACGTATTAAAGGAAAATACTCAAATCATGATAGTCACAAGGAGTATCCAAAGCTAGAAGTAATTGCAGAAATCATATGTGGAGAGAAAACAACAATCGAATACAATACTTACTTCATTGTGAATTATAAAATCAACTTTAACTGAGAAGAAAAACTTAATCTATCTCAACCTGTAGAAGGAACAACAATGTAAATCTTGACAGTAAAGAGTAATTAACATAATACAAATGAGCAGTAGATCTTCCAGGCCCAAAGCCTCTAGAAGGAACTGCTACAGAAACTGAATACACTAATTTAATGTGAAACTCCAAGTTTTTCATTAATTGTCAAAAAGAAATTACAAAATCACTACCACACTTAAGGTTGAATTTGCCTTAATGGTCTTGTTGGAAATCCACAATGATTATAAAAGTACAATTCTTTTTCATCTACCGTCATTATGTATTCTCTATAAAATGCTAGCAAAATCAGAGCTTATCCTGAGGATCGAAAGATCTTTAGGATTGCTCACCTCAATAATCAGATTTTCCACATTAATTTCGTGTTTTGCCTCTTGTCTTTAGCTTGGCCCATGTAGTTGAAATAATGACATCTTCCTTTCTTGGCATTGTTGTCTTATCCAGAGGAACAATAGTTTTCCAATCCAGAAATCTTGGACATAAACAAGTGAAAACTTAGGCTTTTAATGCTAAAAGCATGTGGTTTGTTCAACACTGTTGTTTATTCATTTTTCATGGCCTTTCTTCGAGAATATGTTTAAGACGAGAGAAAATTCATGAAAGCCATATGATTAATCAATTAAGTCAGCAGGAAAAACATACCTTTTTCATGACCCAACATACTCCCCAACTTACCTTTTTGCATGTCCTCATGCAATAAGATAATTAATATGCAACTGAGTCATGAGGATATGTTTCTTCCTTGTAGAGCCGAAAACCATTTTTATTTTTAAGTACGGCAAAGGCTCGACCTTCCTGATATTCTGATAGCTCATAATCACAATGATACCATCCAGGATGGTACCAAATAATACGGGTTCTGTAATGACATCCAATCCAAGTAGGACCCTCACTCAAGACAATGTTAAATAACAGATGAGTCTAGATGTAGTTGCCTTAACGTTTCTGTAACCAAAGTGTTCTCGGTTTCTGACACCGTTGGGAGAATCTATCCACCTTTTCTTTGTAGCCAGGAGATATGCCTCTCTAATGTCCTCAAAATATTCCAAAACTAACTTGATAATGTCTGTGTGGATGGGGCCCAAGGTAGACACAACCCGTTCCTGTCCCATAAACCTTTTATGTTGTATAAAGATCTGCAGGGGGGCTTGTAGGTTCACCTTTTACCCAAAGATCCAATCCACTTTCTCTCCTCTGGAAAGTATCATCTACCTTATCCCATTTCAGATAGTTTTTGGCGAAGGAGATGAAATCCTGGAATTGGACATCCCCGATGAAGGGGCTAGGATTGGCATCCCTTTCATCTTTTAGAAAAATGTTGTGCAAATATAATTCATAGAAAAAATGTTTTACATCATTGGTCTATTTTTATTAGCATTTAATAAAATTGGGAATAAAACTAAACTCAAAAGACTGACCAACTCTAATATCCTTAAATTTTAACAACAAGTATCGTTCAAGCATAAAAAGTGCATAGTTTGTAGCAGGTGACCTACAGGCTAGTGCATCTGAATAAACAGAACAAATAATTTTGATTTTCTCCAAGGATTTCTAAAACTGTCCTTGTACTTCCTCCACTTCTTCCATTCTACTCTAAGAATGGCATAGTTCTCATCCTCTGTTGTAGTTGTCATTAAATTTTTTCAATAACTCCAGGTATTTATTTAAAGGTACAACTTATTTTTTATATTGTTGTAGAACTTTTTGTGACTCTGCTAGTTTTGTCTTCAACTTTCGAATCATAGCCTCTACTACCAAAGGGGTATAAGGAGGTATGTCCTTAGTGTGAGTAGTCTTGTTTCAAGTTGCTACCAAATGTATTTTAAAGGATATTTCCACTTATTAGCACTCAGAATGAACCTCAAGGCTGAGAAGAGACAATTCTGAGGTAACCACAAACCAAGCTTTCGATCTGGCATCTAGCCCTACCAAACTAGAGAGGGCTCTCTCTTTGCCAACAAGATGAGGTTGCAATAAATGAAATTTTAGGTTATTTATGGAGTGCGGGGATTTGATTTAAAAGTCATGGGTTGAAAACAACAAGAGAAGGGACCATTGGGCTATGGATTCGAAACTATTTTCCACTGGAAAACTTGGGGCAAAGTAAGTGCAATGTTCAGCCAGATAAAAGATTGCAAATGAGAGAAGAAAAGAGGAGAAATCCCACTGCCCTGCAGGCATCAAATAGGGGATGGATCCACAGTAGCAGCGTTAGACGAAATAGAAACACAGGGTTACTCAACAGAGCATCTAATAGAGGATGGATTCTGCAAAGACAACCACTACATTTAACAACAAAATCATCATGAAAGGAGCATCGTGTATAGATGAATTCCTAAAAAATATCTTAGATAATTCTGTAACAAGTTAGAAAAACAAAATATGTAAGTGAATTACAGGAAAAACATACTAGACATTAACACTGTGATGGATCCCAAGTCTAAAGGGAAAAAATTGCTTTATTAAAATAATATTCAAGAGAAACTTTACACAGTCCCAAGCAGCCTCTCTCTGCTGCAAAAATTGAACCTCTACACTATGAAATTCATAAAATATATACATTTATCTCATCCCTGTACTAAGGGAATTGAGCTCAACCATATTCTTCAAAATAGAATCAGTTACATTAAACTTGGACCAAATTTCTGAAAATAGGTGTTAAATATGAACTCGTATCTCCTGAACCATATCACTTGTTACAAAACTGAAAGAGGTTTGTGTAGATAATGTCATTTTTGAGAAAATCCTCTCTCAAAATTTTGAAATTTGTTTCCGGTTGCTCGAAATCTGTGCCACAAAATCATCTCGAAAACAAAAAATCATTAAACATTTAAATATGTAAAAATAGGTTGTAAATATCTAGTCAAATATTCCACTTTACGACACTTGTGAATAAAATGAAAGACATTTTTGTTATATGGCTCATGGTTAACAAAAACCTCCTTGGGTTTCTCAAAATTACTTTCCATCTGTTGTAAAATGGCACCGCACTAAAATGACTAAAACAATAAAATAAATGAAAACATTGTTTTGTTTTAATGTAGGCTTCAAATATCACTACATATCTCCCACATAGTAGTTCCTATGCATAAATTGAAGGAGGTTTTCGTTACTTGGTATGTGATGGACAAAAACCTCTTTCACTTTTGTAAAATTACTGTCCAAACTGATTTTGTTGTAAACTTGTCCCTGTGTGCAGCAGCTGACCTCAAAACATGCATAACCAAGAATCAATCATTCATTTCAATCATATCTTCTGATTCAGAAACCGGTTATGGGAGTGTGATATACCATTGGAAATATTTTTCTGAGCTCCTTTTGATGGACATACTTATTATGTGATTTTCACTGAAAATCATGTGCAAAACATCTCTGAAAACCAGACATAGTAAGAGCTCATTTTGATCCTTGGTAACAGGTTGCGAAGAGTGGAACTAACATTGGCCTTGTTGGGGATGGCAGCTCCTTGGAGGTGTCAAGAACACTGTAGACCAAGTGCCTCATTCATTGGGAAATATGGTCACAAACATTTTTAAACCCAAAAAACTCATACCAATCCAAAAACATATACATACTGCAATATGTACATAAACAAATACCGGAAACTAAAATGCTACCTTGGGCAGCTTATTTATTTACAAATCTACCATACTCTGATGCAAAACTGATAGATCAAGTAATGTTGTAATGGCATACCAACTGATCAAGTAACTATGACAAGGATTTCATTTGAAAGTGCTCGAACCAGGACACAATTGGAAATGCTGACAGCCATACATGCACAAAATGAGTGTGGCTGTGTAGAAGGAAATCTGGCTTGTTATTCAAACTTAAATTTTTTCCATATATGCTGCAATAGGATCAAAGAAACCAAACTCTGTTTGCTGCCCTAACTCCTCAACACAGACCTCCAACTGCAAACTGTCAATGCAAACATCCACGGTCAGCCCTCTTGTTTCTTGTTTTGAAGGAGGGAGAGCTTCCAAACACTTGTTGGGATCTCGGATTTCATGTGATTTAATTTGAACATCCAATAGTTCAATTTCATTTTCTAATCTTTCAGCAACTAACCCAAGAAAACACTATTTACTTTCAAGTGTGAGTCAACTGGATTTCAAACTAAGAAACACTGATGTTGAGAAATTCTGATCAATATGAAATTTTGCTAACTCATCCCTTAAAGTCAATACCATTTCACTAGATAATGGATCTGCCACATACCCTATCATTGGTGATTACCATCAACGTTCTGAAATCTGGATTTTTGCATTGAAGTCGCTTTGAACTTTGAAGCTCAGAATCTTAAACAATGGAGTTATTAGGTAGATGATTTCAACCTTCATATGTGTCTGACGGTTGTCCACCATTAGCAACCAGATCTGCAACTTGAATGATCTTTCCCAGAGAAGGTCTGTCACCTCGTCCCTGGCATCGGCGCCAATATGTTAGCACTCAGAATGAACCTCAAGGCTGAGAAGAGATAATTCCGAAGTAACCACAAACCAATCTTTCGATCTGGCATCTAACCCTACCAAATCAGAGAGGGCTATCTCTTTTCCAATAAGACGTGGCTGCAATAAATGAAATTTTAGGCTAGTTATGGAGTGCGGGGATTTGATTTAAAAGTTGTGGGTTGGAAAAAACAAGAGAAGGGACCATTGGGCTATGGATTCGAAACTAGTTTCCATCGGAAAACTTGGGGCAAAGTAAGTGCAATGATCAGCCAGATAAAAGATTGCAAATGAGAGAAGAAAATAGAAGAAAGCCCCCTGCCCTATAGGCATCAAACATGGGATGCATCTAAAGTAGTAGCATTAGACGAAAGAGAAACACAGGGTTACTCAGTAGAGCATCTAACAGAGGATGGATTCTGCAAAGACAACCACTACATTTAACGACAAAATCATCATGAAAGGAGCATCGTGTACAGATGAATTCCTAACACATCTCTTAGATAATGTTGTAACAAGGCAGAAAAACAAAATATGTAAGTGAATTACAGGAAAAACATACTAGACATTAACACCGTGATGGATCCCAGGTCCAAAGGGCAGAAACTGCTTTATTAAAATAATATTCAAGAGAAACTTTACACAGTCCCAAGCAGCATCTCTCTGCTGCAAAAAATCAAACCTCTACACTATGAAATTCATAAAATATATACATTTAGCTCATCCCTATACTAAGGGAATTGAGCTCAACCATCTTCTTCAAAATAGAATCAATCACATTAAAATTGGACTGAATTTCTGAAAATAGGTGGTAAAGATGAACTCGTATCTCTTGAACCATAGCACCTATTACAAAATTGAAATAGGTTTTTGTATTTAAGGTCATTTTGGAGAAAATAATCTCTCAAAATTTGGAAATTTGTTCCCAATTGCTTGGAATATGTGTCACAAAATCATCTCTAAAACAGAGAATCATTAAAAATTTAAATCTCTAAAAATAAGTTGTAAAGATCTCGTCAAATATTTCACTTCACAACACTTGTGAATAAAATGAAAGAGGTATTTGTTATATGGCTTTCTTTTAACAAAAAAATTCTTGTGTTTCTCAAAATTACTTTCCATCTGTTGTAAAATGGCGCCGCACTAAAATGACTGAAACAGTAAAATAAATGAAAAATTTGTTTTGTTTTAATGTAGGTTCCAAATATCACTGCATATCTCCCACATAGTAGCACCTGTGCATAAACTGAAGGAGGTTTTTGTTACTTGGTATGTGATGGACAAAAACCTCTTTCACTTTTGTAAAATTACTGTCCAAACTGATTTTTTTTAAAACTTGTCCCTGTGTGCAGCAACTGACCTCAAAACATGCATAACCAAGAATCAATCATTCATTTTGATCATATCTTCTGATCTAGAAACTGGTTACGGGAGTGTGATATACTGTTGGAAATATTTTTCCAAGCTCCTTTTGATGGATGTACTTACAATATGATTTTCACTGAAAATCATGTGCAAAACATCTTTGAAAACTAGACATAGTAAGAGCTCATTTTGATCCCTGGTAACAGGCTGCAAAGACTAGAACTAATGGCTTAATCAAATCTACATGCTCTAGATATCAATCCCATCGCAGCCATGTCAGAAGATGAAGAAGAAGGCTCTCTAATTCAAGTGTCTGAAATGTTTCTTCAATTGCCGTGGTATTCAGACATAGTGCATGTACTTCAGCACCTTTTGCCACCTCTGGGAACGACAAAGAGCAAAGGTAGATCACTCAAACTCAAAGCTACAAAATTCTACATTCTAAATAATGCGCTTTATTGGAAAGATCTGGGAGGTGTGTTACTTAACTATTTGGTTGAAGACGAAGCTCAGCAGGTGATGTATGAATTTCACAAAGGTGATTGTGGTGGTCATTTGTTCTGGAAGACAACGGCAAACAAAGCGTTGAGAGAAGGTTATTACTGGTCGACTCTATTTTCAGATATTTACAAAATAGTCATGATCTATCATGAATGTCAGCTCTTTCAAGGGAAAAGGAAAATGTTGCCTCTTCATCTGGAACCTGTTGATGTCAATGCACCATTTCAGCAGTGGGGACTCGATTTCATCGGGGAAATCCATCCAACACTGTTGGCACAACACAAATGGATCCTAACAGCAACCGATTACTTTACCAAATGGATTGAAGCAATTCCAACTAGACAAGCCACAGATACGGTAATCATCCAACTTCTAGAGTCAAATATTTTATCTCATTTTGGTTGTCCTGATAAAATCATCACAGATAAGGCAGCCGCATTCAAATCGAAAAGGATGATCAAATTTGGCAGCAAGTATAACATTACTTTGGGTCATTCTATAGCATATTACCCACAGGGAAATGGTTTGGTTGAATCATCAAATAAGTCTTTGGTGAACATCATCAAGAATATGCTAGAAACAAATAAGAAAATATGGCACAGGAAGTTGGTTAATGCCTTGCGGGCTGATAGAGTGAGCCACAAGAAATCCATAGGTATGTCTCCATTTGAATTATTTTATGGCATTGACATAGTTTTTCCAACATCTCTTGCAGTTCCGGTTATGAGACTGTTATAGGAGGTTGGCAGTGAAAAGGATGACTTTCAGCGAAGAATCAATCAGATGATTCATCTACAGCAAACAAGGGATGAAGTTTTCCAAAACACTTTCAGATTGTAGGAAAAGATCAAGAAAATATATGATCGGAAAATTAAAGCAGACAAATTTCAGCTAGAGGATGTAGGGTTGCGGTGGGATTCTCAGAATGAGGACAAAGGAAAGCACGGTAAGTTTGAAAACTTATCGAAAGGACCCTATAAGACTGCAACATACAGAGGACAAAATGTCTTTTTTCTGAAGGAGATGGATGGTCAGGATTGTTCAGGAGGGCCAGTTAATGGTAGGCTCCTGAAGCACTACTACTTCTGAGGTGATTTATGAAATAATGATATGGTCATTGTACATACCATTTTCCCTTTCATTGCAAGACTTCACAGTACACAGTCATTTTAGCTTGGGGCCCGAGGTGAAGGCTATAAAGTTTGAATGATATGTGTAAGGTTTGCTGGTTCTAGTTTAGTTCTAGTCACAGTTTGAGTCATGAGTCAGTTTCAGTTTGCATAGTGTTGGTTTTCAGTTTTTGAAGAGTTTTGACTCTGTTGCCCAATGGATAAGGCTACTAGGTCTACAGTGTTCTTGGCACGTCCGAGGAGCTACCATCCCCATTGGATTCAATGTTAGTGTCAGTGCCTTCACATTGCCATCAATGATTAAAATTTTCTCTTTTTCATTTCATAGTAGGAGTCCCATATTGATGATTTTGCATTCCATTAGGTCATGGATTCACTGATGGTAGGGTTTACTTCAATTTTTCCCTCATGATCTGTACTTTCTGATCCTCTTTCATATATTTCAGTCATGGCTCATGTTCACTCTATAATTTATTTCATTAGGTCTTAGGGTTTGGTCTCATTAGGTTTTAGGGTCCCATCATGGTCAAATTCAGCGATTATATGCCAATAATGATCAGCAAGGACATGAGGAGGCCAATAACGATTGGTAAAGCCAAAATTTATTATTTTTGAAAGCCTAATGTAGTTCTCACCTCAAAACTTTTTTTGACGTGAAAACAAGATATTATTGTTTTTAACTTCATTTATTATGTAATTTTATCTTCTCATATGTAATATTTGTTCCCTACTGCTCCTAAGCATCTTGTGATGTTGTTGAGTACATGCCACTATAAACAATCAAGTCGCCTTGAGCATCAAATCCACTTGCAAGAGAAAAAATAATAAGCCTGAAAAATAGAACATTTAAAAGGACAAAGAGACATTACAAAAATAGGTTTTTCAAAAGAAAATATTAAAAGGAGGTTCATATATAAACTCATGCTCTTCTATTTTCATGCCATTGTGTCATTTTCCAAATCAAAGGAGCCAAGGAGAGAAGAAAAATCATTTTTCTAAGTTTTCTTGAGCAAAACTGGGGTAGTGCTGCACTTCTGGAGTTCTTGGCCCACTGTTACGCTCCTGGGAAGTGGCACTATGCTTACAACCCGGTGCTATGCTCCTGGACTTTTCTCACCATTCAAATTACAACGGGCGCTATTCTTACAGCTCGGCGCTATGCTCCTAGGTGGTGGTGCTGTGCTTAGGCCAGCCAAGCCCAAAAATGATCCCAACCTCTGATTTATGCCAAATTTCCTCCTATTTAATACTTATCAAGTAAATATCATTGCTCCTCTTGCTTTTTAGTCTACATGTGTGAATAATTTCATGGTTTTTTTCTATCAAATATAAAACCCTAGTTCTTTGATTCTCCTACCACTCACCTCATAAACTCAACCCTTATCTCTTCCACTATTATCACCTCCTACTACCCATGTATTACTCCCTAAACCCTCTCCCTCTCACGTTTTACCCATATCTTCTCTTACATCCATTCCTCCAAGCCATTTCACATACCACTCATCCCATACCATTGTTACAACTGTGCAAACTAAGAGAGTCAGCTAAATCATGGATAGAGGTAGTGATTTTGAGTATGAGGAGGAAACAGCCAGTGACAGTTTTGTAGAAAGACATAGGCAGATAAAGCCTCACAAGGGAGGAACAATCATAAGAGAAGAGCCCACCAGTCTAAGAGAAGTAAAGGCTCACCCACTTGCAGTTTCTTGTTTCAGACACCAAGGATGTTTTGAATTCTGTGAACTAGTGGAAAGAGCTCAATTTCACCATGAGTTGGCCAGACTTTTTGTGGCTCATTTACATAACTATGAGGTGACACTTTCTGGAGTAACCTTCAAAATATCACCAGCTGTCATTTCAGAGGCCACTAGAATCCCTAATGTTGTTGAGAAATGGTACAAGGGTCAGGACCTTGATGAGCATTACTATGAGCCTTACATCAAGCCTTAGTATAGAAACCAGGTGAAGAAGCTTTTCCCCTTTAAATTTTTAGAGAGCAGGTATGTTCCTTTGATGAGGATTATCATCAAATATTTCACTTGTGAAGGCAGATTCTCCCAGTTGTATGCTTACCATATTAGACTCCTCATGCACTTCACCAGGGTCAAGATGATGAATCTCCCATATTTCTTGTTTATAAATATTGAAAAAATAGCTTACCTTATGTAGAAGAATCCACATCCTCGCAGTTGAACAACATCTATCATTACTCCTTGATCAAAATCATTATTCTTCAACATCTCAGTCTTTTTAACATTCCTTGGGAGACTTTCATTGCTCAGGAAATGTTCAAAGGTCCACATATCCCTTCACCAGTGCATCAAGAAGAAGGTGGACCTTCTAGCCATGGGGAAACAAGGAAAGAGGTCAAGGAAACCAAAACTGCTGAGATGCCAGTGTACTTGACATATCAAAGAGGCATAAGGAGACTTTTTTCAGCTGCTAGGAAAGTGTTTGCTCCACAAGGTGTGGAAGGGACCTTGCCTTCTTCATCAGTCCATAGGAAAATGTTATCTCCACGAGGTGTGGAAGGGGCTTTGCCTTCTACATTGACAAAAAAAGTACAGGTTGAGCAGTGGAGCAAAGGCAAGGAAAAAGTGCAGGATGAAGATCTTGGTGATGAGGAGGAAATAGATTTTGACTTGAATGAGCATGAGGACCTGCAGTAGCATCATACTCATCATGGAGTTGATATCATCGACTTGGAGGCTTGGGATGGAAAAACCATCAAAGACATTATCATTCAAGAAAGGGAGGCTCAAATACAATTTTTGGCATAAAACTTAGAGAGAGCCAAGTTCATCATCAAATACTTGGAATAGGAAAACAAACAGTTGAGTGACAAACAAGTCCTCATGGAGCTGGAGATGATCAAAGCAAATAGGGAAATGGCCAAAGAGGCTCATGTCACATTGACTCCTATTGAGTAAGAGATTGAAAATGATAGGGAAACTTGGCTTGAGAGGGTCAACATACATCTTGAAGTACTAATTGAGAAGGCCAAAATGGATAATAAAATGCTCTGACACATGGCCTACCATTTCATGACCCACAACAAAATTTGTAATATGAGGATTAGAAAGTTAAAGGCTAGGCTAAGGAGAGCTTTGAAAGCCAAAAAGGAGCAAGATAGATTGAATATGTTGGTTGAAGCCTCCCTAGCCCATGAAAGCAGCTGATGGTGGTGTTCCATGCCAAATTTGGGCAAATTTTGAGAAATTTTTGCATTTTTGAAAATTTTGAAATTCACAACATAGAAATTTTACCCAGTGGCGCTGCGATTTTTCCTAGGGCATCCATTGGAGAAAATGTTGACATTTCTGGATTCAAGATGATGAGGACATACACCTTGGAAAATTTCAGAAGTTTTGGAGCAAATCTTGGTCACCGAAAGGTCCAAAAACTACTAAAAAATGACCTCTCTGCCTCTTTTTGGACACACAGAAGCAGTCTTGGGAGATTCAAGTTTTGAGAGGGAGAATGACCTCCAAATTCAAAAATTCTAGGTGTTCTAGAAACTATACTTGAATAAATTTCCAATGTGCTATCATGGGCTCAATTTGGCTAAGGGGAAGGCCTCCAAAAATAGGTGGAAAGTGGCGCTGCTCTTAGGACAAGTGGCACTGTGCTTAGGACAATTTTACTTAGGAAACTAAAATTCATCTGTTTTGACTGTGAATTTGATTTCTCTCTCCTCATGGATGATTTCACTGATGTAATTGATGACATGGCATGCAAATTTAATGGTAAAATAGTGTTAGAGGGTAGATTCATTAGTTAGAGGTGGTTTTGAAGCAAATGAATTAGTTTCCCTTCTTTTAGAGGTAGGTTGTTTGACTGTCTATATTCCTAGTCAACGTTTGAAAATGGTTGGAACAACTCCTCTTCTCATGGTTTCGACCCCTGATAGTTAGGATGAGGGATTGAAATGTCTATATCATGTATTTTCTTTCTCGTTTGCAAGGGTTGGACTCACTTGGATGCTCTGAGCTTGATTGTGCACCATTGTAAGCAATTTGGCAAGGAAATTAATAATATTTGCAGCTATTTTTATGGGATACCTGTGGCATGGTGCTTTTTCATATTTTTTTCTTTTGTTATCAGTTGTTTACATGTGTTATGTATGTCATCATCTACTTCACTGCTTCTAATTGAATGATAGCAAGATAGATAGGTAGAATTCATTGTCTGCAATGCTCTACCTTGGGAAATCATTCAGTATTCTATGTTTTATTCTGTTTAGGAAGGATTCTTGACTTGCTCAAGCCCTTCTTAGCTCCTCACCAGTCTTAGAAATCTCACCTCATTAAAATTTTAAGTGTTGAAGCCTATACCTACCTTGCCCCATAGAACAACCTGCATTCTGACCTAATTTCCTTGACCTAAAACTGCCTAGCTCCATTTGATCCACAAACACAAAAATTCAATCAAAATCTTCTGAGCTACTATGCCTAGCCTAAAATCCATGTCTGATCCAGTCATCTTGACTGAGATCCTAAAGGAGAGAGCCCTCTCCTGACCTTGTAGGGCTAGCTATAAGTTTAAGTGGTTTGTGGTTAGCCTGAGGTAAATCTAGGTGATAACACCACTATTGGCACAGTAACACAAAGGTCTATTTGAAGATCTGTTTGAAAAATTGTTTCCACTATTGACATAGAAACACAAAGGTTTGTCTGAAGATCTATCTAAGTAGATGTCTCTATTAATTCCACAGAAGAACAAAATTCTATTTTGGTTTCTACAGAACTAGTATAACATCCTCTATTTGAGTCCTTGCTAGACAAGTGCTAATGTTTTCTGTTTGTATTCTAGTGGAATTAAGAAAATTCTTACTCTGGGTTCCTATTGATTTCAAGTCCACTTTCTTCTTATAAGCTTTCTTAGATTCTTTTAGTCATTTCCTAAGATGCTTGATTTTTCTTTTCAGCTTCTTATTTTCCTTATTCATCAGTTCCAAATTATGATCATCTCTCTTCTTTATTCTTACAATGGGTTTCTTTTTTGGGGAAGAAGGACCAAAAATAATATTTTCAAAAGTAGGAGAAGTTTCAAAATCATTAGGGTCATGTTCAAGTAAGATTGTGACTCCTGAATTAGCTTCAGACTCCTCAACATTGTCAAGGTCTAGTTCAAGTAAGGTTGTGTCCCCTGAATTAGATTCTAGCTTCTCAACATTATCATGGCCTTGTTCAAGTGAGGTTGTATCTCCCGAATTAGATTTTGGCTCCTCAACATTGTCAGGGTTTTGTTCAAGTCAAGTTGTATCTTCTGAATTAGTTTCAGGCTCTTGTGTTTCAAATGCAGAAAATTTTTGTCCTTCCAATTCCTATGTATCCCTGTCATTTCTCGAAGAAGGTAGTATCTATGTATGGTGATAACTATGAGGAGAAGTAGAAGGGATAGGAGTAGGTACTTGTTCTTGTGGATTCTTAGATTGAACTATTTCCTCAAAAAGGCTTCCCAATTTTTCCAAGACCCGAGTTGCTTCTTCTTCATAATCCTAAGGAAAATTGACTTGTTGGCTATCAAGGGATCCGTGGGGTGATCTCACCTCATATGTGGCTACATTAATGCTTCTCCATTGGATTATTCACTTAGACCGTCTTCATTTAACATGAATGGATGCCAATATAGGGACTTTTCTTTTTCATCTCCTTTTTGAGACTTGTACCTCTATAGTCTGATGTTCTTCGTCAGGCTGGGAATTTTCAGGGATTCCTTCCAGGGGTGGCAAACTAGTACTTATAAAATTGTCCCAGGTTAGCTGGAACTAAGTTAATTCCTTGGTGACTATAAATTTTATCAAACCATGATGATTGACTGTAGCCCGTGGGTTCTTTGATTTCCTCACTCTACTAGCAATTTCATGTAATAATGAGTTTAGGAAGAATGGAAAATTTATTACTATCTTTTGTTTTAATGATGCTAATAGTTTAAGGTGTCGAGGCCTTACCACATCATGGCGGCCATCACATGTGATGTATTTCTGGATGACCTTTTCCATTTCACGCCATGGATCGTTTAGAGATGCAGGACAAATACCTTTGCCTTTCTGAACTAATTCCTCACCAGGATCCTTGAATAATTCTACAAATTAGTGGAGTGGCATGTGCTTTTATACCCATTTTATGCCTTCTGTAGGGAGGCTTGTGACCTCTACCAAAATGGATTCATTTACTACTATGGTCTTGCCTTTGACAGTTCTACTCTCGTTCTATAGATTCTGTAAGAATTCCATAGCGATATCATCATTAAACCCCAGCAGCCGAGCAAGATATTGTTCTCATCCTGCACATTCTAGAATATCTTGGACTTGTGTGGTTATTTGTAACAGTGTAATCTCACTACGAACATTGGTGCCACCCATACCTCATATTTTCCTGAGAACATTTGCAAACCTGCATGCACTATTGAGTCCCACAATTCTCATAATGAAACAATGTATGTTAAGATACATGCATGAGTATAAGGAATGAAAAATAAGTACAAAATATTAGTAATAATATCCTATCACATCGACAGGTAGGGTAGATGTTTGTTAATCGTGCGTTTTCACATCGTCATAATGTATGACCGTCCCCCTTTAATGAGAAAAAGGGCGACCACGACCTTTGAAGCATGTGGAAGGTAAAAGGCACGCGACATCATTAATACAATGCAAGGTGGTCAGAGCAGTCATATGGAAAGAATTAATGCAATGAATGCACAACCGTACGATTAGTCAGAAGAGATCATTAGAAATAAAGTGTACAAAATATGCATCATGGAAAGAGATTTTCCTTTTGGAGTATGTATGATGAAATCTGATGAAGCGTTGTTTTAAATTTACTATTGTTGATGTCAGATGATCGGATAATGCTGACGTGGTTCACATAATATAAATATGTTGCCCATACAAGTTATTAAGGATATAATCACTAATCAAAGGTGTTTTCTCCTTTTTTATTTAATAAAGAAGAACTAAGGACATAGTAAGAGTTTGGCAACTTCAAAGTATACTTCAATACCATAGGCAGAGCCACTGCTGCCAGCAGGTGTCCATAGCCTCGACAGGGTTTCCTTTTAACCCACAAATGAGCCAGTATCCTTAACTTATAAAAAATGATTTTCTTCAAAAAGGACATTGTTCTGGCATGATAACTATATAGGAACAATGCCACTCACTAGATCATAACAAAGTGAATAGACCAACTCATGATGAGACCTCCTGTCCTTTGACATTTTAGTGTCACAAGGCCATTACCTTGGTGTGGTAGCCATAATGGGAACATCACTTATGTTAATTTCCTATGATCATGGTAGGCTGGCTCGTGATGAGACCCCCTATCCCTTCTGAGGAAAAAATTAACTTAATATACTTCGAAGTTTATTTTTGTTTTTGTTTCTTTCTTCTTTTTTTAGAAGTTAAGGGAGGCTCAACAACTCCTTAAGAGTTAGGGATGGTGTAAAAAGTAAAAAATGGCAAGAGAAATATGCCTTAGTTTCATCATCATATTTCTGAAGGGATCCACCATTTGAATGTGTACTAAGAGAAAGACTAGTATGGTAGGGATAGATTATGAACAATTTATAATGTATTCGAAAAATAGACATAAGTAGGTATATAGATAGAGCATGTCAGATTTAAAAATAAAAATAAAAAAAAATCACCAAAACACTAAAAGTCATGATGATATAAATGTTACTACTTTTAAGGATTTAGATTGAACTCATAACAAAAAAGAATCATCGGCATGGAATGATAGTGATAGGAACAATAATCATTTATGGCAATGGATCAAAAAATTTTCTTTCGACAAAGGGGACATCAAATGTTTCATTCGAAGAGGGGACAACAATTATCTCGTCGAAGAGGGAACCACAGTTGCTCCTTCGAAAAGGGAACAACAGATGTTCCCTAGAAAAGGGAACAACAACTATCTCATCAAAGAGGGAACAACAACTGTAGCTTCGAAAAAGCAGCAACAATTGTTCCTTCGAAAAGGGAACAATAACTGTTTCTTCGAAAAGGGAACAAAAATTATATCTTCGAAAGGGGAACAACAACTGTTTCTTCTAAAAGGGAACACCAACTATTTCTTCGCAAAGGGAACAACAAATTTTTCTTCGAAAATGGAACAACAACTATATCTTTGAAAAGGGAACAACAACTATTTCTTCTAAAAGGGAACAACAATTGTTTCTTCTAAAAGGGAACAACAATTGTTTCTTTACAAAGGGAACAACACTATTTCTTCGAGAAGGGAACAACAACTGTTTCTTTGAGAAGGGAACAACAATTGTGTTTCAAGGAGAGAAAACCGATCGATTATAAAAAAGTTTCTGTACAAAATTTCCAGCATGCTAAATAATAAAATAAAGAAAAACAAAATTTCTCAACCATTTTCAAGGAACATATGTACATTATTTACAATATGGAAAGAAAACAATTTTTTTATGGAAATGAAGTCGTTGGGTTACCATCACCTGCAACTATGATTTGGAGAGTAGTATCATTACTTACCTATTGATAAAAACAATCCTTTTTTAGTGGATGGTGATAAAGTCGCAACCGATTTCCATTTGCTAGAAAGGGAGCACCAGACCCCCTTAGTGGTGATTAAAGTTATGGTGCTATTATTATGTACTTCTTGAATCTTATAAGGAGAGAGCCACTTTGTCTGGAGTTTCCCTGGGAACTCATGCAATCTGGAATCATAGAGGAGTTCCCATTCACCTTTTTGAAATGATTTCTTTTAATAAGCCTATCATGCCACTTGGCCCTTTGCTGTTGAATAATTGTTGTACGCTACACGGCAAGTAAGCGTGCTTCATCTAGTTCATTTAATTGTTGAAGTCATTGTGTTTGGGCCTCTGTAAGATTCAGTCCAACCTAATAAGCTTTCCTAAGAGTATTGCGCCATGTTGTTAAATAGGCCCACAAGGCCTTTGGAGGTTTAGCGGCCCAGTCCCGTCGATTTGTCGAGACTATCTTAGTCAAGATTTCTTCTAGGACTTTATTGGTGCTCTCTACCTATCCATTTTCTTGTGGGTGATATTGAGAGGTAACTCGATGTTTGATATGATGATTTCGTAGAGTGGCCGAAATTTTATGCCTTGTAAACTGCGATCCTTCGTCGGTTGTTACCTCCCTTGGAAAGCCATATTGTACGAACAATTCAAAAAGGAAATTAATCACTGTTTATTTTGTGGCTCGTGGCAAGGCTATTGTTTCTACCCATTTAGTCACGTAGTCTATGGAAACCAATATATAGACCTTTTGATTTGATGGTGGACTAAAGGTCCCAACAAAGTCAAGCATCCATCTTCCAAAGGGATCCACCACCAACTATAGTTGCAATGGAATTTTATCGGCCTGGCCAGGATGACCCATCCTCTAGAAGCTATCACAGGCTTGAACATATTTCTTGGCATCTTTGAAAATGGTGGGCCAGCAATATCCCATCTGAAGGATTTTATGCCCGGTTCTACAATCTGTGAGATGTCCACCATAAGGCTCATCGTGACAGGCCTTCAGGATATCATAGACCTAATCTTCTCGAATACACCTTCAAATCTGTAAGTCAGATCCAGTTTGGAAAATGTACCCGCCAATCCATGAAAATTAGGCGCTGCATTGGAAAATCAACATCCTTTCCTTGGGAGAAAAATGTGCTAGTAACTTCTTGACTGCTAAATAATTCGCTACATCTTCATACCAAGGTGCTTTAATTGTTACAACGAACAAGTGCTCATCTGGAAACTGATCATCTACTGATAACAGATCATTCGTCTTAGGCACCCAAGATAGGAAGTTTGCAACAGGATTTTCTTTTCCTGATCGATCCTTTATGGCAATATCACAGGGGATTCACTCAATGAACCTATGACATAGCAAGTGCATTAATGGCATACTTAAAAATACCCTTAATTTGACTACATATTGGAAAATACCTCTAAAAATCACATTATTTAACCCCCTATCAATACGAACCCAATACACCTTCCCAAATGAAAAAACCCCTAATTTCACTAGATATTGTAGGTATCCTTTTTTTCATTAACATTTTTTATACCCCTTTATATTTTTCATTAAATTTGAGCTCCGTTTTTTATAATTGCCAATATAAAAACCCTTTACCCTTATTATATGCTCAATATATTATGCCATTTTTTCCTCAATATATATCCCCCAATATGAATGCACGTGGTATGATATTTCTCCCCTAGTGAAGTCCTTGTGGATAATATCGAAATCCTACAGTAACAAAAAGCATTGAGTTACTCACCCATTAGTGATTGGTTTGTTGGCCAAGTACTTGATAGTAGACTGGTCAGTATATAGGAAAACTGGATAGCTTGTTATATAATGTCTAAACTTATTGATAGCATGTATAACAACCAAAATTTCTTTTTTTGTTACTGTATAATTTAACTCAATAGGGGTAAGATTTTTTCTAATATAATAGATAGCGTAGGGCTTCCTGTCCTCTTATTTTCCAAGTGCAACGCCTATCGCTGTGTCTGATGCATCTGTAGAGATATGGAAAGGTAACTCCGAGTCCAATCCTCTTAATACTGGTGCGATTGAAATCAATTTCTTTATATCTGCAAAGGCAATGTCACATTTGTTAGACCAGTTAAATTTAACATTACCTATTGAGACATATAAAGGTGCAACATTTTTTGAAATTTTTTCTATAAATCTGTGGTAGTACCATGCATATCCAATGAAACTACGTACCTCAGTTTGTGTGCAAGGTGTGGGTAGTGCAAGAATTAACTCTATTTTCAATGGATCTACCTATATTGTAGCTGCAGAGATGTAGTGTCCCAAAACCACACCTTCGGTCATCATCGTGTGACACTTTACATTGCTTAAGCATAACCTGGTAGCAATGCATCATTTAAGTACCTTTCCCATATTTCGTAAGCCCTACTTAAAGTCACTTCCATAGGGGGTAAAATCATCCATATAAATTTCAAGTCCTTCCTTAATCAGATCTGTTATCACAAAAAATTGATCATCTAGCGATAATTTGCTAGATGGGTCGAAGTACACCATGTAGGGCTAATTTTACCATAGTAAAATTTCTTTCACTGTGAGAAATCACTTAATAAACCACATTTGTTAAGTCATTTATAATTAAACCCATGAAGAATAATTAAACAAATCACTATTTATTTAATTATTTTCTAGGAATAATTAATTAAACCATTGTTTAATTAATATTCCTTGTCACATTTGACCCAATTATGAGTAATAAATAGATAAATCATTAATTATCTTATTCTTCTTTAGGAATAATTAATTAATCACTAATTAGTTATTATTCCTTGTCAAGTTTGACCAAATCCCTTAGGAATAATTAAATAAATCATTATTTGTTTATTATTCATTAACCATATTTCTTGAGATGATAAAAAAATCATTTATTTATTTATTATTTCTAAATAAAAGTTTAAATATTTTTTCCCTCCAAACCAAATATAATAAAATACTCCAAATGGTTAATTCTAGAATGGGGTTAATAATATTTTATTATTGCTTATTATTCGAGGATAACCTAATATTTTGTTATAAATAGAAGGGTTTTCCATTCATTCTTCACTTTCGATTAATTTCATTGTTGCACTCACTATTGCAGCTCTGATTATTATCCCTGTCGCACACCGTCTTCTTTTTCATTTAAGTTATCATTGATCTCAAACATTTTTTTGCTGGGTTTTACACATTATAGAGGAGAGAGACTGTACAAAAGCTGAAGACATTGAGGATAGCCAAGAACCCATCCCATAGAGGGGGACCGGTAGCATTATTTGTTCCTTTCACAGGTGTTGTTTAGTAAAATATATTCTTTATATATCTGGTTTCCATTGGATTATTGGAGTTATTTGCACTTGTTTTACTATTCCTTTTTGTTGTTTAACTATGCCTGTGCCATAGATCAGGGCTTTAGCAAGTTTTGTTTCTATCATTTGTTGCAGATCTACTCTGTTTAACAACCATTTTTATTGTTATGGTTGTTTTTCATCCACAACCTAAAGTAGTTTGTTTTCGTACACATTCAAGAAGAATTCTACATATCAAATTGGTGACTCCACTGGGGAATTTCTTATTGTCGCTAACAAATTGGCGACTTCACTGCGTTCTTAATTCTGATTCAGAAGCCTGGGTGACCTTTAGCTTTCGGCTTAGGGTTTTTCTTTATTCAACCTCTTAATGTTGTATACTAGCTTTCTAATCCTAGATTAGTCAAATTTCTAACTTGCGTAAGCTTTCTGGACATTTCCGCAGGTCACAGGAACCAGCTGTGACAAAGACGACAATTTTTTCCAAGACTTGTTGCCTAAGAACTAAGGAGCAGAAATCGCACTTTTTGCCCCAAAAGTGCGATCTGGAGGTTCAGAGCATACTTTTGGCCCAAAAAGTGTGATATCCCCCTAAATAGGTTAGTACCTATGATTTAAGCTTTTTTGGGATTATTTTTGATCTGTTTTTGGGTTTTGCCAGGAGTTGTCTACTGGGTTTGTGGACATTTTCTTAGCTTTCTTAGGCCTTGATATACTCTGTTTCACTTGTTGAAGTGGAATTTATCCCCTTAGGGCTTCTAGTGCACTTCCACCTATAGGAGGAGTTTAGCTGAGTAAGAAGTTTTAGTTTTTGCAGAGCTTTTAGCCATATTTTCTAAATTTATACCTTCCTGTTTCAGATCTTCAAAGATAGGTTATTTCCATCCAAAGTTTCATCTTAAACCTTGTTTGTTCATTTTCCTTAGGGCCCCATTGTTTTCCCTACGTTTCACACCCATATTCATATCTTTTTGCAGTGATTTTCCTCCGTGGTTTTTTCATGGTCCTGCACAACTTTCTAGCAGCATAGTGTCATTTGATCCTAGTCACACTGACGCTTAGATCTCTTGGCCTTTTTCATGTGTTTTCAATTCATGTCACTGCCAACCAAGATACCCAGTTTGGGTGGGGTTTAGAGAGTTTATTTGCTATTCATTTTCTGTTTTTAATTTTAGTTTATTTTAGCAATATTTTTCTTTTTTCAAACATGATCCATGCTTAATTAATAACACACTGACACACACAAGCACACATTAAGCGAAGGGAACTTGGTTTACACCACCAAGCCAAGACTTAACTTAATTAATTTATCTCCCCACACAGAGACAAAAACATCTTGTCGATCTCCCTTCACCATTTCCGTGTCACTTGTGTGTTACAACCATTCCACCACCAATACATTTGTCCTAGAGACTCTTAGGTCTTCATCCCCAATTTTCGCTTGGGCATATTACTCCTCCCCACAGGGTTTGAGTTCATAGTCCCCCAAGTCCCCATATCGACTCCTCATCTCGTTCATCTGATTCCTCATTTGATTTCAAGCCTCCTTCACTGCATACCATCATCATGTCAGGACCCACTGTAGGTGCAAGAAACCAACCTAGTGTTGGCTCTGGTTCTTGTTATACAGGAAAATGACCTCCTCATTAGCTCAGAGGAGAAAGACATTATGACTAAAGAACTACCCAAGTTCACAGGCCCAGTTCTCAAGCTAACACTACCTAAACACTAGCAACCTACTTTCTAAAGTTTCCTAGCAAGGCTAAGGGTGCGTTAGTGCCAAAAGTAGCTTTATTTGTTACCTCAGGAAGAGCATTAGTGAATCCTATTTAGTTTCTATGGGTTAAGGGAATGATTTGACTGAGAAAATATCCATAGATTCTCTCCTATGTTAGCTCATAAAAGAAGGGAAACATCATAACTTGAATTGTTTGGGGGAATTACTAATTCCTAATGGATTATGCAAATGGGAAAGAGCACAAAGGTATGGAAACATCACTAGTTTTTCCTAATGGAACTCCTTAAGGACTTGGAAACCCTAACTTCACATGCTATATATGCAAGGATAGGGCCATTGTGAAAGGGGTCGAACCATTTGAAAGGATTGCCTATTTGACTATCGAGAAGAGTCTCAGACTAAGGCATCGGAAGAAGTTAAGGAGGGAGAGAGAGAGAGGAGATGGAGGGGTAAGGGAAGTCTGATGCAACTGATGGTTGTAATCATTCTTTCTACATCAATATAGAACTGCAATTGTGTTGTCCACTCCAAGATGTTGGTAGTATGACTTGTTTGTATGTTTATTCAATATCATTAGCATGAGTGGCTTACATATATGCAAATAGATATCTTTATATGTTCATGCTTTGTTTATCAAGGTGTTATGCTGTGATATTACACTTTTCTTTGTTGTGTGTATGTTTTGATCTGGAGTCGGCTCAGGGGTCTTCCACCTAGCTACATTGCGTTCTCCAGCAGCACCACACTAAGACTCGAGGTATTAATTCCTTCCCGCTTTGATATTCATTTGTTAAACATCGATATGCATGTATCTTTGTGACAAATACAACTAATTTGAATGTCTACCAAGGATACCAGGAAGATCCTTCAGGGTTTCTACATCACCAAACACATGTGCAATAATCCATATAGAAAAATTGGCGACTCCACTCGGGACTACACTTAGTTCCCGGTTTTTCCCATAAAGTTCCTATATCTCTCTTTCTTCCAGGCCTTCCTATACTTCTTCATTCCCTTTCTGACCACTCAGGACTATACATCACCCTTCTCTCAGTGCTCGGCCTAGAACTGATCCCCACAACTCATTTTTTGAGTATTTTTCCTCACTAATGTTGGTTACTAGTGTAAAAATTGCTTTATAAATCACTGTGTCCTCACAAACAGAGCGTTAGTGATGAAAATAACTCTCTGTAGCCTCTATTACAAAGCATTAGCCAACCATTTCTTCATAAACAACTAGCTCTGTGACCTCATTGGTTGGGAAATCTACTTGTATACTGATCAAGGATCTATAGCTGCACTTGTTTGACTGATATGTTTCTTGAACAATTTTTTTTAAAGAAAATAGCTTTACTTCTTAAAGTTTTTGTTTTCATTAAAGAAAAAATACAAAATTTTTACTGCTTTCTACATAGTTGGTTAGATCTGCATTATTTAGTTTCAATAGTTGTTAGTGAGCATTGAAGTTCTTTCGGTTATGCTAGTGTTTTACTGATTAGGATGCATGGTATATCTATTGATGGATGAGTGACTCTCCCTTTGTAGAAGCATCTTATTCATCAAAAGTGAAAATTTACAAGCATTGTTTTTTCATGATTTGAGTCAGAGTCCCATATAACTTCATGCGTTAACACCGCTACCGAAGACTCTAATGAAGTACATTTAAAATCTACCTAATAAAATCAATCAAAACTCTTTTTAGAGTAAATACACATTAGTTTAGGCTAGGATCTTTGGATAGGCAGTGTGAATTAACTACCCAAGATCATACACAAAAACTAGTGTCATTAAAGATAGAAATCCTTTTGCAATCATACTATCCGGGACCACTCCAGTAAAAGTGGAGCTAAGCATGAGACAACATCGAATTGTAAGTGAAGGTAGCCCACCTTTGCTTACATCTCCTTTGGGTATTCTGTGTATCGGGGATCCCTTCGAGGATATCGAAGCTGAATCGGGGACTCAGGTATCTTGCGCACACAGTGTACTGTTTGCGACTATGTCCCCCCCTGGTAGTGTCTGTGATTTTAGGTATCCTTTGTGGCCATACTTTTAGGGACGAACACAAGGTGACTGGGGCGGGCTATTGTGGTACCTAACATAGACTAACCTACTCTGTCTTTGGTTTTTGGGAGGGTGCTCATCTTCACGAGAGTACTTGGCCCCTTAATCTAAGGTTCGGGGGAAGCTCAATAGTAATCGTAACTATACATTTTACGAACTCTCTCTGTTATTCATTGTGATACTGGGTTTCATCTCCAGTGATCGGTGCTTCAAACAGGGTCATTTCCCTCTGATTGTTGATTGATTTCCTTAGTGTATTTGTTATTTTTTAAGTGCCAGAGTGTTATCACTGAGACTTTCATAAACATCACTGTAAAATTTGCTAATAAAATTTATCAGCCATCGTGGCTACATCCAGCCCTCGTCATCAATCTAGATGGTTGTTAGGACTTCCCCCACTCATTGTGGAGGATCCACCGAGCCCTAGTGAACCGAATTCCTTGTCTTTGGGCAATCAGTCTCCAATATATAACACAGAATCAGTCTATACATCCCACGATTCAAGGTTACTGGAGGATTTCTTTACTAAAGGATTTCTTCCTCCATACAATCCTCTCATCACAAATCTGTTGGGACTACTCTTGGTTCCCGTTGCATTTGTACCTCCTTTGTCTTCCGTTGGAACATTTCCACCCGTCCCATCGATGACTAATGGGTCATGGGATTTTGTGGACACTTTTGATCCACCACAACCTCCCCAGTCGAGGGTCAATACCGCACCTATGATGGCGAACCCCGCTATCTGATCTGTCCCAGGTTCAAACCTTATTGTGACACCCACCATAAGTGCAACCCAGAACATTATGGGTTCCACCCCTTTTGTGTTAGACATTGGACCTTCGACAAGTGCTACATATAGCGCTCCTTATAATGCTCAATATAGCACGGTTAGCACGGGTCCCTTCAACCAACTCTATGGTTGGCATCCATTGTATAGTTATAACCCCCAGATTCAGGTATTTGGGGGAAAAGTTCCCAATATGCATATACCAGTCGGGAGCGTAACAGTTCCCCCTCTGTTTTCAGGTCTGCATGGTCACTCATTTATTGACATGAACCCTCATTATGTTAGTCAAGGACCTATGGTCAGTTATGTGGCAAGAGGGAACCCTCAACAAGGTCCCAATCAATCCATAGGTGCACCCTACTCCCAATCTCAAATGAGTCAAGGGGGAACTCATCTTAGGGGCACTTCCATCCCCTAGCCTAACAACCCCTATGGAAACCCACAATACAATAATATACCCCATGGCGCTTAATATACCATGCAACCCATGTATAATATTGGAAACAATACGATGGGAGGACCGCAAGGATCCTCAAGTCATATGTCATCGCCTTGGTCTGATTTGGGGGAATTAAACACCTTGCCTTTCTTGGCAATGCTCAATGTCCCGACTTGTACAAAATCACAAATGACCCCATCTATCTCAACTTACTTTGGCCTCCAATCCCACCTAAAGTACTGATAGACATCCTGAGGTTCAAAGGGAAACAAGGGGAGGATCTTGGTACACACATCACCACCTATCATCTATGGTGTGTTTCTAACTCCATGGTGGATGATAGTATCCGGCTACGTCTCTTTCCTCACACCCTTACTAGCAATGTAGCCAAGTGGTACATCGAGTTACCAAGCGCGTCAGTCAATACCTTTGGCGCTTTAGCAATGGAATCCTTAAAGCACTTCTAGCTACCCATCCGCTATGAAACTGGGACCGAATTCCTCACTTCATTATGTCAGGACATCGCCACCCACATCTCTGATAATATACATGTATGGAGATGTAGGTGGAGGCTAGTCAAAGCTCCCCTCCCAGACTATCTATTAGCAAATTGGTTCTACAAGTCTCTACTCCCCCAAATCGCTAAAGATGTCACCTTAGGTGGTGTGGTCACAGAAGACCAATCCATTCGTCATGACCAACACTTAGATTTGATATATTCCTAGTTTGGCACATTATATGATGTCATTCCTAGCGCCCCTCGCAAATCCAATGCTCCCGCTACTCAGCAATCTAGAGCGTATGTCGATGGTCTTATCAGCGCTACCTTTGGGGCTGCTATAAAACAACTCAGTGATAAGATTGCCCAGATGTCAATTGAACCCTCTACCCAATTGACTGCTCTTCCTACCATCGCGATAAACTTTGTGCAGTCTACACAAAAACCCAATGGTAAGAATAAGAAAAAGGTCACTCCTTCAAAAGAGCAGTAAGAAAAGCAGTACAACCCAAAGCAGAAGGCTGCTACACCCTTTCAAAATCGGTGTCGAAGACTACATGACCTATCATTGTCTGCGTCTTCAAGAATGCACAGATTTCATTGTTAAAAAGGACACTTGCAGGACCCCTATTATCCTGAATAATCCTTTCCTTGCTCAGCAACAACAAAACCTTATTGCAAACCAACCCTAACCCCCACAAGGGGGAAATGGTGGTTCGCAAGATCCTTCAGCTGGTGAAGGACCATCTACCATTCACACCTTTGAAACAAAAACCAAAGACAAATCTTATGGAGCTCCAGTCACTCATGCAAAGGAACCCTCCTCAATTCAAAGCCCACTACCACCTAACGATCTTCATATCGAAAGGCTAGTTGTTGATCTTGTGATTCATCCCCCAAAAGGGGCACTTCATTGCACAATGCATAATACATCTACATGTGCCACCCAAAACTATAGTATTATATAAGATTTGACATAAGCGTTGTCGGCTATGTCAATGCTCGAAGTATTACAAACCTATCCAGCACAAAGGAAAGCTATGCTTTCAGCAATTGCTAGTATCGACCCTCAGGATTCCATGCTTGTAATTTTCGACATGGAAAAATGTAAACCTCCACTTTCACACCAACTTGCATTTCAAGTGCAAATATTTTCGAAATGGAAAGGAATACATAGAACTGTCATTGATGAAGGTGCTTCAACCTATGTCATGTCAGCTTCATGTTGGCTTTCGTTGGGTTCTCTAACCCTATCCCCACCATCGAATTCCCTTAAAGCTTTCGACGGCAACACTTTCATCCCAAAAGGTTACCTAGCTAGCTACCCCATCACCTTCAATGGGAAAATGGTAACTATGGACATCGAAGTCGTAGATAGAAAGCTCGACTATAATCTATTTTTGGGTCGCAGTTGGACTTACACCATGACTGCCATTTTGTCTAGTGTCTTTCACATCATCCTATTTCCATTGGATGGAAAGGTAGTCACAGTGGACCAACTATCCTTTTGCACCCATGATTATTCCCCATTACCTAGTGGCTCTCTACCCTTAGTGGGTGGTGTACCTAACTCTTACATCAGTATCAGTACCAGTCTATTGAAGGGCTCTTCCCTGATGGGTTGTTTCTCTCTTCTGCCACCTGCGGTTCCACAAATGGTCAATATGGTTTCATCCATTACTCACGAATCGATTGATCCTTGGATCCTACCAACCCTTCAGACATTAACACTTATGAAGAACAAATGCCACTGTCACCAGCTGAATTGGCCTACCAGGCCATTCAATCTGCATCCGAATCTCCAGTCACTTTGGTCATGGCTAATGGTACCACCACCCCTCCCATAACTGCTCCTTCTTTTGATCTCCTTAATCAAGTCCTACCTAGGGACGAAGCTATTAGATAGATCATGTGTTTAGAAGAGCGACCTTGGGAGGACTCTCACCATCATGTTTCGATATCTGATTTAGACATGATGCCTCTTTAAATCTTGTCATTTGACACACCTGAAATAGTTTCCTCACCTTATACAACTATCCAAATTTTGGACTCGGAAGGAAACATGGGCAATATTTCAAAGACATTGCTCATCAATATTTCTATCACGACAGGCATTGTAGAAAACATCCAGGTTGGATCAAATTGCACTCATGAGGAAATTCCAAGCTTCACCTGTGTTTTTAAGGAATTTCGTGATGTATTTGCTTGGTCTTATGAGGAAATTCCCGGAATAGATCTGTATATTTTCGAGCATGAGATCAAGATATACAACAATGCTAAAACTATCCACCAAAGGCTTCGACAAGTCCACCCCCGCAAAACGGCAACAATCAAGACTGAGGTGGAAACGTTGTTGCGTGCTACTTTGGTATATCCCATTCCCTTAATAGAATGGGTTTCCAAGCTAGTTCCTGTCGATAAGAAACAAAGAACCATCCACGTATGTGTCAACTATTGAGACTTGAACACCGCGTGTCTGAAAGACAATTATCCGACACCATTCATCGAACAAATCATCGATGGCTACGCCAATTGTGAATCATTCTCATTCATGGATGGTTTCTCACGTTACAACCAGATTGCTATAAAACCAAAAGACCAGCACAAAACTGCCTTCATTTTCCTATCAAAAGCTCCCATTCGGTTTAAAGAATGCTGGAGCAACATTTCAAAGGGCCATGGACTACACATTTCATGATATCGTACATATCATTCAAGCTTACTTGGATGACCTTCCAACCCATTCCAAGAAGTGAGTGCAACACCTAGATCATTTAAGAGGTATCTTTCTTAGGTGCCAGTTTTATAACATACGTCTGAATCCGTATAAATGTGTTTTCTTTGTCGAGTCTGGATGCTTACCTGGATTCATTATCTCCAAGTACGGGAATAGGGTTGATCCTGGTAAGGTAAAGGCAATTACTCAATTTCTCGAACCAAAATCCATTCTGTAGCTCCAACTTTTGCAAGAGAAAGAAAACTTCTTTTGACGGTTCATCGTAAACTATGCTAAGTTGACGAAAGGCTTTATGTTCCTACTTAAGAAGGGGGTGTCGTATCTGTGGAATGATCAAGCTCAACGATCATTTGATGCCTTGAAAAATGAACTTATATCAGCCCCACTCCTTAGCACTCCCAACTATGGGTGCGACTTTCTTCTATACATGGAAACCTTGCCATCCTCTCTAGGAATGGTCTTGGTTCAAACTCATGATGACCGGAGTGAGCATGTGATATACTATCTATCAAAAGGCCTGATTGGGCCCAAACTTAGATATTCACATGTGGAAAAGTTGTCCTTGGTAGTTGTCTTTACTGTCAACCACTTTTGACATTACATACTACTGTGATAGACTACTGTCATCACCTTGGAGAATCCCATGAGACACATTTTGTCTCGTCAAGTCATTGGAGGGAAATATTCCAAATGGATCGTGATCCTCCAACAATTTGATTTGGTGTTCACTGCTGCCAAGGAGAAAAATTCCTTAGTCTTCACCGAACTTTTGTTGGATCTTCCCATTGTCGATCCTAACGAGATAGACCATGATCCTCTTTTGGATGAAGCTATCTATCTTATCGACACTACTAACCCTTGGTATGGTGACATTCTTGTCTACCTCCAAGCACAACGTTTCCATCCTAAACTATCGTCAGGTGAGCATCGTCGCATCTGCCACCAAGCGTGGCACTATGTAGTGCTTAACGATATGTTATATCACCGTGGTGCTGATACAGTTCTTCGATGTTGCCTCACTCATGAGGAGGCGGAAATGTTTTAAATGACTGCCATGTTGGGGCATGTGGCAGTCATCTTTCTGGCATATCTACTGCTCAAAAAAATTTGCGCGCAGGATACTACTGGCCAACCTTGTTCAAAGATTATATCAAGTCTATTTGGCAGTGTCATCCTTGTTAAGTGTTCACAAAGAAAATGCACGCTCCTCCAGCCCTACTACACCTGATTATCTCCATCCACCCCTTTTCCAAATGGGGGATAGATTTCATAACTTGCAGCCCCACTTCCTCTGCTGACACAACTATATTATTGTAGCTGTGGACTATTTCATGAAATCGGCCAAAGCCCTTCCCACCTTCCAAGCCGATGGTGAAACCGCGACGCTATTCCTATTTAATCAGGTCAATTATCGTTTCAGTGTTCCCCACACGATCGTTACAAACCATGGGTCTCATTTTCAGAATCACATCATGTCTGACTTAACATCGTTGCTCAGTTTTTGCCAGGATCAATCATCCTCCTACTACCCCCAAGCTAGTGGTCAAGTAGAGACCATTAATGGAATCTTAAAAACCATGATCTGTAGGTTAGTAGGGAATCGCTTTTAAGGTGCTCAGTAAGTGAAAGGTCACAAGTTCTAGTCTCGCCGATACCAAAAATCCAGTAAGGTTTCCGCTGGTGCGCCGGGTGTGATCCCAGGGTGACTTTGATGGTGCAGGGAGGGTGACATCCTCGGGTGACTTTGGTGTGATCCCAGGGTGACTTTGATGGTGCAGGGAGGGTGCCATCCTCGGGTGACTTTGATGGTGCGGCACGAGCCAAGTGCGATCCATGGGCGACTTTGACAACTTAGATGCAGCCACAGGGTAAGAGTGATTTTCAGGATTCACCCACTTATCAACCAAAAAAAAATATTATATTCCTATTATAATTATTTATAAATCTATATAATTTAGATGTGAATGTTATATATAAAATAAATAATAAGAAAAATTAAAAATTAAAATATATTCTTTTAATTTACATATGTTAATTTTTATTTTTTATATATGTAGCTTTTATATTTTATAAAAATATTACGTTTTTGTTATGATTATTTATAAATACATAAATTTATATAATTTTAATATATATGATATAAATAATAAAATAGCATATAAAAATGTTTATATATATATATATATATATATATATATATATATAGTCTAGCTTATAGAGGAAATGACCTTTTTCAAGATAATTTTTCTGGTTAATTTTAATCAAAATCGCAAAGGTTTTAAAAACTTGTGTTGAAGTTGTTTAATCTGTAGAATTCAAGTTTCCCAAGGTTTTTCATGGCATTGAATCTTTTTATGCATTCAAAACTGCATTTTAAACAACAAAAAATTACATTCTTTTTGAAATTGTTTTGCTGGATTCTAGTGAGAATATTATTTTGTCTATAAGTTAAACTACGCCTATATAAAAAACAAATTTAAAAATAAAATATTTATTAATTTACATATTTCTTTTTTTTTAAATATATTTTATTGAAATATTACACCTTTATTACAGGTTTCTATCAATATAAATATATATGAAAATGAAATTTAAATATTAAAATATTTTTTTATTTACATAGGTTTATAAAGTTCGAGTGGGCCAAATGGTTAAGAGCATGTGTTTTCTCGTAACAAGTAACAAGTTTAAAACTAGCCAAAATCTAGATTTATCTTCACTTTAGATCTATTAAATGCAAATATATATATATATATATATATATATATATATATATATATATATGAGCATGTGTTTTCTCCTAACAAGTCACAAGTTCAAAACTAGCCAAAGTCTAAATTTATCTTTACTCGGATTTATTAAGTACAAAGAAAAATCAAATCTATCCAATTGCAAAAAAATATAAAATTAAAATAGATATAAGAGTGTATATATATATATATATATACACCTAACTTGTGCACATGTATGTAACTTTTATATCTTATAAAAATATTAATTTTTTTTTATGACTATTTATAAATACATAAATTTATATAATTTAATTATATATTATTGATATATTATATTTATATTATAATTGATTATAAATATACAAATTTTTATATTTTAGATGTGAATGGTATATTTAAAAGTTATATTTTTTAATATATATAATTTTCTCATATATATTTAACTTTTTATATATTATTAATATATTATATTTATATTATAAGGATTTATAAATTTATATAATTTAGTTATATATTATTGATATATTATATTTCTATTATAATGGATTATAAATATATAAATTTATATAGTTTAGATGTAAACGGTATATTTAAAAGTTATATTTTGTAATATATATAATTTTCTCATATATATTTAACTTTTTATATATTATTAATATATTATATTTCTATTATAATTGTTTATAAATTTATATAATTTAGTTATATATTATTGATATATTATATTTCTATTATAATTGATTATAAATATATAAATTTATATAGTTTAGATGTAAACGGTATATTTAAAAGTTATATTTTTTAATATATATAATTTTTTCATATATTTAATTTTTTATATATTATTAATATACTATATTCTTATTATAATTATTTATAAATTTATATAATTTAGATGTGAATGTTATATATAAAATAAATAATAGGAAAAATTAAAAATTAAAATATAGTAGAGTTTAGGGTTCTGTGATCCATATCAAGTTTACAAAAGATTTTTCGGCTAAGATCACATGAAACATCATTTGTTCATCTTAGGACAAGTTGAAGAAACAGATCTAGCTTAGCAAGTTAAATAGAGAGAGCATAGCCTCCACCGGCTAAGGAGACCAACAGCTACTTTTGACTAAGTACCTAGGTCAAAACCTTTTTTAATAATTAAAGGGAAAAAATTACCCTGGGGGAAGCAAAAAATAATTTTATGATAATAGTTAGTTAAAAATATTAATAAATAATTAAAAAATTAAGTAAAAAATTAATTCATGATACTAGTTAGTTAAAATAAATAATTAAAAAAAATTATATTTAAGGAAAAGAAATTTCCCAGGGGATCAATCCCTAAAACTAAATTAAATAAAATAATTTAAAGATAATAGTTTGTTAAAATATTAATAAAAATAAATAATTAAAATATATATATATATATTTAAGGAACATACCCTAGGGGGACCAAAAATAAATTAATAGAAATAATTTAATAATAATAGTTAGGTAAAAATATTAATAAATAATAGAAAAATTAGTAACTAAAATAATTCATAAAAATCATTTAATGATAATAAAAAATAAAAATATTAATAAATAATTGAAATGTTAGTTAAAAATAATATATAAATAATAAGTTAAAAATAAATTAAAATTATATAAAAATAAATAATTAAAATGGTAATAAAGGTAATATTTTCGTGTTAAGTTAAATTAGAGAAATTAAAATGGTAAGTTAAATTAGAGAAATTAAAAACAGGACTATTCTTATGAGAAAAAATAAATAAATAAATAATAAATAAAAAAAAGGAAAACTAGGTCGAGAGTGCTGGGACCCAACACCGACTGATCTTCCAGCCACCATCTCTATTGAGATTAATCGACCTCTTTTCAATCTCAAGCGCCTCCCTAAATTTCTGATGATGGAAGTGCGAAACCTTAGCAATAACACTAGCTTCCTCAATACAAACATGATGACTGGTTTTCTCAGCATGCTCAGCTAAAGCGGAAGACTTAGTTCGCCTATGCCTAAGGTCTGCTACATGCTCACTAATCCTTTGATTAATGGAGCGACTAGTTTCCCCAATGTTGGGGGTCCCACGGGAACAGGGGATCAAGTACACCCCTTTCATATCTTTAGGGTCGATAGGATCCTTCGCGGATCGGAGGGACATGCGAATGGTGTTCAGGGGCCTAAAGGTCACACGAACACTATGCGTCCTGAGAATCCTACCAATCTTATCAGTGGTCCCCTGAACATACGGCAGATGGACACCTCGAACTCGCTCCTTTGGTGCTTGAAGGGACAACTAATTCTTGGAAGCTTTAAGGAAATCCATCTGACCCATAAATCTACTATAGCCATTCTCAACAAAGACATCAAGGAGATGGGATTTTTCTTTCTCAAAACTCTTCCTATCCAAGATCCTTAGAGCCCGAGTAGCAAGGGTATTGAGAACACCCATCTTTTGAGCCGGGAAATGATGGGAACTGGCATGAAGATACTGTTCAGTATGCATTTTCTTCCAAAAAACTTGGTGGCTGAGGGAACCATCACTGTTCCTAGAAATAAGAATATCGAGGAACAGAAGGCAACCATCGACCTCCTGCTCCATAGTGAACTTAATGGTAGAGGATTGATTATTGAGATGATTAAAGAAGAGATCTAATTCTTTCTGGCCGTGAGACCAGATAACATTGGTGTCATCCACATATCTTCTCCAAAGCTTTGGCAAGAGCCGGGAAGAGTTTAGAGCCTTGGACTCAAAATCTTCCATGAAAAGATTAGCAACGACAGGGGAAAGGGGTGAGCCCATGGCAACCCCGCAGGTTTGCTCAAAGAAATCTCCCTCAAAACAGAAAAACATAGAAGTGAGACAGATGTCAACTAACTTAGCAGTGTCAGGATCTGTTAGGCGGTTGATTACCTCCATGGCCTCACTAATAGGGATGCAAGTGAAGAGGGAAACAACATCAAAACTAACAAGAATGTCCCCAGGGTCAAGCTTGATGTCCTTGAGCTCCCTAATGAAGGAAGCAGAGTCTTTTACGAAGGACTCCGTACGACCAACCAAGGGCTTAAGCTTTAACGCCAGGAACTTAGCAAGAAGGTAGGTAGGACCACCAATGGTGTTGACAATGGGCCTCAAGGGAGCCCCATCCTTGTGAATCTTGGGGAGACCATAGATCCTAGGCGTGATAGGGTTGCTTTCAATGAGTTTATGGTGCAGGGAACTCATTGAGCTAATGGATTTAATGGCAAGTGCCACATTCTTAGCAACCATGTTTTAAAGGCTAACAAGGGTGTTGGTGCCGTTAAATCCATTAGCTCAATGAGTTATTGCTGTTTGTATTGAGGAAGCTAGTGTTATTGCTACGGTTTCGCACTTCCATCATCGGAAATTTAGGGAGGCGCTTGAGATTGAAAAGAGGCCGAATAATCTCAATAGAGATGATGGCTGGAAGATCAGTCGGTGTTGGGTCCCAGCACTCTCGACCTAGTCGTCCTTTTTTTTATATTATTTATTAACTTTTATTTATTTTTATTTTTATTTTTATTTTTATTTTTTATTTTATTTTTTTCTCATAAGAATAGTCCTGTTTTTAATTTCTCTAATTTAACTTAACACGAAAATATTACCTTTATTACCATTTTAATTATTTATTTTTATATAATTTTAATTTATTTTTAACTAGCATTTCAATTATTTATTAATATTTTTATTTTTTATTATCATTAAATGATTTTTATGAATTATTTTAGTTACTAATTTTTCTATTATTTATTAATATTTTTAGCTAACTATTATTATTAAATTATTTCTATTAATTTATTTTTGGTCCCCTAGGGTATTTTCCTTAAATATAATTTTTTTTTAATTATTTATTTTTATTAATATTTTAACAAACTATTATCTTTAAATTATTTTATCTAATTTAGTTTAAGGGATTGGTCCCCGAGGAAATTTCTTTTCCTTAAATATAATTTTTTAATTATTTATTTTAACTAACTAGTATCATGAATTAATTTTTTACTTAATATTTTAATTATTTATTAATTTTTTTATTATCATTAAATGATTTTTATGAATTATTTTAGTTACTATCTTTTCTATTATTTATTGATATTTTTAGCTAACTATTATTATTAAAATATTTCTATTAATTTAATTTTGGTCCTCCTAGGGTATTTTCCTTAAATATAATTTTTTAACTATTTATTTTAGCTAACTCTTATCATGGATTATTAATATTTTAACAAACTATTATCTTTAAATTATTTTATTTAATTCAGTTTTAGGGATTGATCCCCTCGAAATTTCTTTTCCTTAAATATAAATTTTTTTAATTATTTATTTTAACTAACTAGTATCATGAATTAATTTTTTACTTAATATTTTAATTATTTATTAATATTTTTAACTAACTATTATCATAAAAAAAAATTTTGGTTCCCTAGGGTAATTTTTTCCCTTTAATTATTAAAAAGGGTTTTGACCTAGGTACCTAGTCAAAAGTAGTTGTTGGTCTCCTTAGCGGGTGGAGGCTCTGCTCTATCTATTTAACTTGCTAAGTTGGATCTGTTTCTTAAACTTGTCCTGAGGATGAACCACAATGGTTGGTTCGAAACGCGTAGACAAATGATGTTTCATGTGATCTTTGCCTCTGCTCTATCTATTTAACTTGCTAAGTTGGATCTGTTTCTTAAACTTGTCCTGACGATGAACCACACTGGTTGGTTCGAAACGCGTCGACAAATGATGTTTCATGTTTGTAAAATTAAAATATATTTTTAATTTACATATGTTGATTTTTTTTTATTATATATGTAGTTTTTTTATTTTATAAAAATATTATGTTTTTGTTATGATTATTTATAAATACATAAATTTATATAATTTAAATATATATGATATAAATAATAAAATAGCATATATCTATCTATATATATATATATATATATATATATATATATATATAGTCTAGTTTATAGAAGAAATGATTTTTTTCAAGATAATTTTTCTGGTTAATTTTAATCAAAATCTCACGGGCTTTTAAAAACTTGAGTTGAAGTTGTTTAATCTGTAGAATTCAAGTGTCCCTGGATTTTTCATGGAATTGAATCTTTTTATGCATTCAAAAATGCATTTTAAACAACAAAAAAAATATTAGCATTCTTTCTTGAAATTGTTTTGCATTCCATTGAAAATATTATTTTGTCTATAAGTTAAACTACGCCTATATATATAACAAATTTAAAAATAAAATATTTATTAATTTACATATTTTTTTATTTACATAGGTTTATACAATTCAAGTGGGCCAAATGGTTAAGAGCATCTTGTGTTTTCTCCTAACAAGTCACAAGTTCAAAAGTAGCCAAAGTCTAGATTTATCTTCACTCTCGATCTATTAAGTGCATATATATATATATATATATATGAAATTTAAATATTAATATTTTTTATTTACATAGGTTTATACAATTCAAGTGGGCCAAATGATTAAGAGCATGTGTTTTCTCCTAACAAGTCACAAGTTCAAAACTAGCCAAAGTCTAGATTTATCTTCACTCTGGATCTATTAAGTGCGTGCATATATATATATATATATATATATATATATATATATATATTTATTTATTTTTTGAATTGAGGCTTAAAAGAGAGAACATACCCTATTTAACCACTTATATCTATTAAAATAAATTATAACCTAAATTAATTTACATTAATAATTAGTTATCAAAGAATTTGTATCTAAAAAGTTAGAGTAATTAATAGTTAAATATAAACATTATTAAATAAATATATAAAAATACATTATATATATATATATATATATATATATATATATATATATATAGTTGAATTGAGGCTTAAAAGAGAGAACAGACCCTATTTAACCACTTATATCTATTAAATTAAATTATAACCTAAATTAATTTACATTAATAATTAGTTATCAAAGAATTTGAATCTAAAAAGTTAGACTAATTAATAGTTAAATATAAACATTATTAAATAAATATATAAAAATACACGATATATATAAGTCAAAGGGCTAATTCTATATTTAATATATATAACAAATTTAAAAATAAAGTATTTATTAATTTACATATTTTTTTTAATATATTTTATTGAAATATTACACCTTCATTATAGGTTTTTATCAATATAAATATATATGAAAATGAAATTTAAATATTAAAATATTTTTTTATTTACATAGGTTTATACAATTCAAGTGGGCCAAATGGTTAAGAGCATCTTGTGTTTTCTCTTAACAAGTCACAAGTTCAAAACTAGCCAAAGTCTAGATTTATCTTCACTCTGCATCTATTAAGTGCATGCATATATATATATATATGAAAATGAAATTTAAATATTAATATTTTTTTATTTACATAGGTTTATACAATTCAAGTGGGCCAAATGATTAAGAGCATGTGTTTTCTCCTAACAAGTCACAAGTTCAAAACTAGCCAAAGTCTAGATTTATCTTCACTCTGGATCTATTAAGTGTGTGCATATATATATATATATATATATATATATATATATATATATATATATATATATATATATATATATATATATATATATATATAGATTGTTGAATTGAGGTTTAAAAGAGAAAACAACCCTATTTAACCACTTATATCTATTAAAATAAATTATAACCTAAATTAATTTACATTAATAATTAGTTATCAAAGAATTTGTATCTAAAAAGTAGAGTAATTAATAGTTAAATGTAAACATTATTAAATAAATATATAAAAATACATAAATATCACGATATATATAAGTCAAAGGGGCTAATTCTATATTTAATAAATTAATTATAAATTAAATGTAAATTAATAAATAATAAATTAATTATAAATTAAATTGATGTATAATAATAGTTATAAATAGAAATTAATCGAGTAATAGAGTAAATTTAAAAAAAAATAAATAAATAAATAAATAAAAAGTCAACCAAGTTATTAAATCTAAATAATGGTGTAGTTAGTTATAAAAATAGGGGTAATAGCAAGTTGTAATATTATTTACATTTAGAATATTACTAATAAAATAATTAAAAATAAATTAATTTTAATTCAAAGGTTAGTTCAATAAAAAAAAATAACAAAACAACAACAACAACATTAAAAAATAAATAAATATAAATAAATAAATAAAAATAAAAATAAATAAATAAATAATTTTTTAATATATAAAATTAAAGTTCAAAAAATCAAATTAATTTCAAGCTTATTTTCTTTAAGTTCAAAAAAAAAGAAAAAGAAAAAAAGAAAAAAAAATTACTACAAACCTTCAGACTAAAGAACCTCTATGAAGGAAGGCCCCAAGGAACAAGAAAACCAAGGGAAAAAAAATCTTAAAAGACCACAAGAAAAAAAAGGGAAGGGGAGGCAAAAAGACCATGACTAGGAGGAGAGGGCTGGGACACAGTAGCTAGTGATCTTTCAACCATCTTCATTTTTTGGCCTTTCTTCAATCTCAAGCACTTCCCTAAATTTCTGGTTTTCTCCACATGCTCTGCTAAAGCAGAAGACTTGGCTCTTCTATGCTTAAGGTGAGCTACGTGCTCACTAATCCTTTGATTAGTGGAGCGGGGAGTCTCACCAATATAGGGAGTCCCACATGGACAAGGAATAATATAAACCCCTTTCATGTCCTTGGGGTCGATAGGATCCTTCACAGATCTGAGGAACGAATGGTATTGAGAGGTCTAAAGGTTGAGGGGACATTATGCCTCTTAAGAATCCTCGCAATGTTGTTTGTAGTCCTCTGAACAAACGGAAGATGGACACGAGAATCCTCTCCTTCGTATTTCACGAATTCTTAGTTGCTTTAAGGAAAGCCTTCTCACTCAGGTGCCTACTATAACCCTTCCCTTGGTTTTCTTGTTTCTTGGGGCCTTCCTTCATGGAGGTTCTTTTAGTGGGAAGGTTTGTAGTAATTTTTTCTTTTTTTCTTTTTTTTTTTTAACTTAGAGAAAATAAGTTTGAAATTAATTTTATTTTTTGAACTTTAATTTTATATATTAAAAATTTATTTATTTTTATTTATTTTTATTTTTTTTATTTTTTTATTTTTTATAAATTACTCTAATTTTTTTTTATTGAACAAACCTTTGAATTAAAATTAATTTATTTTTAATTAATTCATTAGTAATATTATAAATGTAAATAATATTACAACTTGCTATTACCCCTATTTTTATAACTTTTATAACTAACTACTCCATTATTTATATTTAATAACTTGGTTGACTTTCTATTTATTTATTTATTTTTTTAAATTTACTCTATTACTCTTAGTTCCTATTTATAACTATTATTATAAATCAATTTAATTTATAATTTATTTATTAAATATAGAATTAACCCCTTTGACTTTTATATATCGTGATATTTATGTATTTTTATACATTTAATAATGTTTATATTTAACTATCAATTACTCTAACTTTTTAGATACAAATTCTTTCAGAACTAATTATTAATGTAAATTAATTTAGGTTATAATTTATTTTGATAGATATAAGTGGTTAAATAGGGTCGTTCTCTTTTAAGATTTTAACAAACCTAAATCAATTTTGTAATTAAATATGGTTATTCCCCTAAATCAATTTTGTAATTAAATATCGTTATTCCTCTAATGCAGTCAAATCTAGCCGTTGTCAATATAGCCGTTACCTGGTCTTGGAATATAGCCGTTGGAGTTTCTGTTCTATCTATTTAATCATACTAACTTGTCTTGAGGATGAACCACACTTGTTGGTCGAAACGCGTAGACAAATGAAATTTTTTGTGATTTACGCGGAAGAAACTCTCTTATATTATATATATATATAGCAACATGTGTTTTCTACCTATATAGATTTCATCTTTCTTCGCCATAATGCATATATATATCCAATTGCACTAGTGCACTAAACCGGATTTGATCTCTAGACTTTTAATAAATATGAAATTAAAATACATATTCTTATGGAGACTGCTAAAGTTCTCTTTGATTGAGTTGATTATGGAGAGTGCTCGAAATCAGTTAACAGTCCTGCCAGGTTTTCTTTGATTAAGTTGATCATGGGGACTGATCAAAATGGAGGAACTGATGAGATACAGATTGATATTCACACATCCTTCTCCGAAATATCCCCCATTTTAAACAAACAGACAAGTATATCTTCACAGTTAGGACACTCAAAAAGCAGTAGACATTTAGGAGGTGTAGAGAATAAATCACAAGCACTGAAGAAGCCTAAGAGTTCATTTGTTAAATACTTCATTAAGCCTCCCAGAAGGCCAGGCTTTCTGAAGCTAGGTGTGCCGACTCCTCCTGTTTCGCCTTCTGCAACACTTCAAAGAATAGCCAATGCAAGAGATGGTGGAGGCTATGCAACTCCAGCACGGGTGGGGCCTCTCCATGGTCTCAAACATGGAGTTAAAGTGCCTTTTGTTGGGGAAATCAGGTGGGTGGTTTTGAAGGACGCAGGGAAACAATGGCTGCGAAATCCGAAGAGTTTGCCACTGTTGATATGGGGTATTGTCACGATCTATCCACAGTTATAATAAAAAATTTAAAATAAATATCACAGACTTACTACTTTTACCATTCATCCAGCCGAATATAAAATAATTATGATGCAAAGCATCGCTCTCCAAGGTATAAAGGTGCTGCTGTAATTACACATATGTATATCAATTCCTACTATACCAAGGTTCCTCCCTTAAGTTAACGTTCATGAACCAATTGGCAACCTTTACGAAATTGAAGGCTAAGTTAATGGTTAACCCCATCACCGGTTGCTGCTCCGATCAGCTCCGGTGCCAGATGGTGGCCGGGATCTTAACTTACCTCACCTACCATCGCCAGGTGGCTAATGCCGTGCTGAGACCACGTGATTCTTTGGTTGAAGCACTAGAGTTTACGCACCAAGCTCTCAATCGATTGAACGGTGTGGATGATAAGTTAAGATCTAAGGGTCCGAAAGCACCCAAGGGTTTAATGGTGGTTTATATACCACTGAGCTATTTCATTTAGTTCATTTGCACATGTTTCAGAAGGTTGGATGCTGCTCAGCTCGGCGGTGACCCCCTCGCTTCAATTACCAGGTATCCTCCATAACCAAAGTCCGCCGATTACAGTTTCTTCCTCAGCTATTTGGATTTATAAATATATGCACAGTACTTCTGTTTACTGCCGGTTCATTAGTTCTATATACCTCTGTTTGAACTAATCTCAATGCTTTTACCATGTTAGGGTTTATACTACCAATCTTCAGCCATTTAAGCAGATAATAAGCGACTGTGGCACCTCCAGGTATTTACCCCATCGTAACTTGATGCAGAGCTTGCGTTTCAGTTGATGGGTGAGGGTTTATTCTTGTGCAATGTTATAGGTTGATTCTTTTAGCCTGAGGAGTTCCTCATGGCGGTTTTCCTTTAATGCCTCAGGGTTTATACACTCGGACAAACCCTGGACTCGAAACGCGGTCGACCATTCCATGCTGGTACCTGCGTTCTCAAGGTTTCTACCATCTTATGTTAAATAGCTGTTTTGGGCATTATGCCAGGGTTGCATGTATATTTGTTAAGAATCCACGGCCTCATAGCCGGAACCGAATCGACTCAAGGAACTCAGGCTATTTACTCCCTTCTGTCTTCTCACATTGTCGAGAATGTTGAATAATGATTCACAAGCTTTTGTCTGTAATTATGAAGGAATGAGAGTTCCCTTCGGCTCTCGGGATACTTGGTTATCTTACTGTTTATACCCATCCGGGTTTCTGTTATCATAAAGTTAATATACTTTTCCCTTTGAATACAATGTGTACATTTGTTCATATAATACTGTTGGCACTAGATCTGTTTGTTTATACGCATATTACATCGATTCATAGACATGTCTGAGCTCGTTTTGTATTTACAGTTATTGTATTTCCTTCGGTTCACAGATTGGCATTAGTTTTAGTTAAGGGTTTATAGTAACAGTCACATAATTGCTCATTGGACATGTCTTTTATTACGGCGGTTGCGTGGCCGTTTACCACAGTGGGGTTCTATTGTCCGGGGACGTCATGTCGCCTTATGGATAATAGTATCAACCCCGCACTCTGAGCCGAATGCGTTCAGACGAGTGGTAATACAGTTGATGGCTTTATACTTATTTCGAATGTATATGACATGTAAACCCTTGTTTCAAATACATGAAATGTAACCCTTATTTCAAATATATGAAATGTAACCCTTATTTCAAATATATGAAATGTAAACCCTCGGTATAGGGTTTGGCTAAATCTCTGGTTACGGGTTCATTATATGTTATAAACAACAGTACTGTCTCAGTATGTTATTCTTGTTTGCTCTAGAATCGCAATGATTCCCTTGGTCGTTCTGGTTCTCTATAACATTCTACTGCTACAGTTTTCAGTGAATCTTTCCGCTATTATACAGTTTAAGGCATTATTTATCATGCACTTCACTATCCTGCATACAGTTATGATCTTTCAGGACTTGTACGATTTTTATGTAAATAGCATATTTCAGTTTCTATACAGATGGCATGCATTGGTTTCTATACTGTTAATATGCATCGGTTTTCATACATTTAACTTGCAATGCTTACAGCAGATAGTTTCTATTCTTTTGCTTTAATAACCAGTTCTAGAATGCTCATAGTACTGTTTCTAATATTAAACATTCTTTTACCTCTAGTTAGCAACAGGGACTTGGATTCATCTACTTTCCTTCTATATACCCAGTATACTGATTAAGGAAATCTGAATCTGGTGAATAATTCGTACCTGGTCTACCAGCTACAGGAGTTAATGCTCCAGAAGTTCACCTGCATTTACATAATTGCTCTTATCCACCCAGCCATGAGATCCATCAGTACGTTGGATTCTCCCCCCGAGCTGTCTTGCAGGCCTGTAGCCCTCAACAAGACTGTAGCACCTACGTGCTTGGGTTATCTGGTCTTTACCAGACTTAACCCTCTTTCTTCTTTTTTTTTTCCTTTTTTGGAATTTTTCTCCCTCTCTGTCACCACAGACCAGGGGTTTCCCTCCCAGGACTTTACCTGGCTGAAGGGTTAGTTTTCTTTTTCAGTTTTATAACTGTTTCTTTTCTTTAGAAATCCTCCCTTAGGAGACTGCCAACATTTTTCCAAAATATCTTCCATTTCATGAATAAAATAATATCATTTAACAAAGTAATTAACAGTTCACATAAGTTTCTTACCATAGTAACTTTCATAATTACATGTTTTATGGGGTCATCACATCTCCCCCCCCTGGGATTGGACATCGTCCCGATGTCTATTCCCTTTAAACAAGTTCGGGTAAACTTTCCTCATAAGTTCCTCGTCTTCCCAAGTAGCCTCCTCAGGCCCATAGTGCTGCCACAACACTTTAATTTGGGTAATAACCCGTTTCCGCAGCGGCACTTCTCTCTGGTCGAGAATACTCTGTGGTTCGAACAGAACCTCGCCTTCCGGTTCGACCTGTAGACAATCAATATTTTTAATCAGTTTACATTAAATATATCCATATGTTCAAAACAATGAGATTAACTCTTACCCGAACATCTTGCCATTTGATCACATGTTTAGAATCGTATACATATTTCTTTAGAACAGAAACGTGGAACACGTTGTGAATTCTAATATGGCTTGGCAAGGCGAGTTGGTAAGCCACCGGCCCCACTCTAGCCAAGATCTGAAAAGGTCCAAAGTACCGAGGAGCCAACTTGGCACATCCGCTCCATTGCAGTGTGCTTCTTCTGGCTTAGATACTCACAAACACATGGTCACCAACCTGATATTCTTTAAACCTTGTTTTCTTGTCCGCAAAACTTTTCTGCATGTCCTGTGCAGCCTTCAAATTGGCACACACCCTTTTCACCATGTCTTCCATTTCTTTAAGTATTTCCAGACCCAAACTCAGCTTATCCTCAGGTCCACCCCAACTTGAGGGTGTGTGGCACTTTCGCCCATACAGAACCTCAAATGGGCTTAACTGTGTCGAGGTATGATATCCATTGTTATATGTGAATTCAACCAGGTGTAAATATTCTTCCCATTGGTTTGGTTTCAGCATCACATACGCCCTCAACATATCTTCTAACACTTGATTTACTCGCTCGGTTTGACCATCGGTCTGTGGGTGGTAGGCTGTGCTAAAGTTCAGCTGTGTTCCTAACTCAGCAAACAACGTCCTCCAAAAGGTGGATGTGAACTTTACATCCCGGTCTGAAATGATTACTTTCGGCAGTCCATGCAGTCTGAACACATTCTGCATAAAAAGGTGAGCAATTTGCACCGCCTTATAAGTGGACTGCACTGGTATGAAGTGTGCCGCTTTACTCAACTTATCAACCACCACCATGATGGAATCATGGTTTTTCTTCGTTCGTGGCAGACCGGTTATAAAATCCATGGAAATGGTTTCCCATTTCCATTCCGGGATAGGCAAAGGTTGCAATAGCCCAGCCGGATGCTGATGTTCTGCCTTAATCTGCTGGCACTCTAAACACTTTGCCAAATACTCAACCACTTGCTTCTTCATTCTGGGCCAGAAATATTCCTTCCTAAGTGCAGTGACCATCTTTTGGTACCCTGGATGGCCAGTGTAGTGGCTGGTATGGAACTCGTCCAAAATCAGGTTCTTAAGGTCATTTGAATCAGGTACATATAATCTTTTATTAAAATACAGCATGCCAGCACTGTCCAGTGTATATCCTTGCTGTAATTTTTCATTAACTGATTGTTGTACCTGCTGTTTTAATTGTTGGTATTCAGCATCCTGATTTGTTGCTGATTTAATCTGCTCAAACAGAGAGTTTTGCCACTTGCTGACTGAAATTTCACACAAACACTGCACCTTTCGACTCAATGCATCAGCCACCCGGTTCTCTTTGCCTTTTAAGTGCTTAATCTCGAAGTCGAACCCACTTAGGAAATCTGCCCAACGACCTTGTCTTGCATTCAAGGTAGGTTGACTGAAATAATTGGTCAAGCTGTGGTGATCTGTCAACAACAGAAATTTCCTCGCCAGGAGGTAATGTCGCCACATTTTCAGCGCATGAATAACAGCTGTTAATTCTAGATCATAAGCAGAATATTTCTGCTCATGATCTTTTAATTTTCTTGATTCATACGCAATTACTTTCCCTTCCTGCATTAATACTCCTCCTACACCTTCTTTACTTGCATCAGTACACACAACGTAATCCTTATTAGGATCAGCTATACTCAAGATGGGTGCAGTGGTGAGTAGGTGCTTCAACCGATCAAAGCTCTGTTGACATTCCGTTGTCCACTTAAACGCCTTTCCCTTTTTCTACAAAGAAGTGATAGGGTAGGCTATCCTTGAGAAACCTTCCACAAACCTTCGATAATAGCCAGCTAGTCCCATAAAGGATCTGATATCAGCGACATCCTTGGGTATGGGCCATTCCATAATAGTCCTTATCTTCTCAGGATCTATTGCTATTCCTTCTTTAGTAATCACATGGCCCAAATATTGGATTTCCTCCTTGAAAAAGTCACACTTACTAAACTTAGCATAGAGCTGGTGTTCCCGAAGAGTTTGCAACACCATCCTAAGATGTTCTTTGTGTTCCTCATGGGAACGAGAATATATCAGAATATCATCAATAAATATTAGCATGAATTTGTCCAAAAACCTGTGAAACACGCTGTTCATCAAACACATAAAGGTGGCAGGTGCATTGGTCAAACCAAAGGGCAGCACCACGAATTCGTAGTGCCCGTAGCGTGTTCTGAAAGCGGTTTTGGCAATGTTCTCTTCTTTAATTCTGATCTGATGATAACCAGATCACAAATCGATCTTGGAGAATACCTTTGCCCCCTTCACTTGATCAAAGAGTTCGTCAATCCGAGGCAAGGGGTATTTGTTTTTTATCGTTAGTTTATTCAATTGACGATAGTCTATACACATACGGAGAGTTCCATCTTTCTTTTTGACAAATAACACTCGAGCTCCCCACGGTGACACGCTGGGGCGGATATAATTCTTATCCAGTAGCTCTTGCAGTTGCATTTTTAATTCTGTTAACTCGGGCACGCTCATTCGGTATGGTGCCCTTGACACTGGGGCTGCCCCTGGTGTCAACTCTATAGTAAAATCTATATCCCTTTTCGGGGGCAGTCCTGGTACCTCTTCAGGAAAAACATCCACAAATTCCTGTACTACCGGAATGCCATCCAATGCAGATATTTTGTCTTTCTGGTTTGCATAACCCACTTGAATAGCGTAAATCTGACACTTCTTTCTGAGACATTTAGCTAGCTAAGAAGCAGTGATAGGTCGGATCTGTACAGGGTGTTTAATCCCCTGCAACTCTTGCTGTTGCCCCAGGTCATCCTTGTAATAAATGGTTTTGGTTTTGCAATTTACCAACGACCAATGTTTTTCCAGCCAATCCATACCAATCAGAATGTCGTAGGACCCCAATGGAAGTACATTCAGATCGGCTGTAATTGGCTGTCCAGCTATGCTGAAAGAGCAGTTACTAATTTTGGCTGAGACTCGTCTCTTAGCTCCCGTGGCTAGCTGTACCAGCCATGGACTCCTGAACTTTTCAGAAAGTAACTTACACTGTTCTACTATTTTTGGGCTAACATAACTTAAAGTAGCTCTTGGGTCAATAAGAACAGCTATAGAAAGGTTTGAAATTTTACCTTCAAACTCCACCATGGTTGGCTGGTATTCCGCTTGACGGTCATCCAAAGCTGCATTAATTCTTGGCATGCTGCGCGCCACTTCTCCAACAGTCGATGCTTCCTGTATCTGAGATATTTGGTCCACTCCTTTACGCTGAGGGCAGTTCTTAACGTAGTGTGGTTTTCCACAACCCCAAAATTGGACTGGAGGTCTGGTCATCCCCTCAAGGTCTGACCTGACAGGTGGTTCACTAATTTTGCTCTCACTTGGTTTAGTCCGAAAGGTACTCTTTGCTACATTTCTGCTAATCTGCCCCTTACCAGCACCCTTGCTGCCATTGTTGCGACTCCCTTTATTATTACCAGCAATTCTGTTGCCCTTCCTTTCATTCCATCTTTTATTTGAAATGTCTCCTTTTTGTTTGTTTTGTTGGTAACAGATTCTTGCCTTACGAATCGCCTCATCCATTGTTCTGGGATTATCAAACTCAATGCGTTCCCTTATGTAGGCAGGTAGACTACTTACAAATCTCTGCACCTTGGCCTTTTCCTCCTTAATATAGGGCACGTAGCGAAGCAGGGAAGTGAAGCGATTAATAAACTCGTCCATAGACTGTTGTCCCATCCTTAAGTCATGGAACTCTCGTGCCTTCTCATCATAGAATCGCTCTGTTAGATATCTCTCCTTGAAGTATTTCTGAAATTTTTCCCATATTATGTTCTGCTCACTTAATCCTTTTACAATCTTGGTTTCTTCCCACCACAGGGTTGCCTTACCTTGCAGCTGGAAGATGGCCAACCGTGCCTTTAGATTCTGATCATACTCATACAACTGGAAATACTTGTTCATGTTAATTAACCATGCTTTTGCTGCTTCCTCTTGTTCCCCATCGAAATGTGGAGGTTTAATTTTTCGGAATTCCCCCTGTAATTCCATTTTCTGCCGTTTTGAGGTTTGTTGTTCCAGTACATTATTAAAATGGTCCTCCTTTTCCTCTGAAAATTCAGGTGCAGTTGGGTAATTTCGTTCTTCAGTTCCCCTTTGTTGTTCTGCACTGGGATTGGCTAATGGAGGGTTTTGTCTGTCCGACAAGCTCTTCAAAATTCTTTCCTGCTCCACTGTCAATCGCGCGTTGTCTTCTCGCAGACGTGCCATCTCACTTTTCAGTTCTCGAACAGTTTCTAGTATCGCTAGATTGGTACTGCGTGTCTCTGCGCCAAGCTGTACCCACAGCTCTGGATTTTCTTGAAGAATACCGTCAGCTCCCTGCATTTCCTCCATCTTTATTGCTGTCTGTTAACGGATTGTTGTTTCTGTTTTTATCTCCTAATTAATAAACAGAAAATCAGTCAGCTGAATTGATTCTTCCTCATATATGTACTATATGATAATCTTTCATGCAGCCGGATCTTACTGCTCCAGAGGCCACAGTTTTGAAACCTTGGCTCTGATACCACATTGTCACGATCTATCCACAGTTATAATAAAAAATTTAAAATAAATATCACAGACTTACTACTTTTACCATTCATCCAGCCGAATATAAAATAATTATGATGCAAAGCATCGCTCTCCAAGGTATAAAGGTGCTGCTGTAATTACACATATGTATATCAATTCCTACTATACTAAGGTTCCTCCCTTAAGTTAACGTTCATGACCCAATTGGCAACCTTTACGAAATTGAAGGCTAAGTTAATGGTTAACCCCGTCACCGGTTGCTGCTCCGGTCAGCTCCGGTGCCAGATGGTGACCGGGATCTTAACTCACCTCACCTACCATCGCCAGGTGGCTAATGCCGTGCTGAGACCACGTGATTCTTTGGTTGAAGCGCTAGAGTTTACGCGCCAAGCTCTCAATCGATTGAACGGTGTGGATGATAAGTTAAGATCTAAGGGTCCAAAAGCACCCAAGGGTTTAATGGTGGTTTATATACCACTAAGCTATTTCATTTAGTTCATTTGCACATGTTTCGGAAGGTTGGATGCTACTCAGCTCGGCGGTGACCCCCTCGCTTCAATTACCAGGTATCCTCCATAACCAAAGTCCGCCGATTACAGTTTCTTCCTCAGCTATTTGGATTTATAAATATATGCATAGTACTTCTGTTTACTGTCGGTTCATTAGTTCTGTATACCTTTGTTTGAACTAATCTCAATGCTTTTACTGTGTTAGGGTTTATACTACCAATCTTCAGCCATTTAAGCAGATAATAAGCGACGGTGGCACCTCCAGGTATTTACCCCATCGTAACTTGATGCAGAGCTTGCGTTTCCGTTGATGGGTGAGGGTTTATTCTTGTGCAATGTTATAGGTTGATTCTTTTAGCCTGAGGAGTTCCTCATGGCAGTTTTCCTTTAATGCCTCAGGGTTTATACACTCGGACAAACCTTGGACTCAAAACGCGGTCGGCCATTCCATGCCGGTACCTGCGTTCTCAAGGTTTCTACCATCTTATGTTAAATAGCTGTTTTGGGCATTATGCCAGGGTTGCATGTATATTTGTTAAGAATCCATGGCCTCATAGCCGGAACCGAATCGACTCAAGGAACTCAGGCTATTTACTCCCTTCTGTCTTCTCACATTGTCGAGAATGTTGAATAATGATTCACAAGCTTTTGTCTGTAATTATGAAGGAATGAGAGTTCCCTTCGGCTCTCGGGATACTTGGTTATCTTACTGTTTATACCCATCCGGGCTTCTGTTATCATAAAGTTAATATACTTTTCCCTTTGAATACAATGTGTACATTTGTTCATATAATACTGTTGGCACTAGATCTGTTTTTTTATACGCATATTACATCGATTCATAGACATGTCTGAGCTCGTTTTGTATTTACAGTTATTGTATTTCCTTCGGTTCACATATTGGCATTAGTTTTAGTTAAGGGTTTATAGTAACAGTCACATAATTGCTCATTGGACATGTCTTTTATTACGGCGGTTGCGTGGCCGTTTACCACAGTGGGGTTCTATTGTCTGGGGACGTCATGTCGTCTTATGGATAATAGTATCAACCCCGCACTCTGAGCCGAATGCGTTCAGACGAGTGGTAATACAGTTGATGGCTTTATACTTATTTCAAATGTATATGACATGTAAACCCTTGTTTCAAATACATGAAATGTAACCCTTATTTCAAATATATGAAATGTAACCCTTATTTCAAATATATGAAATGTAAACCCTCGGTACAGGGTTTGGCTAAATCTCTGGTTACGGCTTCATTATATGTTATAAACAACAGTACTGTCTCAGTATGTTATTCTTGTTTGCTCTAGAATCGCAATGATTCCCTTGGCCGTTCTGGTTCTCTATAACATTCTACTGCTACAGTTTTCAGTGAATCTTTCCGTTGTTATACAGTTTAAGGCATTCTTTATCATGCACTTCACTATCCTGCATACAGTTATGATCTTTCAGGACTTGTACGATTTTTATGTAAATAGCATATTTCAGTTTCTATACAGATGGCATGCATTGGTTTCTATACTGTTAATATGCATCGGTTTTCATACATTTAACTTGCAATGCTTACAGCAGATAGTCTCTGTTCTTTTGCTTTAATAACCAGTTCTAGAATGCTCATAGTACTGTTTCTAATATTAAACATTCTTTTACCTCTAGTTAGCAACAGGGACTTGGATTCATCTACTTTCCTTCTATATACCTAGTGTACTGATTAAGGAAATCTGAATCTGGTGAATAATTCGTACCTGGTCTACCAGCTACAGGTGTTAATGCTCCAGAAGTTCACCTGCATTTACATAATTGCTCTTATCCACCCAGCCATGAGATCCATCAGTACGTTGGATTCTCCCCCCGAGCTGTCTTGCAGGCCTGCAGCCCTCAACAAGACTCTAGCACCTACGTGCTTGGGTTATCTGGTCTTTACCAGACTTAACCCTCTTTCTTCTTGTTTTTTTCCTTTCTTGGAATTTTTCTCCCTCTCTGTCACAACAGACCAGGGGTTTCCCTCCCAGGACTTTTCCTGGCTGAAGGGTTAGTTTTCTTTTTCAGTTTTATAACTGTTTCTTTTCTTTAGAAATCCTCCCTTAGGAGACTGCCAGCATTTTTCCAAAATATCTTCCATTTCATAAATAAAATAATATCATTTAACACAGTAATTAACAGTTCACATAAGTTTCTTACCATAGTAACTTTCATAATTACATGTTTTACGGGGTCATCACAGGTATTGGCGTGGCAGTATCTGGAACTATTTATGTTTTGGTTTTGCTTGGCCTTCTGAATACGGCCATGCCTATACAGACTCAGAGGGATACCTGGTCTCAGGTCAGTAATCAAATTTTAAATGCTCTCTTTACCCTGATGTGCCTCTACGAACAACCACGACTCTGTTATCATCTTTTACGTCTCATTAGATGGAAACCAGAGGACATTGTCAAGCTTAGAAAGTTCTACTGCAAAAAGGGAACTCACAAATCTCATGAATGGGTGCACATGATGGTAGTGGTGCTACTTCTGCAACTGACTATTTTTGCACAATATGTGGTCTCTGGTCTCAATTGGGCCTATAACAAATCGGACCGTCCGGCTATTGGAGTGTATTTGTGCAATGGTGTTTCAGCAGGTGCTTTTGTTGCAGCTGTTCTATATCTCATCGTCAGTCCTCTCAGAAAGGATTACGAAGCTGAAATTGATTTGGGGGCTGTGAATTCACCCTCACAGGTCAATTCTGGCATGCTACCTTTACTATGGCCGGACATGTTACCTCCAGCTGTGAATTCAGCCTCACAGGTCAATTCTGGCATGCCACCTTTGAATGCACAAGCTACAGTGCCTACAGTTCTCTTGGGATGGCCAGACATCTTACCTCCAACTGTGAATTCAGCCTCACGGGTCAATTCTGGCATGCTACCTTTGATTGCACAAGCTTGGAGCCCAATTCATTATTCTGTTCGAAACTCTCTTCCTCCACAGGGTCTTCCCTTTTGGCGGGAAGGGTTTAACTCTTTTAGAGCAGAAACCCAGATTGCGATTTCTCCAGCATCAGAATCAGAGACGCACAGAACGTGGTAACTGAAATAGAAAATCAAAAGAGGGATGGGTATCCAATGAATGCACCCATTCCCCAGAGCCTGTAAAAATAAGAACAGGACGTTCTAAGACATTGCTTAACGCAATTCTACTCCCATGGTTGATGGCTGGAAGGTTAAATTGAATTTCCCTGCAACCTTGTCTAGATACAGAGTCGTCCTGTTCCTTTCTGCATGCCCAATGTTGCAGTTTACAGTTCAGGTTTGTTTTTCCCTTTTCTTTATTTGTCACACAGGTTATATAGAAATATTCATCGGCATTGTTCCATGATACCTTACCTTTCTTAGAACAGGTTGAATGGCCCAGGAACAAGTGTTCGAGATTTAGAAAACAGCCATCGCTCTTTTATGTTTCTCCCACTTAGTTTATAGTTTAATGCATGTGCTATGTACAGCATAAGGATTTAAACCTGAAAGCATTTTAATGGACCAAAGTTGTCGGTGATTTGCAAAGTCACTGTTTACATCTTTTGCACGCAAATAATATCATACTCACGATTTTGTTTGCAATTCGTAAGCCATCATAATTAACTACCCACAAGAATGAGAGTATTTTTCCTTTATTTGCTTTCTATGGACATCAACAAGTGGCAACCACTTCATGTGAGTTATTACATTTTAAGTAGTATCATGTGTCACACGTTATTAAAACACCTATCCATGGTTGGGTCCGAGGGTTTATATTCCATCGAAGTTACATAGTACATGCACTTAGCCATGTCAGCTATAAATGGTTTCTTTGTAGAGGCACACTTAGTTTATGAGGAAAAACATGTTATTTGTAGATCACACATGACTTCACACTATGGTTCATGAGGAACAACATGTTATTTGGTAGAATCAAACATGGGTGGGGTGATAACAACATTCTAAATTCACTTAGTAAGAAAAACCCTAATTCAAAACTAAATTTGCATATTAAATCAAATGTTTTACTATACTAAATTTGCTTTCTATTGAAAATATGAACTTATTGTTCAACCACAAGTTGTTGAGAGTTACATTGCAATCACCCTTCCCTTCCTTCCTCAATAATTCAAAGCATAGGTTTTAAGTCAACTCAGGTTGAATTGCGTAGATAAAGTAAGCATCTAGGTTCAATTCATAGGATTTGCTATTAGTTAAAAGAATGGACGATTGTGATTAAAATATGGACCCCCTTGTGTGCTCAACATTTAACTATGGGGAATGGAGGGGTAGGGTAAGGAGGAGGGGGAGGAGCTGGGATGAGGGAAGGTCTTCTATTTGGCTATATGCGTAACCCATTAGCTTGAAACCTTACCATGTTGATGTCAAATTCAGACACCATATTTGTGAATGAATTCCAAATTAATGCCAACTTTGGGAATGCCAATATAACGTCAAATTTGGGCCCTAAATCACTCACTGATTTTCAAACTAAGTTTCCTTATGATCCCCTTGGCGATTTTCAGACTTCCATATACCATTGGAAATGATTTTTCAATATCTATCCATCTGTGTAGTTTTTAGGAGCATATGAGCAGATCTTCTATACTTAAAATGACTCCAAAGATTATAATATTGATACACCAATATTATCAATGGCAATGCTCCCTTAACACCTTTGACATCAATGACACCACACAATTCTAGCAATCTCCCCCTTTAGCATTGATGACAACACCCAAAACATTGCTACCAATCATAATCATGAAATCAAGATGGAAAACATTGAAAACATGAGCATGAGCATGTAAACAATACCTCTGATTACATGTTTCAACGTCCTCCTATGGTTCTAAGAAACACTTGCACCTTTTTGTTGATTTTTTGGAAATTTTTGCACTCATCTCTCCCCCTTTGACATCAATGACAACGAACTTAAGTGCTCCCACTACAACTAATCTCCCCATGAAGTATCACATTCTTGTGGACTTGGAAGCCTCTTTTTGATTTGGTGAATGCTAGATTGAGCTAAATAACTACCTTTCTTCCACTTGGAGAAGATTCAATTGAAGGAGGAAAGAGTGACTACTCCCAATATCTTCCGTAAGTATAAAAGAGTTCTCTTTCCAGAGGCTTAGTGAAATCATTGACTTATTATTTTGTAGGTACACACTCCAATTTGACAACCTGATTTGCAACTTGCTCTAGGAGGAAATGGTATTTGATTGGAATATGTTTGCTCTTGAGTGTTAAATAAGATTTTTGGAGATGTTTCTTGCACTTGTATTATCACAGATGATGGGAATGGGGTATGCATATATCACATGCATGTCTTGTAAACTTTGGTTCATCCACAAGATCTGAGTGCAACCAGAAATTGTTAAAATTTACTCTGCCTCAATAGATGAAGGAGAAATTGAGGTCTGCTTCTTGCTCAACCATGAAACAAGACATTCACCAAGAAAGAAAGTACTACCACTTGTGCTTTTCTTTTTTCATCCACAGAAAATCCAATCCGCATCAATGAAAGTTGTTAGTGTAAAAAATTTACCTCTTGGATATCACAGACCATAGTCCATAGTGGCTCTAAAGTATCTAAGAATCATTTTTGCTGGTAGGAGACGACTCTGTTTGGGGATTACTTGAAATCTTCCAAAGATACCAACAATTTGCATGATATTTGGTCTTGAGGTTATTAAATACAAAGGACTTCCAATGAGTGATCTGTATATAGTCTGATCCATCTTAGGTGACTCATCGTCATTGTTGAGTTTGCAACCAATAAACATTGGAGTGAAAACTAGTGAACATTATTCCATGCCAAACTTCTTCAAAACTTCCTTGAGATGCTTTCTTTGTGAGATTAAAATTCCTTTAGAGGATTTTTCAAACTGCATACCAAGGAAATAAAAGTGTTCTCCGAGCATTACCATCTCAAACTCAAACTTCATATTAGTTGCAAACTGTTAACTAATTTTTTCTGTATCATGGAAAAAAGTTACATCATCAACATAAATAACAACAATAATCAGTTTATCATTTTCATTATTTATATATAAATTGTTGTATGTTGCCCCCCTTTTAAATCCATTGTGAAGTAGATACTTTTCCATCCTTGAATAGAAATCCCTAAGTGCTTACTTAAGGCCATAGAAAACCTTTTTTATCCTACTAACATAATCAAGTTTATATCTTAATTGAAAACGACCAAGTTCCTCAATATAAACTTCCTCATGTAACTCACCATTTAAGAAGGAAGATTTGACATCCATATGGTATATTTTAAACCCTTTATAACTAACAAAATGCAAGAAAATTCTTATGGCATCTAGTCATGCAACTGGATCAAAGGTTTCATTTAAATCTAGTCCTTCTACTTGAGCATAACCCTTACACACCAATCTGGCCTTATTTCTTACCACTTCTCCATTTTCATTCAAGTTGTTCTTGAAGACTCAATTTGTTCCAATAATGTCTTTATTTTCTAGTCTGGAAACTATCTCCCAAGTCTGAATTTTCTTGATCTCATCAATCACTTCATTCATGTCCTTTTCACAATTGTCATCCTAGCCAGCCTGAGAAAAATACTTTGGTTCAATCATGGAAAACAAGGCTACATACGCTTGCGTAGGGAGATTCATAAGCCTTCTTCTTGGTTGAACACTTGTATGCAAGTCACTTATAATAACATCAATGGGATGGTGTTTTTCCACATACCTTTGAAGGATATTTTGATTGTGGATTATTTGGTTCTTTAATGCCTTCATCTTCAACTATTCCATCATTATCCTCATCATGGATGACTTGGTTGTTCGAATTGATGTTTTCTAGTTGTTTATGTACAAAAGAAGTGTGCTCATCAATTTTGACATTAATACAATCAGTTGTCCTTCTTGAGTTCTTGTTGTAGCATGTGTAACCTTTACTATTGTAAGAGTACCCAAGAAAAATAACTTCATCACCTCTTGCATAAAACTTGCCAAGCTTCTCATCATTGTTCTCGGTGTAACACTTTCTCCCAAATACGGTGAAATGCTTAACTATAGCTAGTCTACCATACTGTTATGAAACCAGCTCAAGAAAAGGATAGAAAAGATAGATCAACGCCTTAAAATTCAGCCTCTTCGAGGGGGCAACCTCCTTTACATTACATAAATGAACAATTCTTGGATGATTCAAATGACAAAACCTCCTTTCTATATATAGGAGTCTGAGGAGTCACAATATAACCCAGCTGACCTAACAATAATAATATAAAGCCACAAAAATAACAATAGAGGGATTCTATGGGGAAAAATAATAACAATATGGGGACAATAGGGGCACAACAATATTAATAAGGGGTACAACTACAATAGTAATGGGGAAATCACTAGTATCATAGGGACCCAACATGCCCCTCTCCTTCAAAAAAGTGTTGTCCTCAACACTTGAGTAGTTCTGGATGCTTCTGTATAAAATTCTCATCCTCCCATGTGGAATCTTCAGTAGATAAGTTCTTCCACTTGATAAGTACTCTGAAATTGATTGATTTCGCAGCTGTCAAGTTCTTATTTCTGTGACTGCTTCTGGTTCCAATATAATTTTTCCTTCCTCGTCAAGTTCTGGCAATATTGTTTGAACTGGGATCTTATCGCCTATAACCTTCTTTAAACATGAAACATGAAAAACTGGGTGCAATCAAGAAGCTATAGGAAGCTCCAATTTGTATGCCATAGTACCAATCTTTTGCAGCACCTTGTACGGACCATAATACTTTGGTGATAATTTATTATCCTTCTTAGCTTGCTTGAGGGACATTTGCTTATATGGTTGTAGTCGTAGGAATACCCAATGACCTACATCAAAACTTCTTTCACTGCGATGTTGGTCTGCCTGTTATTTCATTATATTTTGTGCCAACACAAGGTTATCCTTTAAGAGTTGGAGGACTTGTTTTTGATGTTCAATGTGATGTTCCACTGCTTGAACCTTAGAATTTTCTCTTAGATATGATGTGATGGATGGTGGCTGATACCCATAAAGTGCCATAAATGGGGTCATTTTTGTTGCTGTATGGAAGGAAGTGTTATACCACCATTCAGCCAGAGGCAACCATTTGACCCATTGTGTCTGTTTATCAGATACAAAGCAACGAAGATATCCTTCCAAATATTTGTTTACTATCTCATTTTGCCCATCAAATTGAGGATGATAAGATGAGCGATGAGCTAACTGAGTACCAAGACAAGAAAATAATTTTGTCCAAAAATTTCCAGTGAAAATGTCTGTCACTTACAATAATCTTTGGGTTTCCATGTAGCTTTTGAATTGTTTCCATAAATGCAGTAGAAACTGTACTGGCTTTAAATGGATGTGATAATGCACAAAAGCGTGCATACTTGCTAAGTCTGTCAACTACCACCATGATGACACTCTTTCCCTCAGACTTGGGTAAACTTGTGATAAAATCCATTGAAACCTCCTCCCAACGTTGACTTGGAATGGATAAAGGTTGTAATAGACTCGGTGTCTTAATTGTTTCAACTTCATTTTGTTGGCAAACCAAACATTCTGCCACAAACTATTGAATATATGATTTAATGCCATCCCAAAAAAATTCCTTCTTAACCCTGTGGTAAGTTTTTAAAAAACCTGAGTGCCCTCCTAAGGGAGAACTGTGCAATTCCATAAGAATCTTTTGTTTTAGCTAGGAATTCTTACAAAGGTATAAGCGATCTTTGTGCCATAACGAATCATTTTTCCAGCTAAATGTATCCGATGTACTGGAATCTTGTTGTAACTTTTGAATAAGTGCCCACACTTCTTCGTCATTCTTCCATTCCCCCCTCGCTTCATTTATCCAATGTGGTTGGATAATAGAAATGGCGCACAACAATGCTTCCACATCCTCATCCTTTCTTGAGAGTGCATCTGGCACCATATTTTGCTTCCCTTTTTTGTAGATGATTTCAAAGTCATAACCCAACATCTTTGTGACCCACTTTTGTTGCTCTTCAGAGGATAATCTTTGTTCTAAAAAGTATTTAAGGCTATCATGATCTGGTTTTACCTTGAAGTGTCTTCCCATTAATTAGGGTCGCCATTTCTTAAGTGCATGGAGTATTGCCAACATTTCCTTCTCATAAATAGCTTTGTGTAAAAACTTTCCCTTGATTGGATGACTTTCAAAAGCAATGGGTCTTTCATCTTGCATTAAAACAAGACCAATTCCATTTCCTGAAGCATCACATTCCACAATAAAGGTTTTTGTGAAGTCCGGTGTAGCTAAGATAGGTGCTTGGAACATTGCCTCTTTAAGATGTTCGAAGGCCTTTGTTGCTTCTGGAGTCCATGAAAATGCATCTTTCTTCAATAGTGTTGTTAGAGGTGCTGCTATTCTCCCATAATTCTTAACAAACTTGCGATAATACCTTGTCAACGTGAGAAATCCTTGTAGATGCTTTATGGATGTGGGGATTTTTCATTCCTTAATGGCATTACTTTTGCTAGGGTCTACCTTAACTCCTTCATGAGATACAATATGACCCATATATTCCACCTCTTGTACTCCAAAGAAACATTTGGATATTTTTGCATATAATTGTTTCTCCTCTAATAGTTGTAGCACCCTGTCAACATGTTCAACATGATCCTTCCAAGACTACTTGTAGATTAGTATATCATCAAAAAATACTAACACAAATTTTCTAAGGAATGGTTTGAAAATTGAATTCATCAAACCTTGAAATGTTGAGGGTGCATTGGTAAGGCCAAAAGGTATGACCAAAATTCATAATGACCCTCATGAGTTCTAAATGTTGTTTTCGAAATGTCTTCAATCTTCATTCTGATTTGATGATATCCTGAACAAAGATCCAACTTGGTGAAGTAAATTGATCCATGCAATTCATCCAGTAATTCATCAATGACAGGAATGGGAAACTTATCTTTAATAGCGAGCTTGTTGAGCTCCCTATAATCCGGACACATGCACCATGATCCATCCTTCTTGTGCACCAATACTACTGGAGCAGAGAAAGAACTTTGACTCGGTTGAATTATACCAGCCTCTAGCATTTCTGAACCCATACGTTCAATTTCACTCTTTTGGGCATAGGGATATCTGTACGGCCAAATGTTTGGAGGAACAATTCCTGGAATCAGATGAATAGCATGATCATGATCATGAATAGGTGGGAGAACTTTGGGAGTCTCAAATACCTTGGAATGATTGTCTAAGACTTTTTGGAGATCTGGAGAAATAGATGATTCCAATGTGGAAACATCTAGCGAACATAATTATGCAATTACACCTTTTCATTCCTTTTTTATAATCTTTGTCATACCGTTAGAGCTGATTATCTTTCTCGGTTTCCCTGCAATACCCCTTAATTCAACTTCCTTTCCTTCCAAAAAAAAATTCATGAAAAGTTCTTGAAAATTAAAAGCTATTGTACCTAAGGGTTGTAGCCATTGGACTCCTAATACAACATCAACACCTCCCATTGGAATGGAAAGCATTGGGCTAGTCAATACCTATTCTCCCATGGATAGCATGATATTATGGCACTTTCCAGAGAAATTTATTGGTCCTCCATTTGCAACCATCACTTGACACTCTGGTGTTGTATATAAGAAGCAATTCAATTCTTTTGCTACCTTACAATGAATAAAATTGTGGGTACTTCCTGAATCAATCAACACTATTACCTTTTTCTTCTTGATTTGTCCTTTTATCTTTATGGTTTGCGGAGTGGTAATTCCCACCAATGCATTACAAGATATGGTCGGATTCATTTGTTCTTCATCTAGGCTTTGTTCCTGGAGTATAACCTATTATTTTGACCTTTCTTACTCCTTTTCTTCTTCCTCTTCACAATCTATGTAGAATAATTTCTTCTCAGCACACTTATGACCTTTAGTGTATTTGCTATCACAACTGTAACAAAGCCCTTTTGCTATTTTTTCTTCCAATTGTTGTGGTGTCAACCTTATAGGTTGTGGAAGACTAGCGGCAACAACACTTCCATCTTTATAGTTCTGAGTGGTATGCTTCCTGGTTGCCATAATTTTTCTTTCCATTTTTCTTACTAACCTGAATGCCTTCTCTAATGAATCAGGTTCCCAAAGGAGAACATCATGTTGGATATTATCCTTTAAAGACCCTATGAACACATCAATCCTATGCTCCTCTGGAATATTTCTTACCCTTATGTTCAATTTTTGGAACTCCTCAATGTGATCCATTATTGAACCCTTTTGTTTGAGACTTATCAATTGGCTAAAAAAAGTGTTGTTTTTTGTATCCTCATAATGTGCTATCAATTCTTGTGTAAAAATTGCCCAAGTGATAAATTGTTTACGAGAGCAAAGCCATTGATACCATACAAACTAATTTGGTTCCAAATATAAAGTTGCAATATGTACCTTTTGTGTGTTTTGCACATTATTGAGATCGAAAAATTGCTCCATCTGTAATATCCATGTTGCAGGATCCTTGCCACCAAACTTCCTCATATCAATTTTTGGAATATGGTGCATCTTCGATCCAACATTAGAGTCTATGAAATCATGATTAAAATTTCCTTTGTTTGCATCATGAGTTTCCTTTCCTCCCCTTTTACCATTAGTAAGTGCTTCTTGTAGAAAATTTGTCAAATCTACCTTCAAATCTATCTTCAAATCGTCAATCTTGGCTTCCACGCCCTTTATCTTAGATTCCACCTCATTTATCTTAGCTTCTGTTAGCTTTTGTGAGAGTGAAATTTGTTGCACTTGGTCTTGTAATTTTGATATATCATGTCGCATTTCTTCCTCTTCTTCATGAGTCATGCTAGAGATTTTAGATTTCTTACTAGGTGTTTTCATTTTCTTTCCTCAAGGAATCAGTTACCAATACTAATGCTCTACTATGCCCTTTGAATTCCTTCAAAATAATTTTTCAAACCAAGCTTAAGCAAAAATTTAAAAAATCTACACACCTTTTTTCACTTTGTAGGAGCTCGATATTGCCTTTGATGTATCTCTGTACTTTCGGATCAACCAATTCTAAAATTGTGACATGTGGTAGCCCTCTATGTCCTCTTTCCAATGCCACCAGTCTGACCTCAATTGGATTCTCCAATGAAGAGTTATGCCAAATCTCCCACAGTGACTTGATTATAGACTAATTCAGTAGAGCGAACTTGTACGACGTGCCACGTGTCCCTATTTTGACCTTTGGCTCTGAAAAATATATAGAAGAAACTATAGTCCGCCCTCTTTCTGTACCTTCTTACAAAATTTCAATCCAATGCTCAGAGAGAAAGTTATGATGATTTTCCCCAGGTCACCTGTTTGGAATGTAATTCAGGGGTCTGCAAAAATACCAACTTCCTCAGATCATATCTCTGGAAATATAGTGCGAAAAGCTCTGAAATTTGGACCCGAGATTCATCGTGATTTCTTCTCAAATGGGTTTTTTTTTAGCTTCTGAAATGTCACAGAACAAATTTATAGCGAAAATGCCACGATGACCTGTTTGGAGCAACGAAACCCTAGAATCCAAAGCTATGATACCAAATGTTATGAAACCAACTCAAGAAGAGGATAGAAAAGATAGATCAACACCTTAAAATTCAGCCTCTTTGAGGGGGAAACCTCCTTTATATTACATAAATGAACAATTCTTGGATGATTCAAATGACAAAACCTCCTTTCTATATATAGGAGTCTAAGGAGTCACAATATAACCCAACTGACCTAACAATAATAATATAAAGCCACAAAAATAACAATAGAGGGATTCTATGGGGAACATTAATAACAATATGGAGAAAATAGGGGCACAACAATATTAATAAGGGGTACAACTACAATAGTAATGGGGTAATCACTAGTATTATGGGTACCCAACACATACAAAAGCTCAGGTGAGGTTTTATCATTGTTTGGTCTAAAGTGTGCTTTGTTCAAAATCACAACTAATGTATGTAACGTACTCGACCCCTTCACATTGAGGAATGGGGTGATAATATTAACGTATATTTCTATTATTATTATTATTTTCTTCTCTCACTAACTAATGAGGTGTAGCTCTGGGGCCCTCTCGAAACTCGATTTTGAACTTGATATTCCCCTCCCAAGAATCTGACTGTCTAACTGATGTGTCACGTTTTTGAGACCCTTAGAATGCATTGAGATTTCAAGTTGAGGTCCCCCCCAGGATCCAATTCACCTGAATGATGTGTCATGTCTCCACAACAATGGCCAGATCTCTCGCTAATGCCTTACCACGCGGTGTGGGTCTCACCACCCATCCTAATACCCATATCTCTCGATATTACATCTGCAGTGGTTATGGGCTTCCGTTGTTTCAAGGAGCCACATAATCTTCCACGTGATATCCACAGTTTTTCTTGTGGCCCTACAACTCCAACATGCCTGTGATTCCCTAAGACATTCAACCATCTACATTTACGGGGTTTCTGACCTTCAGGGTCTAACCATTGACTTGGTTATGTCATGCCAACATCATCCAACCATGTTTCAACCTGCAAGAGGTGCATGTGTCCCTCAAGATGCCATGTTGATTTCATCTCCACTCTAACGAGGGGACCACGTGTCTGAGCTACAAAGAGTGAAGGATCCCTTGGTGATTGGACTAGCACCAAGCCTCACGTAGTGAATGGGAACACTCAAACCCAAAACCCTTCAAGAAATTATTTCCGCAACTCCCCAGGGTTCTTACCTTCCGAGTTCGTAGGGTGGCCACCTCTGGCAGCTTCCCCGCCTAACAAATCTGGGTGATAGATAAATCTTCATCATCATTTCTTGATGTAACCCCGGAATCCTTTGTCTAATAAGTCCTTGGCTCTAATTCAAAGTATCCTCCAACTTTAAACTCTATCACCTTTTTTCCTCATCCTTCTAACCAATCATGTTAGGGGAATCTAATTCCACCAATCGGAAGCCTCCCTCGACTAGGGTTTTGACCGTTCAAAGGATAAGATTAGCCCAAAATCTCTTATAAGTTCATGGCCTCACTCCTTTTTACCACAAGAAGGTTATCATTCTCATTCCCACCATGACTCAGTCAAAGGATCGTGACTTTGTGTTGCGTAGTTCCTTAGACGAAGAGCTTGATATCCTTCCCGACTACAAGTTCTACCACCGCTCAAGCTTCTTCATAGTAGCCTTACTGACTATGGCTATTTATCAGGAATCTGGTAGATCCCATACATGCTTCATGGTTTCATAAATGTGCCCTTGGTTTCCTTGGGAAATTTATGATGTTATCCCTCTTGAGCTTGAGTGATAAATTCTCTAGCGAGTTCCTGGCCAGTGAGGCTTCCCTTCCCAAAAGGAGGGAATGCCACCTATGTGGTTTACCTACCACAGAATTGGCGCAGGTTCCTGAGAGGTTCCCACCTCTCTTTTCACATGCCGATGGTACCCAACACTATTTCGGGCCTGCAAAAAAATCCATACCAATATGCAGAGCCATCAGGTGGCTTGACAACCACCCTAAGATGCCAACAACAACTATTTAGCCTGTTTAAAATTTAAGGCTGAAGGACATTCAAGTAAAGTTGGTGACTCAACCGTTACCAGGGAAAAACTCCCTTTAAGATTAATGTAGTGCTTTCCTTGCAACACAACAACTTGTAACTTAACGACAAAGGATTCACAAGCGAATATAAACCCTACTATACAGAGGGTCTTCCATGGAATATTCATATTAATAAAACGTGTCTCTGAACCCACTATTCTTCAAGTGTTAATTTGAACTCTCATGACTCTGCGGTGATTTGTAATCTATTATATCTCTTTCTTAATAAGCTATTGAAGTGTTGCACCTCCCAATAATAAAGATGTATATAAATCTAGACTCAACACAACATTGTGGCTTGGTCTTTATTATCATGTGATTTCTTATACCTCTTATGTATTAGGTAATATGTTCCTACCATTAGCAATCGCTACACACATTTTATTTCCAGCTTTTACACACATACATCCATATATTCAACCTAGGAAAATTTTAAGGATGGAAAATTTTCTTGAAGTTTAAAACATTGGCGAATCTCACTAATCCCTAATATGCAAATTATAAATGTTTATTGATATATTTGTAAAATTAATCAAATTTATAATTATTTTATATATAGTCTCTCTATAATGTTGGCGATTTTTAAGGTAAAATAATTTTATATTCTAAAATTTGGGCGAATCGTCTTTTATAAAATTGGAAATTGGCGAATCTTTTTTTGGAAAAATCATGGAAAATTAGCCCACTGGGCGAACATTAGCCCCTAAAATTTTCCACACACACACACACACATACATATAAATCACAGTAACATATCCCCATGGGGATGTACCACGTATGTAAGTAAAATCAACACAATGTCTTCTTTAAATCTAGAACACAGTAATATGATTCATCAGAATATAAACAACATACACAGATACTTATCTTTGAGCATATAGGGAAACTGAGTTTGGAACAAGGACTCTCCACCCAACTGTAGATAGCTGTAACCACACTCATTTGCGGCCGTCACCCCTAAGCCATATTCCAAAGTCTAGGGGGTGTTGCTTACTTCAGGAAATATCACAACAATTTCCACCGATCCAGGACTCCATAGGACTTCCTGTGAAAATTCCTGAATCTAACACAACAGAAACCCCTACTGCAATTTAAGGTTTACTATCTCCTACTTGTTCTTTACATTAACAAGTTATTTAATTGCATAAATATCGAATTAAACAAAAACGCAACATTCGCAGATACACAGATCATGCACTGAAGTAAACATAAACAATAACACAAGGGACACCATTATTTTTGGACAATATTCCCCAGAAAAACCCAATGGCTCACCCTTCCGAGAATATCTTTAGCATTAGTATCTCTCTCTGGAGACAGATATTCCAACAAATCAATGACCCGATGATCAACCCCACAGTGACTCTAACTGTTCCTTGTGCTAGACAGCGAAAGCTGCTCCAAGCACTACTCTAGAACTGTGTCACCCTCTCCCGGCTTAGGATCTACTGATCAGCTCTTATTCTGCCCCATAGAATCTCTCAACGCTTCCTTTGAAACCCTATGTGTCCTTTGCGTCAACCTCCACGGCTTTTGCATCAGCTTCTATGGCCCTCTGCGTCCTCTGCACTGCCTCCTCCAGCCTCTGCATCATCCTTCTTGGGCCTGGGCTGTCTCTCCAAGAACTTCATTGCCTCTCTACTATGTATTCTTTAGCCTTGGATCAAAATCTCTTTCTAAAATGCCCCTCACTGCAACTAATCACTAACTCAATTTCCTCAGCAACCCTAGCCCCAGAAAATCGAATTGGATGATCTCCATTGGTGTATCTCCACTTGACCCTCAAGCCTCCTCTTATACCTTTCCTGTTGATGATTCAATGGCTGAAATTAAGTCCCTAATCAACGGCTAAGATTAGATCTACCTTGATCCTGGCCACTTAGAACTTTCTTGCCCATTTTATATTAATACACATTAATATTTTAATTTTCCTAAGTTTGGACTTAGGAACTCATTAAAAATATTAATTATTTTAATATATCTTCATCTGGGTGGAATTTCTCCAAATAATTTTCGGGTCTCGGATATCTCATATGCCTTAGCCTCTCCACCAAATTTCATGGCTAGAGCACATCCAATGCTACTAAAAATAAACACTCCCTCTTAGCAAGGAATGTGCTCTAGTAATGATTCACCATAGAAGCATCACACCGATCCTCTACATCGGTCCTCTTTGACGATGCTAGGCCTTCTACCCCACATCCATTACACTATTTCTTCCTATACTATTGCCCATGACACTGCCACTACCACTGCTACATCTGTACTACATCCCCCTCTCAAAATGTTGCATCATGCTGCCCATAGCACTGCCACTGCTAACTGCTGCAATGCAACTCAATTATCGAGAAGTAAGTAACTGAATTCACCCAAATACTGATATCTTGGTCAATGTGGAAGCCTCATGATGCTGAAGCTACCTATGTTGCTAACATGTGCTCTCTCTGCTCCCACTACGTTGCTGCAACCTTTTATGTGCCTCTCTCACTGCTGCAACCTCCACTGCGCTGCTACAAACGTATGCACTCTAGCATTGCCTTGTTGCTCCATCACACCTTGCTCCACCTGAAACATGCCATTGTGCTACTATCCTTAAGGGGTCCTTTTGGCACCTCAAGGATCCTGCCCATTTTCTTCGATAGTCCTCTTCGCTACAGCTCTATGTCTCCCCACCTCTTCTCTAGAGGCGCATGAGCACTCACGGCACAATCATCATCAGTCTCAACATACTTCTCTACCTTTGCTGGAGCAACCTTTGAGTCGAAAGCTTCTCCCTTGTCTTTCTTCCTGGGGCACTGAGAGGTATAATGTCCCAGCTCCTCACAATTGAAGCACTTGACCTTGGAGGTATATTTCTTCTTCTTCTTCTGAGCCCCTTGCCATCTCACAGATGCTAGAGTTGCATCCTCCTCCTCTTTCTTGATTCGAACTCCCTTACTACTACTTCCCTCCTTAGTCAACCTCAAGATCTCCTCCTATCAAAGAGTTCCCCACATCTCCTCCCAACTGGGGAGAGTCACTCTACCCAAAATTCTTTGGACAAATGTCTCCAGTCCTCAGAGACTGAATTCAAAGCAGTCCTGACCATAAAATCTCGATCCAGTGTAGACCCCATAGAAGTAAGCTGGTCACGAATTCCTTGCAACCTGAGAAGGAACGGATCTATCTCCTCTCCTTTCTGCATTTGATATGACCTCAGTTGATTCTCTAATAACATCTTCCACTACATGGAAGATCCCTCGTATAAGGTGGTCAATGTCTGCCGCATCTCTCTTGTTGTGTTCTTCTCAGCAATGTGTGGTATTACATGATCCTTGACCCCATCTCAAATCATACATTTTGCCTTCGCGTCGGCTTCCTCATACTTATCATTTACATTAGGGTCAACTGGGACAACTACGGTTTTCAAGGCATAGTCCTTGAAGTGATTTTTATCCAAGATTACCAAGATCTTGGCCTTCCAGATGAAAAAATTGGAAGCCTTGTCCAATCTATCCTAATCCCTCAATCCATTCACTGCCATCTATGCTCCTCTTCTCTACGCTCCCTCTGAGTCCTGATTTCCCTCTCGGAAATCCTCCGGCCAACTGTAAAATCACAGCTCTCCTATCCTCCTATTCCACTGTAACCCGGATCTAGACTTCTTGGCTAGAAATCCGTTGAGGTAGTGCTTCCCTCTACCTTGGTTTAGTCTCCTTAGAAACTACTCTGCATCGACAGAAACAACGTCCCACTAGCTCCTCAAATCAAAATATACACAATTCTGTTAGCCCCGAAAACTAAAGAATTTGAACCCTTCTGGTTTTGTGCACTCACAGTGAGAGCTGGATCAACTCCTCCTTGCTAGAACGTCAATCCTTCCTGGCTGAGAAAGATGAATTGGCACTTCGTAGGCCTGATCTACCCTCCTATGCCTCTACGCTAACTTGGAAAGATGACACATCTATTGCGTGGGCACCTCCCAGCTACTATGTCTTCCTCTCTTGGCTCAGAATGCTGACGTAGGCACTACGTGAGCCTCAACATCACCTTCTTTGCATTGTGCCACTCTCCCTTCTGTGTCTTTAGCTCTAGAACAACATTGGCTCTCGAGACAAATGCTTCCCTACTACAAATTCTCATATTTCTCGATTGATTCCTTCAATCACCTATGATATGCAATCCCTCTAATACCATGTAAAAATTCATGAATCTAACACAACAAAAACCCCTACTGCAATTTCTGGTTTCCTATCATCTACTTGTTATTTACATTAACAAGTTATTTAATTGCATAAATATCAAAGCAAACACCTATGCAGCCTTCACAGATACATAGATCATGCACTGAATTAAACATAAACAATAACACAAGTGACACCATTATTTTTGGACAATCTCCCATGAAAAAACCCAATGCGGGAAAACTAGTGCAACATATATGAGGGTTTGTATTATTAAGTAGATTTCTTAATACAACTAGGGTTCCAGCAATGGCTCACCCTTAAAAGAATATCCTTTTTAGTAGTACCTCTCTCTGGAGATAGATATTCAAGAAAATCAACAACCGAGTGATCAACCCCATAGTGACTCTAACTGTTCCTTGTGCTAGACAGTGAAAGCTGCTCAAAGCACTGCTCTAGAACTGCGTCACCCTCTCCCGGCTCAGGATTTGTTAATCAACTCCTAGTCTTCCCCACATAATCTCCTAGCACTACTTCTGAAGCCCTTTGCATCCCTCGTGTCAGCCTCTATGGCTTCTGCATTAGCCTCTATGGCCCTCTGCGTCCTTTGCACTGCCTCCTTCAGCCTCTGCATCATCCCTTCTTAGGCCTATGTTGTCTCTCCTGGCACTTCATTGCATATCTGCTATGTATTATTTATCCTTGGATTTAAATACCTTGCTAAACTTCCCCTCACTGCAACTGATAACTAACTCGATTTCCTCAACAACCCTAGCCCCAGAAAATCGAATTGACTGATCTTTCTTGGTATATCTCTAGCTAACCCTCAAACCTCCTATTATACTTTTCCCGTTGATGATTCAACGGCCGAGATTAAGTCCCTAATCAAAGAATAATATTATATTTGGCTTGATCCTCATCACTTATAACTTTCTCACCCATTTTATATTAATTCACATTAATATTTTATTATTCCTAGGTTTAGAGTTAGGAACTCATTAAAAATATTAATTATTTTAATACCTCTTCATCTGGGTGGAGTTTCTCCAAACGATTTTTGGGTATTGGAGATCTCATGTTCCTTAGCCTCTCCACCAAATTTCATGGCTAGAGAACATATGATGCTATAAAAAATCAACACTTCCTTCCTCAATCCCACTAATGAACTACTTTCTTGTTCAACAATGAGAGTCCAGAGGTGCCCAACCTCACCCCCAAGTGCTCACAAAGTGATTCACCCCCTTATAGGGAGTCCAAAATCCATTATACCACTAGGGTAGCCACACGTATTCATTCTTCTCTTCCTCATCTTCTGCTTTAGGATGGTCTCTACTCAAGCTGTTACAAGGTTCCAGAGTCTTCTATCTCAAGCCACAGCCTCCAGGGGACCCAAGTTGTTATAGGGCTCCAGAGATTCCATCCCAACCCACAAAATGTCTCATTCTCATCAATAGCCTTAAAGTTTTGGATTTTTTCAAAAGATTTTGATTTCTTTCTTAAACAATGCAACCCAGATTAACCTACTATAATCATCAATGATTAGAATGAAGTATAACTTACCTATAGGTGTCTTCATTCTTAATGGTCCACATAGATCCATGTGTACTAAATGTAAGGGCTTGGCTCTCGATTTTTCTTTTGATTTGAAAGGTAGAAACACATGATTACCAATCTAGTGCGATTTGCAAATAATATTTTCAGGCTTAGAGATCTTTGGCAGGTCCCTAACTACAATTTTCCTACCATCCTTACAATCTGAACAAATTTAGATGTCCCAGCCTCTTTTGCCATAGCCAACTCTTATCAAACCTACTTAAATAACATTTAAGATGTATCTTTCAATGCCCATAGTTGTACAAGTAAAATAATAGTCTGCAAATATGTTTTCATACCTAGGAGCATTTTGACTAAAAATATCTTGTCTCCTTCCCCTTTGTGGTACAACAGGTATTTGTTGATTTCTCCTGTAAGGTAAAATGTATCTTTTGAACTCATGGATAATTGTGGTTATTGCCTATATTCAATGTCTTTTTTCCTTTATTACTTCTTTCCTACTAATGTAAATTTTTATTGGTTTTTTCATTCCTTTCCTTTTGCTGCTATTGTGGCTATTTGTTGGTTGATCCTCTTATAGCTTCAATAAAAGTAATGGATTTCTTACCCTTTTCCACTGCATCTGAACTCATTTCTCCTTCAAAACATAAACTAACTTTTATTTGAGGGGATCTTTTAGAACTTAATATTTCATTTAGACTGCTAATCCCCTTAGAGAATTCTTGATTTAAACTCAACTAAGTTTTTGTCTTTTCTAACTCTTTTCTCATAGTGACAACCTCTCATTCAAGATTTTCACAACCTTTTTCTTTGTCTATCAACTACTCTTGAAAAGCGTCTTGGATAATATTTTAATCTTCAATTTTTAGTAAAATAGGTGCTACACTTTTAGAGTTCCTTTTGGCAAAAAATTCCTTTTTTTTCCTCAATCATTCAATCTCTTTTAGACCACTAATCAGCTCACCTTCTAAGTCAACTTCACCTTATTCTTCTTCAGACTCCTCGTAATCTTCTTCTAAAATTTCTATGGGCATGGGCATGAACTCCTTTGGCTTTCCATGAGCTCTATCCTCATATGAAAATTGGTTGTATTCATCTTCCGAAGAACTAGTATCTTGAGTGTAAATTTTTTTATTTTTAGTTTTTTTCTCCTTCTGTAACTTTCTATATTTATTCTTGGTTCCATGTTCATTCTTCTCCTTATCCAGACACTTAAAATAATATTAACCTACTTTGCCACAATTAAAGAACTTATAAGGTAGCTTACCTATATACTTTCCTGGGACTCTCTTAAACTTTCTCATGAACTTAACGTCCTCTTCATCTGATTCACAACATGTGTCACCATGTTCTTCCTTGGGCTTCTTGTCTTATTTGAAGGTTGACTCCTTTTCTATATGTTTTCCTTTTTAAATGCTCATCTTATAGGTAGTAAGAGTACCAAGCAATTGATCCATTATGATACAGTTGAGATCTATCATTTCCTCAATGGTTGAAACTTTGGGGTTAAACCTCTTAGGAAGAGATCTCAACACCTTTTGAACTACCGCCGATTCCTTTAGTTCTTCATCAAGTCCTTTTATGGTATTTACAACTTCATCAAATCTAACAAAGAAATTTTCAATTTCTTCATCATCATGCATCTTCAAAGAATCAAATTGCATTATAACGCCCTAGGGTTTAGCTTTATTTACCTTGTTGTCACCTAGCAACTGCTCATCTTCTCCCATATTTTCTTTGTATTTTTTCAATCCATGACCTTCACTCATTCTGATTCAGGTAGGCTCGCAAGAATATCATTCATAGTCTTGACACTGTATGTAAACTCAAGCTTCTGATCTATAGTAGTTATGTATGGATGCTTCTCATAAGCATCTTGAATGGTGTCCCAAACATTAGCACAAAGATATTTCATATAGCACTTCATCCTTATCTTCCAAAAAGTATAATTAATTCCATTGAAAATATGTTCCCTATTGGTGTGGCCTCCTTACTAGTCTCCAATTGTCCCTGTTCTTTCTTCCAACTCTTAAAATTATGTTCAAGTAACTTGGCTTTGATTCCAATTGTTAGAAACTAGGACAATAATACTGGGAGGGGAAGGGGGGGGGGGGGGGGTTCAGGCAAGGGGGGTGAATCAGTATGTGAGAATTTAAAAAACTTTTTCTCAAAGTAAATAATACTTGAAATAATAAGAATAAGCACACCAATTCATAAATAAAGAGACAATAATATAATAAGGAAACCCAACTAGGAAAACAAGCAAAGTTTTTGTATTATGATGAACTTTGTTGCAAGCTCCAACTTGCTAGTTTATTGGGCTCCAACATGAAGGAAGCTCCTACTCCCCAATTTATTCACTACTACTAAAAGGAAAGTCCAGCTCCCTAGACTGCAAGCTCCAACATGCTTGACATTCTTGATTAATATTTCATCCAATTTTCAAACTTAAATCATTAAGGCCTCTCTTTCACAAAATTAAATCACTTATTTCTCATAAAAGCACCTTAAAAACACCTTCAACATAACATACTTCTTTGGTATTTGATTCGATTCACACTCGGATACCTTCACTGATTCACATATTATGCTTAATCTTTGAGTCTTATAAGGAAATTTGAGTTATTATTTTTAGTGTTTAACTTTACCTATCGTTTTCTCATAATTTATGCTTAATTGAGGTTTTGATCTTATTTTATTCTCGATTTTCAATTATTGTTTACTCATCTTGATGTGTTTAATCTATCTATGATCTCTTATTTGCTTGTTTTGAGGTGAAAAACTGAGTTAAATTATTGTTTTATGAAACTATGAAGTTTACACAGAGTTTAACATAGGTTCTAATTTTGGTAGAGTGCTAAATATGGCACAAATTGCCAAATTCATTATCAAATTTGGGAGAGTCACTATACTTGTAGTTAACTTCACTGCTAGTTTTAGTGAGCTTCCAAATATGACATACTCTAACAAAAGCTCCGTTGTTTTCTTACTCTCGATTGTCAAATTCAAGTTGATGTCATGCTTGTATCATTTTTGCCACGTAGTGACTCATTAGTGGTGCCATGTGTCACCTAGAGTTAGCCCACTTGGCCACATAAAGACATTGAAAATGACTGCTAGGTGTCCTAGTCTAGCACTACCATGTCATCATCATGTTGACATCATTTATGGGTCCAAGGTTTCTGATGTGGTCTTGCCATGTCACTTTCCACCTATATGTTGTCTGTCTACCACATGTGCACCACTTGAGCTCATGCTTTTTCAACCATGAGAGATGATTTTGGCTGATGATTATTTGTTTGAGGGATAAATGGATGACCTAAATTAAAATGTAGACCCTCCTATGTGCTTTAATTTAACGGGGAAGTTCCACTATTTTTTGTCTTGTAGACAATAAACCCCATGCACCTCTTTGTATTGTGCCACTTGATTTTCATGGATTCAATCTGTTAAATGAATGGGAGGTTGTGATTAAAATGTTGACCCCATTGTGTGACTCATGTTTAACAAAGGTGGGGGAAGTACAGTATTCGGCAATATGTGGAACCCATTAACTTAGAATATTTCCTTTTTGATATCATATCCCAACATGAAATTTGTGAATGAATGCCAAATTAGCAACAACTTTGGGAATACCAAATTAATTCTAACTTTGGGCCCTAAATCACTCACTCATTTTCAAACTGAGACTACTTCTAAAACCCTTGGCAATTTTCAGACTTCCATATACAATTAGAAATGGTTTTTCAAGATCTATCCATCCAATTAGTTTTTAATAACATATGAGTCAATCTTCTATACTTAAAATGACTCCAAATATTAGACTATTGATCAACCTTTATCATCAATGAAAATTCTCCCTTAGAAACTTTGACATCAATGACAACGCATAGTTCTAACACCATAATGGTTTTATTTTGAAGAGAGAGAAAAGAGATAGTTTTTGCCTTCTTTTAACACATTTATATGTTTTTTTGCATTCACCAAACCTCCTAATCCTATCTCTTCGTAGTTGCAGGGCGTGGCTTTACTAGATGGGACTCCACCCATTAAATCTCTAGACATCATTCTATCAACCAAACCACATTAATTGACATCCTCTATGATTTAACTAATTCCAAATTTGAATCTAAGAGGTTACATAAAATCATATTTTAAAGTGTGCCATCATTTTTTAAGTGGGGGATGAATCACTCATAGGTGAAAGATGTGGCTAGTCATATATTTTCTTGAAAAAAAAGACAAGTGTGTCCTCCAAAACGCATCAATCATGCAAACCTTGTTGTGCATCTATGTTTTGTTGATTTCTATATAGAAATGACGAGATAGGAGCTAAGGGATTTAACTCATTCAAAGTTAATTTATAATGATAAGGGCTTTTTAGATCCCAAATGATAGACCCTATTCTTGAGATGACAAGGTGTGGAATCAATTTCATGGTGTGTTTCCCCTAATATGGACCAAATCTCATATATATATAACCAAGAAACACTAGATCTATCATTGTAAATTAATGAAATATGTAGAGACATGTTTCCCTTGGAGTGAATGATATCTCCCTTTCCTTAGCTATGATAGAACCCTTGAGGTTGTAGGGTTGAAATTTCCAATATATGAGTGGAACTATGCCAATGAAGATGCCCTATGATGGAACAATTGAATTTGTGATGTTGGATCCTAGCTAACAAAAGGAATCCTTTTGAAGTCATTGGAGATGAAAGGTACAAGAAATCCTAGAGGCTTGAGAAAGGTGGAAGGAAATTAGTCATTAATATGAGTGTGTACCTATAAAATAGGATTTTCAAATATAAAATAATTCAATCAACTTGAATAGTTCTTACAAAGAGGAATTGAAGGGTATATATAGGAAAAGAATGGATCTCAAAGCATAAGAATGGATCCTAGGGTATGCAATGGATTTGATATAATGGGATAGTGGATTTTAGTCCTAAAATGACTCTCTTCTACATGAATTCTAGATTAAAAATCATCTATACGCTAAAGAAATCAATGGTATGCTTAGCGCCAAGACATTAATTATGTTTAAGGAGTTCGACTCAAATTGGTTCCATAAATAGTAATTCCAAAATTGTTTGAGTAGCCAGGGACTCAATTCAAGGCCAAGTGATTATGGATCCGACCATGGAGTTTGCATCCAATATGGATATATGAAGTTAAAAATCCCCCAGATGGTTGCCCCAAGGGGTCAAAGTGTGTTAAATTAATGACCACAAGCACAAGGATCTAAGGAACCTGCTTAAGCATTAGACATCCTAGCAAGGTCCCATATCTACAAAAAGTTCAAAGGCACCTTGAGAAGTCGATCCATGAAATTAGAGTAATTACTGAGAGATAATATTCAAAAACACGGATAAGTAATTGAGTTGTTTGTTTATGTTATGTCGAGAAAGGTCTGAGATCCAAGAATTACTTTTACTTCTACATAATAGATGGGGATGATTACAAATAATTAAAGGGTAAAACGTTACTTGTGCAAACAAGTTTAAATGATATTATAAATAACTATGTAAAAATAGTTTTTATGTATTTGTTCGAAAAAGAAAGTGTTTACTCAATTCTTGAATTGATTTTGTAGAGAAATTACGAGTTAAATAGGAAATTGTTTTTCAACTAAGTTTCAAAAGGAGTTTAAATATGTGTGTGTGTGTGTGTGACAGGGTTAGCATGATCATAGGTTAACATTGATAAAAGGCTCTTAGGTTATCCCTAAAATGGCATTCAACCCCTAATGTGTGACAAAATCCTTCAAAAAAATAGAAGATTAGAATCTTGGAAACTCGGAGGGATGTAATTTATTTTCTGTGTACAAGAATTATCCTTAACTAACTAGGTCAAAAATAAAAAGTATTATACCCAAAATTTAGAGAAGATGTGCCAGAAACATGATCATTCCTAAAGATGAAAGGAAGAGTTCGTTTACATAAAATTGCATAGTAGTTTTACAAGTAATTATCAGTGAAAAAGAAAAAAAAATGTGCTCAAGCAGAAAAGAATAAAATGACAAGAAATTACTGGTACTATACAAAATTATTTATAATCATATATATCTCTTCTAGGAAAGAAAACCATTAAGCCAAAAGAAATTACATGGAATCTACACAGTTCTAGTTCAATGTAAATAAAGATGTTCTGTCAAAATTCCAGACATCAATTATGTAAAACACTTAGAAAACAAATATGGTATCAAACTCTACCTAGTCACAACCAAGTTTTAGTATGTTAGAATTTAAATGCATCATAAGACATGAAATAGGAATTTACAAGAAAACACTTATACATAAAGGTAGAATAAATTTAGACCCAATCACCAAGTCTTGTAACAATTTAGACAACATTATATAATAGGAGAAAATAGGTCTAAACTAGTCTTTGGCCAGATGTGGGCATGCATCATCATATCAAAGTGAAAATCCTCAAAGGGGATGAGAAGGGGAAAATAAATAAGTCATTTGGGTACTTGGAAGATAATTTGAATGCAAAACCCTAACACTTTTATTTTGGAATCCCTCAAATAAGAAATTAGAACTAACCTACAAGAAACAAGAATGGAACTAATAAGTGAAATGAATGAAAGTAATGGAATTGAAACACATATTAGTTTAAGAAAAGAAGAAAGGGTGTACATGAATGGAGTTAAGTGTGAGGAACATAGCAGTGAGAAAAATCCTTCATCTTGTGGGAGAACCAAAGTCCATTGGTATGGAAAATCTTGAAAATTAAAGAAGAAGAAAAAAACCTAAAAATACATTTCAAGGAACCAAGAACAAAAGTGTTTACTAACTAAACCAACAATCCTTGGCCTTTCAAAAATAAAGGGGAAAAACAAAATAACACAAAATAAAACCTTTCAATAGGAAAGAGTAAGGGTCAATTAACTAGGTATAAACACAACTCGAATAAATAAATAACCTTTTTCTCCATTAGGGTTAAGAGGAGCTGAGGTAGGTTATGTAAATTTCTTATGAAGACATTGTAAATTTCCTTATAATTCATCAACCATGACCAAAACGTCAGGGATCTAGTTCGAGAGAAAAATGAAGGAATTTGTGTAAGGAAAGATTCCCTCCTTCATGAAGTTTAATCTTTAAAGGAAACAATTAAAAGCATGAAATCTACACAAACCTTGGACTTGAAAAAGCTTGAAAATGCATGAAATTATCAATTTGAAAAACTATAGAAAAAAACATGTGGAATGAAAAGTACTGACTCAAAAATTTTGACTATGAGGAAAAACCTCTATAATCAACATAACTACAACAAGGGTAGTCATGCCAACAACCTGATAGCTCATTGAGTGCACAATTATATCTTTGAAAGAGGAAAGAGTTGTAGTCTAGAAAGTTTTGTCACAAAGCCCAATTATTAAAGTGGCAAAGAAAAAGAGAAAACTGTCCATCACTATCCTACATGCAAAGGTCCAACATCAAAGTTCTTGATGCAAATGATGTGAAGGTCGAAGGAGAGTATATGGGGTAGTTACCCTAACCACCTAGGAGAAGCAATGTCCACTGTTAAATTTCTGATATAAATCTTCTTCGTTAGTTTTCTAATAGATTGTGTGGCTGGGTGAGGTGTCACCTTAGATTTTGTGAATGTAGGTCTTAAGTTGTATGCATATCAGGACCAACAAAGGTATCATATTAGCAATATCACCATAAAACAAAAGGAATTTGAATGGAAGCACATTAGCGCTAATACTATAGTAAAAAACATACATAAAACCCATTATAAGGTAATACCATAGCACGATTGGTATACATGAGCGCCTAATGATAGAGTGGTTATGGTTCAATATTAATAGGGGTTATGGATAAGTAATTATATGAATATATAGACATGTGACAACATGGGGCATGTTGTCAATACCTTAATAACGATATTTTTACTTAATCCTCAACAATGCCAATCAATTGAGAGGCCTTATAAACTAAGAAGAAATAAATGAAAATTATTGGAAAAATATTCATGTGAGGCTCTGTTACCACTCAAACTAGCAGGGGTCCTAGGAAGGGATCCTATAAGAAAACTACTCTGTCAAGGGAAACTATGGAGTGATATCCCACAGTCACCTTAGCTAGGGCTCTCTACTATTTACCAACTTTCACTAATTGGAGGAGACTTGGTATAAGACGAATCGCAATAATGGATGTGTTAATGAGAGGATAAAGGGTGGTTTCCAAGTCCTATTTGTGAGAGAGACTTAATTGTGTGGCTTTCTTGCTTGTAAATCAAGGTGATAGGCTCTCTAGGAAGGGCTAAGAGGATTCTTGAAGCTTGGGTTTGGGAATGTATCTTGTAAATATGTTTTGTAGGCCTAGAAATCCTTATGGAGACTTGGTCTTTATGTCATCTTTATAGAGTTGGAGTTGTCATGTTGTGGGACCACACAAGACCAAGTGGAACTAGAATTAGGTCAAGGAAGTGGAATTAATCAATCAAGGATGAGCTTGACCTAACTGTGGAAGAGAAGAGGATCAACAGACAAATATTCTTAGGATAGAATGCAATGATCCAAAGGAGGTCACTAGCTAAGGGAAACCTACGACAAGAAATGATCTTTGGGCTAGGACTTGAAATATCTTGAGATCCCACTGTCAGAATTTCGTGAAATTTGGAGGGCGTCTAGATGAAACCCGAGTGTGATAATGGACAAGAGGTCAAAGTCTTTTGATGGCTAGAACGTGAGGTAAATGATTCCATAAATGACTTATGGAGGAGAGGCCTAGAAAGACAAGGCGAGGTGAGAGAAATATGCATTTAAAGTGACCACATATGGAAGGACCAGTGCCTTATTCTTTGGGAGATATGGAGTCAGGAGAATTTATGGTTTGGAATATGTTTACCCAATCAAGGAGGTCTTCAAGAAACTTCACATGGCATTAGGGCATGCGAGAAGCTACTTGATATCTTTATACTTCGATATGCAATAATTGATGAATTATCAAGATGTATTTCAACAAAATAATTTCTAGGAACTTACACCATTCATACATGGCCCATGTAAAGATGCAACATTATAAAATATCAAAAATTCCATAATTTCACATAGGAAGTAGTAAATTTCAGACTTGTATAGAGAAAATCCCAACAACATTCATGTGAGAAAGTAAATAACAAGAATAAGCATGAAAGTATTACTTACATGTACATGAGAGTATATCCAATCATCATGTTATGCCAATAATGAAGCTCCAAGAAAAAAATATATATCCAAACATCAAAATTCATCCATAACATCCAAATTCATCCTCCAAAAGGGAATGTGAAATTATCAAGAGCTACTGAATCCAAATCCAAGTGATGACGATAAAATGAATCACCTCACCTATATTTATATAATCACTAATGAGTTTGATTTTCCTAATTTGGCCTAATTGAGCCCCAAATGATAAAATAATGTGCAATAATAACATCCCTTGGTGACAAACTCACCAAGATAGCTCGATAACATAATAATAAGCCTCCTAAGAGGGTAGAATGATCATAAAAGTGAGTCGTTGGGCCTTTGAGGAGGCCTAATGAAGTCTAGAATGTGCCATGATGTATGAATGGGCCTCAAACATAGTGGACAAGGGGTTGGCCCCTTGTTCTCCTAGTAAAAACACAATGGTGCTCCCAACTGGGTGTGGGGGAACAAGGACATCCTCATGGGTCTCCAAGTGGATGGAATATGCTTGTAGACTATTTGTAAGGGCTAGGTTGATGAAATATTCCCTCACCTAGACCCTAGATCATATGCCAATTGTGTGATGCAAGTGTGGAACCGATTGGGCATAGTGAACCAAGTGCATCATCCTCATCCAAAAGGTGGAACATGATCAATCAATGAGTGGTTTCTGGGATACATGAAGTACTCTCTTCTATGGTGGATGCCCATGGCTCTCAATGCTCACCCTACAGGTTCCAATGTGGCTCTCTAGAGGGTTAGGACCTCATATAGGGGGACCAATCCTTAAATGGAGACCCATCTACAATCTTGCATAAGATCCACTATGTCCCCTTGCCCTCCAATACAACCAATCCTTTGAATAATCAAGTAAAAGAGATTACAAGTCATGGAATCAATGGGGCATTTCATCGTGGCATGCCCTTCAATAGTGGGCTTTGGCATTTACAAGTGTGTCAAAGCTCAATAAGGGGGTTAATCAAGGGCCCTTTTAGGTGGTTTCAACCTTTAAAGTGGGTGACATGTCCATGGTACATCCCTCAAGTGGTAGGTGGAAAATGATACAGTGATGGAATGGAATGGGAATCAAGGGAATCATCCAAACTACATGTCATGGTACAAGGGTAGCTATAATAAGGGAAGCCCAAACTTGGGTATATGATTGTAGTAGGGAGAAATCATGGTACATGAGTTACCCCAACATTTGCTTTTCCACCCTTCTTCATATGCCTTTTTCCTTTGATTGATTTTTCTTCATAACTGCTCGATGCTCCATGGAATGAGAACATGTTGTGTAATATATCATATTGAATACCCCCTAAGGTGGGGTAGTTCATCACCCACCAAGGGTGGGGACAATAATGGGTTCCAAAATGATGGAGGGGCTCATCTAGGGCTCATAGGAACTAGGGTAATGGCCATGGATAAGGGGTAGAGCTCATGTTTGGCATTTTCCCACGTGTTAAATTTGTATGTACCAACCATATTTTGCATTTTTTGGTACATGTCCTATTGAGAGTGGTCAAATTATGTTTTTTCTTTTTTTTTTAGTTGCATCAACCTCTAGGCATTGTTCCAGGTCTAACCCAAGGTGTGGACAAGGTGAGTGTGAGGCTAACCATATGTGGACCCAATGAACACATGTGGACCCGGATGGGAAAAGAGATGAATGGGGACAAACTAAGTGGAAGGGAGTGATGTATATGGTTTCAGGGAGTGGGACCATACAACCAAAATTGGGATTTCACATGTTGTACCAACCATAACTCTAATGGCCAATAAAGGAGATCCCACGAGACTAGGATACAAGGCTAACCAAAAAGCCTTGCAATTGGATACAAGAGTACAAACCTAGATCACTCTTTCCGCCAAATCTCCCTACAAATCCATACTCAAAAGTACCCATGATGAGTAAATAAAATTATTCATCTATACCAATGAAAATCCATACCTTCAAGGTCGGGAGGCCCACCTTCAAACATACAATCATAATAATTTGGCAAAGGATGACATGGTTGGCTCAGGTAGCAGAGACAATGGCACATCAAGCTATCTAGTGGCTATAAGTGGTTTTTGGTTTCCAGCTGAGGACCATCTAGGAGAAAACATTTCTCCTATATACATTGCCCATAGGTGGTGGGTAATATCTGGCTCCAACTAAGACATGAGCTCTTGAATAGGTGTATGAAGCTACTTGAACAGGAGGTCATGAGAACACCAACAATATCTTGGTACCATAGACCTATTACCTACACATATCAAAGACCAAGTACATAGGGAAACATGTTTTGTGATGTCTTATGATCACCCATGCTTCATATTGGGCTATAAAGAAAATCGATAAGAAATTAAAATGCAATTTTAATCTAAATGCAACTAGTCCATCATGAAAAATATCATATGATGTTAGTACTAATGAGAAAATGAGCATTCAATTCATCCTACTCTAACATGCATATAATACAATGTTAAATGTCAAGGAAGGGGGTGATATGACTTAAATGGACCGATTGCGACCAAATTTCATCGTTAAGTTTGGCAATGTAGTAGTAATCTTCCACAACTTTACCATGAATCTTTACGAGTGTTGGGATTTTATCTACTAAGACCACATCTCCAACCTTGTATTATCTTTTAGTCTTCCACTTTTTGTTTTCTTTGTGATTTGGTCACTTGAAAATATGGACCTCTCTTGAAAGGAGAATGGGAGAAGGCTTCTCAATCTCATGTTTTTTGTAATGTGGAATTGGCCCTGGTTTGACCACATGAGTAGGGTAGGTAGGTTCTCTATAAAGTATGAATAGGCTTCCACCAGATTGTGGAATAATGATGTATGACAAATCCATTTAAAGTTGACCACCAACAATGGCTCCCCACTTCATTGATAACAACCTCCCCTAAACATTACGGTTATCTATGACCACCACATCCATAGGAAATGATATATTGGGGTTCATAACCAAAGAAACCTTAAGATCCTTTATGAGGCCTTCCACTTCCACAGGTTTGGAGTTGAACCCACACACATTTTTATACCTTCAAGAGATGTTGAGACCCAATTGCTCCATGACCTTTAGCAACATTATGTTTGTGGAAGACCCTGAGTCTAACTTGGAATTATGTAATAGGCCATTTATTTCTAACGTAAGTAATAATGGCTCATGTCCTGGGTTTAGATCAAGAGGGTGAATGTTTTGTAACACTATGGGTAATTCCTCCATTTCAATCCCATGGATGTCTTAACCTACCATTATTGTCGAGGAAGCTTCACAATATCATTTAATGGAACTGGCACAGCCATCCTCCCTATAGTAGTCTCTAGGTCAATATCAAGCTCGACCTCTTTGCCCTTGTACCCTTTCATAGGTTCTTTCTTTTGGAGATCCTTTTTTGGATTAATCTTTTTTGGAGGATTCTTCTTGGGGGGATCTTGGAGGAGAGGTTATTTGTGAGGGACTTTCTTAGGAATCAATTCATATTTATTGGTTTCCTTGCAGGTTGTGGGGTTTTATTTTTTTTGTCTTTTCATGAATATTGGACCCCATTGAATCTCCCACTATCATCAATGTTGAGTGTTGGCTCTTTCTTCTCTTCTTTAATAATGACATCACTAATGGAAGGATGAGTATATGAACCTCCAAGAAAAATGTTGAAGGCTTCAGGTTCTACGAGATTAGCCTACTCTTCAACTTCTTCCTCATCACTTTCGTCCTCATCAATTTGCTCATATTTGGAGAATGATTTTTTCTTCACAACATTTGTTGGAGCCAAAGTGTTGGGGAATTGAGATGAGCTAGGCTTATCCTCCTCATTTTGTTTCTTGGGGAAAGGCTTCCCTTTTAGGATATAGCTTCATTTTTGGGATGTTTCCAAGGCAGTGAGCTTGTTCATGTAGAGCCTATCTCGTGAATTCATTTCTTCTTTGAGATTATCCATTTTCTTAAGAATCACTAAAAAGGTTTCTTCATATTGATGTTTGGATTTTCCCTTTTTTATTTCGGCCTTAGCCTTAGGGTGTTCATGGACATCCATCTTGGAAATTTGTAGGTTTTGTTCAACTTCCATGGCTATACCTTTAGCCTCAACCAAGGTTTTAGGTTTCTTATCCCTCAATGCATAGGTTAGGTGGCCACCCACAACTTTGATAAATTTGTCAAGTATGTTAGCATCAGGGGGCTTCAAATGGTCGTGGATATCCCTAACTACCCTATTCAATTTTTGGATGAATTCTCCGATGTCTTCCCTCTCCCTACTTATTTGATAGAAATTGCCAATGTTGAAGGTTCCTAGTGCATCACATGACCATCTATTTGTGAACATATCCTCAAGTTGGTCAGAGTTGTCAATGCATCCTAGGGGAAGACTAAGATATCATTCTGTTGCTTTTCCTTCAAGAGACAAAGCAAAAAACATCATGATCATGTCTTCATCCAATATCAACCTAGGGCAAATGTTACAATAGAATTTTTCAATATGGCCACTTGCACTTATTGTAGCATCACCTTTGAACTTGGGAATATAGTTATTGTATTTTTCAGGTAAAGGTTTGGGGTCATTACTCAAGTTCAAAGGGACAAAGACACTAACAAAATGCCTTTCACTTCTAATCATTTTGGTTTGGTCTCGGTTTTGAATTAGTTTCCATGTTTGGGGTTGGATAATTGACCTTTTCAAATTTAGGGAGAAGGGTAGTTCTAACAGGTGATGGATTTCATTCTCCACTTCTTGCAATGACCCTGGTTATAGGAGGAATGTTGTCACCTTCAAGCAAACTAAGGGTTTGGACAATGAATGCAGTTTCCATAGGAATATTTGAAATGTCATCAATGAATCAATTCCTCAATGATTCAGTTGGGAGGTAGACTTACTTCCTTCCTAGAAACAGTGCTAAAATATTACTACTCAAACTAGCATGGGTCCTAAGAGGGGATCGTATAGGGAAACTACTGGGCCAAGGGAAACAATAGAGTGATAACCCACTGTCACCTCAGCTAAAGCTCCCTGCTCTTTACGGACTTTCATCTATGGAAGGATACCTAACATAAGAGTAATCACAATTATGGATGTTTCAATGAGAGGGTAAAGGGTGATTCCCAAGTCTTATTTGTGAGAAAGACTCAATTGTGTGACTATATTGCTTGGAAAGAAAGGTGATAGGATCCCTAGGAAGGGCTAAGAGGATTTAGGAGGCTAGGGTTTGGGATTTTATCTTGTAAATATGATTCTTAGGCCTAAAAATCCTTATGGAGACTTCATCTTTATGTGATCTTTGTGGAGTTGGATTTATAAAATTATGGGACCACACGGGACCAAGTTGACCTAGAGTTAGTTCAAGGAAGTGGAATTGATCGACCAAGGAGTGGATTGACCTAATTGTGGAAGGGAAGAGGATCAATGGAAAAATATTCCTAGGATAGAATACAATGATCCAAATGAGGTCACTAGCCAAGGGAAACCTAGGGCAAGAAATGATCCTTGGGCTAGGGCTTGAAATAACTTGAGATCCCACTTTCATTATTTTGTAAAATTTGGGGGGCCTCTAGAGGAAACCGTAGTGCATTAATGGACAATAGATCAAAGTCTTTTGATGGCTAGAACATGAGAAAATTGATGCCCTAGATGACCTATGGAGGCTAGGCCTAGAAAGAGAAGGAGAGGTGAGAGAAATATGTGTTTAAAGTGACCACCTATGGAAGGACCAGTGCCTTATCCTTTGGGAGATATGGATTCAAGAGAATTTATGGTTTGAAAGATGTTTACCCAATCAAGGAGGTCTTCCAGCAGCTTTGCCTGCCATTAGGGAATGAGAGCAACTACTTGATATCTTTATACTTTGATATGAAATACTTGATGAATTGTAAATATTTATTTCAACAAAACAATATTTAGGAACATTAACCCATTCATACATGGCCCATGCAATGATGAAAAAAATATCAAAATCTTCACAATTTCACATAGGAAAGCAATAAATTTCGGACTTGTATAACGAAAATCCTAGCAACATTCACGTGAAAAAGTAAATAACAAGAATAAGCATGAAAATATTACTTGCATGTATAGAAGATTATATCCAATCATCATGTTATGCAAATAATGAAGCTCCAAGAGAAGAGAAATAGATCAGAACATCAAAATTCATCCATAACATTCAAACTCATCCTCCAAAAGGGAATGTGAAATTTTCAAGAGTTACTAAATCTCAATCCAAGTGATGATGATAAAATGAATCACCTCACTTGTATTTATACAATCACTAATGAGTTTGATTTGCCTAATTCAGCCTAATTGAGCCCCAAATAATAAAATAATGTGTAATAATAACATCCCTGACAAGCCCCCTAAGATAGCTCAAGAACATAATAATAAGCCTCCCAAGAGGGTAGAATGATCAATAAATTGAGTTTTTAGGCCTTTGAGGAGGCCTAATGAAGTCCAAAATGTGGCATGATGTAGGAATGGACCTCAAACAGTGGAAAAGGCATTGACCCCTTGTTCTCCATGTAAAAGCCTTGTGGTGCTCCCAAGTGGGTGTGGGGGCACAAGGACATCCTCATGGGTCTCCAAGTGGATTGAAGATGTCTGTAAACCATCTGTAAGGGCTAGGTTGATGATATATTCCCTCATTTGGACCCAAAATCATTCAGAAATTGTGTGGTTCAAGTGTGGAGCTAGCTAGGTATGGTGAACCAGGTGTATCATCCTCATCGAAAAGGTGGAACATGTGCAATCAATGAGTGGTGTTGGGGATCCATGAAGTACTCTATCCTATGGTGGAGGTTCATGGCTCTCAATGCTCACCCTACAATTTCCAATGTGGCCCTCTGGAGGGATATGAATTGTATAGGCAAACCAAGCTCCAAATGGAGACCCACCTACAATCCTGCATAAGATCCAATGCATGCCCTTTCCCTCCAATACAACTGATCATTAGAATGATCAAGTAAAAGAGCTTACAAGTCATGGAATTGATGGGGATTTTCATGGTGGCATGCCCTATCATAGTGGTATTTGGCATGTGCTTAATAAGGGGGTTAATCAAGGACCCTATTAGGTGGTTTCAACCTTTAAAGGGGGTTACATGTCCATGGTACATCCCTCAAGTGGTAGGTGGAAAATGATATGGTTATGGAATGGAGTGGGAATCAGGGGAATCATCTAGACCACATGTGTTGGCATTATGATTCATGTGTTGTCCTTGATGGCTATCACTTGTAACAGAATAAGTATATGGTAACTAGATGAATCTACAGGTCATATCATAGGTGATAGAATGATGGAACATAATAATGGGTCAAAGGTTCACAGATCAGAATCATAAGCTTGATACAGGAAATTGTTGGTATTATGAATTAGGAGTTGTCCTTGATGGAAATCTACCTGATAAGTTGTCCTTGATGACAAACTATTTGATGAATGGACTACTTGATAAAGGTATAAATAGGACATGATAGAATGCATGGCAGTTTTGTTTACATATGTGACAAAATGCAGGGCAGTTCAGAGGAATCAGTTCAGAAATGATAAAGTGATGGAAACTCACAATGTAGTAGGTCTATTCAGAGGTAACAGAGTAATGGCACAAAAGAACATGATGATCGGACAAAGGATTATAGATCAAAATCAAGAATTTGAGGAAAGAAAATGTTTTAAGTGGTATATGTTGTTTCACCTAGTCCAAGTAGAGTATACATGCGGGTACACAGAATAAAAGCAGTGTATATGTATGCACGCAGTTTCATAGAAGGAAAAGCATGTATGGGATAGAAAATTAAGGTTAAAGAATAACAAGGGTCCATACCATGGTATTAGCCCACAATATTGAGTGGAATAATGGTTACTTGATCACGTCTAAGAATATCATAGGTTCTAAGTGTTGTTTTGGCGTATCGTATTGACAAAAGGCTAAAACTATATAAGGAAGTGAAGATGAAAGTGTGAGGGGGTGCAAGTGATGAAAATCTTAAGAAGAGTTAGATCAAAAGAAAATATTCATGTTATGGGTTATTGATTCTTTGCTTGCTCTGAACTAAGTATGCACCTGAGTAGTTGATGATCGATGAGATCTAATAGATCTAAAATAATTATGCACTAATGATGGATCACAATCATGAGACCTAAAATGACTTATCATTGTATGATATGATAATGGATAGGGTAGATCTGAGTGATAATGCATGTTCTATCCTTTAAATGTTATGGTATGGGTATATATGAAATCTTGAATAGCTGCGAAGTTATAAGTCATTATTTGCAAATCTATAAGCAGGTTCACCTTAGTGAAGGTGTGTATACACGCGAATTTGACTCTTCCAAGTAGCATATGCAGAAGAAAATCTTGTTGTTTAGAAATGACTGATCTATCTGATCAGTGCTACTATTTTACTGCTATTTGTTAATGATATCTTCATTAGATCTAAAATGAAAGTGATTGTATAAGGTGATTAAGTTTGGATAATTGATTGATTGAGTAAGAAGGGTGATATTTGCTGCTTTCTATTTAGAACTCTATAACATGACAATATATCCTCAGGATGTCTTTCATTAAGTACAATTTTGGTTCAAAAGTTTTATGATTGAGTATCTTTATAGGTATACATAGATTGGGTTACATAAAGTAGTGTATACATGCAGGTTGTCTTCATTGAAGTATCGTATACATTCTGACATGTGATTTTTGAGGTTGTAGTTGGTTCTGGTTGTTGATGTAGTGTTCTGAGTTTAGTTCTGTATACTAGTTACAGTGATTTGACTATTCGAGTTGATTGGTTGAATTTTGATTAAGTGTCGGTTGATTGGGTTTTGAGTGAATGGTTGATTTAGTTGTATCAAAAATTGATGATTGGGCGATTCATTTGTGTCAGAAGTTTCAACGATTGCCTGATTCAGAAAGTGATGATTGGGTTTCAGTTATGTCAGAGATTTATGATTGTGTTTCAGTGATTGATTGATTCAAATGAATCAATGATGGATGAATGTATTCAATGATGAGTTACAATTTGATTTTTGATATTGAGCTTAAGTGTCGATAATGGGTCCAATATGAAAATTTGATGAAACGTGGCCTACATATAGTGTTGATGTGTACCAGGAGTATCCAGTTCAAAAATTTATGAAACGTGGTCCCTAGAGAAAGAGTGAAGGTGGTAGCCTTCTGTAGGCTAGTGCCTACGTACTGGTAAACATATCAACTAGTGCAAGAGCTAGGGGGTTGTAGCTCCCTTCCAGTAGAAACTGGAGAACGAGTGAAGGTTGTAGCCTTTTGTAGGATGGTGCCTGCGTAATGGTAAACATATCATCCAGTACAAGAGCTAGGGTGTTGTAGCTCCCTTCCAGTAGAAGTTGGAGAATAAGAGAATGTTGTAGCCTTCTACAGGTGGGTGCTTACGTACTGGTATGAGTCTGTGCCAGTACAAGATTGTAAACAAATTTTTATATTGAAAAGAAGAAAAAGACAACAACAACTGGTGGTTTTCTCTGCATTGGGTTTCCAACTTAAATCTTGGTGTTCATGTTGTTTTTCTTATGTGTGATGGTTTAGTTTTTTATTACAACACATGGTTACTATTTATCTAATGTTTAATAAAGTACTAATGCACTGCCTGAAGGCAAACATATGATGGATTAAATGAATCATAAGTTCACTGGATATATTCTAATTGTCTTAAGAATAGTCATGTACACACGTAGGTTCAATTCAATAAAGTCTCATATAGAAATCTGAATATGAAATGTAAAAGGTTATTGATCTATAAATATTGATTCACACCCCCCCCCCCCCCCCCCAACAAAATGTCATAGTACAAGGGTAGCTATAATAAGGGAAGCCCAAAACTAGGTATATGAATGTAGGAGGGAGAAAATCATGGTACATGAGTGAACCCAACCTTTTTTTCCACCCTTCTTTATATGCATTTTTCCTTTGATTGATTTTTCTTCATAACTTCTTGAGGCTCCAGGGAATGAGAGCATGTTGTGTAATATATAGTAGTGAATACCCCTTAAGGTGGGCTAGTTCATCACCCACCAGGGGTTCGGGCAATCATGGGTTCCTTAACGATGGAGGGGGCTCATCTAGGGCCCATAAGAACCAAGGTGATGGCCATGGAAAAGGGGTAGAGCTAATGTTTGGATTTTTCTCATGTGCTAAATTTGTATGTCCCGATCATCTTTTGTATTTTTGGGTACATGTCCTATTAAGAGTGGCCAAATTATGCTTTTTATTTTCTTTTTAGCTGCATAAACCCCCAAGAATCGTTCCAAGCATGAACCAAGATGTGGAAAAGGGGAGTGGGAGGCTAACTGTATGTGGACCCAGTGAACACATGTGGAACCGAATGGGGAAATTAATGAATCAGGCCAAAATAAGTGGAAGGAAGTGATGTATATGGTGTCGAGGAGCAAGATCATGCAACCAAAATTGGTATTTCCGATGTAGTGCCAACACCAAAGCTGCTGGAAAGTAAAGGAGATCCCATGGGACTAGGATACAAGGCTAACCACAAAATCAAACAATGGGGACAAGAGCATAGACCTAACCCACTCTTTCCACCGAATCCCCCCACCAATCCATGCCCAAAAGTGCACATGATGAGTAAGGAAAATTAATCAACTATACTAATGAAAATCCATACCTTTGGGGTTAGGAGGCTTACTTTCAAACATATAATCATAACAAGTGGTTGAGAGACCACATGGATGGCTCAAGTGGCAGAGATAATGGCCCATCGAGCTATTTGGTGGTTGCAAGGAGCTATTGGATGCCGAGTGAGGACCATCTAGGAGAAATTAATTCTCCTATATACACTACCCAAAGGTGGTGGGTAACAAGCTCATAGAAAGAAAAGGATTCACCTTTTTTAGAAATAGAAAAATATTGAAAGTATGTTTTTAAAGATAAGTTGATGACATTAGAAAGTATTAAAGTAATGGGAATATCCACAAAACTATGAGGTTAAGGAACTTGGAAATTGATAAATGTAATTAGTTCTCATATATATATATATATATATATATATATATATATCTATATATATATATATATATATATATATATATATATATATATATATATATATATATATATGATGCTAAAAATTGTTGTAACACTTTTCCATATATAATGCAAATATATATGTGTGTGTGTGTGGACCCAGAGAGATTCACCCAAAGGGATCACTTCCTGTTGGCTCACCATGGAGTTTGACCCTAAGAGTGTTGAGAGAATTAAACGTGGGACCTCTCAATAAGAAAGTTATTTTAATAATAGGGATTTGACTAATTGGACTAAGATTTGAATATTTTTAATATACATATATTTATTCTATATATTTAACTTTTATATTTGTTGAAATATTACAATTTTATAATTGTTTATCAACCAAGATCCATCTTAACTCTAGATCTATCAAGCATTGAGAAGGATCAAAAGTTTGAAAGTGCAAACCTCTTTCTTTAGTGCTAAACTTGAGGAAATGTTTGCACATCGAGATATTTGATTCCCTCGGTGTTTGATAGACCCTAAGTAAAGATGGATCTAGGATATATATATATATCTATATATATATATATATATATATATATATATATATATATATATATATATATATATATATATATATATATATATATATATACATACATACATACATACATACATACATACATACATACATACATACATATACATATACATTTACATATATATATATATATATATATATATATATATATATATATATAGTTCTTCTTGTCACTGAAACCATTTTTTTAGTGATAATTCATGGCCCAAAGTCAAATTACAGAGTTTTTGCATTTTTAAATAGGATATATTACATAAGAATACCATTAGAAAAGCCATGGGTTGTCAAAACCGAGACCCTAAACAACGAGGGTAAATTGACTTTATGGCCTAAATTTTACTTGAACTACCGTAACATCATCAGGTAGTCTAAGAATAAAAGAAGTTGAATTATGACTACTAGATTTGGATATGATGTGGTTATTCAAGGTAACATTATTTTTTCCTCAAAATGGTGAAAGAGATTAGTACAGAAGGGACAAGGCCCCCTTAAATGTAAGTCACTCCATTGGATTTTTCTAAAAAGGAAAATATTGATTTGGGATATTCTTGTTAAGCAAGGATGGGTAGGTCTTCAATTTTGTTTTCTATGTGAGATGGATGAGGAGTATATTGCTAATTCATTTACTCATTGTCCTTTTGTAATTTCTTTTTAAAAGGAGGTTTTCTTGTGTTTTAACCTTGATGCATGGTGGAATAGCAACTCAGTTAAAAACTATCTCTAGAGTTGGAATCAAAGGTTTATTTCCTCTTCCCTTAAATTCCTTTCGATCTTTGTATTGTGGGGAATTTGGCTAAGGTGAAATTGTTGTCTGTTTGAAGGCACTATGGATTTCTCATAAGTTATTGTATAAAATGCAAGATCATCTTATCTTGGCCAAGAAAAAATGTTGAAAAGGAAGAAGATTAAGCTAATCAGAGATGTGGAGTTGTTGATTGGTATAGTATGGAGTTTCTTTCATGGATCTAGTTAGAGGGATGTTTGTGGTGCATGTATAGTAATTTTCTTCTCCCATAATCTGATGATTAAATGCAAACTAGGTATTGGTCAATCCAAAAAATTTATAGCTAAAATCCCTGCTTTGTAGTGTTCCATGAGGATTTCCTTTTGGAAGAAGGTAAAAGTATTCAGATTATATAGGGATTCAAAAGTCCTTATGGGTTAGTTCAATGGAAGAGTTGACTTAAGGGTCTTTCACTTAGAATCTTGGTAAAGGAAAATCCACTAGCCATGGGAGCCATATGATGATGTGTAAGTTCTTCATACATATAGGTAAAATAATGCCATGATAGATATGTTATCCAAGGAATCTCTTGTATTAGATGGTGGGTTAGTTTCCATCTCAAAGATGTCTAATGGTAATGTGTTGGGGGTTTTGTCCTTTAATCTATTTGGTCTTATTCAAATAGGATTTAGTTAAGTTTCAAGATATGTTTAAGGTCTAAGATATATCTGGGATTTTGTTCTCAACCTAGTTTTTTAAGTTATCAAGTGTACTGCTATATAGCCAAGGGATTGTACTTTTTGATTTCCTATGAAATATCAAAAGTATGTTTTTCTTTTGAAAAATATTTATTGATGGAAATATTGAGAGGGGGGTGAAACAATATTTCTTGTCAATTAGTATATTTTTAATTTCACATAGCTTTAATTCTTATTAGCATCAGATGAACATAAACATTCATCAACACCATTCAATAATACATAAAAAGAGAGACAGTAGGCACAAATATTTTAGGTGGAAACCCCTCTGAGACAAAAACCACCAAATGCTTCTTAGTATTTGTATTCAAAAGATTTACATCAATTTTTGAGCTTGAGATGAAGGAGGCTCCAACCCCCTGATTTACAGGCTCCAACCTGTAGGGTACTCTAATTCCCTATTTACCAACTACAAATAGTAGGGCGCCCAAACACCCTAGTTTACAGGCTCCAACCTGAAGGTGCTCCAACACCCTTTGTACCAACTACAAATGGATGGATGCTCCAATTCCCTCTATAACCTCCAACTTGCCCTAGCACCACCTTGCCACCAGAAATTGTTCTCGAGCTCCAACCTGAAGGAGAATCCACTCTCCTACATTGTACCACCTTGGCACTCTAACTAGCTGATGAACCACATTTCACAATTGTCAGACTAGATCCATTTGTGCTTAATATCAGTAGAAAAATTGCAAATCAAGAACATGTCAATCAAACCTTAGGACGAAGCTTAGCTATCAATATCCACTATTATAAAAAAAAAAAAAAATCCTCTCTTATCAATGACACTATTGTATTACCTCTTCCCTTGTCATGCCATTGTCTCTTTTCAAAGTGCCACAAGCCTATCTTGTCCCCAGCCTTAAGCTATCTCAATTGTTGCCACAAAAATCTTGTAAGCCCTTTCTACTCTCTCAAACCCTAACTGATCAAACCAACAATATGAAAGTGAACCACCAAACTTTGATCTCAACGCTTCTTCCCGTTTTTAATTTGGATGAATAATGCTTTGAAAAATCCATAACAAGAGTAATAAGCTTACATATTCTACATAATCCCTATTTTTGAGTGCATTATACAGTTTGATAGAAAACTGGTGGGCTCTAAAAAATGATCATCGCATGTTGGGAATTGCTAATTAATAGAAAAAATGAACCTTTCCCTTTTTCCCTTTTTAATACAAAGTAAATTATTAGAACTTATCAACGGGACCCACAAACCTCAGTCCTCATCTCTACAGTATGCATCACATCCTTCAAATCACATATATCACATTTAAATTGATTTCAATGTAAGATGGGTCCTTAATACGAATCAGCTGTAATGTTAAGTTGTGTACTTGTGCTAAAGAGTTAAACCTACAATGCAAATAGGTTAGGTAATTCATCATATTCTGTTTGTATTTTCACCATCAGAACTAGACGTATACATATATGTATATATGTGGCTTAGTCCATTAGACAGTGGCTTCAAAAGTTGTGGGAAATCTTCTTTATTGAAGATGCAGGAGGTTATCAATTGACATTTCCCAGGCTGGAATTCTCTGTGCAACCCAGTCAAATTTTCATTGCCATGTTGATATTGTCAAGTGAGCCCTGTGGATGTAAGTTTCGCCTCCAACACTTCTTGAGGCTTAACTGATAGGGTCAACATAACATGTCATATACTCGTTCTTGAATCGCTAGTGTATCATCAATGGACCATGCTCAAAGTTTCAACTCATTTCCATCCAAATTTATCGATCTCCACCTATTCTCATACCTGAAGGAGATCTGAAAGTGCACAAAAAAAAAAAAAATTGTGCCATATTTACCATCACCAAATGAGACATTCACAGAAGTAGGCCTAAAAATAAATTAATGGCATTGCTCGTTGTCGCAGAACTAACCACGTCAATTTTCTAGATGTATGATATTTGTGATTTATGAAATAGAAAAGTCATTTACATCATCACCAAAATATTTATCCTTGGTTACAAAACTTTCTCGAATATTGTGGACATGATGACAAAAGGGATTTATGGACGAATCAGACTTGCGTCAAACCATTGTAACTCCATATGGGTATGCGACCATACTTCTGCTAGGCTTCGAACTCATAAAATCTAGATCATCTTTGCAACTTCCCATCAATTCTTTTTACATCACAAGGCGCATGATCACAGAATGCCTAGCTAGTAGCCTAGAACTCCAGTATTCATGCAAGGCCTCGCAAACTCTCTCATTGATTCAACAATATTCTGCAAGGGCCAAGGTTATTTCAGATCACACATTTAAGAATATTCATAGATGATTTGATAATCATTTGAGGAGAGATGTTTCTCCTTTTTATAGATATTTGAAGGGTTTCTAAGAGCCAACTGTTGGAGGAATTTTAAGATGGTAATCCCTTTCTGAAATTAAGTTTTATTTTAAACTTGTAGCCCAAGGATTAGGTCGTCTACTTTTAGGGTCCAATTTGAATTTGAAGTCAAAGACCTTTTGAAAATATAAAATAATTTTCAAAGCCCTTCGAGAATAAGTTAATCCTTAAATTGAGGAAAGCCGAATTCCCTTGATGTGAAATATATGTTGGTCCATGAAAGATTGCCACATCATTTATTTGTGGGTTTTTGCTCACAAACTAGGTTTTTGTTTAATTTGGTATAATTCACAAACATTTGGTGACATGCCACATAACAACAGAATTAGCTCAACAAGGAAAATCCAATGGCAAGGATACCCAAGGAAAATTCAGTGATCTACTTCTTTAGAAACCTTTAATAAGTTTTGAGTATGTCAATTGTCTAAGGAAATCAAACCCTAGAGCTAGGGTTTCCGACTATCTTTCCATAGAGCTTCCAACTTAATGAAATCCTTAGAAATATAAGAGTATTAACTAACTAATGTTGACACCAATGGCAACACCATTCAAAATTTATAAGCATTACTTTGTGATAATTTTATTTTAAATAATTTGACCTCTCCAAATTTTTTTAATTTTTTTTAATTATCAAGTTGAAATTAATTATTGTTATTTTTATTTTTTGCATAGCGTAACATTACAACATCTCCTTATATTGGGTTGGACACTACCTCTATTTTATTTTTCTTTTTTCTTCATATTTATGTTTATATAACAATACCTTACAACATATCTTCCGTATTGGATTGAATAGGCTAAAAAATATATAAATTTATATAATTTAAGTGTATATGGTATAATTAAAAAGTTGAAGATAAAGATAAAAAAATAGAAATTGAAAAATATTATTAAAAAATGTCATGTTCTATATAAATTAACAACCAGACTCAAACATCCTCGTTGTCAAGTGAGAGACAACATTTTGTTACTGTAGGGAACCTACAATCAATATATATATATATATATATATATATATATATATATATATATATATATATATATATATTAAAGTTATTAGGTTTTAGTGTCGGCTTAGGGGGTGATGCCAGCCTAAGCTACAAACGCCATAAAGATGCAGCTTAAACCACATATACCCATAGTATGCAAATTAAGATTGCATGTCACACTATGTGTGTCCCAGGATAAACACCAATATCAATGGTGAAAACCCACTTTATCAAAGTTAAGTCCTTAAGCAGAAATATTCCGTCTAACAATCCCAAGTTTATACTTTAATAAACCTTTGAGCGGAACCCGTCATAACCCTTGGTTAATTCTTATTAATCGTGCATTTCAACCATACCATTATCTTTAGACTTTGTTTAAAACACAAACTTAACCCATAAAACATTAACTCCGCTCATTTCTATTATAATTCTCGTATAATAGAAATATCTCATAAACACACTTAACATTACCATTCCTCCATTCTTCAACCTTTTGCACATATTTCGATGCTCTCCTTAGTGTGTTAAATCTCCGTCATCGATCTCATTCCTCGATCCAGTGGCTATTGCATCACCCGACCATTAACTATCCTGGACGGTCTCCACCGTTGATCTACTTCGTCTGATCCAATGACTGTCGCGTCACTTGATTGCCAACCAGCATGGCTAATCTTCATCATTGATCAATCCCACTTGATCCAATGGTTATCACACAATCTCGTGCAGAATTAAGCATGAATGATATCAAAATGAAGGCACGCGAGAAAAGTGGTTTTCTCTCTTCACCATTTGCTACGTGTCGACCGCTAAATGGAATCGCGTGAAATTTTGAAAGACTGCTTACCACCTTGAGGTTGCACGATAAACTACTTACCCTTTGTGAATACCATCCATGTGCTTTAATTGATCCTTTAAGGAAAAGTGCTTAATCTCCTCTGCTCATCTTCTTCACTTTATTTTACGCGACTTAATTCTAGTCGCCTATCGCACATAACCTCGTTCGTTGATCTAATTGATCCAATAACTATGCTCCACTACGTTGTTCTTTTGTTCCTTCCTATGTAATATCCCATTCATTCAGCTTTCTGCCTGTGTATTTGTTTCTTCCTTATAGTTTCCACTTGTTCTGATCTCGATCTCTGCTCACGCCTGTATGCTTCCTTCACCTTCGCTGTGAAGGTTCTCTCCAATACTTTGTGTGCGCAACCACATAACACACTTTTCTACACTTCTTCTCTGGTTCTACACACTTGCAACCTATGTTACGCAGAATTACTCTAGTCACATAAAAAATTATAATTCACTTACTCAATACACATCACATGAACTCAAAATCAAGTTATCTGTATTATTAAACAAATATTTACACAGTGAATTCCTTCTTAGCCTCATATTTTATATCAGTGGCCTTTCTTCTCCTGCCCGTAGGCTTACAATCTGACTAACTAACTACCTAACTCACTAACTACTTCTCTAACTACTTACTATGTATGCCTTTTAGGCTTACATTTATACAAAAGGTTTTGTTGAAGTAATTCTAGTTCAAATCCTTAATCTACTAGACTAAATCTTGAATATCCTATAAGTCCACTTTTAACTCCAATTAATCCCTAAGAATCCTCTCCAGTTCCTCAAATAATGAGACCAATAAGAGATACAATTGATTTCCAACTCTCTCAATTCCCACTAATCACTCATGTTCTCCTACATTCGAGAGTATTTACAAATATCCTCACAATATATAATTAATTCCTATTCTAATCACTCAAAAGATTAATGATTACATACGTAGGAATCCAACTTCCTTGAAAACACAAGACCCCCTAAGTCAACTAAAATATAATGAGATTGTTGAACTGTATGCTCCTACATTAGACTCCCAAGGTTAAAATAATCATGATCTCCTGATCATGTGCTTCTGTCCTTTTTCTCCCTCGATCCCATACTTTGTTATGTAATTTTCCTTTTGTTACTGTTGTTGTTTGTTGTTGTTCTCTAGGTTTCCACACTTTATTTTGCTTTACCCCACTCGCTATGCCTTCACAGTTTGCTGTTGTCTTTCTCTTTCTGCTGCTTCTTGGCCTTCTTACTATTGTATTTTTCTGAGGTACCTTCATCATCAATCTTATTATTCTTTCAATCTGCATGTCCAATTTATCTTTTAACTGATAATTACTTTTCCATTTGTACTCTGTCCACTCATCTTCAAATTGTTGTTTATTGTCTTCTCTTTGAAGTTGTTGGATCCTTACTACTGCCCTTTCATCCTTACCCTCTTGTGATTTTCCAAACAACCTCTGTTCAATACCTATAAATTTACTTTCAAAAAGTAAATTGTCCTTTAATTCCCCTTGTACTTGATTCCTCTCAAATACATCACTATGTTGTTCATCAATTCCAACATATTTTCCTTCCTCTTCCATCTTTACTTGGCTGCTCATATGTGCCAAATTTTCTCCAACATCTGTAACAAAACCTGCACTCACAAAATAATTATTAAAATGAAAAACATAAGGCCTCAATGCCTCTTCTTCCTTTGGTAACATTTCAATATGCTGCTCTGATTCTTCCTCCTCTATCAGCACATCAATATGCTGATTCAACCTCTTTAAATAATCATCCAAAGGACTCTCAATATTGTTAGTAAATCTCTCTTCCACATCATTTGCTTCAATGATGTCTTTTTGCTCTTGTCCACCGCAGTGATCTCCTTCATCTACAATCATACTTTCATACTATGAGTTTTCCAGCAATTCAATTTCTCTTTGACACTTCAAAGGTACTTCATCATCACTTATAATTCCTGCATTTGTACACAATTTATTAGTTTGAGAAGTACAAGGTTCAACAATCTCAACTATTGCTTCACATATTAGTTCTTTAGACTAATTCTCATCTCCTTCTTTCACAAGAAATTTTTCCTATGTTGTAACAATTTCAAGCATCAATGCTTTGCTAAATTCTTTCTGCTGCAGTAATTCACTACTTTTCTCATTTAAGAGACATTCTCCATCTTTCTTTACTTCAGAGTATTCATCTTCTAAAAGATACTCTTCCATACTTTTGACAGCTTCAAAAGATTGCTCATCCTCTGCAAAACCTTCCTTTGTTAGTGACCAATCATCAGATGTCCTTTCTCCCTTTGATAAATATTTAGCATAGACTTCTTCTTTCTTAACATCTTTTAGTAGATGTCCTTCTTCTTCAATACTTTTTTCCTTGTTGTCTCTCTGTAATCCTTCTTACAGAGCTATCCTTGTCTCATCATCTACATTAATATTCTCCTGCACATTAATTAAATTCATTAGATTACCTCTCTGAGACAATATTCCTTCGTTCTTCATCATCATATGATCCTGATCTTCCATCTGTATGACAGCTTCAAATGGTTGTCTTCTCTCATTAAGTAACTCATCCATAGATTCTTCCTATTGTAACCAGTCAAATTATTCATCCTTTGAGAAATATTCTTTCTCACCTTTCACTTCAAGATCTTCATCCATCATGAAGACATCTTCTCAAAGTTGCTTTGCTCCTGCAATACTTGTAACCATACACAAACTATCAATTTTAAAAACATAAGACCTTGTGGTCTCACTTGATGCTTCAGTCATCATATCTCCTTGTTGTCTTGAATTCTCATAATAATTCATAAGATCTTCCACAAATCTCTATTCTTCATCTTTACTTTGAACTTCACCCTATTTTGCTTCAAAAATGGAAACTTTCATTTGCAACTCAGCTTCTCTGAGTTCTTCCACCGACCACTTTACCTGCTTCTGTTGTAGCCTTCTCTGTAACTTCAACAACTTCACTGCCTTTTTCCTCAAGACCCAACCTTGTCTTTGGTTTTCTTCTAGTATCATCCTTAATACAATGAGTTGTTCTTTTAACTCTACAATCTCCTTGCCACACTCTTGTTAACTCATTCTCATGCCATTTTCCTTGGAATCCTCTTCCTTCACTTTTCTTCTGTTGTGGTCTTCCTCAAAACCTATGTTATATCTGTTATGACTATCAGTAGTAATCTTCCTCTCTATCTTCATGAGTTCCTCACTCACTTACTATGAGATGCATTAAAGCCTCCACAACAAAAAGTCCTCCCTCATGCCACTTACTTCACCAAGCTTTCCTTTATATTTGGTCTTTTGGCAAGCACATGGTTATGTATTCTCTCAAACCTCTTTGAGCTCTTCTCTCTGCTCCTTCTTGCCTTCAACTAATCTGCACCTTTTAAGAACACAATTGTCCTCTTGTATTTCAATCACAATGAAATACTAGATTCTGACCACCTCTTCTTTCACTCAAAAACTCTTACCAACTTTCTTCATCCCTTAGCAATTCTACCCACATCCCCTGTGGAATTGCCTTTATGATCTTTCTATGAGTTGCAACAAAACCTCTATAGTAACAAGCCTCCTTCTTGCTACACATGCCTCACTAAGCTTCTCTCCTCTGAGATCAGTCTTTTGGCATCTCTCTAGTTCTCTCCTCTAGAACCAATTGAGCACTCCTTGCTCTAGGTTACTACAATCTTCTCACCTTCAAGACTTATGCATGATCTGGTTCTACCATTCATGTGCACTTTGAATGGATTTTTCTTTGTTTCCTTTGCATCTACAAATTCTGCTACACTTTATCTCTATGTGCCTACTATTTGTCAGGTTTAAAATCTGATCTCCTCTTTCCTGCATACACACCTTTAAAACATAACTTTGTTCTAAGTTTTCTCAAAGAATTCTTACACACAGAATTTCCTTATTTTGCTCTAATACCAAATGATGCCAGCCTAAGCTGCAAACACCATACATATGTAGCCTAAGCCACATATACCCACAGTATGCAAATTAAGATTACATGTCACACTATGTGTGTCCCAGGATAAACACCAATATCAATGGTGAAAATCCACTTTATCAAAGTTAAGTCCTTAAGCGAAAATATTCTTTCTAACTATCCCAAGTTTAGAATTTAATAAACCTTTGAGCGGAACCCTTCATAACCCTTGGTTAATTCTTATTAATCGCGCATGTCAACCATACCATGGTCTTTAGACTTTGGTTAAAACCAAAACTTAACCCATAAAACATTAACTCTGCTAATTTCTATTATAATTCTCGTATAATAGAAATATCTCATAAACACACTTAACCTTACCTTTCCGCTATTCTTCAACCTTTTGCACATATTTCAATGCTCTCCTTAGCACATTAAATCTTTGTCGTCGATCTCATTCCTCGATCCGATGGTTATCGTGTCGCCCGACCATTAATTATCCCAGATGATCTCCACTGTTGATCTGCTCCATCCGATCCAATGGCTGTCGCATCACCTGATCACCAACCAGCTTGGCTGATCTTCATCGTTGATCAATCCTACTTGATCCAATGGTTATCATGCAATCTCACGCAGAATTGAGCATGACCGATATTAGAATGAAGGCACACGAGAAAAGTGGTTTTCTCTCTCCACCATTTGCTACGCGTCGGCCACTAAATGGAATCGCGTGAAATTTTGAAATACCACTTACCACCTTGAGGGCATGTGAGAAACTTCTTACCCTTTGCGAATACCATCCACGTGCTTTAATTCATCCTTTAAGGAAAAGTGCTTAATCTCCTCCGTTCATCTTCTTCACTTTATTTTACACGATTTAATCCTAGCCGCCTATCACACACAACCTCGTTCATTGATTTGATTGATCCAATGACTGTGCTTCGCTACGTCATTCTTTTGTTCCTTCCTGTGTAATATCCATTCATTTAGATTTATTCATGTGTATTTGTTTTCGCCTTATAGTTTCCACTTGTTCTGATCTCAATCTCTGCTGACGCCTATACGCTTCCTTCACCTTCGCTGTGAAGGTTCTCTCCAATACTCTATGTGTGCAACCACGTAACACACTTTTCTGCACTTCTTCTCTGGTTCTGCACACCTGAAACCTATGTTATGTAGAATTACTCTAGTCACACATACAATTATAATTCACTTCTCAATACACATCACATGAACTCAGAATTGAGTTATCTATACTAATAAACAAATATTTACACAGTGAATTCCTCTCAGCCTCATCTTCTATATCAATGGCCTTTCTTCTCCTGCCTTTAGGCCTACAATCTAACTGACTGACTACCTAAATCACTAAATACTTATCTAATTACTTACTCTCTGTGCCTTTTAGGCTTACATTTATACAAAAGGTTATGTTAAACTAATTCTAGTTCAAATCCTTAATTTGCTAGACTAAATCCTAAATATCCTCTAAGTCCACTTTTAACTCCAGTTAATCCCTAAGAATCCTCTCTAGTTCCTCGAATCGTGAGACCAATAAGAGTTACAATTTATTTCCAACTCTCTCAATTCCCACTAATCACTCATGTTACAAATATCCTCACAATATCTAATTAATTCCTATTCTAATCACTGAAAATATTAATGATTACATACACATAGGAATCCAACTTCCTTGAAAATACAAGACACCCTAAGTCAACTAAAACATAATGAAATTGCTGAACTATATGCTCATGCATCAGGGCGTCGTTAACTAGGTTTAACGTTAAGTTTTCTAAACAAATCCCTACACTACTGGCCCTTTCAGTATCAATCCGCGGAGCGCGGATAGAAGTCTCACCTGAAGCACTATGGAGGGATGCTAGAACCAAGTTTCCACACCCAGAGATGGTTATGATGTTTTTTTATACCCTTTATCTACTTTCATGTAGATCGATAAGCCCTTGAGGCTCATTGTGATAACTTCCTCTTACCAACCTCTAGACCTTCATGAAGGTATACAACTGTCTTTCTTGGACCCTAAATAGGTGAATCAATCACTTACGCACCTCTATAATCACTCCTAAGTTTGTTATTACCCAGATCAGCTTAAGTGTATGATATATTTGGCATGCATTAAGATATTCTTCGCGTGAACAGATATTATTACTTGCGTTCATATAACAATGTAAAACATACATATTCACGCGTCAATATAAAATTAAATCATAAACCCATTATTCATCATAACGTAAACGTATTCATTCATAACAAAAGTAAATGGATAAGACACAGATATTTCTAGAACAGTGTCTTTATTGATACTTCATATTTTCTTATTGACTCAAAACTACCTTGCACACTCATCTGTAGGGGTCCACGCACTCAGCTATGGACTCTACTCTAGGCCTCTATGCACACAGTTGCAGAGCCTCTCTTCTACTCTAAGACTCTTTTATCTGATCTCCTATTGACCAATGAAATTTGTCTTCAAACTTCTATGAACTGAACTACCTTAGACTCTCTAAGAGCAGGGAGAATGTTAAGAACCACCCTAAATTTATATGTATAATAAATGGGCGAATCCCCATGATACATAGGAAAAATGGTAGCTGATTTTATCAATAATATGATATGTATATATAATTGTTTTGGCAAATCTCTCACTAGATTATATTATCTTGTAAAGTCATGGCGAATCTTTCACCAAATTATAACATCTTTTAAGATCTTGGCAAATCTTTCACTGAATAATAAAACATTGTGAAGTCTTGGCGAATGTTTTGTTAAAGTATGAAACCATATATGACAATAGGAAAACATATTCATTAAACTCTACTATACTAACATACATGTTTGGAAAAAAGAAACATAATTTTCTCTTCCTACAAATAATGTTGCAAGTTTACACTCTTTCATATCCTTCTATTATTTTTTATAATATTCCACAACAAAGTTCTTATAGATGTTGATCTTGACCACCAGTTTTGTCAAGGTAGGAGAGATTAATCTTTTCTCTACCACTTTTGTCAAGCTATCAAATTTCTTTCTTATTCCATAGACTCCAACTGTGAAATAAGAAAAACACATCAAGTTTGTTTACCCCAACACCCCAACAAGTAGCAAGCCCCAACTATATAATATAAGAAAGTAGTAGGTATCCCAAAGGCCTGAAGGGGATCTAATGGAAATAAGTGATTGTTGTCAGAAGCCTTCCAATAAATATATAAATATATAAATGTAGCTTTATTATTATTTTAATTGAAAATATTCAATTAAATAATAAAATTTAATTACGTCTCTCCCAATCTAAATTGCTTATTAGCATAATTCACTACCTTCATACATCTTGCATTTTTTAACAGTGTTGTAACATGTGGATTAATTTCGTTTTTTGTGCACAATCTCTGCCTTTTAGGACAATATGGTGCAGTGGCCCAACCCCTACAGATCATTGCTTATTAGCATAATTCACTACCTTCATACGTCCTACATTTTTTAACAACATTGTAACATGTGGATTAATTTCCTTTTTGGTGCACAATATGTGCCTTTTAGAACAATATGGTGCAGTGGTCCAACCCCTACAGATCATTACGACAAACTAAGAATAAAGGAGAAGATGAAAGGTTGTACAAACCAACATATTTTTCAAACAACTAATCCAACATCAGTATGTTAACTTTTTCATGAAGATTTCATATTGAGAACGTTTGAAAAATGGTGGGAAATGATTATCTCTCTTCTGCGAGGGTGATGCAGAAAGAGTGATAAGATTTCACTGTTTTGATTTTTTTTTTGTTAAATCAGAAAAACCAATATTAATAGAGATATTGGTATTTTTTACTAAGTTTTGGAAGTGACTAAATGTATCTTTAACCATTCACCTTAAGATATTTTTTTACAATATAATTTCCTAATTCTATTTAATATCTTCATTATCATAAAAACCAAACTATATCCATCTTAACTCCACATCTACCACTCTTAGAGGGATGAAATCTACTTATCCCTCTCAGCGCTTAATTAAGATGGATCTACGCTGATAGAATTTCCCCTTTAAATAGTCTATGATCACATGAATACCATGGGTTATCATAAACCGAGAGCTTAAAAACTACTATTAGTAATTTATAAAAATTAATAAAATTAATAACTGATTTTTAATTTATTGCTTTATTTTAATCAAGTTAAAATGTTTAAGTGATTTGCAACTCGTTTAGGGTTCCTGTCAAGGTTCAGCTTCATCTGCACACAACACTCAGGGCTACTGTCGCGGTGCACCAAGTGCGCGCGGCGCATTGGCTCACCCCTTCGTGTGTTCTCCTGCTCCTACGCGGCGCTCATGATTGCCGCAGTGCACTGGGTCATCGGCGTGGCACTTTGGCCCAGGTCCTTCTTTGCTCGGTTTTTCTGGTCAAGAGCTCTTTGGCATTGCGTTCTCGCATGGAGGCGCTGTTGTTGACCTAGCAGTGCCAAGCCAGTCCCTTCCACTCCGTGTGACTTCGACATGGATCTTGGTGGGGGCTTTGTTGCTGCCCCCCCAATACCTCCAGAACTACAAGCGTTTAGATCCTTAGTCGCAACATCTGGGAAACAAACGACTGGCTCTCAGTCTAAGTTTGTCAAAAAACTAGGAAGCATTCCCACGGTGACACTGCCGGTGGAAGAAACATGTAGAACAGCACTAAATCTCACCGAAAGAGGTCTTATCGGCCAGTTCACAGGGTTATGGCCATCCCCGAAAGCTGTCGAGGAATGGGTAAAGCGAAACTGGACACCTTTGGTCAAAGAAGGAATAAAAAGTCATTTCGTTGGCAAAGGTTTCTTTGTGTTTGTGTTCAAAAACGCTGAGGATAGAAGTCTGATCTTCAGAAATGGGCCATACTTCATGGGCCCTCAAGGGCTCTACCTGAACAAATGGTCTCCTGACTTCGATCCAGCTCAAGACGTGCCCACGGCGGTACCTGTTTGGGTGCGCCTCCCACATCTCCCCCTCCACTGCTGGAGTCAGAATTCGTTGCAATCCATAGGTAACACTCTTGGAAGATACATAGACCAGGTGCCGAGGAAGGATCAATACTCCTGTGCCCATATCTGCGTTTAGGTCGATCTTGAAGTCGGTTTACCCGAAGCCATCAAATTCTCAGTGGTGGACTGGACTCATTTCCAAGAGCTCGACTATGAGTAGCTGCCTTTTAAATGCCGACACTGCCATGAATATGGGCTCTTCGCAAGATATTGCAAGAAAAAAAATGAGGAAACTACAGAGAAATAAAAAGGACAGCAATGGAAACAGGTAAAGAAACCAGCAAAAAATAGGCAGAACAACAAAAGCAAAGGCAAAGAGATAGGGAACAAACCAAGGCAAGAAAATGAAAGCACTCAAAACGCTAGAAGTAAGGAAACCATCAGCATAGAGGAGGACAAAAATCCTTTTGAATATCTCACTCCACCCTCAGATCCTACAGAGGCAGAACGGGAAGATCCTCCCCAACAGAACAATATCGAATCTTCAGATCCAGGTAACACTCCAAACTCGAACCCATGTAATATTTCATCCCCTTCATATGTTGATATAATCAAACAAAAGAAGAAGAATGTAGAAAATGAGGGCTCATCGGATGAAGAGACCTTAGAAAGGACATCAAAGCGAGTTGGAAGGAAATCAAACAAAGAAACTAGGGAAGAAGAATCAGAAAGACCAAAAACCCCGGGAAGTCAAGCTACCATTGAAATGACTCTCGGAAGGAACACCAGACCAAGGGTCCCTAAGGGAGGTGGACCTACCCCAAAAATTTATAAATGATGTAGCTGGTCTCTTGGAACTGTAGTTGTTTGGGGAATCCCACTAAGGCAGAGGCTATCATAAATATAATGAAGATGGAATCCACAGACATACTCATGCTCCAAGAGACAAAAATAGAAGGGGAAATCCTTCCAAACACTAGCAGTACAAGATGGAAATTTGACTCAAGAAAGGTAGTTAGCGCAAGAGGTTCGGCTGTAGGAATAGGCACATTCTAGTCCAAAAAATCCTTCTCTTTAGAAAGTTCCTTTGCGACCCAACATTGGATATATATAGAACTGTACCATATAGAAAGTAATTTTAAGCTAGCCTTATTTAATTTGTATGCACCTGTGCACTATGATGAGAAGAAAGAATGCTGGAAAACACTCTCGGACTATCTGGAGCTACTCAATCCTATGAATATAGTCATAGGAGGAGACCTGAACATAATCTTAGATCCCAAAGAAAAGAGAGGAGGGACCTCTCTGAGAGACCCCTTCCTCGCCATAGTGGAAACCTCATCCAATAATGGGACTTAGTAGACTTCAAACCAGTGAAAGGAGAATACACCTGGACTAACAATGGAGAAGGGGAACACCACATTTCTGCAAGGCTGGACAGATTCCTCACCAGAAGTTATATTATGATGGATAAAAGAATTGTTTTCTCCAAGATTCTTCCTAAACTAACCTCAGATCACAAGCTAATCTTATTATGATTAAAGGAATAAGAAGACCTCGACCCCCTTCCTTTTTGTTTCAGCCCTCTTTGGGCAGAAAGGGAAAGGTGCCACGAAACAGTTCAAACTGCATGGAGAATAGAAGTTCCAGGCTCCCCAAGCTACGTTTGGGAACAAAAAATGAAAAATACTAAGAAATAATTAAAAGAATGGATAAAGAAAGTCACAAACACTCCCACTAGTCAGAGAAAAGATGCAGTCAACCAGCTGGAAGATCTCCAAGTGGAAATGGAAGAGAAAGACATCTCATCCATGGATCTAGATAATGAAAATTTTTATCAAAGGAAAACATATAACTCATTTAGAAGCGAGGAAGAATATTGGCGCATTAAGTCCCGCAGCTTGTGGCTCAAAGCTAGGGATAGAAACACTAAATATTTTCATAGACAATACAGGGCTCATCTTTCACAAAATCACATTGCAAAAATCATCACAACTAGGGGACAGGTATGCAGAGGATTTGAACAAATTAAGGAAGTCGCTGTGAATCACTTCCAAAATCTTCTTAGTGCAGAAAAGGACGGGAGTGAGGAGGATATTGTAGAATTCCTCACAAACATTCCACATCTAGTCAGCGCAGATGACAACAACACTCTCTTGAGCCCTGTCACGGAAGAAGAGATTGCAAACATTGTCTGGTCCATGGAGCCAGACAAAGCACCTGGGCCTGACGGTTTTTCAATCCACTTTTACAGAAAATGTTGGGAGCTAATTAAAACTGATCTCATTAGAATGGTTCACGGTTTCATGAGGAAGGCAAAGATTGGAGGCGGTATAAATTCCACCTTCCTCGCCCTAATTCCAAAGGAAGCAAGCCCAAGCTCTTTTGACAGATACAGGCCAATCTCTTTGTGTAACTCGTCCTACAAGATTGTGGCCAAACTGCTGGCGAATAGAATCAAACCCCTTTTGCAAAAATTAATATCTCCTGCCCAAGGGGGATTTGTGAAAGGAAGACACATTTTGGACAATGTCATTCAAGTCCAGGAAGCTCTGCATTCTAGTCACTCACGCAAAGAACAAGGTATGCTCATAAAACTTGATATGTGCAATGCATTTGACAGAGTTAATCGTTCCTTCTTGTACAGGGTCCTTTTATCCTTTGGTTTCAGCCAGGACTTCATTAATCTTATCAAAGCATGCCTGGAGAAGATTTGGATTGCGCCCATGATAAACAATAGACCTGCTAAATTCTTTTTAGCCACCAGGGGCTTGAGATAGGGTTGTCCCCTTTCACCCTTTCTTTACATTCTGATGGCAGACTCCTTGAGCAGAAAACTGACTTTGGAAAAACAAAAGGGTTGTCTACTAGGGATCAGAATTGTGAAAGGCATAGACCCTGGGAACCATGCACTTTTCACCGACGATTAACTATTGCTTGGAGGGGCCTCTCCAAGAATAGTTAAATCCTTCAAAACCATACTCCAGAAATATTGTAGCATCTCGGGAGCACTGGTAAGTGAGAGGAAAAGTGTTGTGTATGGGTGGAACACAGAGCAGCACAAGATTGAGACAATTGCAAATGATCTGGGGTACACAGGACATGCAGATTGGGAAACAATAAAATATTCGAGCCTTCCTATAATGCTAGGCTCCAACATAAATTACCTGTGGGAGGAATTTATCTCAAAATTTAAAAGGAAGATCACTGAGTGGGGAGGATTATGGATAACCTTAGGGGGCAAATTAACGCTCATCAAATCAGTCCTCTCGGTTCTGCCCACATTCCAAGCATCTCTCATGCTGGCTCCAAAACTAATCTCATATAAAATCTCCAGACTCATGCTCAATTTCTTGTGGAACGATGGGAGAGGAAACACCAACAGATTTCATTTAATAAACTGGGATATGGTGAAACGTTCACTGGCAGAAGGTGGACTTCAAATCCGTGACCCTGTCCATGCAAATTTAGCTCTGGGCTATTAGTTACTATGGCAGATCCACACAGAGCCTTCTCATCCAGTTAGTCAGATCTTTAAATTGAAATATCTTAAAAATCAGTCAATAAAAACCTACAACATGGAGAAATCCCCAAAAGGAACGCAGGCCTGGAAACTGTGTAACAGAGGTATTGAATTTTTCAATCCCACTTGTATCAAATCCCCGGTAATGGCAAAAATACAAAGCTATGGAGAGACAGTGTTATGGGACATCTCCCTCTAGCAGGAAACCACGAGATTACTGAGGTAAGATTTTGGCTACAGTCAAAAGGCATAAGGAAAATCGAGGACATCTCTAGCTAGGACAGAAAAAGGGAACTGGCAATGTTGGACTTTCCCTAGAATCCCTTAACATTTAAACGCTCAGCTAGACGCCCTTCAAGCCGAAATCTCTGACTTTTCCCCGATGCACAAAAAATACGAAGACGTTTGGGGCTGGGGTAAGACCGGAGTATACACAGCCAGCCAAGGATATTATCAGATGCAGAGAAAAAAGGATTTGCCACACCTGGAATCCGTGTGGAAGCAGATTTGGGATAGCTTCAGCATTCCCAAAATCAACTTCTTATTTTGGACTCTGTTCCACAAAAAAATTCTGACTGGAGATAATTTGTGTAAGAGGAACATAGCTGGACCACATAGATGCGTCCTCTGCAAAAGATCCTCGAAAACTGCAAATCATCTGTTTTTAGCCTGCGAATTTGCAAAGGTGGTCTGGTCTTTCTTCCTCACCGGGTTGAACGTGTGTCCTCCAACTCAAAGCATGATTGACACCATGTTCTCCTCTTGGAATAACATATATCCCTTCAGCATAGTCAGCAACTCAATTTGGTAAAAGGTGTGGATAGCTGCACCAAAGTATGTTTGCTGGAAACTTTGGTTAGCTCAGAATGAAATAATATTTAACAACACAGAATTGCCCATGGCAAAAGTGGCGGAACATGCAAAGAATCTCCTCTTAGAAACTCTAAACCACTCCTCAGTCAAAGACGACAACTCCTTGTGAACTGAAGAAAGGGTGTGGTTGGATGCTTATACAGGAAAGGCTAGTCTTCCAACACTCAACCACCCAATGCATAAGGGAAAATGGCAGATCTGAGAATCAGAGGATAGCTTCTAGCAGTGGTGGAAATCTCAGGGCAAGTGCACCATTTTTTTTATGGAGCCTCAAAAGGAAATCCAGGGAGGTCTGGAGCAGGAGGGTTGATCTTCTTTCAGAATGGGAAAAAAGACGAGTTCAGTTGGGGTCTTGGAATGAAAACCAACAATCAAGTTGAAATTCTTAGCCTCTTGAAAGCCTGCCAAATGGCCAGAAAAGGAGATCCAGAAGAAATTCTAATCTTTGGTGATTCAAAACTGCTGATAAAAGCGATGGTAAATGAGAAAAAACTCAAGGACCTGGTGCTAAACAAACAGCTTTCAAGAGTGACCAAAATTCTGAAAGACTTTCCATTAGTTCAATTCTTCCACATTCTTAGAGGATTAAACTAGGAAGTAGACAGATTGGCGAATATTGGATGCACTTTATAGGACGGAATGATCAGCATAAATGCAGAAACATCGACCATGGCAATCATCCCCTAAGTAGAAAGAGAGCTAATGTAAATTCTGAAAATTGTAATGGTTGTTTAGGCTCTGCCCAACCTGTTTTCTATCAATAAAACATAACCGTTCCAGTTTAAAAAAAAAATGTTTAAGTAACATTAAATTACAAGATCCATTTTTACTCTTGATCTACCAAGCCTCGAGAGGGATCAAATATATTTTCACTCTATGCTAGTTTGCATATCACAATATTTAATCCCTCTTCACGCTTAGTAGATTGAGAGTAAAGATGGATCTATGCTCATTAAATTCCCCCCTTTAAATAGGATACATTCCACGTGAATACTATGTGCCATCTTTATTTTTATTAATACTAATATTAGGGTTAATAGTGCTTTTTTCATGGTATTAATAATAATTTGGCCCATAGGCTTCACCTAAATATTATGCATTTTTTGAGTGTTCGTAAATATAAGGTGACTTCCCCGGATGCGGGTGATATCTGAGATGGGACAGGCATTGGGAGATGGCCACATGCCGGCCCGTGGCCATCACGTGGCAGCAGTAAAGAACATAGCCATCGACTGCAGATGGTATAAGGTGGAATGGCAGGAGATAGTTAATGCTCCGCGAGGTAATTCGGCTCAGGCGACGGCAGCAGTTATGGCGGGGGAGCTCCAAAGCAGGGCCGGTGAAGTCATAAGGGATATCGCTGCATGGGATCAGAGAATGTTTGGGGTTTTGCAGTTGCCTGGCCTCTCCGTCTCTGTCGGGATTTCTTCTCCGTCTGTCTGGTTCATCCCTCAGTCGGCGTTGGGTGCAGGGGGTCTGGTTGCAGGGGGTTTGGACTACCCTGTGGTCTGTTGGAATTTCTTTCCCCTGCATCCCACGAGAATGGTGAGACCTCGACAGCGCATGCTTAGCCGCCGAGGCACTTCCAGAGGGGGAATCTCGCGCAGTCATGAAGCGGACAATGTTGTCCATTGTTGCCACTGCAACATTGCTCGCTCTACTGGCGCCAACCCCCTCCACTCCAGCCAATTCATGGATGCAGGGGCTTCGAGCTCGAATGCCCTGCCTGCCTTTGGTTCGGCCATCTTCAATTTCAGCAGTGCCATGAACAATCCGCGGATTAGCGCGCATGTCTCAGTCTTGTTCATAGAAAATGCCCGGGAAGATGAGGACGCCCTGGATGAACAGGGGCAGAGGATGAATGACAATCAGAAGCATGAAGCAGCGGCCTCTGAAGCGGACAAGGAGCAGGAGGTTAAGGGTGCGGCCTCAGACCCAGAAAACGTAATGCAACGCAAGCAAGATCAGAAGTCGGGAACTTGCGAGGAGGAAGACACCTTTCCCACTGCGGCTGAAAGAGAAGCCTATGGCTGGTGCCGGGTAGAGGAGGTGCAAATGGACGACTAAGGACGCCCGCACATAAGGTTTCTATGGCTTTCTGTTTGGTCTTCTGCTGTTTGTTTTTTGACTCTGTTAAAGTAACAATGCTTATGGTCTCTTTCATGTCTGGTTCTATGTCCATGTTCCTGAATTTTGTGTCAATGATAAGGGTAAGGTCGGTGTCCCCTGCGTGGGATGAAATGGTTGGTGCCCCTGCGTGGGCGTGCTCCTATGGAAGTCCTTTTTTTTTGTGTCTGGCGCCCTGTGTGGGCTAGTTTTGGGATGACTCAATTGCTCTTGGGTAACATACCCAGAGCTTGACTATCTCTTGTTTCACCATGATGTATTTTTGAAACCTATACATAATATAATAGTTTAGTCTTTTACCGAGAAAAAAAAAATATAAGGTGACTTATGGAGTAAATAAAAAAAAATGTCCTATTTGTTTACCATACCTTTGGAGTAAGAATAAAAAGAGGTTTTATTTATTTACCATACCGCGTCTTTGTTTATATTTTATTTATTTACACCCTTGCGTGTTCATATAAGGTGAGAGTAAATATAAAAAAATGTTTTATTTATTTACCACACCTCTCATTTATTTATATTTTTATTAATGTACCATACCTCTTTTATAAATATAGTATTTGGCCATAGGATTCACTTAAATAAAACCTCTTTTTTGAGTCTTCTTAAATAGAAACAGGGTTATGGACTAAATATAAAAGGAGGTTTTATTTATTTACCATACCTCCACTTTATTTATATTTTTATTTATTGGAACCAAATACAACCTCCCAAACCAAAAAATGTGCGATTGCAAACAAATTTAACATTGCAAAGAAAAAAAATCGGGTGATTGTAATGGAATATAACCTCCCAAGCCAGGCAAATTGGGTCGAATGAGTCTTTTCATAATTTATCCGGCCCTTTTTTTGGGCTAGAATGAAAAAAATATTTATTTTTTAAATAAAAGTTGGGCTAAATATATGAAATGGGTGTTTTATAAAAATTTCGTCCTCTAAAATGAAAAACCCCTTAAATTTCGCGCTTGGGCTAAAATTCGCCACTAAAATTTACCATGTCTAAGACTCTCCTTTTTGTACAATCCCATGGTCTGTGGACCATGGGTAGGTCTACCAAAGCCAGCACAACTTACATAAACAAAGGGTAAAACCCTTTTATGACACCTTACATCTACGCACTCCGCAATCATAACCTGCAGAGACTGTATGCTTTACATCGCAAAAACTTGGGCTTTCGGCCTAAAAATTGGGTTTTTGCCCCAAAATTGACCTTAGGGGACCTTGTCCCAACAGGCCCCCAACACAAATATCGTGACTCACCCTCGAGTCACTCTACTAGCATGGATATCTTACTAAGAAGACCTCCTAACTCTACTTGTGCTACTGCAACTTTAGTTGTTCACTGCGTAGATGCATGCTTGACCTGCTCCACCAGCTGCTCGGTTGTTGGTCCTGCGCTATCTTCCTGGATCTTCTGCTGTGTTCTTTGCAGGCTGACCAACTTCTCCCCAATGGTGGCAAAGATCACATAGGCCTCATCCAGCCAAGGCCCCAATCTGGCCTTGAGGACTGCCTCCTTCTACTATGCTGCTTCCACCTGTTCTTGTAGTTGCTTTGCCTCCTGCAGCTTTTCCAATCTCTGCGTGACAACGATGGTGCACGTTGTTGCCTTTGCTTCGTCATATTGCTGCTGCAGTTCCCAAGCCTCTGTGTTCAACCTCTATAGGTTAGGATCTTCCTACAGACTCGTGATTAGCTCCATAGACTGCTTGAAGAGCGCAGTGCATTCTGCCACCAGGGCATCTCCTGCAACGACTCCATCCCTCACAGCAGCTTCACGACGTTCTTTGACTTCTGGTGGAGTTTAAGATTGTGTCTTCAGCTCAAGCTCTGTAATTTTCAAGTTTAGCTAAAGCTGAACCTTTTCCATCTCAGTCTTCGCATTATGCACACCTGCAGTTAACTTCCGAATCTTGGATTCCACTGGTGCTTATTCTGCGATATGTAGTTATGGAAAGGTTCTGCATGCTTCGGCTACTACCGCGGCGGTGTGCTCATTCTTCTCTTGAACCTTCTTCCAAGATTCTAGCACGCTATCTTCTCAACAAATATCTATTCGTTGTTGATTTTCTGTTCACAGATCATGTGCAGCACGCATTTCTCTCAGGCTTTAAGCTCCTCAATCACACTTTCTTGTAGTGTGTGAAGGAATTCGCTAGGGAGCGCGGCCAAGTTTAGTCCAACATTCCTCAAAGCACTAACTATAGCCTTGTCAGCTTCCACCTCCATGCTCAAGGCTCCATCAGGCACCATGACTTCCCAAAGATACAAAGAGCGAACCAACTCCATTGCTTCCATTATCCCTGGTGCTAAACTAGTTGAGGTCGCACTGCTCTGCCCCGCTCCTGCCTGTAGTCTATTTGTTTGGATCTGTAGCTCATGCAAACCCATCAGAATGGCACTTAATGCCTACTTTTGTTGATGCTCAAAATGTTGCAGCAGTTCTGTTGTTGTATACATTACCTTGTCCCGAATGTCATCCAAGTCTCCCTCTATCAAGGTCATCGAGTCCCATGACGACTTAGTGGCGTTGGTCTTCTTCCATGGTCCTTATTTTTCCTGTTCCTAGATCTTCTTCACCCAGAAGGGAGTGAGTTCAAGATCTCCATCACCCTATTCTGATTGCTCCTCTTCCTCTATCTATGGCGAAGGAGATTTCTAACTTCTGTAAGAGTCATGTTCTTCCTCTTGTTCCTTGACAACACACTTTGCTTCTACGTGTGCCTTCTCCTCAGTCTCCTTCTTTCTCTTTTTAGCCAACTGCTGAACTTTCAACTGGGTCGCTTCCTTTTTCTGCTTTTTTGCGGACTTACTAGACCCGACGGAGAAATCAGATGTTGTGCACTAATCTACTGGCCAATGCTTGAGGACTGCTGCAATTGCATCATCTGTCATGAGGTATGGTAAATCATACCACTTTTGTTCTAGGTCCTTTCACGCCCAAATGGAAATCTGGTGGAAGTCCACTTTGAACTCTGCGTACCCAGATAACTACTCAAAAATGGTTGGTGACAACTATGGCTTCCGATTGATGGCCATATTAATGCTCATTTCCATCAATACCCAAAACACCTTGCTCTCCCAAACCTGCTCAGTGTCCTTTGTGGCCCATAGTGAAGCAAACTTCGTTGCTTCTAGAAAATTTGGTGCGATCGGAGGAAATTGGTTGTCCTCCAGCAACTGCCATGCAACCAGCATAATCGAAAGTAAGAGCCATGAGTAGTGAAACATATTGCTCTGGTCCTATGCCTCCCTACAGTTCGTGAGGAACTCGCTTCACTAGTAGCACACATAGTTCAATTGTACGCCCTCCACGCACTGGACCACTATTGAAACAACTGGTGTTAGCACGTTGTCTCTGTGACACTTTTTCATTATCTTGCCAACAAAAATCTCGGTGGCCACCTTAACTACGGGGTCAGTTATGCTTGAAATTGATTACCCGTGCAACTTCTTGACAAGCTTAAACTTGTCCTTCATTCGCTCGACGAGGTTGCGGTCGCCTGTACTTCCTCCAAATGCCTTGGCCGGATTTAGTCCTCCAACACTTCTTGAGGCTTAACTGATAGGGTCAACATAACATGTCATATACTCGTTCTTGAATCGCTAGTGTATCATCAATGGACCATGCTCAAAGTTTCAACTCATTTCCATCCAAATTTATCGATCTCCACCTATTCTCATACCTGAAGGAGATCTGAAAGTGCACAAAAAAAAAAAAAATTGTGCCATATTTACCATCACCAAATGAGACATTCACAGAAGTAGGCCTAAAAATAAATTAATGGCATTGCTCGTTGTCGCAGAACTAACCACGTCAATTTTCTAGATGTATGATATTTGTGATTTATGAAATAGAAAAGTCATTTACATCATCACCAAAATATTTATCCTTGGTTACAAAACTTTCTCGAATATTGTGGACATGATGACAAAAGGGATTTATGGACGAATCAGACTTGCGTCAAACCATTGTAACTCCATATGGGTATGCGACCATACTTCTGCTAGGCTTCGAACTCATAAAATCTAGATCATCTTTGCAACTTCCCATCAATTCTTTTTACATCACAAGGCGCATGATCACAGAATGCCTAGCTAGTAGCCTAGAACTCCAGTATTCATGCAAGGCCTCGCAAACTCTCTCATTGATTCAACAATATTCTGCAAGGGCCAAGGTTATTTCAGATCACACATTTAAGAATATTCATAGATGATTTGATAATCATTTGAGGAGAGATGTTTCTCCTTTTTATAGATATTTGAAGGGTTTCTAAGAGCCAACTGTTGGAGGAATTTTAAGATGGTAATCCCTTTCTGAAATTAAGTTTTATTTTAAACTTGTAGCCCAAGGATTAGGTCGTCTACTTTTAGGGTCCAATTTGAATTTGAAGTCAAAGACCTTTTGAAAATATAAAATAATTTTCAAAGCCCTTCGAGAATAAGTTAATCCTTAAATTGAGGAAAGCCGAATTCCCTTGATGTGAAATATATGTTGGTCCATGAAAGATTGCCACATCATTTATTTGTGGGTTTTTGCTCACAAACTAGGTTTTTGTTTAATTTGGTATAATTCACAAACATTTGGTGACATGCCACATAACAACAGAATTAGCTCAACAAGGAAAATCCAATGGCAAGGATACCCAAGGAAAATTCAGTGATCTACTTCTTTAGAAACCTTTAATAAGTTTTGAGTATGTCAATTGTCTAAGGAAATCAAACCCTAGAGCTAGGGTTTCCGACTATCTTTCCATAGAGCTTCCAACTTAATGAAATCCTTAGAAATATAAGAGTATTAACTAACTAATGTTGACACCAATGGCAACACCATTCAAAATTTATAAGCATTACTTTGTGATAATTTTATTTTAAATAATTTGACCTCTCCAAATTTTTTTAATTTTTTTTAATTATCAAGTTGAAATTAATTATTGTTATTTTTATTTTTTGCATAGCGTAACATTACAACATCTCCTTATATTGGGTTGGACACTACCTCTATTTTATTTTTCTTTTTTCTTCATATTTATGTTTATATAACAATACCTTACAACATATCTTCCGTATTGGATTGAATAGGCTAAAAAATATATAAATTTATATAATTTAAGTGTATATGGTATAATTAAAAAGTTGAAGATAAAGATAAAAAAATAGAAATTGAAAAATATTATTAAAAAATGTCATGTTCTATATAAATTAACAACCAGACTCAAACATCCTCGTTGTCAAGTGAGAGACAACATTTTGTTACTGTAGGGAACCTACAATCAATATATATATATATATATATATATATATATATATATATATATATATATATATATATATATATATATTAAAGTTATTAGGTTTTAGTGTCGGCTTAGGGGGTGATGCCAGCCTAAGCTACAAACGCCATAAAGATGCAGCTTAAACCACATATACCCATAGTATGCAAATTAAGATTGCATGTCACACTATGTGTGTCCCAGGATAAACACCAATATCAATGGTGAAAACCCACTTTATCAAAGTTAAGTCCTTAAGCAGAAATATTCCGTCTAACAATCCCAAGTTTATACTTTAATAAACCTTTGAGCGGAACCCGTCATAACCCTTGGTTAATTCTTATTAATCGTGCATGTCAACCATACCATTATCTTTAGACTTTGTTTAAAACACAAACTTAACCCATAAAACATTAACTCCGCTCATTTCTATTATAATTCTCGTATAATAGAAATATCTCATAAACACACTTAACATTACCATTCCTCCATTCTTCAACCTTTTGCACATATTTCGATGCTCTCCTTAGTGTGTTAAATCTCCGTCATCGATCTCATTCCTCGATCCAGTGGCTATTGCATCACCCGACCATTAACTATCCTGGACGGTCTCCACCGTTGATCTACTTCGTCTGATCCAATGACTGTCGCGTCACTTGATTGCCAACCAGCATGGCTAATCTTCATCATTGATCAATCCCACTTGATCCAATGGTTATCACACAATCTCGTGCAGAATTAAGCATGAATGATATCAAAATGAAGGCACGCGAGAAAAGTGGTTTTCTCTCTTCACCATTTGCTACGTGTCGACCGCTAAATGGAATCGCGTGAAATTTTGAAAGACTGCTTACCACCTTGAGGTTGCACGATAAACTACTTACCCTTTGTGAATACCATCCATGTGCTTTAATTGATCCTTTAAGGAAAAGTGCTTAATCTCCTCTGCTCATCTTCTTCACTTTATTTTACGCGACTTAATTCTAGTCGCCTATCGCACATAACCTCGTTCGTTGATCTAATTGATCCAATAACTATGCTCCACTACGTTGTTCTTTTGTTCCTTCCTATGTAATATCCCATTCATTCAGCTTTCTGCCTGTGTATTTGTTTCTTCCTTATAGTTTCCACTTGTTCTGATCTCGATCTCTGCTCACGCCTGTATGCTTCCTTCACCTTCGATGTGAAGGTTCTCTCCAATACTTTGTGTGTGCAACCACATAACACACTTTTCTACACTTCTTCTCTGGTTCTACACACTTGCAACCTATGTTACGCAGAATTACTCTAGTCACATAAAAAATTATAATTCACTTACTCAATACACATCACATGAACTCAAAATCAAGTTATCTGTATTATTAAACAAATATTTACACAGTGAATTCCTTCTTAGCCTCATATTTTATATCAGTGGCCTTTCTTCTCCTGCCCGTAGGCTTACAATCTGACTAACTAACTACCTAACTCACTAACTACTTCTCTAACTACTTACTATGTATGCCTTTTAGGCTTACATTTATACAAAAGGTTTTGTTGAAGTAATTCTAGTTCAAATCCTTAATCTACTAGACTAAATCTTGAATATCCTATAAGTCCACTTTTAACTCCAATTAATCCCTAAGAATCCTCTCCAGTTCCTCAAATAATGAGACCAATAAGAGATACAATTGATTTCCAACTCTCTCAATTCCCACTAATCACTCATGTTCTCCTACATTCGAGAGTATTTACAAATATCCTCACAATATATAATTAATTCCTATTCTAATCACTCAAAAGATTAATGATTACATACGTAGGAATCCAACTTCCTTGAAAACACAAGACCCCCTAAGTCAACTAAAATATAATGAGATTGTTGAACTGTATGCTCCTACATTAGACTCCCAAGGTTAAAATAATCATGATCTCCTGATCATGTGCTTCTGTCCTTTTTCTCCCTCGATCCCATACTTTGTTATGTAATTTTCCTTTTGTTACTGTTGTTGTTTGTTGTTGTTCTCTAGGTTTCCACACTTTATTTTGCTTTACCCCACTCGCTATGCCTTCACAGTTTGCTGTTGTCTTTCTCTTTCTGCTGCTTCTTGGCCTTCTTACTATTGTATTTTTCTGAGGTACCTTCATCATCAATCTTATTATTCTTTCAATCTGCATGTCCAATTTATCTTTTAACTGATAATTACTTTTCCATTTGTACTCTGTCCACTCATCTTCAAATTGTTGTTTATTGTCTTCTCTTTGAAGTTGTTGGATCCTTACTACTGCCCTTTCATCCTTACCCTCTTGTGATTTTCCAAACAACCTCTGTTCAATACCTATAAATTTACTTTCAAAAAGTAAATTGTCCTTTAATTCCCCTTGTACTTGATTCCTCTCAAATACATCACTATGTTGTTCATCAATTCCAACATATTTTCCTTCCTCTTCCATCTTTACTTGGCTGCTCATATGTGCCAAATTTTCTCCAACATCTGTAACAAAACCTGCACTCACAAAATAATTATTAAAATGAAAAACATAAGGCCTCAATGCCTCTTCTTCCTTTGGTAACATTTCAATATGCTGCTCTGATTCTTCCTCCTCTATCAGCACATCAATATGCTGATTCAACCTCTTTAAATAATCATCCAAAGGACTCTCAATATTGTTAGTAAATCTCTCTTCCACATCATTTGCTTCAATGATGTCTTTTTGCTCTTGTCCACCGCAGTGATCTCCTTCATCTACAATCATACTTTCATACTATGAGTTTTCCAGCAATTCAATTTCTCTTTGACACTTCAAAGGTACTTCATCATCACTTATAATTCCTGCATTTGTACACAATTTATTAGTTTGAGAAGTACAAGGTTCAACAATCTCAACTATTGCTTCACATATTAGTTCTTTAGACTAATTCTCATCTCCTTCTTTCACAAGAAATTTTTCCTATGTTGTAACAATTTCAAGCATCAATGCTTTGCTAAATTCTTTCTGCTGCAATAATTCACTGCTTTTCTCATTTAAGAGACATTCTCCATCCTTCTTTACTTCAGAGTATTCATCTTCTAAAAGATACTCTTCCATACTTTTGACAGCTTCAAAAGACTGCTCATCCTCTGCAAAACCTTCCTTTGTTAGTGACCAATCATCAGATGTCCTTTCTCCCTTTGCTAAATATTTAGCATAGACTTCTTCTTTCTTAACATCTTTTAGTAGATGTCCTTCTTCTTCAATACATTTTTCCTTGTTGTCTCTCTGTAACCCTTCTTCCAGAGCTATCCTTGTCTCATCATCTACATTAATATTCTCCTGCACATTAATTAAATTCATTAGATTACCTCTCTGAGACAATATTCCTTCGTTCTTCATCATCATATGATCCTGATCTTCCATCTGTATGACAGCTTCAAATGGTTGTCTTCTCTCATTAAGTAACTCATCCATAGATTCTTCCTATTGTAACCAGTCAAATTATTCATCCTTTGAGAAATATTCTTTCTCACCTTTCACTTCAAGATCTTCATCCATCATGAAGACATCTTCTCAAAGTTGCTTTGCTCCTGCAATACTTGTAACCATACACAAACTATCAATTTTAAAAACATAAGACCTTGTGGTCTCACTTGATGCTTCAGTCATCATATCTCCTTGTTGTCTTGAATTCTCATAATAATTCATAAGATCTTCCACAAATCTCTATTCTTCATCTTTACTTTGAACTTCACCCTATTTTGCTTCAAAAATGGAAACTTTCATTTGCAACTCAGCTTCTCTGAGTTCTTCCACCGACCACTTTACCTGCTTCTGTTGTAGCCTTCTCTGTAACTTCAACAACTTCACTGCCTTTTTCCTCAAGACCCAACCTTGTCTTTGGTTTTCTTCTAGTATCATCCTTAATACAATGAGTTGTTCTTTTAACTCTACAATCTCCTTGCCACACTCTTGTTAACTCATTCTCATGCCATTTTCCTTGGAATCCTCTTCCTTCACTTTTCTTCTGTTGTGGTCTTCCTCAAAACCTATGTTATATCTGTTATGACTATCAGTAGTAATCTTCCTCTCTATCTTCATGAGTTCCTCACTCACTTACTATGAGATGCATTAAAGCCTCCACAACAAAAAGTCCTCCCTCATGCCACTTACTTCACCAAGCTTTCCTTTATATTTGGTCTTTTGGCAAGCACATGGTTATGTATTCTCTCAAACCTCTTTGAGCTCTTCTCTCTGCTCCTTCTTGCCTTCAACTAATCTGCACCTTTTAAGAACACAATTGTCCTCTTGTATTTCAATCACAATGAAATACTAGATTCTGACCACCTCTTCTTTCACTCAAAAACTCTTACCAACTTTCTTCATCCCTTAGCAATTCTACCCACATCCCCTGTGGAATTGCCTTTATGATCTTTCTATGAGTTGCAACAAAACCTCTATAGTAACAAGCCTCCTTCTTGCTACACATGCCTCACTAAGCTTCTCTCCTCTGAGATCAGTCTTTTGGCATCTCTCTAGTTCTCTCCTCTAGAACCAATTGAGCACTCCTTGCTCTAGGTTACTACAATCTTCTCACCTTCAAGACTTATGCATGATCTGGTTCTACCATTCATGTGCACTTTGAATGGATTTTTCTTTGTTTCCTTTGCATCTACAAATTCTGCTACACTTTATCTCTATGTGCCTACTATTTGTCAGGTTTAAAATCTGATCTCCTCTTTCCTGCATACACACCTTTAAAACATAACTTTGTTCTAAGTTTTCTCAAAGAATTCTTACACACAGAATTTCCTTATTTTGCTCTAATACCAAATGATGCCAGCCTAAGCTGCAAACACCATACATATGTAGCCTAAGCCACATATACCCACAGTATGCAAATTAAGATTACATGTCACACTATGTGTGTCCCAGGATAAACACCAATATCAATGGTGAAAATCCACTTTATCAAAGTTAAGTCCTTAAGCGAAAATATTCTTTCTAACTATCCCAAGTTTAGAATTTAATAAACCTTTGAGCGGAACCCTTCATAACCCTTGGTTAATTCTTATTAATCGCGCATGTCAACCATACCATGGTCTTTAGACTTTGGTTAAAACCAAAACTTAACCCATAAAACATTAACTCTGCTAATTTCTATTATAATTCTCGTATAATAGAAATATCTCATAAACACACTTAACCTTACCTTTCCGCTATTCTTCAACCTTTTGCACATATTTCAATGCTCTCCTTAGCACATTAAATCTTTCTCGTCGATCTCATTCCTCGATCCGATGGTTATCGTGTCGCCCGACCATTAATTATCCCAGATGATCTCCACTGTTGATCTGCTCCATCCGATCCAATGGCTGTCGCATCACCTGATCACCAACCAGCTTGGCTGATCTTCATCGTTGATCAATCCTACTTGATCCAATGGTTATCATGCAATCTCACGCAAAATTGAGCATGACCGATATTAGAATGAAGGCACACGAGAAAAGTGGTTTTCTCTCTCCACCATTTGCTACGCGTCGGCCACTAAATGGAATCGCGTGAAATTTTGAAATACCACTTACCACCTTGAGGGCATGTGAGAAACTTCTTACCCTTTGCGAATACCATCCACGTGATTTAATTCATCCTTTAAGGAAAAGTGCTTAATCTCCTCCGTTCATCTTCTTCACTTTATTTTACACGATTTAATCCTAGCCGCCTATCACACACAACCTCGTTCATTGATTTGATTGATCCAATGACTGTGCTTCGCTACGTCATTCTTTTGTTCCTTCCTGTGTAATATCCATTCATTTAGATTTATTCATGTGTATTTGTTTTCGCCTTATAGTTTCCACTTGTTCTGATCTCAATCTCTGCTGACGCCTATACGCTTCCTTCACCTTCGCTGTGAAGGTTCTCTCCAATACTCTATGTGTGCAACCACGTAACACACTTTTCTGCACTTCTTCTCTGGTTCTGCACACCTGAAACCTATGTTATGTAGAATTACTCTAGTCACACATACAATTATAATTCACTTCTCAATACACATCACATGAACTCAGAATTGAGTTATCTATACTAATAAACAAATATTTACACAGTGAATTCCTCTCAGCCTCATCTTCTATATCAATGGCCTTTCTTCTCCTGCCTTTAGGCCTACAATCTAACTGACTGACTACCTAAATCACTAAATACTTATCTAATTACTTACTCTCTGTGCCTTTTAGGCTTACATTTATACAAAAGGTTATGTTAAACTAATTCTAGTTCAAATCCTTAATTTGCTAGACTAAATCCTAAATATCCTCTAAGTCCACTTTTAACTCCAGTTAATCCCTAAGAATCCTCTCTAGTTCCTCGAATCGTGAGACCAATAAGAGTTACAATTTATTTCCAACTCTCTCAATTCCCACTAATCACTCATGTTACAAATATCCTCACAATATCTAATTAATTCCTATTCTAATCACTGAAAATATTAATGATTACATACACATAGGAATCCAACTTCCTTGAAAATACAAGACACCCTAAGTCAACTAAAACATAATGAAATTGCTGAACTATATGCTCATGCATCAGGGCGTCGTTAACTAGGTTTAACGTTAAGTTTTCTAAACAAATCCCTACACTACTGGCCCTTTCAGTATCAATCCGCGGAGCGCGGATAGAAGTCTCACCTGAAGCACTATGGAGGGATGCTAGAACCAAGTTTCCACACCCATAGATGGTTATGATGTTTTTTTATACCCTTTATCTACTTTCATGTAGATCGATAAGCCCTTGAGGCTCATTGTGATAACTTCCTCTTACCAACCTCTAGACCTTCATGAAGGTATACAACTGTCTTTCTTGGACCCTAAATAGGTGAATCAATCACTTACGCACCTCTATAATCACTCCTAAGTTTGTTATTACCCAGATCAGCTTAAGTGTATGATATATTTAGCATGCATTAAGATATTCTTCGCGTGAACAGATATTATTACTTGCGTTCATATAACAATGTAAAACATACATATTCACGCGTCAATATAAAATTAAATCATAAACCCATTATTCATCATAACGTAAACGTATTCATTCATAACAAAAGTAAATGGATAAGACACAGATATTTCTAGAACAGTGTCTTTATTGATACTTCATATTTTCTTATTGACTCAAAACTACCTTGCACACTCATCTGTAGGGGTCCACGCACTCAGCTATGGACTCTACTCTAGGCCTCTATGCACACAGTTGCAGAGCCTCTCTTCTACTCTAAGACTCTTTTATCTGATCTCCTATTGACCAATGAAATTTGTCTTCAAACTTCTATGAACTGAACTACCTTAGACTCTCTAAGAGCAGGGAGAATGTTAAGAACCACCCTAAATTTATATGTATAATAAATGGGCGAATCCCCATGATACATAGGAAAAATGGTAGCTGATTTTATCAATAATATGATATGTATATATAATTGTTTTGGCAAATCTCTCACTAGATTATATTATCTTGTAAAGTCATGGCGAATCTTTCACCAAATTATAACATCTTTTAAGATCTTGGCAAATCTTTCACTGAATAATAAAACATTGTGAAGTCTTGGCGAATGTTTTGTTAAAGTATGAAACCATATATGACAATAGGAAAACATATTCATTAAACTGTACTATACTAACATACATGTTTGGAAAAAAGAAACATAATTTTCTCTTCCTACAAATAATGTTGCAAGTTTACACTCTTTCATATCCTTCTATTATTTTTTATAATATTCCACAACAAAGTTCTTGTAGGTGTTGATCTTGACCACCAGTTTTGTCAAGGTAGGAGAGATTAATCTTTTCTCTACCACTTTTGTCAAGCTATCAAATTTCTTTCTTATTCCATAGACTCCAACTGTGAGATAAAAAAAACACATCAAGTTTGTTTACCCCAACACCCCAACAAGTAGCAAGCCCCAACTATATAATATAAGAAAGTAGTAGGTATCCCAAAGGCCTGAAGGGGATCTAATGGAAAGAAGTGATTGTTGTCAGAAGCCTTCCAATTAATATATAAATATATAAATGTAGATTTATTATTATTTTAATTGGAAATATTCAATTAAATAATAAAATTTAATTACGTCTCTCCCAATCTAAATTGCTTATTAGCATAATTCACTACCTTCATACATCTTGCATTTTTTAACAGTGTTGTAACATGTGGATTAATTTCCTTTTTTGTGCACAATCTCTGCCTTTTAGGACAATATGGTGCAGTGGCCCAACCCCTACAGATCATTGCTTATTAGCATAATTCACTACCTTCATACGTCCTACATTTTTTAACAACATTGTAACATGTGGATTAATTTCCTTTTTGGTGCACAATATGTGCCTTTTAGAACAATATGGTGCAGTGGTCCAACCCCTACAGATCATTACGACAAACTAAGAATAAAGGAGAAGATGAAAGGTTGTACAAACCAACATATTTTTCAAACAACTAATCCAACATCAGTATGTTAACTTTTTCATGAAGATTTCATATTGAGAACGTTTGAAAAATGGTGGGAAATGATTATCTCTCTTCTGCGAGGGTGATGCAGAAAGAGTGATAAGATTTCACTGTTTTGATTTTTTTTTTGTTAAATCAGAAAAACCAATATTAATAGAGATATTGGTATTTTTTACTAAGTTTTGGAAGTGACTAAATGTATCTTTAACCATTCACCTTAAGATATTTTTCACAATATAATTTCCTAATTCTATTTAATATCTTCATTATCATAAAAACCAAACTATATCCATCTTAACTCCACATCTACCACTCTTAGAGGGATGAAATCTACTTATCCCTCTCAGCGCTTAATTAAGATGGATCTACGCTGATAGAATTTCCCCTTTAAATAGTCTATGATCACATGAATACCATGGGTTATCATAAACCGAGAGCTTAAAAACTACTATTAGTAATTTATAAAAATTAATAAAATTAATAACTGATTTTTAATTTATTGCTTTATTTTAATCAAGTTAAAATGTTTAAGTGATTTGCAACTCTTTTAGGGTTCCTGTCAAGGTTCAGCTTCATCTGCGCGCAGCACTCAGGGCTGCTGTCGCGGCGCACCAAGTGCGCGCGGCGCATTGGCTCGCCCCTCCGTGTGTTCTCCTGCTCCTACGCGGCGCTCAGGATTGCCGCGGCGCACTGGGTCGTCGGCGCGGCGCTTTGGCCCAGGTCCTTCTTTGCTCGGTTTTTCTGGTCAAGAGCTCTTTGGCATCGCGTTCTCGCATGGAGGCGCTGTTGTTGACCTAGCAGCGCCAAGCCAGTCCCTTCCACTCCGTGTGACTTCGACATGGATCTTGGTGGGGGCTCTGTTGCTTCCCCCCCAATACCTCCAGAACTAGAAGCGTTCAGATCCTTAGTCGCAGCATCTGGGAAACAGACGACTGGCTCTCAGTCTAAGTTTGTCAAAAAACTAGGAAGCATTCCCACGGTGACACTGCCGGTGGAAGAAACATGTAGAACAACGCTGAATCTCACCGAAAGAGGTCTTATCGGCCAGTTCACAGGGTTATGGCCATCCCCGAAAGCTGTCGAGGAATGGGTAAAGCGAAACTGGACACCTTTGGTCAAAGAAGGAATAAAAAGTCATTTCGTTGGCAAAGGTTTCTTTGTGTTTGTGTTCGAAAACGCTGAGGATAGAAGTCTGATCTTTAGAAATGGGCCATACTTCATGGGCCCTCAAGGGCTCTACCTAAACAAATGGTCTCCTGACTTCGATCCAGCTCAAGACGTGCCCACGGCGGTACCTGTTTGGGTGCGCCTCCCACATCTCCCCCTCCACTGCTGGAGTCAGAATTCGTTGCAATCCATAGGTAACGCTCTTGGAAGATACATAGACCAGGTGCCGAGGAAGGATCAATACTCCTGTGCCCATATCTGCGTTTAGGTCGATCTTGAAGTCGGTTTACCCGAAGCCATCAAATTCTCAGTGGTGGACTGGACTCATTTCCAAGAGCTCGACTATGAGTAGCTGCCTTTTAAATGCCGACACTGCCATGAATATGGGCTCTTCGCAAGATATTGCAAGAAAAAAAATGAGGAAACTACAGAGAAATAAAAAGGACAGCAATGGAAACAGGTAAAGAAACCAGCAAAAAATAGGCAGAACAACAAAAGCAAAGGCAAAGAGACAGGGAACAAACCAAGGCAAGAAAATGAAAGCACTCAAAACGCTAGAAGTAAGGAAACCATCAGCATAGAGGAGGACAAAAATCTTTTTGAATATCTCACTCCACCCTCAGATCCTACAGAGGCAGAACGGGAAGATCCTCCCCAACAGAACAATATCGAATCTTCAGATCCAGGTAACACTCCAAACTCGAACCCATGTAATATTTCATCCCCTTCATATGTTGATATAATCAAACAAAAGAAGAAGAATGTAGAAAATGAGGGCTCATCGGATGAAGAGACCTTAGAAAGGACATCAAAGCGAGTTGGAAGGAAATCAAACAAAGAAACTAGGGAAGAAGAATCAGAAAGACCAAAAACCCCGGGAAGTCAAGCTACCATTGAAATGACTCTCGGAAGGAACACCAGACCAAGGGTCCCTAAGGGAGGTGGACCTACCCCAAAAATTTATAAATGATGTAGCTGGTCTCTTGGAACTGTAGTTGTTTGGGGAATCCCACTAAGGCAGAGGCTATCATAAATATAATGAAGATGGAATCCACAGACATACTCATGCTCCAAGAGACAAAAATAGAAGGGGAAATCCTTCCAAACACTAGCAGTACAAGATGGAAATTTGACTCAAGAAAGGTAGTTAGCGCAAGAGGTTCGGCTGTAGGAATAGGCACATTCTAGTCCAAAAAATCCTTCTCTTTAGAAAGTTCCTTTGCGACCCAACATTGGATATATATAGAACTGTACCATATAGAAAGTAATTTTAAGCTAGCCTTGTTTAATTTGTATGTACCTGTGCACTATGATGAGAAGAAAGAATGCTGGAAAACACTCTCGGACTATCTGGAGCTACTCAATCCTATGAATATAGTCATAGGAGGAGACCTGAACATAATCTTAGATCCCAAAGAAAAGAGAGGAGGGACCTCTCTGAGAGACCCCTTCCTCGCCACAGTGGAAAACCTCATCCAACAATGGGACTTAGTAGACTTCAAACCAGTGAAAGGAGAATACACCTGGACTAACAATAGAGCAGGGGAACACCACATTTCTGCAAGGCTGGACAGATTCCTCACCAGCAGTTCTATTATGATGGATAAAAGAATTGTTTTCTCCAAGATTCTTCCTAAACTAACCTCAGATCACAAGCCAATCTTATTATGCTTAAAGGAAGAAGAAGACCTCGGCCCCCTTCCTTTTCGTTTCAGCCCTCTTTGGGCAGAAAGGGAAGGGTTCCACGAAACAGTTCAAACTGCATGGAGAATAGAAGTTCCAGGCTCCCCAAGTTACGTTTGGGAACAAAAAATGAAAAATACTAAGAAATAATTAAAAGAATGGATAAAGAAAGTCACAAACACTCCCACTAGTCAGAGAAAAGATGCAGTCAACCAGCTGGAAGATCTCCAAGTGGAAATGGAAGAGAAAGACATCTCATCCATGGATCTAGATAATGAAAATTTTTATCAAAGGAAAACATATAACTCATTTAGAAGCGAGGAAGAATATTGGCGCATTAAGTCCCGCAGCTTGTGGCTCAAAGCTAGGGATAGAAACACTAAATATTTTCATAGACAATACAGGGCTCATCTTTCACAAAATCACATTGCAAAAATCATCACAACTAGGGGACAGGTATGCAGAGGATTTGAACAAATTAAGGAAGTCGATGTGAATCACTTCCAAAATCTTCTTAGTGCAGAAAAGGACGGGAGTGAGGAGGATATTATAGAATTCCTCACAAACATTCCACATCTAGTCAGCGCAAATGACAACAACACTCTCTTGAGCCCTGTCACAGAAGAAGAGATTGCAAACATTATCTGGTCCATGGAGCTAGACAAAGCACATGGGACTGATGGTTTTTCAATCCACTTTTACAGAAAATGTTGGGAGCTAATTAAAACTGATCTCATTAGAATGGTTCACGGTTTCATGAGGAAGGCAAAGATTGGAGGCGGTATAAATTCCACCTTCCTCGCCCTAATTCCAAAGGAAGCAAGCCCAAGCTCTTTTGACAGATACAGGCCAATCTCTTTGTGTAACTCGTCCTACAAGATTGTGGCCAAACTGCTGGCGAATAGAATCAAACCCCTTTTGCAAAAATTAATATCTCCTGCCCAAGGGGGATTTGTGAAAGGAAGACACATTCTGGACAATGTCATTCAAGTCCAGGAAGCTCTGCATTCCAGTCACTCACGCAAAGAACAAGGTATGCTCATAAAACTTGATATGTGCAATGCATTTGACAGAGTTAATCGTTCCTTCTTGTACAGGGTCCTTTTATCCTTTGGTTTCAGCCAGGACTTCATTAATCTTATCAAAGCATGCCTGGAGAAGATTTGGATTGCGCCCATGATAAACGATAGACCTGCTAATTTCTTTTTAGCCACCAGGGGCTTGAGACAGGGTTGTCCCCTTTCACCCTTTCTTTACATTCTGATGGCAGACTCCTTGAGCAGAAAACTGACTTTGGAAAAACAAAAGGGTTGTCTACTAGGGATCAGAATTGTGAAAGGCATAGACCCTGTGAACCATGCACTTTTCACCGACGATTCACTATTGCTTGGAGGGGCCTCTCCAAGAATAGTTAAATCCTTCAAAACCATACTCCAGAAATATTGTAGCATCTCGGGAGCACTGGTAAGTGAGAGGAAAAGTGTTGTGTATGGGTGGAACACAGAGCAGCACAAGATTGAGACAATTGCAAACGATCTGGGGTACACAGGACATGCAGATTGGGAAAAAATAAAATATTCGAGCCTTCCTATAATGCTAGGCTCCAACATAAATTACCTGTGGGAGGAATTTATCTCAAAATTTAAAAGGAAGATCACTGAGTGGGGAGGATTATGGATAACCTTAGGGGGCAAATTAACGCTCATCAAATCAGTCCTCTCGGTTCTGCCCACATTCCAAGCATCTCTCATGCTGGCTCCAAAACTAATCTCATATAAAATCTCCAGACTCATGCTCAATTTCTTGTGGAACGATGGGAGAGGAAACACCAACAGATTTCATTTAATAAACTGGGATATGGTGAAACGTTCACTGGCAGAAGGTGGACTTCAAATCCGTGACCCTGTCCATGCAAATTTAGCTCTGGGCTATTAGTTACTATGGCAGATCCACACAGAGCCTTCTCATCCAGTTAGTCAGATCTTTAAATTGAAATATCTTAAAAATCAGTCAATAAAAACCTACAACATGGAGAAATCCCCAAAAGGAACGCAGGCCTGGAAACTGTGTAACAGAGGTATTGAATTTTTCAATCCCACTTGTATCAAATCCCCGGTAATGGCAAAAATACAAAGCTATGGAGAGACAGTGTTATGGGACATCTCCCTCTAGCAGGAAACCACGAGATTACTGAGGTAAGATTTTGGCTACAGTCAAAAGGCATAAGGAAAATCGAGGACATCTCTAGCTAGGACAGAAAAAGGGAACTGGCAATGTTGGACTTTCCCTAGAATCCCTGAACATTTAAACGCTCAGCTAGACGCCCTTCAAGCCGAAATCTCTGACTTTTCCCCGATGCACAAAAAATACGAAGACGTTTGGGGCTGGGGTAAGACCGGAGTATACACAGCCAGCCAAGGATATTATCAGATGCAGAGAAAAAAGGATTTGCCACACCTGGAATCCGTGTGGAAGCAGATTTGGGATAGCTTCAGCATTCCCAAAATCAACTTCTTATTTTGGACTCTGTTCCACAAAAAAATTCTGACTGGAGATAATTTGTGTAAGAGGAACATAGCTGGACCACATAGATGCGTCCTCTGCAAAAGATCCTCGAAAACTGCAAATCATCTGTTTTTAGCCTGCGAATTTGCAAAGGTGGTCTGGTCTTTCTTCCTCACCAGGTTGAACGTGTGTCCTCCAACTCAAAGCATGATTGACACCATGTTCTCCTCTTGGAATAACATATATCCCTTCAGCATAGTCAGCAACTCAATTTGGTAAAAGGTGTGGATAGCTGCACCAAAGTATGTTTGCTGGAAACTTTCGTTAGCTCAGAATGAAATAATATTTAACAACACAGAATTGCCCATGGCAAAAGTGGCGGAACATGCAAAGAATCTCCTCTTAGAAACTCTAAACCACTCCTCAGTCAAAGACGACAACTCCTTGTGAACTGAAGAAAGGGTGTGGTTGGATGCTTATACAGGAAAGGCTAGTCTTCCAACACTCAACCACCCAATGCATAAGGGAAAATGGCAGATCTGAGAATCAGAGGATAGCTTCTAGCAGTGGTGGAAATCTCAGGGCAAGTGCACCATTTTTTTTATGGAGCCTCAAAAGGAAATCCAGGGAGGTCTGGAGCAGGAGGGTTGATCTTCTTTCAGAATGGGAAAAAAGACGAGTTCAGTTGGGGTCTTGGAATGAAAACCAACAATCAAGTTGAAATTCTTAGCCTCTTGAAAGCCTGCCAAATGGCCAGAAAAGGAGATCCAGAAGAAATTCTAATCTTTGGTGATTCAAAACTGCTGATAAAAGCGATGGTAAATGAGAAAAAACTCAAGGACCTGGTGCTAAACAAACAGCTTTCAAGAGTGACCAAAATTCTGAAAGACTTTCCATTAGTTCAATTCTTCCACATTCTTAGAGGATTAAACTAGGAAGTAGACAGATTGGCGAATATTGGATGCACTTTATAGGACGGAATGATCAGCATAAATGCAGAAACATCGACCATGGCAATCATCCCCTAAGTAGAAAGAGAGCTAATGTAAATTCTGAAAATTGTAATGGTTGTTTAGGCTCTGCCCAACCTGTTTTCTATCAATAAAACATAACCGTTCCAGTTTAAAAAAAAAATGTTTAAGTAACATTAAATTACAAGATCCATTTTTACTCTTGATCTACCAAGCCTCGAGAGGGATCAAATATATTTTCACTCTATGCTAGTTTGCATATCACAATATTTAATCCCTCTTCACGCTTAGTAGATCGAGAGTAAAGATGGATCTATGCTCATTAAATTCCCCCCTTTAAATAGGATACATTCCACGTGAATACTATGTGCCATCTTTATTTTTATTAATACTAATATTAGGGTTAATAGTGCTTTTTGCATGGTATTAATAATAATTTGGCCCATAGGCTTCACCTAAATATTATGCATTTTTTGAGTGTTCGTAAATATAAGGTGACTTCCCCGGATGCGGGTGATATTTGAGATAGGACAGGCATTGGGAGATGGCCACATGCCGGCCCGTGGCCATCACATGGCAGCAGTAAAGAACATAGCCATCGACTGCAGATTGTATAAGGTGGAATGGCAGGAGAGATTTAATGCTCCACGAGGTAATTCGGCTCAGGCGACGGAAGCAGTTATGGCGGGGGAGCTCCAAAGCAGGGCCGGTGAAGTCATAAGGGATATCGCTGCATGGGATCAGAGAATGTTTGGGGTTTTGCAGTTGCCTGGCCTCTCCGTCTCTGTCGGGATCTCTTCTCTGTCTATCTGTTTCATCCCTCAGTCGGCGTTGGGTGCAGGGGGTCTGGTTGCAGGGGGTTTGGACTACCCTGTGGTCTGTTGGAATTTCTTTCCCCTGCATCCCACGAGAATGGTGAGACCTTGACAACGCATGCTTAGCTTCCGAGGCACTTCCAGAGGGGGAATCTCGTGCAGTCATGAAGCGGACAATGTTGTTCATTGTTGCCACTGCAACATTGCTTTCTCTACTGGTGCCAACCCCCTCCACTCCAGCCAATTCATGGATGCAGGGGCTTCGAGATCGAATGCCCTGCCTGCCTTTGGTTCGGCCATCTTCAATTTCAGCAACGCCATGAACAATCCGCGGATTAGCGCGCATGTCTCAGTCTTGTTCATAGAAAATGCTCGGGAAGATGAGGACGCCCTGGATGAACAGGGGCAGAGGGTGAATGACAATCAGAAGCATGAAGCAGCGGCCTCTGAAGCGGACAAGGAGCAGGAGGTTAAGGGTGCGGCCCCAGACCCAGAAAACGTAATGCAACGCAAGCAAGATCAGAAGTCGGGAACTTGCGAGGAGGAAGACACCTTTCCCACTGCGGCTAAAAGAGAAGCCTATGGCTGGTGCCGGGTAGAGGAGGTGAAAATGGACGACTAAGGACGCCCACACATAAGGTTTCTATGGCTTTCTGTTTGGTCTTCTGCTGTTTGTTTTTTGACTCTGTTAAAGTAACAATGCTTATGGTCTCTTTCATGTCTGGTTCTATGTCCATGTTCCTGAATTTTGTGTCAATGATAAGGGTAAGGTCGGTGTCCCCTGCGTGGGATGAAATGGTTGGTGCCCCTGCGTGGGCGTGCTCCTATGGAAGTCCTTTTTTTTTGTGTCTGGCGCCCTGTGTGGGCTAGTTTTGGGATGACTCAATTGCTCTTGGGTAACATACCCAGAGCTTGACTATCTCTTGTTTCACCATGATGTATTTTTGAAACCTATACATAATATAATAGTTTAGTCTTTTACCGAGAAAAAAAAAATATAAGGTGACTTATGGAGTAAATAAAAAAAAATGTCCTATTTGTTTACCATACCTTTGGAGTAAGAATAAAAAGAGGTTTTATTTATTTACCATACCGCGTCTTTGTTTATATTTTATTTATTTACACCCTTGCGTGTTCATATAAGGTGAGAGTAAATATAAAAAAATGTTTTATTTATTTACCACACCTCTCATTTATTTATATTTTTATTAATGTACCATACCTCTTTTATAAATATAGTATTTGGCCATAGGATTCACTTAAATAAAACCTCTTTTTTGAGTCTTCTTAAATAGAAACAGGGTTATGGACTAAATATAAAAGGAGGTTTTATTTATTTACCATACCTCCACTTTATTTATATTTTTATTTATTGGAACCAAATACAACCTCCCAAACCAAAAAATGTGCGATTGCAAACAAATTTAACATTGCAAAGAAAAAAAATCGGGTGATTGTAATGGAATATAACCTCCCAAGCCAGGCAAATTGGGTCGAATGAGTCTTTTCATAATTTATCCGGCCCTTTTTTTGGGCTAGAATGAAAAAAATATTTATTTTTTAAATAAAAGTTGGGCTAAATATATGAAATGGGTGTTTTATAAAAATTTCGTCCTCTAAAATGAAAAACCCCTTAAATTTCGCGCTTGGGCTAAAATTCGCCACTAAAATTTACCATGTCTAAGACTCTCCTTTTTGTACAATCCCATGGTCTGTGGACCATGGGTAGGTCTACCAAAGCCAACACAACTTACATAAACAAAGGGTAAAACCCTTTTATGACACCTTACATCTACGCACTCCGCAATCATAACCTGCAGAGACTGTATGCTTTACATCGCAAAAACTTGGGCTTTCGGCCTAAAAATTGGGTTTTTGCCCCAAAATTGACCTTAGGGGACCTTGTCCCAACAGGCCCCCAACACAAATATCGTGACTCACCCTCGAGTCACTCTTCTAGCATGGATATCTTACTAAGAAGACCTCCTAACTCTACTTGTGCTACTGCAACTTTAGTTGTTCACTGCGTAGATGCATGCTTGACCTGCTCCACCAGCTGCTCGGCTGTTGGTCCTGCGCCATCTTCCTGGATCTTCTGCTGTGTTCTTTGCAGGCTGACCAACTTCTCCCTAATGGTTGCAAAGATCACATAGGCCTCATCCAGCCAAGGCCCCAATCTGGCCTTGAGGACTGCCTCCTTCTACTATGCTGCTTCCACCTTTTCTTGTAGTTGCTTTGCCTCCTGCAGCTTTTCCAATCTCTGCGTGACAACGATGGTGCACGTTGTTTCCTTTGCTTCGTCATATTGCTGCTGCAGTTCCCAAGCCTCTGTGTTCAACCTCTATAGGTTAGGATCTTCCTACATACTCGTGATTAGCTCCATAGACTGCTTGAAGAGCGCAGTGCATTCTGCCACCAGGGCATCTCCTGCAACGACTCCATCCCTCACAGCAGCTTCACGACGTTCTTTGACTTCTGGTGGAGTTTAAGATTGTGTCTTCAGCTCAAGCTCTGTAATTTTCAGGTTTAGCTAAAGCTGAACCTTTTCCATCTCAGTCTTCGCATTATGCACACCTGCAGTTAACTTCCGAATCTTGGATTCCACTGGTGCTTATTCTGCGATATGTAGTTATGGAAAGGTTCTGCATGCTTCAGCTACTACCGCGGCGGTGTGCTCATTCTTCTCTTGAACCTTCTTCCAAGATTCTAGCACGCTATCTTCTCAACAAATATCTATTCGTTGTTGATTTTCTGTTCACAGATCATGTGCAGCACGCATTTCTCTCAGGCTTTAAGCTCCTCAATCACACTTTCTTGTAGTGTGTGAAGGAATTCGCTAGGGAGCGCGGCCAAGTTTAGTCCAACATTCCTCAAAGCACTAACTATAGCCTTGTCAGCTTCCACCTCCATGCTCAAGGCTCCATCAGGCACCATGACTTCCCAAAGATACAAAGAGCGAACCAACTCCATTGCTTCCATTATCCCTGGTGCTAAACTAGTTGAGGTCGCACTGCTCTGCCCCGCTCCTGCCTGTAGTCTATTTGTTTGGATCTGTAGCTCATGCAAACCCATCAGAATGGCACTTAATGCCTACTTTTGTTGATGCTCAAAATGTTGCAGCAGTTCTGTTGTTGTATACATTACCTTGTCCCGAATGTCATCCAAGTCTCCCTCTATCAAGGTCATCGAGTCCCATGACGACTTAGTGGCGTTGGTCTTCTTCCATGGTCCTTATTTTTCCTGTTCCTAGATCTTCTTCACCCAGAAGGGAGTGAGTTCAAGATCTCCATCACCCTATTCTGATTGCTCCTCTTCCTCTATCTATGGCGAAGGAGATTTCTAACTTCTGTAAGAGTCATGTTCTTCCTCTTGTTCCTTGACAACACACTTTGCTTCTACGTGTGCCTTCTCCTCAGTCTCCTTCTTTCTCTTTTTAGCCAACTGCTGAACTTTCAACTGGGTCGCTTCCTTTTTCTGCTTTTTTGCGGACTTACTAGACCCGATGGGAAAATCAGATGCTACGCACTAATCTACTGGCCAATGCTTGAGGACTGCTGCAATTGTATCATCTGTCATGAGGTATGGTAAACCATACCACTTTTATTCTAGGTCCTTTCACGCCCAAATGGAAATCTGGTGGAAGTTCACTTTGAACTCTGCGTACCCAGATAACTACTCAAAAATGGTTGGGGACAACTACGGCTTCCGATTGATGGCCATATTAATGCTTATTTCCATCAATACCCAAAACACCTTGCTCTCCCAAACCTGCTCAGTGTCCTTTGTGGCCCATAGTGAAACAAACTTCGTTTCTTCTGGAAAATTTGGTGCGATCGGAGGAAATTGGTTGTCCTCCAGCAACTGCCATGCAACCAGCATAATCGAAAGTAAGAGCCATGAGTAGTGAAACATATTGCTCTGGTCCTATGCCTCCCTACAGTTCGTGAGGAACTCGCTTCACTAGTAGCACACATAGTTCAATTGTACGCCCTCCACGCACTGGACCACTATTGAAACAACTGGTGTTAGCACGTTGTCTCTGTGACACTTTTTCATTATCTTGCCAACAAAAATCTCGGTGGCCACCTTAACTACGGGGTCAGTTATGCTTGAAATTGATTACCCGTGCAACTTCTTGACAAGCTTAAACTTGTCCTTCATTCGCTCGACGAGGTTGCGGTCGCCTGTACTTCCTCCAAATGCCTTGGCCGGATTTAGTCCTAAATGTGGTAGTAAGTTGATCCTATGGATTAGCATGTCCATTATAGGGATCGACTCCTCAAACCATAGGAACCACTCATGCACCAGGCACAACAACTATTTCATAACAATAAAATTTATGGGAGCGTGGTGTTAATGTGGCACCCATAGCAAGTTCAAAAATCTTGCCTTTTCTACCCCATGAATCCACTTCACTAGCTCCAGCTTGGTGACACCAGAGTCCTTTTATAATACTCGCTGCATGAAATTATCGGTAGCTAGGTGGGGGAACTGCTCAGTGTCCCCCAAGTCCCAATATTTAAGCTTCAGATGTGGGACTCGCGCCAAGCGCGGACCTTGAAACATGATATTCTCTGGTAGTAGAGGTGTATGAAGGAGAAAATTTCTCTCATCTAGGTCCTTTGGGACCTTCACCTTGCCCTGGCGTAGAGGGAGGTATTCTGGTAGCTTCGAAATAGGGTCTACGCCCTCAATATCAATGTCCTTTACGCCCTCATCACCCTCTAGGTCGACCACTTTTCCCTTTTCCTGCGTGGCTATCTTTTATTTCCTCTGATGTTTCCTTGGTGACTCATGTACTAGCAGTGCCTTCTTCGGTTTATCCTTCTTCGACTTCAAAACATCTCCTGTCGGCATAGGCTTCTACCTAGGTGACCTCGGTGATTTTGACATTGCTACGGGCACCTCCATACTTACAACCTCAATGGAATCTCCCTCAGTGGCAATAGCCCCTCCAATACTTGCAGTTTCCTTGGGTTTAGACATGAAGCTATTAATAAGCTGCTGAGTTTTTGTAGGTAACTTGTCAAACAAAGAACTAGCCGCCAAGTTGTCAAAGAACGCACGGTTCATACACACCAGACAACGCAACACATAAAATCTCAGAATGAAAAGTGTCCCTTGTTGGGTGGCCATCTGTAATTTATAGGCAATTTTGAATTCAAATTTGACCGTTCCCCCAAAATCCGCTAATAAATGCTAGGTTGGCAATAGATTTTCAAAGATCTCGCTCTTAAATTCAGCCTAAAATTCCACTGCCCGGCTCCTCTTAGCAATTTTCTCACTGTCAAATCATGAACAGTGATGGTAACGGTCACTTTTTGGCTATGTTGCACAGTTTATCATCCTATAGCACATCTCACTTCATGTGTCCACTGACTCTGTGACACCCATCTGTCCCGCGCAGGCCCCTCATCACGCAGCTCTACAACCCAAGCAGTGTAGTTTATAGTCTTCTGCCTCCTTGCAGCTACCTGGAGTGCTAAGGCTGTGCTACCGTCATATAGTTATCTAGCTAGATCCTTGATGTATGGCTTCAATTGGATACCATTTAGCTTTTCAGGAATTGGATCTCCATTCAATTTCACCAGCTGAACTACTCCACCATCGGTAATCTCCTTGACCACATATGGTCCCACCCAATGCATTTGAAATTTTCCTGGAAATTTATCAAACTTGTTGTCATATAATAAAAGTAAATCATCTACCTTGAAGGTGTGTAGTTTGATGTGCCGATCATGCCATGCCTTTTCGTGCTCCTTCTGAACTTGTTGATGGAATCCAGCTAAGAATTTGTCTTCCTCTAGCTTTGTCAACTGCATGAGCCTTTGTTCTAAGGCTCTATGGTCCACCATTCCCGTGAACACCACTATCCGTAGACTAGGCACAATGTACTCCATCAGCATCATAGCTTCTACGCCATAGACCAATCAAAACAGTGTCTGTCCAGTCATCTTTTTACAAGTAGTTCAGCCCATAACACAGCTGGTACGCACACGTCCCAATCATTCCTCTATGCATTGTAAACCTTTGTCAACGCATTCTCCAATATCTTATTAAATGCTTCCACTGTCCCATTAGCCTGAGGGTGATATGCTATGCTCTTTTGATGATAAACTTGAAATTCCTCTTTCAGTGCACAGATCATTTCATTAAGGAAATATCTACTGCGATCGCTCATCAAAATCTTCGAGAAACCAAACGTAGTCAGTACATATTCAAATAGGAACTTTGTTGATGTTTCCCCTATACAATCCTTTACAGACTACGCCTCTGCCCATCTTGTCAAATACTCAGTCGCGGTGATGATATACCACACACCTGTCTTCTTTCTTGGAGGCTGAATGGTTCCTACAAAATCAATTGCCTATTTTTCAAATGGCTGCAATGACACTTGTGGATTCAGAGGCAACTCATCCCTCTGTGATGCCCTGCCCATCCTATGACATGCATCACATGCCCTACAATATGCTTTGGAATCTTTATGCATTGTTGGGCACCACAACCGAGCATGTAAAATATTTTGTGTCGTTTTTTTCCTTACATAATGGCCTCCGGCATCCCCTCCATGAGCTTTGGCTAGGATGTTGCTTAGTTTGAACTTAGGCACATAACATAACAATATCTCATCCACTCCCATCTTATACAAGTGACCTGCAATAACAGAAAAATATGTTGCGCGCACCACCAATTCCTTCTTCTGTTGACTAGTGTATCCTTCTGGAGTTGTTCCTGTAATCAGAAAGTGTATGATATCTGCAAAATGATTGTCTTCTATGTGCTTCGCAAAGAGATGCACGTCAGGCAGTCCTTCCTCCAAATTGGTAGGCTCCTCCCCTATTTTAATGCCCAATAGATGATCCAGTCATGCATTCAATCACCCTGGCTTGATAATGACTTTGAAATTATATTCTTGAAACAACAACATCCATCTGCATATTTTCCCCACCAACATAGGCTTATTGACCAGGTAATTTAATGAAGAATGGTCTGTATACATCTTAAAGTGTCTGCCTGGCAAGTAGTGTCTGAACTTTTGGAGTGCATACACCATAGTCAAACCTTCGTGCTCTGTCATCAAATAATTCTTCTCAGCCTTAGATAACTTTTGCTTGCAAATGCAATAGGGTGATCCAACTCTCCCTCACTGGCCTTTGTCAATATTGCTCTCAGTGCAATACATGATGCATCCACATGCACATGAAATTCCTTCTTCCAATCCAGGAAGACTAGGATCGGCACAGTGACCATTTTTTCTTTTAACACATCGAGGCTTCATTGATATTCTTCATTCCAACAGAATGTAGCATCCTTCTTCAATATTTTTTCCATTGTTACAGTAATCTGCGCATAACTCTTGATGAACTTTCGGTAATAACCAGTATGCCCGAGCGTTGCACACAGTTGTTTAACACTTCTTGGTGCCTCCAAATTGATTACAACCGTGATCTTAGCTGGATCCACCATTAATCCTTTTCTGCATACTACATGACCCAAAAACATTCCGAACGGAACACTGAACAAACATTTCTTCAAATTTAGCGCGATCTCATACCTCCAACATGTATCTAGCATCAAGAGTAGACTAGCTACATGGTGTTTCACCAGCCCAAACATCATCCAATCATCAAAGTACACCTCCAGGAACTTATGAATGAAGTCCTTGAATTTCACGATGACTACACGCGAAAATATCGTCGGTGCATTCTTTAGTCCAAAATGCATTACAGTATGTTGAAATCATCCCCACTTGGTCGCGAAGGTAGTCTTACTCCGATCTTCCGATGTGATCTTGATCTGATGGTACCTAGAGAACCCATCAATGAATGAATATGCTTCATGTCCTCCTACATTATCCAACACTTCATTGGTGAATGGTGTTGGAAAAGGATCATGCACGCAAGAGTCATTCAGTTTCCTGAGATCTACACATATCCTTATTTCATCCTTCTGCTTCTTTTCCTAAACTACCATAGGACTAACCCAATTGGATTCCTCCACTAGTTCAACGATTCTTGTTGCCAACATTTTGTCCAATTCTAAGCGGACCCTTTCTTTGTACTTAGGATTGAGGCAATATGGCCTTTGTTTCATAGGCTTCGCGTCTAGTTTCAACGTTATCTTCATTACTCCTAAATCGCCTATTATCCCTTTCAGGTCTGAAAACTTTGTAGGGAAAAAATCATGGTACTCGCGGAACAATTGAGTGACCTTATCCACCATAGCATCGTCTCAGTAGTCCCCTATCTTCACAAACTTTGGCTCTGCCTTGTCCCAATGTTCACTTGTCTCATTTTTAGTGGCACAGTGATATCAAGATTCTATATCTCTGGCCCCTCGACTTTGCGGTGACCTTCTATCTCAAGGATATTAACATTCCTCAGATCCTCCTCTTATTCTTCAGCAGTTACATTGTAGCACTCCAGTGCATGGCGTAGCTGGGTGGTCCAATCTAGTAGAATCAAATCCAAGGGATCCTATGGGATTCTTAAGATCATTGCTTTGACCTCCTACAATGCTTCATCAATGCATTCGAATCCATCTTCAAAGCTGAATGTCATCAAGAATCCCTTTCTCAAAATATCCCATTCATCCATGTCATGGAGGAGCTATGTTTCCAAGTACTAATTCATAGGTATTACATCCAAGGTGTGACAAAACAGATGCACCCACTTTGGTTGTGGTTCTGCTCCATAATCATCGATCCTTTTGGATAAGTGATCGCACAGATCACTCCTTCCATCGTATTTATCCATCAATCGTACCTTTGGGCGACCAAATCATACCGTCATCAATTTTCTGTATTCCTGCCATCCGTCAAAATTTCCTTTATGCATACCCCACCATCTTGCAGGTGTAGTGCACAATTCCAAGTCCAAGGCTTTGAAGCAATGCTTCTCTAGCACTTCCCTTTCAAATGCATCCAAAAATTTATCAACATCAGTTAAACCATCATAGCAAGGTAGACTTCTTACCTCCGACGATATGCAGCGCAACGATTTGGTAATCATGTTACATCGTAGCGTAGACACCTCGTGAAATATATTCTTCTAGTGTTCCAATTCCTCATCTGAATCTGATGTGTAGGATCTTTCATGGTCCCCATGCAATACGTCCATCTGCTATCGAATTCACCCAATCTTGATATCGCGCCATTATCTTATAAATTTGGTCCAAATCATCATCAATTTCATAAACGGACAGGTTCAGTATAGTGTGGTCCTTCTACAGGATCCAATGGTACTACTACGCAGAGCAATTTTCTTTCAAATGACATCATCCACTTCTTCAAGTTTATCACACCGTTCATGTTGATAGCCCACTCGATCCCAAGGAGCGCGGGGTAGGGGTTGTTGTCATCGAAAATGTCTATTACTTCAAAATCTGCCAATGCGCTCATGCCTTCAATATCGACTTCCAGTCCTTGCAATTGTACCATGGGGATAATGTTTTGTTAATTCTCCATCCTCAATTGAATAGGAGACCACTGCAGCACAAGTCTCCCCATTCTCTCCCATGTTTGTTTGGGCAAAACATTTGCATCTAACCCAAGGTCCAAAATAACTTGGTCCATTTCATATTCTCCTATTTGCATGATGAGCCTCATATCATGCCTTGTTCTTGTCTTATGCTTACCAATTTTCCTCACCACAGGCGATCCCTCACAAGCACTACCAACACATTTATTGATCAACTCCTATAATCCCTTTACAGCCTTTCTATCATGTAGCAGCTTCATACAAGTCTCCAAAAAGGTAGTAAGGATGGATGGGTCCATTTCTTCAGGCTGCTTATCCTGACTTCCTGAGGTAGAAGTCTTAGCAATGCTTTTCTTTACTTCCATGAAGGTTTCCTTAGCACGCTCCAAATCAAATCCAACCTCCTTTTCTAGAGCTTTACAGATCCATTCACCTTCTTCAGACTGCTTTCCCTTATCTTTGCTAGTTTTCATTCCACTTCACAGCACAATATTCACATTGGAGTCCTCTTTGTAGGGTTTAGCCCTCATCATCTGCAGGTTCCGCATAGGCTACTGAGGTTGTGTCCCATTTTTGCGCATCTTAACTATTAATATAGGGCAGTCTTCTGTCGCGTGGTCAAAGAGGGTACAGTATCGGCATGACAAGCACGTCGGGTTCATGCATTCTCATGCGTAATGTCCTGAACCTCCACAATTGTAGCAATTAACTTGTCCCCAAATTCTTACAGGTCCTCCTCCACCTCGGCCTCATCCGCACCCTTAATATCATCCTCTCAGCCTCCCAACACCTTGATCTGGAGGCCGAGTTTCTGTCTGCATCCTATATGTGGGCATTCTCTCCATCATTAACTCATAACTATGGCAATTGCACTCATTGTGACCTACTGATTGGCAGAAGTTGTAGAAGAGCTATTGTGATGTCTGTACAAATTTCTACAGCAAGTGGCAATTATCTGTCGCATGTTTTCCAGCTACCTGACAGATAGCACACCATAGCGCGGGCCCTGCACTTGGCCCTGCTTGAGCTTCTAGCCTCAGAGGCATCAACCCTCCTCCTGCAACATAATTCGTGAAGACAGGGCAATGATCTTTATCATGCCCTTGACTCTTACATTTCAAACACCAAACCTCTTCGTGCACCTCTAGCCAAGCCACTCTATCTTTCTTCAGACTTTGGAATTCTAGACAAATGTTTTGCAACTCAGTGTGAATATTTTGAAATCCTAAAGCAACATCTTGAATTGGTGTCTTGTGCAATCTCATCGCAATCTCCAGGGCCTCCGCCTGGGACCCAATCTTTTGTTGTGATAAAGAAACCCTCACATGAGGCAAGAACAAAGCTAAAAAACATTTGTGGTGCTGCCCATCCATAAGATTCATGTTAGCTTCGCAGATCTTGCACTTCAATCTCTGATCTAGCTCCCAGGGTGTCTCGACAGGCTTCATCATGATTTCTTTGAATCCAATGATCGATTGTGCTTCAAATTTGGGCCTACTGAATTCCTTATTCAGTGCAGTCTAAATGTCTACCAACACAGCCATCGGGTTATGACCGCAATACTAATTTACCATGTTAGCACGTCTTCTTGTAAAGCAGTAACCAATGTTGCTTTCTCCATCTAATCATCTGTAATACCTTGGGCTTCCCATACAGCCTTTGCGACGAACCAAAACTGGTCTGGGTCCTCATTCCCCAAGCCCTTGAAAATAAGCAATTTTACTAAATTCGCCATATTGATTGGTGGTGGAGGTGATGGCGGTGTGGGCGAAGGTGCATGCAGTGGAGGTGAAGATGGAGGTGGAGGTGGTGTGGGTGGATGTGATATTCACAGGAACCCTCACCTTATTAACTGAACAATGCTCTGCGGAGATGCCTGTGCTGCTTCTTCATCACCACTCAGAGGGGGCTCAATCAGTGGGCTATATTCAAGTCTTGTTCCCTTTCTATCCCTGAAGATATTTCCACTTCACATAGCTCCAAACATCAAGGTAATTTCAACCCGCTTTTCACACAACAACATTTTAATCCAAGTATTCAGAGACCTTAAATACTTACCTCATGGTCCTTTGAAGAAGCGTCACTCTGCTTCTTTGTAGCTCACCGATGTATCGACTGTGAAATATGTCACAAATCATTCTATGATATGATCAAGCTAGTGATCAACAACGCGTCTGATCTTATCTACAGAGGCTTCCAGTTTCCACGCTAACTCCGGGGTCCAAACTATTGGACCATTAAGCCTCCACCTTCCTTGGCCTTCTGTTAATTTAGTGATCCACTCGTATAATTCGATCGGAAAGGAACAAAAGAAAATTTCGTGTATCTCTATGTACAGATACCTATCCAACCATTGTTCTTTCATCAATCGCGGGTTCCTATTTTCTTGCGCCGCGAATTCGTGGATCTTCCTATCTAATCAATCTTTAATTTCCTTCTTTGCTGGATTCCAACAATGCGATATCACACATCTTTTTATGTAAATCCCGATTCTGGCAACGAAACCATTTGTTGGCTTAGGGGGTCCTGACCCAAGTTCAACGTTAAGTTTTCCAAACAAATCCCTACACTACTGGCCCTTTCGGCATCAATCCACAAAGCGCGGACTGAAGTCTCACTTGAAGCAGTATGCGGGGATGCTGGAACCAAATTTTCGCACCCATAGATGGTTATGATGTCAATTTATACCCTTTATCTGCTTTTGTGTATATTTCCTCTTACCAACCTGTAGACCTTCGCAAAGGTCTATGGCTGTCTTTCATGGACCCTAAATAGGTGAATCAATGACTTACGTGCCTCTGTAATCACTCCTAAGTCTGTTATTGCCCAGATCGGCTTAAGTGTATGATACCTTTAGCATTCATTAAGATATTCTTATCGTAAATAGATATTATTACTTGCATTCATATAACAATGTAAAACATATAGATCCGTTCATCAATACAGCATTAAATCATAAACCCAATATTCATCATAGCATAAACGCATTCATTCATAACATAAGTAAATGGATAAGACATAGATATCTCCAGAATAGTCTCTTTATTGATACTTCATATTTGCTTACAGACTCAAAACTACCATGTGCACTCAGCGGCAGGGGTCCACGTACTCAGCTATAGACTCTACTCTAGGCCTCTGCGCACATAGATGCACAACCTCTCTTCTACTCTAAGAATATTTTCTCTTAGCTCCTATTGACCCATAACATTTGTTTTCAAACTTCTATCAACTAAATTGCCTTAGACTCTCTAAGACTCTTATTTTATACAATCCTATGGTCCGCAGACCATGGGTAGGTCTACTAAAGCTGACATAACTTACATAAACAAAGGGTAAAAACCTTTTATGAACATTTACATCTACACGCTCCGCGATCATAACTTGTAGAGAATTTACACTTTACATCTCAAAAAGTTGGTCTTTCAACCCCAAAGCTTGGGCTTTTGCCCCAAAAGTGACCTTAGGGGACCGTGTCCCAACATTTAGCTTCTAAGATTTCATTGTTTTTTGTAAGAGCCTTTTTTAATATATTTTGATTCCATGACGAATTTGAAACAAATTTAAATTGAATTTTAGATGAATTTTGTGAAATTATTAATGTTCGTGTTCTGCTTTGGATTTATAAAAGTCATCAAATAAATTCACCTAAGAATGAAATTTGGAAAATTTTGAATTTAATCAATTTTGTTTGTGACTTAGCTTACATGTATACTAACTTAAAAGTTGAGGCTTGAAGCCAATACAAAAATATTATTAGGAGTTAACAAGGCTTAAATCCATTACAACAATATTTAGTGAGAAAGTCATTACAATAATATTTATCAAAGCATTATAACTAGAGCTACTAGAGAGGATTCAAATTTGGATGAGAAAAATGAAGATGATTTCAATTTACCTGGGAAAAATAACAATTTTTCCACTCAGCCATCCTAGATAATCCCAATTAACTTATATATATATATATATATATATATATATATATATATATATATATATAGATATATAGATATATATATTCTTCTATTTTAGTTATTTTAGTTTATCCTTTCTTACCTAATCATATAATTCTCTAATCTATTCTAGCTTAATAATTTTATTTAATATTATTTCTTACTTTAACTTAATAATTAGTTCGAAGGCTTTTTATTTCAACCTCAGATAGTGGGTGAGAACTTATTGAATTTTTTTATTTATTTTTAATGAATAGCCTAAATTGGTTCTCAAGGGAATATGCTCAACAAATGTTCTCTCTGAATTCCTATCAACAACTGTGGTGAATGCCTATCAACAACTATGGTGTGTCTGAATTCCTATCAACAACTGTGGTGAATGCCTATCACCAACTATGGTGTGTCAAGGAGCCTGAAACTCTGCATATTTTATAATCTTTTGCAAAAAAAAATGAAACACAGTGTCCAACGTGTCAAAAGGAAATTGAATCACGAACAGTAATCCTATCTTCTCGCACTCGCAGGTCTTTCCAGTGATCTAGACCATTAAAATTTCAATTTTACATCAAATATTTGATTGAAGATGGAGAAAGTGATTACAAAAATTTGGTCATTGATTGGTCTCTTCACTCTCATCTGAAACCTCCTTCCTCCACAGTTGCTACATTTGGTGAACAGATGGTTGTTCCTGTTTGAGGAACATTTCAATACCTATTATGAACTTTACATTCCACATTTCAATGGGAATCATGGAGCCAATCCAAACGAGGTGTGCGAGAAAGTGGAGCTCTAGTTAGCCAGCCTTGATGCCATTAAGGGAGCCTAGAGACTAACTGTTTTTCGTGCCAAGGAATTGTGCAATTCTAATTTTGGAATGGGAATCATGGAGCCAATCCAAATGAGGTGTCCGAGAAAGTGGAGCTCTAGTTAGCCAGCCTCAACGCCATTAAGGGAGCCCAGAGACTAACTGTATTTCGTGCTAAGGAATTGTCCAAATGAGGTGATGTAGGAATCGTTCAAGGGATACACTATGTGGTGGTTCAGCTTCTTGGTAGCACAATCAGCTTGATAAGAGTTGGTTTCACCTAAAAACAACGAGGTCAAAAGAGCACTTCTTGTTGAGTTATTTTGATCATATTGCAAAAGGTGCAGCTGAATTCAAGGATATAACTATTTATACCAACAATGGAGATGCCCGATAGGAGGATGGGTGGACCAGTGTTCCGTTCAAGCACCCATCTACTTTCGATTCTTTGGCCCTCGATACAACAAAGGATCAAGAAAGGGAAGGAGTTTCACAATAGAGTGGGTCGTGCTTGGAAGGCAATCTATATTGTACTAATGGGGCGATTTTTTGCGTTTGTTTGTTGTTTGCAAGCAAGGATCCGGTGTTGAAGGTAGAATTGCTTTCCGGTGAATGGCTCTTTTAGAAAGTAACTAGTTCATTTCCATTGAAAATTATAAAAATTCTGATTTCATTTTATACATAAAACCTTAGTATGCTTATATATTTAATTACAGACTAGAGGTTTAGTCAATCAGTTTAACAAATCCACTAACATATTTCTTTCCGACCTGGGTAAACCTGTTCTATTACTTGGTGCAACTCAACCATACAATTCTTATCATTTTGTGCGTGTCATCTTTCTTGCACGTATCTGCACTTAGGTTTTTCCTTAATTTTTGGTTACTAGCATACATCTTGACCACATCTCTCCAGGGTGTTATATATGCCATGCATGCTCAGAAGTAAGACGGTAATATCTAGATAAGAATGTTTAGAATTATGTTTATTATTTTTTGGGATGATTTTTTAGTATAATTAAGTATATAGAGTTTTGAGTTTTGAACCAACCTTTACATCAAAGAATGCTTTGTGGTTAGAGGATAAATTGTTTTGTTTTTTTGGACTGTTATCCGTATAAGTTAATTCTTTGTGGTTATAAGATAAATTGTTTTGTTTTTGTTTTTTTCTTCAGTATAGCTTTTCAAATTGTAGTATTATTTGTTATATGATTCCTATTTACTTACATGTAGTTAGTTGTTTGGAAGCTATATTAATATAAATTAATTATTAATATAATAATAAACCACATTTTCCAAAGGATGAATCCACATTTTCATGGTTATCAAGATTAAAATGCATATATAAAATCTTGAAAGTCATATTTATTAATATAATTATTAAATAATTAATTTATATTATTAATTATAATGATAATAATAATATTATTATTGCAATATTTTTTTTGTATTATTATTTTTATTGTTATATATTTATCTATGGTAGATACAAATGAAACTTTCAGCTATATCAACCACATTAATGTTTTTAATATGGTTGTACTAGTTTAAATTATATGTATCTCTGTCCTCTTTACAATTAAGTTATCTTTGTATCATATTACTTCTTCCATTAACCTACAATTTCTTATTTTTGTGATTCAATATTACCTTAAATCAATAATTTAATTTAATATATATGTTTACACTTTCCTCTTTAATAATACTATTAATTTTAAAAATTTATTTTATTAATTTATTTGCTCCCTCGTTTATTCTAACTCTTTTGATTAATTAATATATTGCATTTATTCTAACCATTCTTAATTAGGCAGATTCTCTCTCCTTCCCATCGGTCATATTCTCTTTTTTTTTTTCTTAATCCTAAATTTGTTCTTATTCTACTTTAATTTAATATTATTTAAATAGTAATTTAAAATAAAATAATTATATTTTAGTATTAATATCATTTTGACCTAAATTATCAATTCTCCATTTCGTCTAATTTAATAATATATTAACTCTATATTACTAATTTAATATACATATTTTTAACTTTTCTTCTTTAGTATTAAATTATTTTGATCAATTTTATTTTATTTTATTACTCAGGGCCTTAGGTTCAATTTATTTTCTATTACATTTTTATTATTTTTAATGTTTACTATTTTAATGCCTATTTGGTTTACTTAATTATTTATTTATTCTTGGTTTGACCCTCTTTATATTATAATTTGAGATTTATGTCTATGAAGATGGGTAAAGTATTCACCCAAAACCTCAAATAGCTTAACGAACACAGGTATAACTGTGAAAATCTACATGCTAAAATGCTAACAATTATTGTAACTCTTATAGATATATTCAAAAATAATAAATGACAACACAATTTAAAGAATAAAACATTTTCCAATATACATAAGTTTCTTCTATATATTTAACTTTGATATATTATTGAAATATTATTTATATTAGCGTTGCCCATGGGGCATAGAATAGATGGTGATGGGGTATATTATTAAGTAACTTATCACACACAGGTATAACTATGAAAATCTACATGCTAAAATGCTAACAATTATTGTAACTCTTATAGATATATTCAAAAATAATAAATGACAACACAATTTAAGGAATAAAATGTTTTCCAATATACATAAGTTTATTCTATCTATTTAACTTTTTTATATTATTGAAATATTATTTATATTAGTGTTGCCCATGGGGCATAGAATAGATGGTGATGGGGTATATTATTAAGTCACTTTGTGCTGTGATGGTTACTGGTTCGAAAATCAATGGTTAAAAATCTAGCCATGTTAAGGTTTTGTGTGGCTCAGGCTAGGTGCGATCCTCGAGCAATTTTGATAGATTAGATGCCCTTGGGTCATGGTTCCTCAAGCCATAGGTCAAGCCTGATGTAATCTATGATGAAATCAAGCCACTTGACAAACAAGTAAAAAGGAAATATTATATGAGTGTTATAATTGTTTATATATATATATATATATATATATATATATATATATATATATATATATATACATATATATATACATATATATATACATATATATATACATATATATATATATATATATATATATATACATATATATATACATATATACATATATATATACATATATATATACATATATATATATATATATATATATATATACATATATATATATATATATATATATATATATATACACACACATATATGATGATGATGATTAACATCTACAAAGACCAATATGGTCTCTTGGACCTTAAGAAAAGAAGAGATTAGTTGAGATTCTTTAATATTTTATTTCTATGAGCGAAAAGAAGAGAGAGAAATGTTCCCATATCATCATAGTTTTGTTGACTTAACAAGTCAAAAATCTTGGTATTGTTGCAAAATTTTGAAGATTAGAATAAATGTGAGTAAGTGTTGGCCAATCCAATAGAAAGTATTTTTCATCTTCAACACTCTTAGTATGGCAAAGGTTATAGACTCTTTCATCCCAAGATTTTTGGGGAATTGACCAATGCACAGGTTCACTTTAAAGCTAATGAGAATTAGTTCTTATATTGGCAATGTTCATTTTCCTTTTAGTATTGGCCAAGGCAAAAGGATAAGTCTAGTTTTAAAAACTGGGGCCGATTACCTCCTTTTAATAGCTTAGCTTCCTTTTCCTTCTAACTCCTTATTATACCAAAGTTTATCCTTAAATTTGGATGTAATAATAATTTTGATATTATCCTTATTCTCCAAGATGATCTCCTTTACCCCCCAATGGTCTAGCAAAGACTAGGAATCCTTACGCCAACCTCGTTTGAGCAGTGGTGGGGGTTTTGGCTAGAGTTAGAAGAAATTTTGGGTATCCTATTGGATTCCATGTTGTATAGCATATTATTATACATGAGATACCTAATCATAGCCATGATTTTAATGGGGGAAAGAATAACTTCAATCAAGAGGATAGGGAAGGGAGTATAACATTTAATCTTGATGCTATAGATTATAAATTGTTTTTGGATCATCTTAATTGTCCTCCATGATTCACTAGATATACTGCAACCTCAAACCTCATATCCATATAAAATAACGAGGGTGACAAGGATCTCAAAGAGGAACTTTTTTTTAGTCCATACCCAAAGATCTGTTAACTTACAATTGTTTTCGATAACATAATAAGCTTTTACAACTTATAATAATCATTTTCTCAATGCTATAATTCCAGTTGAGCTAATGATGAATGTCAAATCCCAAATATTTATATGAAAAAACTTTATTCAAGTAGTTGTTATCGTACATGAAAGGATCATAGTTGGTCCTTTTGGATTAGATTATCATGACCTTAGTATTTTTAGTATTAACAATCATACTCATCTTAGAGCTATAATATTAGAATATTTTAAGTGCCTTGTCGATATCGTCAAGGCTCATGGCTAGAAAAATGATATCATCATCATAAAGGAGAAGAGTAATGACCATACTAGTTATCTTGGGACCATCACATCCTACAACTTCCAAACACTATTCTAGATTATCAATATAAATGCCAAAAGGGTAGGGGATAGGGGTTACCCTTTCTTAAATAATATTGCAGTTAATTTCTTCTGACCAATCCTCAGTGGTCCTAAGCTTGGTAATAAAATTCTCGTATAACCTAGTCACAACAACCCGCAACTCAAGAGGAGCCATTAGCTCTTCTAGCCTCTTCCATAACTTGTCTCGAGGGACTAAGTTGGAGGATTCTATAAAGTAAACAAAACAATGGAAGATATTAGTTTTATTATTACAACATTCCCCTACAATGGTCTTAAGAGTAACAAGATGGTATATAGTTGAGTGGTTTCTCCTAAATCAATCTTGTACGTTAGTTCTTTTCCCCTCGTTCTCAAGATAATGGTTAATCTTCTTTTCTAAAACATGTCTTCACAATTTGGCTAAAATGTGGCTAATCATAATGGTCCTATAATAAGAGGGGGTGTTTTTATCCCCAATTTAAAAGATATATATATATATATATATATATATATATATATATATAGATATATATATATATATATATATATCAACCGGATTTTTCTTTTTAATTTACGTATATTTCTTTTATATATTTAAATTTTATATTTTCTTGAAATATTACACTCCTATCTATATCTATCTATATATATATATATATATATATATATATATATATATATATTCTTGAAATATTACACTCATATATATATATATATATATATATATAACTTTTATATTTTATTGAAATATTACACTTTTATTATAAGTGTTTATAAATGAATAAATTTGTATAATTTAAGTGTGTATAGTAAAACCAGATTTTTCTTTTTAATTTACATATATTTCTTATTTCTTTTATATATTTAAATTTTATATTTTCTTGAAATATTACACTCATATATATATATATATAAACTTTTATATTTTATCGAAATATTACACTTTTATTATAAGTGTTTATAAATGTATAAATTTGTATAATTTAAGTGTGTATAGTAAAAATAAAAAATAAACACACCAACACACATATGAACAATTTTTTTTTTTCTAATATACATTTTTTAATTTTAGAAGAAAAACACCCATAATTTTATTCATCATGAAACAATGGAAAAAAATCACATTCTAAATATGCTAAAAGGAATTCTGAGAAATAAGTCTCTTGGCTTTAGAACAAAAAAGAAAAACACAAAAAAGGCATAAAATGTGATAATAACCACTTAACTTATCTTTCTTGCCTTTCCTTTTTTGCACTTTCTGCCATCTCCCTGTATTTGGACCAACTAGAACCATTGCTAGCTAGAAACTTGTAATCTTCAAAAGGGATTATCTTTTGTGTCAGAGCTTTCAAAAACACAGGGTCTCTTTGTACCCCTCGTCCCATCTTCTATAAGATTCTCATTTTTCTTCTATTCAATGTCATTTTACATGTCGTATACAGACTATGTTGAGACTAAGTAGTGACTTTTTCTTGATTTGTTTGGTTATCCACAGTCTGTTCTTCTTCTATCTCTAAAAGGAGGGGATCAGAAGGCTTCGATCCTTTTGGTTTATGGGCTTGCCTCTTTCTTTTTTGATACCTTTATTTTGTGTGGGCATGTGCTCTGTAGATGTCCTATTTGAAAGCATGCTTGACATCAAAATGTTTTTCTCTTGTAGTATAATACTTGGGTCCATTGATTTTTTTGTGATTTAGTTGAATGTGATTAGGTAGACCTTTGTTAAGGTCTACCTCAACACATGTTTTGGCAAAAGTGAAAATACCTTTCTTTGTTCCTTCTATTTCCATCATTTTTAATGTCCCCAAGATGTTTCCCATTTCCTCCGGCACCTTATGGTGCCAGAAGGGGAGGGGGAGATTTGGTTGTCTCACCCAAACCAACATAGTTGAGACCACCATATTTTTAGCTTAAAAATATAGGAACCATGGGATGAATGGGATGACGAAGATCCCAATTTGACCCCAAAACTAAGGCCCATCACTCAAGATGCTCTTAGATATTTTTGTGTATTGAATTAAACAATAGAAAACCATTTGCAACAAATAGATATCATAATTTTGGCTTCAAGAAGCAATCGCCCACTAGTGTAAAGCGTCAAATTTAAGACAAAACCCATTGAACCTACATATTATAACATTTGATTGGAGGCCATAAAATAGAGAATTTACCTCTAGATTATTAACCTCCATAGCTTGTACTTGTTCCATTTGATATATGTTGTAAGGTTCCAGGTTGAACTGGAGCTTATTAAAAATTTTATTGGCCTTCCCTAATCTACATCCTTGAAAGAGGTGGAGCCTGCGGCACCTCCATATAGCCTAAATTTTAAGATTATGGTAGAGTATTTGGTTATACTTGATCCTTCACCTCAGAATAATCGTGAATAATATTTCCATAAAAAAGGAGACTCTTTGCATTTGTAAATATACAAAGCTTCTTCTCCATATTTTTTTTTTTTGTAAGCTAGGGTAGTACCTTCCTTTTCTATTTATAAAAATAAGTTGTTCCACATACAGCAATTTGGTGGCCTCAACTTGCCCATATGGGAAACCAAGTCTGTTGGCCACTTGAGTCTGTTATATGCCATCCAATAACAAAATTTAATAAATCTTTCAATCCAAGCTAAGTAAACTGCACATCTAAAAGCACTAATCATGCTCCAGACTAACATAAAAACATCTAAAAATAAAAGCTAGCCCCAAAATGATCAAACTGGAAACTGTAAAAAAGATAATCCTTCTAGTCATCATTGTCGGATTCCACATTAGTAGGTGCTATCGTCGAGTCACCTGGTGCCAGAGACAACTTCATCAACCATTGCTGGATCTCATCCAACTTACTATCTTGCATAATCATGATAATATACTGGTTCTTTATGTCCTTTTTTATATTGGGCATGCCTTGGGCTATTTCTGCCATTTCTCCCACCACTTTCTCCAGAGCCTTAGCTAGTAAATGCTTCAATACCCAGTACACATGTAGAGCTTGCCTGTAAAGCATCATTTTGCCTCTAGTGTGCCCTGGATCGAGGATAATATTCCCCCATTCCTCCATCTCTCGTTCAAAATCCTCTTCCATTACACTATCTTCCATCTCCTAAATTAGTTGATGAATGTCAGCATCCATCCCTTCTCTATAAGTGCGAGCAACTTCTTGGACTGTCGTTCTCATGGATTTCCTTCCTCACCTCTGACTTGTTGGCGTCGAGGTTGACGGATCACTTCTTCCCAGCTGGCTCTGTCGCCCTCTGCCTCCACGACCCCTACCTCTCGCCAGGCGAGTCATCTTTTCCTTTATTGCCTCCTGCTTGCAGTTATCAACAACATATGTTAGCTTTCTAGGAGCTACAATCTTCCCATCAGTCAGCATTTCCTTATTGCTTAGCCTTCCTACCCCACTCCAACCTCCCCTACGATTCTGGAGAATCGATGGTCTCTCCTCCCAAGGACTAAGGTAGATGGGCAAGCCCTCTATCTTCCTATCCTCCACATGGATAGGGTTATTATTTTTCTAGGGCTGACCCTCTACCCTGCTAATACAATTCCCCGGCATGCCTAATCTCTGATCCTCACACTTCCTCACCATGCATACCTATGACCTGTTCAAACATAGCCCCTCTCATGAAATTCCTAGCTTACCCCCCTCTTCCAACTTACTATGCATGGCAGAGTAAATTGCAGGCCCGCTCATACACAACCCCTCCCCTGTAATTCCCATCTTTCCCCCTTCCTCCACCATACCAAGCATGCCAGAATGAAATGCAGGAGGTGAGGCAAAGTAAACATACTCGTAATCACGCTCGACCGTAGAAGATCCCAACTCTCGCTCTGCTATGTTCTCCTCCTCCCTTTGCTGCAAACTAAGCTCTCTTCCCACCCTTACCACCCTCATGTTCCCCATCCCGTCTGGCCCACGTCCCATCCAACTACTGCCACCGTTTCTTACCTCCTCTCCCCCCACTCTCCTGCCACTACGTTGCCTCGAAACTCCCGTAAGCAAGCAAGACGCCACCACGGCCATTTGATTTATGATGAGGGTAGTAGGTGGCCATCCTGGTCGTCCTCTCCCTTGCGTTGTCCTCCTATTCGTGCTTTCCCTTTTCATCACCCCGATTGGGGGGCTTCTTCTCTATATGTTGCATAAGTATTTATACAATGATTAAATCAATAGTAGAAAAGAGGTGGATTTCCCATGTAGATCCTTGATTAAATATGGAAGATAGATTGCCCCAAGGCTCCTTTTCTACCCTCCCACAATGGCGAATGAGGTTCATACCCAGCAATGGGTACCCTCATGCCTGCTACCAACACTCCCAACATATGAAGGTAGAGGTAAGAGCAAAAAGCAAGGGAACATTAGACAAATTTCTAATTGTGCTTGACCACTGCAAAATCTTTAGCAACTCAGGAGGAATACTCAAGAACAACCAACAAGACTGTGGAGTTGAACCCTATCTCACATCAAAGGAAATTGTGCACTTTTGGTATAAAAAAGTCGATATGGATTGAAATTTTTGTCTATGGTTTTCTCCTCTATTCATGCATCCAAGGAATCCAAGTACATAGGAGATATATATAGGCAATAGAGAAGTGGTGCCTTGAGAGCTCCTTGGGACTCCATAGTCCCCCTCCAACCCATTCCATAAAAGAAGCTAACTCGACTTCTCCATTCCATTACATATCTCAGCCACCTATGATCGTATTCTCTTATTTCTCACTAAACAAAAGTCTATAGACTACCTATGAATAAAAGCCTAAGATGCATGATAGTATCCATTCCTACTCAATCACTCTTTTCCATGATTTCACCCATTTCTCTAATATAAATCTATTATAACTATTTATAAATACATAAATTTATATAATTTAAGTGTATATGGTATAGATAAAAAATTAACACTCACACACTCGAAAAAAAAAATTGACAATAAAATTTAAAAATAGATTTTTTTTTATATATAATTAATTTATATATATATATATATATATATATATATTCTTGTCATCGAAACACTATTATTTCAATGTTCATTCATGGACCAAACACACATTGCAAAGGAGTGTTCACGCCTTTAAAAGGATTATTTTACATAAGAATCCCACTAACAAAACCATGGGATGTTGAAACCTATAACCTAAAACCCCCAAGCGTAAATTGACTATATGACCTCAATTTTACCTAAACTTTCATAACAATACTTATAAGCATTAGTTTGTTATAATATTTTAATTTTAATCTATTTTAAATAATTTAACCTATTTGTATTTTCTAATTTCTAATTTTAACACTTGAGCTAGCATAAATAATTAATAATTATAACTAATATCTATTTTATTTTATTTTTATTTTTATTTTTAATTTTATGTTTATATAAGACAACATTATAACATCTCTTCCATACCAGACTAGAGAGCACCTCTCGATGCGAAAATATAGAAATTTATATAATATAAGCTTGTATGGTATATATAAAAAAAATAACATATAAAAATCTCTGTAATTTCTTAAAGTTGTGAAAGAAATTGCAAAGGTAATCACATAACCGCTTTGGAAGCCGAGATCTAGCCCTACCAGCTTACCAGCTTTAGAGAGTGATCTCTCTGTTAGATTTAGCTTTGTTTTCTTGGGAGGATTTTAAGCTAGTTATGAGAATTCATAGTTCAGTTTTTAAATGGTTTGGTTGGAACATCAAAGGAAATCCATTGCGAGATGGATATCAAGCTTAAGTGAAATAGGGTAAGGTAGGCATACTACTGGATCCTTGTAGTTTATAAGATGGAGAAGGAAGAACATATAAGGATTCACTTTAAATATGGAGCAATTAAGAATTGTATATTTAAACTTCAAAAGAAAATTTTGATATTGTTTTAAGCCACAGTGCATTTGAAACAAATCCTAAACCTAATTTTATTTAAAAAAATAGAGAAAAGAAACACATATGAAAAAAAAAAGAGAAAATTGATTACATTAAGAAGCACTTCACCAAATAGATATTACACAGGAATCCTGAAACAACTTGCTTGTATTACTGAATTGTGTCCACTGGAAGTCAGTGATCAACTTTATATTAATGGTAGTCTTTCTCAATACAAGTCCTAACCCTTTATTTATTACAAATGAAACAATATATGGAATAAAAACTCTCCTAAATTGTTACAATAATTCTAGAATAAAATCCTGAATAATAACTACAAATAAAATAATATCTCCAAATTATCTACTGGAAACATTGAACTATTCATTAAACTAGAATTGATTTTCTGAATGTTGGAAATCAACAAAAATATCCTCAATGTACTGATCCTCAGTTGCTAAGTGTCTGAGACTGATCTTCACATTTCCCTTGAAATCTAGAAAAAGGTTGAAATTGTCTTCACAAAATCAGCTAACTTCCCTCTTAAATCTGAATGTTATGCCTTTCAGTTCTATTTCTGCCATTTTTTCTTCTGATCATGTTTTGAATACTTTAATTTGTTAGAAAATATTTGCAGAAATATATATTTTAAATAATATTTCCAAATAGAATTCACAATTAAAATTGCAATATATTTATTTGAATGATTTGTAAATCCATGTGTTATTTCCAAAATCGATGCTTGTTTTCTCTACCCATGGATTTTGAAATCCATGTGTTGTTTTAAAAAACCATGTTCTGTTTATTCTTTTACCTTTCTTTGTAAATTCATTTCATACCTGTAAATTTCCTTTTACTCTTGTAAATCTTTGGATGGATTTCCAAAACCATGTGTTGTTTCTATTGGCCTTCCTTTTGATTTTCACCTGCAATTGTAATTCAAATTCACATGTACATGTAAATTCTTTTATATCTGTAAGCCTTGTCTTACTTCTCCTCCTATAGTAAAACGCATTTACATGAAACTCATTTTTTCTCACCTGTACATTAGTTTCATAAACATATGTTCGCAAAATCTTCCTTTTATTTTCTCTTGTAATTTTTTCTCTTGCACAAGTGAATTCATTTCCCTTATAGTTGTCACATTTTTCTCATCCTCCTTCATTCGTAAACATTTCCATAATATATGAAATTTTTCTTTACATACCTTCATGCCATAATTTAAATTTAATAGGAAAAATGGTTTTTAGAGGGGGTAGGTAGGAAGTGGTTTTTAGAAAGGGGGTCCAAAATGAAGGGGAACGTGACATCTATAAAACCCAGTAAAAGTGAATCAGACACCCATTTGTTTAAATTTCGGAGGGTCTAGGGTCCAAATCATACCAATAATCGTTGATATAATCACTCATAGATCTCGAGGATTTTACATTTCTAGGGTCCAAATCATACCAATAATCGTTGATATAATCACTCATAGATATCGAGGATTTTACATTTCGGAAATTTAATATGCGAAATTTAATATCTAAGTGCGGGGTGGACCATAGGTTTTGAGTTTTGGATTTGACTAGTGATTTGACTTATGTAATATGATAATGAAGTGGGAACTTAATGGATATGGTAATTTTAATGGCAATGTGGAAATGGAAAGAAATAAGGTGGATTATAAGATAATGTAAGGTAAAGTTTTATTTTATAAAATATTATTTCATTTAAAATATATAACCAAAAGAATATTGAAATGTAATGATTTTATATCCCAAATAAATATAATTTAAACTTGAATAAAACTTTAATGACGGCAATTGAAAATTGGGTATAAAATAAACTTTTTTTTTATTTTGTTGAACCCTCATAAATGATCTTCAAACTCTGCGTACCAAACTAAGCATGTCCAGGGCATAATTTTGCCAAAATTTATCATGTGCCAACACTACATAAATTAACAACATGAATCCCGACATCCTCTTAAAACTAACTTAACCTGTATTGGTCTCTCTCTCGTTGTGATGTTTGACATCCAGCGACAACATTTTGTTCAATTATAATGAAATGGTATAGTGAAAGGTTCTAATCAGCCTATTAACATAACAAATAAAATAATAAATAATCTTTATTAGGGACTTAACATAGCCTTCCAAAAGCCACTATTAATATTCCCATGTAGTTTCTTCTAGAGACATATTCTTCCACTTAATATATGTACTCCACAATGGTTATATTTTGAAGAGAGAGAGATAAGAGATGGTGTCTGCAATATTGAAACAAATTTTATGATTTTTGGCATTCCCTAAACCTCATAATACCATCCCTTCCTAGTTGGAGGCCATGTCCTTACTAGATGGGACTCCACTCATCAAATTTATACCAATCAAACAATACTCATTGAAACCCCTCTATGATTCAACTAATCCTAAAGGTGATTACAGGAGGTTATCATAAATCATATCTAAAAGTGTGTCATATTTTTTTAAGTGGAAGTTAAATCCCTCTAAGTTGAATGATGTGGCTAGTCATATCTTCACTTAGATAAAAATAAAATGTGTCCTCCAAAAACCCTTAATCATGCAAGCTTTATTATGCCTTCATGTTGTGTGGATTGATAAGTAGAACTGACGAGATAGGAATCCAGGGGATTTAACTCCATCACACTAAATGTAGAAGGATAACGATTTGTTAGATCCAAAATGATACACCCCATGATAGCTAGAGTATTTTCCTCTAGTAGTTGATCTCCAGGTTGCTTGAGATGATAAGGATTGGAATCAATTTCATAATGTGTTTCCCCTTATATGGATTAGATCTCATGTGTGTGTGTGTGCGCGTAACTGTATATATACTATTTTAAATTAAAGAAATATGTAGAGATAGGGTGAACTTAGAGTGAATTATACCTCCCTTTCCTTATCTGTGATGGAACCCTTGAGGCTATAGATTTGAAAGTTCCAATTTATGAGTGGAACTATGCCAATGTAGATGCCCTAAGATGGAACAATTTAATTTGTAAGGTTGGATTCTAGCTAGCCAAAGGAGTCCCTATAGAGATGTTGGAGATGATAGGTACAAGAAATCCTAAAGTATTGATAAATGTGGAAGAAAATCAATCATTGGTATGAGTATGTACCTATAAAATAGTATTTCTAAATACAAAATAGTTCAATATACTTGAAGACTTCTTATGAATAGGAATTGAAGGGTATAAATAGAAAAGATTGGATGTCAAAGCATAAGAAAATATTATATTAGTTGTTTTGCTACTTGTTTCATATACAACCATTATGTGGTTCTTATTTTCATGCAATGGATTTGATGGTATAGTTAGTTTTAGACCACTCACTTCATTGAGAAAATCAAACACCTCAAACTTGTTAAAAGAAACATCATGGTTAGCTTTGATTTCATTTCCCTATTTACCAAAATCCCTCTCTTGGAAGCCATTAACCCAATTTCCAAGTTGGTTGACTTCGAAATCCTTTACTTTATCAAGGTTTTCCTAACCACCACTTTCTTCACTTTTAATGGAGTTTAATATGAATAAACCCAGGGCATAGATATGGGTTCCTTCCTTTTCCTTATTGTTACCAACATTTTTATGGATCACTTTGAAACCTTATCCCTTGAAATCTTCCATTTAAAACCTAAGTTATGGGAGCACTTTCATGATGATACCTTTGTTATTTGGTCCCATGGTATGCCAGAACTTAAAGCCTTCCTTACCCATCTCGATCACATTTCTCCCCACACCCAATTCACTATGGAGATTGAAGCTAACCAATCCCTTCCCCTCCTTAACATACTTTCTTTTTGTGTTCTTGATGGATATCTTACCCACTTGGTCTAATGAAAGAGGTCTTACCGATAGGTACCTCCATGCCAATTCTCACCATCATCTTGCTCAAACTTTTGTTTTTCTTAAAACAATTATTACTCATGATATTCGTATTTCTTCCTCTCAATCTTTGTCCAATGAAAATTCCCATCTCACTAAGGCCCTTAAAGCTAATGATTACTCCTCATCCTAGCTAAAAAATGAATTCCATTCTCCTCTTCACCCTCATCTCAATTTTTTTCTAACAATTTGTTCTTAACCAAAGTCTTCCTTCCTTACATTTAGGGAGTTACCAATCATATCTCCAAAATTATTTCTAAAAAGAAGATCAAAACTTTGTTCAAAACCCAGACAACCGTTATCCAGTTCTTTTGGTCATCCAAAGAAAATAATGACTCTATGATTTTCCCTAGAGTCTATGAGATCGATTTCTCCAGTGGTATGTCTTACGTAGGACAAACTACTATATCCTTCAAATCTTGCCTTAAGCAACCTATGCATGACATATACCATAACCAAGTTGCTAAATATTCCATCGCTAAACACTCCTACAATACGAAAAATTTTATTTGTTTTGATAAAACCAAAATCTTGGCCTCTTCCCCTTCCACTCTAATCACATCAGTACTCTAATCACATCAGTAGGGAATCTCTAGAAATAAAAAAACACCCTGACTTTAATCGAGAAGATGGATTTCAGCTGAGCCATTCTTGGAAACTTGTCATACATTTCTTTTCCTCTAATCCTAAACCGCTTAAATCCAATGTCAAGCCTAACCGTTTTTAGAATCCCCCTCACTTTCCCCTCCCACTTATTCATGATCCTCTTCTTTCCTCTTTATCACCTTTTAATCTTAATGTAATTTAAATTATATTTAAATTCTTCTTCAATTTTAAAAATTTAAAAATTTTAATTCTTTGTTATTCTATTTCAATTATTCTAGTTTATCCTTTCTTAATCCTAACCATAAGCTTCTCTAATCTATCATAATTTAATAATATTATTTTAATATTATTCTTGATTCTAGATTCTAACTTAATAAATTAAATTATATGTAACTCATTTCCTCTTTAGAATTATTTCATCATTTCATCATATTATTTCTTCAAATGACCCACAAATTTTTATTCTTCTAATCCAATATTACTCTCTCTCTCTCTCTCTCTCTCTCTCTCTAGTAATAAAATTAAGTTTTACCTCCACAGGGTCTTGGATAGATTGTGATTGAGTGCTCTGTTAAGGCACTCCATGATGTGAAGTCACATGTTCAATTCCCTACCCCTATCGGGTTGATATATTGACATGATGAGGGTGTTGTCCTGCGAAGTTACAAAAACAAAAAAATTTGACAAATTATTTTATTAATTTATTTGTTCCCTCATTTCTACTAACTCTTTTAATTAATTAATATATTTTGTTTATTATAACAAATTCTTAATTTGCTCACATTCACATCCTTTCTCCTTTCATATTTTGTTTTCTTACTTTTTATTCTTAATCCTAAACTTCCGCTTATTCTAATTTAATGTAATATTATTCTAATTTAATATTATTTTAATAGTAATTTAAAATAAAACTAGTACGACCACATTAAAAATATTAATGTGGTTGATATAGTGGAAGCCTTCATAACTATAACAAAAAAACTATTGTAACAAGAAGAATGCCTTACCAATGCACACATTTACCTAATTAACCATGTATACAAATATTATTGGTCAACTTTAATTTGAAAAAAAAAACACTAATTACACATCTTATTGTAAAATGGATAATTTTGCTAAATAAAATTTTTTAATAATATATACAAAGTTAAATATATACGAGAAAATTATATATATTAAAAATATAACTTTTAAATATACCATTCACATCTAAAATATAAAAAATTATATATTGTTAATCAATTATAATATAAATATAATATATCAATAATATATAATTAAATTATATAAATTTATGTATTTATAAATAGTCATAACAAAAACTTAATATTTTTATAAGATATAAAAGCTGGATATGTGTAAATTAAAAAATATATTTTAAATTTTAAATTTTCTTATTATTTATTTTATATATACCATTCACATCTCAATTATCTAAATTTATAAACAATCATGATATTAATATAATATATTAATAATATATAAAAAGTTAAATATATGAGAAAATTATATATATTTAAAAATATAATTTTTAAATATACCATTTACATCTACAATATATAAATTTATATATTTATAATCAATTCTAATAGAAATATAATATATCTATATATGGGAAAAATTTTATATATTAAAAAATATTTTAATCTTTAAATTTTGTTGTTTTATAAACATATATCTTTATATTTTATATAAAATAGAGTTACTATAGAATAGAAAGCTAGAATTATAATACAAAAAATTCCAAACCAAAAACAAATAAATAATTAAGTCAATGAAATGGATGTTAGAATAGTAACTCTTACATATTGATAAAAAAATAATTATTATTAAAATTAATCAAAATGAGTATTACAAATTTCTAAATAATTAAAATTAATTAAATGAATTAGAGAAAATAGAAAATAAATTGAATGATAGAGAGATTAATAAAATTAAATAACTTATGAGATGTAGATTAATTGGTTTAAGTTTGGGGAAGTCAATAAGGTAGAGATGTTGCAACCTGCTCTTTACATAAAAATTAAAATAATATTAAATAAAAAATTATTGTAATGTAATGCAAACAATTTAAATGAGCAAAAATAAAATAAAAATAAAAATATCAAATTGAAAATAACCCTATAAAAATAAAAGAAAAAATGACCCATGGTTTTTGAGAACACATAGTATTGTTCCATGGTATTCATGTGGAATGCAACTTATTTAAGGAGAAAATTAAACCATAGAATATACGATATTATCCCATGATATTTATGTGGAATATAGAGCAAACTAAACCAACCTATTAACTCGAGATCTACCAGAGAGAGATTAAATATCTTGAGACACATTGGTAGATCCAGAGTTAAGATGGATCTAGGCTAGTTTTACTACTAGAAAAGAAAAGTTAAAAATATGCCTATTAAATTACTTGTTTAGAATTAAGATATTATAAGATTAAAGGAATACGAGAATTAATTATTTAGGACAAAATGGTATTAATATTGAAATATATTTATTTTATTTTAAATTACTATTGAAATAATATCAAACTAGAATATATTAAAATGATAATAATGTCTTTCGGATTAATCACATCATGAGGATTTGGTCGACATTTCTAACCAACTAATGTTGTTCATCCTTAGGACTAAAGTAGAACCAACATAGATCTATCTTAAGAAGGGATCCAACATGAGCCAACATGAGCTAAGAGAAAATTTCTTCACGTGCAAACCTTTTTAGATTGCAAAATACAATGTGTTATTTTTCATTGTTTAAATTGTATTTTTGAATGCTAAATAGAGTATATATACAGGACCAAATAAAAATTTTAACCATAAAAACTTACATTTTTTCTATATATAGATATATATGAAGTTGATATCAACATAAATTAATTAACATAGATCTTCAAAGAGTTTATTTAAATCTCTTGTTGAAATATGTTTTAAAAGTATAAGATTTAAACATCTAATTCATACATTCTTAACTAATTCTTAATTGGCTATTATAATAAATAATTAAAAAAACTTATTTCAAAAAAATTACTATTTTAAATTTCCAAAAATCACCAAATCATAATTATTATTGGCCAAATATGGCTATTTATTTAAGTAAAAAAAAATGGTCCCAAAATTTAGTCAAATATTATTTATTTATTTTTTGACCGTTAATCCGAAATTCAACTATTGTTTCCTATAAAAAGGCTACCCAACACTCGTTCACCCAACATTCTTTTTTGAGGACAGATCCCACATGTCACACAGTATTATTCTGGAAATCACTAACAATCATACATTTTTTTACTTCTAATTACTTTAGAGCATATTGATTTTTTTTAATTATAGTAGACATTATTCTTGGAACATATTTTTTTTGTTTTAAAGGGGCATGGAGGGACAGATAAACTTACAAGTCTCCTCATAATAAGTTGTAGAATGAGCCTCTAGGCTCAATAAGGACATGATTAGGATTAAGAAAAAAAAAAGACCCTTGGGAAATGAGAGAAGATGTGAATGAGATTAATTAAGTATTGTTAGAATAAATAAAATATATTAATTAATTAAAAGATTTAGAAGAGATGAGGGAACAAATAAACTAGCATTTGCATCAGATGTTGCAAAGGAAATTCCGTAAGTTGGTAGAGCATATGGAAGAAGAGCATACAGAAATTGGTAGTGCATATGGAAGAAGAGCATAGATGAAAAAAGATGTGATATGTTATGTGATCTAATTATAGCCCAATTTGAGTGAAAAATGTTAATGTTAAATGTAATACAATCAAACAATCTACTCAAAACATAGACATGTGCAACTTCCTTCCCAAGTGATCAATCAGAGAGCTTATGTTCATTGGAAATTGCATCACAAGTCGGACCTTTTTTCTCATACTAGTCTTTGAGGCGATGCTTATGGGATTCGAGTGCCAATTCAGCATCTCGATGGGTTTCATACAGTTGATTTAGGTATAGCAGGCGCTCTTCTTCGACAGTGGTACCGGTCAAGAGTTCAACGACGATTTGTAAGGAAGCAATCTGACACTCGATTGGTAAAACTACTTCTACGCCATAAGCTAGTTGAAAAGGTGTGAAGCTTGTAGCCGTTTTAACTGAAGTTTGATATGCCCATAGTGCAGGCTATAACATTCGATGCCAGTAGGTTTTAGGATTCCCTACAAACCTATAGATCATGGTTTTTAAGATTCCATTGACAGCCTCTACTTGACCATTAGCTTAGGGGTAGTAGGAGGATGATTGATCCTAGCAAAAACTGAGCAACGATGTTAAGTCAGACATGATGCGATTCTGAAAATGAGACCCATGGTTTGTAATGATCGTGAGGGGAACACTGAAGCGATAGTTGAACTGATTAAATAGGAATAGCATTGCAGTTTCACCATTAGCTTGGAGGGTGGGAAGGGCTTCGACCCATTTTGTGAAATAGTCCACAACTACGATAATATAGTTGTTTCCAGCAGAGGAAGTGGGGTTGCAAGTTATGAAATCTATCCCCCATTTGGAAAAGGGGTTGATGGAGATAATTGGGTGTATTAGAGCCGGAGGAGCATGCATTTTCTTTGTGAACACTTGTCAAGGATGCCACTGCCAGATAGACTTGATATAATCTTTGAACAAGGTTGGCCAGTAGTAGCCTACGCGCAAATTTTTTTGAGCAGTAGATATGCCAGAAAGATGACCGCCGCATGCCCCAACATGGCAGTCCTTTAAAATGTTTCCGCCTCCTCATGAGTGAGGCAATGTCGAAGAACTGTATTAGCACCACGGTGATATAATGTATCTTTAAGCACTAAATAGTGTTGTGCTTCATCGTGGATGTGACGACGCTCACCTAACGATAGTTCACGATTGAAACATTGCGCTTGGAGGCAGGCAAGAATGTCACAATACTAAGGGTCAGTAGTGTTGATAAGATAGACAGCTTCATCCAAAAGAGGATCGTGGGCTATCTTGTTACGATCGACAATGGGAAGATCCAACAAAATTTCAGCGAAGACTGAGGAATTTTTCTCCTTGGCAGCAGTGAACACCAAATCAAATTGTTGGAGGATCACTATCCATTTGGAGTATTTCCCTCCAGTGACTTGACAAGACAAAATGTGCCTCATGGGATTCTCCAAGGCGATGACAGTAGTCTGTCGCAGTAGTGTGTAATATCAGAAGCAGTTGATAGTAAAGACAACTACTAAGGACAACTTTTCCACATGTGAATATCTGAGTTTGGGCCTAGCCAGGCCTTTTGGTAGATAGTATATCACATGCTCACTCCAGTCATCGTGAGTTTGAACCAAGACCATTCCTAGAGAGGATGGCGAGGCTTCCAGGTATAGAAGAAAGTCGTGCCCATAGTTGGGAGTGCTAAGGAGTGGGGCTGATATAAGCGCATTTTTCAAGGCATCAAATGATCATTGAGCTTGATCATTCCACAGATACGGCACCGCCTTCTTAAGTAGGAACATAAAGCCTTTCGTCAACTTAGCATAGTTTACGATGAACCGTCGTAAGAAGTTTTCCGAACGATTGTGGTTTGGGAAATTGAGTAATTGCCTTTACCTTACTCAGATCAACCCTATTCCCGTACTTGGAGATAATGAATCCAGGTAAGCATCCAGACTCAACAAATAAAACACATTTATGTGGATTCAGACGTATGTTATAAAACTGGCACCTAAGAAAGATACCTCTTAAATGATCTAGGTGTTGCGCTCGCTTCTTGGAATGGGCTGGAAGGTCATCCAAGTAAGCTTGAAAGATATGTCTGATATCATGAAATGTGTAGTCCATGGCCCTTTGAAATGTTGCTCCAATATTCTTTAAACGGAATGGGAGTTTTTGATAGGCAAGCGAAAGCAGTTTTCTGCTAGTCTTTTGGTTTTATAGCAATCTGGTTGTAACTTGAGGAACCATCCATGAATGAGAATGATTCACAATTGGCACAACCGTCAATGATTTGTTCGATGAATGGTGTCAGATAATTATCTTTCAGACACACGGTGTTCAAGTCTCGATAGTTGACACATACGCGGATGGTTCTTTGTTTCTTATCGACAGGAACCATATTGGAAACCCATTCTATTAAGGGAACGAGATATACAAAAACAACACACAAAAACATTTCCACCTCAGTCTTGATGGTTGCCATTTTATGGGGGTGTACTGGTCGAAGCCTTTGGTGGACAGTTTTAGCTTTTTTGTATATCTTGATCTCATGCTCAACAATAGACGGATCTATGCTGGGAATTTCCTCGTAAGACTAAGCGAATACATCACAGAATTCCTTAAAAATGTAGGTGAAGCTTGGAATTTCCTCATGTGTGCAATCTGATCCAACCTGGATGTTTTCTACGATGCCTGTCATGACAGAAATGTTGATGAGCAATGTCTTTGAAATATTGCCCATGTTTCCCTCCGAGTCGAAAGTTTGGATAGTTGTATAAGGTGATGAAACTATTTTAGGTGTGTTAAATGACAGGATTTGAAGAGGCATCATGTCTGAATCAGATATCGAAACACGATGGTGAGATTCCTCCCAAGGTCGCTCTTCTAAACACATGATCTCTTTAATAGCTTTGTCCATAAGTAGGACTTGATTAAGGAGATCAAAAGAAGGAGCAGTTATGGGAGGGGCGGTGGTACCATTGGACATGACCAAAGTGACTGGAGATTCGGATGCAAATTGAATGGCCCAGTAGGCCAATTCAACTAGTGACAGTGGCATTTGTTCTTTGTAAGTGTTAATGTCTGAAGGGTCCGGTAGGATCCAAGGATCGGTCGGTTCATGAGTAATGGATGAAACCATATTGACTATCTATGGAACCGTGGGTGGTAGAAGAGGGAAAAAACCCATCAGGGAAGAGCCCTTCAATAGACTGGTACCGATACTGATGTAAGAGTCAGGTTCACCACCCACTAAGGGTACATAGCCATGGGTAACGAGGAATAATCACGGGTGAAAAAGGATAGTTGGTCCACTGTGACTATCTTTCCATCCAATGGAAATAGGATGATGTGAAAGACATTATACATAATGGAAATCATGGTGTAAGTCCAACTGCGACCCAACAATAGATTATAGTCAAGCTTTCTATCTATGACTTCGATGTCCATCATTACCATTTTCCCATTCAAGGTGATGGGGTAGCTAGCTAGGTAACCTTTTGGGATGAAAGTGTGGCCCTCAAAAGCTTTAAGGGAATTCGCTGGTGGGGATAGGGTTGGAGAACCCAAAGCAAGCTAACATGAAGCCGACATGACATAGGTTGAAGCACCTTCGTCAATGACAGTTCTATGTATTCCTTTCCCTTTCAAAAATACTTGCACCTGAAATGCAAGTTGGTGTGAAAGGGGAGGTTTACATTTTTCCATGTCAAAAATTGCAAGCATGGAATCCTCAAGGTTGATACCAGCAATTTCTGAAAGCATGGCTTTCCTTTGTGTTGGATAGGTTTGTAATACTTCGAGCGCTGACATAGCCGATGATGCTTGCGCCAAATCTTCTACAATACTGTAGTTTTGTGTGGCACATGTAGATGTATTATGCATTGTGCAACGAAGTGCCCCTTTTGGGGGACGAATGACAATATCAACAACCAGCCTTTCGATATGAAGATCGTTAGGCGGCAGTGGGCTTTGACTTGAGTATGGTTCCTCTGCATGAGTGATTAGAGCTCCATAAGATTTGTCTTTGGTTTTTGTTTCAAAGGTGTAAATGGTAGATGGTCCTTCACCAGCTGAAGGATTCTGTGAACTGCCATTTCCCCCTTGTGGGGGTTGGGGTTGGTTTGCAATAAGGTGTTGTTGCTGCTGAGCAAGGAAAGGATTATTCAGGATAATAGGGGTCCTGTGAGTGTCCTTTTTAGCAACAAAATCTGTGCATTCCTGAAGACGCAGACAATGATAGGTCATGTGGTCTTCGGCATAGATTTTGCAAGGGAATCTGGTGAGTTTATCCTTTCCATCGTCAGAGGGTGTAGAAACCTTCTGCTTTAGGTTTTACTACTTTGTTTACTTCTCTTCAGAAGGAGAGACCTTTTTCTTATTCTTCTTATTCTTACCACCGTGTTTTTGTGTAGACTGCATAGACTTTATCGCGATGGTAGGTAGAGTAGTTGATTTGGTAGAGGGGTCAATTGACATTTGGGCAATCTTATCATTGAGTTGTTTTACAGCAGCCCCAGAGGTAGCGCCGATAATACCATCGACATGCGCTCTAGATTGTTGAGTAGTGGGAGCATTGGATTTGCGAGGGGCATTAGGAATGACGTCATATAAAGTGCCAAACCATGAATATATCAAATCTAAGTGTTGGTCATGATGAGTGGATTGGTCTTTTGTGACCGCACCACCTAAGGCGACATCTTTAGTGATTTGTGGGAGTAGAGACTTGTAGAACCAATCCGCTAATAGATAGTCTGGGAGGGGAGCTTTGACTAGCCTCCACCTACATCTCCATACATGTATATGATTAGAGATGTGGGTGGTGGTGTCCTAACGTAATGAAGTGAGGAGTTCGGTCCCAGTTTCATAGCAGATGGGTAGCTAGAAGTGCTTTAAGAATTCCATCACTAAAGCGCCAAAGGTATTGATTGATGCGTGTGGTAACTCGATGTACCACTTGGCTACATTTCCAGTAAGGATGCGAGGAAAGAGACGTAGCCGGATACTATCATCCACCATGGAGTTAGAAACACACCATAGATGATAGGTGGTGATGTGTGTACCAGGATCCTCCCCTTGTTTCCCTTTGAACCTCGGGATTTCTATCGGTATTTTAGGTGGTATTGGTAGCCAAAGTAAGTTGAGATAGATGGGGTCATTTGTGAGTTTGTACAAGTTAGGGATATTGAGCATTTCCAAGAAAGGCAAGGTGTTTGGTGCCCCCGAATCGGACCAAGGCGATGACATATGACTTGAGGATCCTTGTGGTCCTCCCATCGTATTGTTTCCAATGTTATACATAGGTTGCATGGTATAGTAAGCGCCTTGGGATATATTATTGTACTATGGGTTTCCATAGGGGTTGTTAGGCTAGGGGATGGAAGTGCCCCTAGGATAAGGAGTTCCCCCTTGATTCATTTGAGATTGGGAGTAGGGTGCCCCTATGGATTGATTGTGACCTTGTTGAGGGTTCCCTCTTGCCACATAACTAACCATAGGTCCTTGACTAACATAACGAGGGTTCATGTCAATAAATGACTGACCATGCAGACCTGAAAAAAGAGGGGGAACTATTACGCTCCCGGTCGGTATATGCATATTGGGAACTATGCTCCCAAATACTTGAATCTTGGGGTTATAACTATACAATGGATGCCAACCATAGAGTTGGTTGAAGGGACCTGTGCTAACCATGCTATATTGAGCATTATAAGGAGCACTATATGTAGCACTTGGCGAAGGTCTAGTGGCTGACACAAAAGGGGTGGAACCCAGAATGTACTAGGTTCCACTCGTGGTGGGTGTCACGATAAGGTTTGAACCTGGGACAGATCGGATAGTTGGGTTTGCCATCATAGGTGCAGTATTGACTCTCGACTCGGGAGGTGGTGGTGGATCAAAAGTGTCCACAAAATCCCATGACTCACTAGTTGTCGATGGGACAGTTGGAAATGTTCCAACGGAAGACAAAGGAGGTACAAATGCAACAGGAACTAAGAGTGGTCCCAACGGATTTGTGATGAGAGGATTGTATGGAGGAAGAAATCCTTTGGTAAAGAAATCCTCCAGTAAGCTTGAATTGTGGGATGTCGAGATTGATTCTATGTTATATATTGGAGACTGATTGCCCAAAAACTGGGAATCTGGTTCACTCGGGCTCGGTGGATCCTCCATAGTGAGTGGGGGAAGTCCTAACAACCGTCTAGATTGATGACGAGGGTTGGATGTAGCCACGATGGTCGATAAATTTTATCAGTAAATTTTACAGTGATGTTTATTAAAGTCTCGGTGATAACACTCTGACACTTAAAAAATAAAAAATACACTAAGGAAATCAATCAACAATCAGAGGGAAATGACCTTGTCTGATAAGCACCGATCATTGGAGATGAAAACCAGTATCACAATGAGTAACAGAGAGAGAACTTCATAAAATGTACAGTTATGATTACTCTTGAGCTTCACTCGAACCTTAGATTAAGGGGCCAAGTACTCTTGTGAAGACGAGCACCCTCCCAAAAACCGAAGACAGAGTAGGTTTGTCTATGTCAGGTACCATAGTAGCCCGCCCCAGTCACCTTGTGTTTGTCCCTAAAAGTATGGCCACAAGGGATACCTCAAATCACAGACACTACCGGGAGGGACATAGTCACAAACAATATGCTGTGCGGGCGGGATACCTAAGTCCCCAACTCAACTTCAATATCCCTGAAGGGATCCTAGATACATAGAATACCAAAAGGAGATGTAAGCAAAGGTGGGCTACCTTCACTTACAGTTCGATGTTGTCTCATACTTAGCTCCGCTTTTACTGGAGTGGTCCCGGATAGTATGAGTGCAGAAGGATTTCTCTCTTTAATGACACTAGTTTCAGTGTATGATCTTGTACAATTAACTCACACTTCCTATCCGACGATCCTAGCCTAAAATAATGTGTGTTTACTCTAAAAAGAGTTTTTGATTGATTTTTTTAGGTATATTTTAAATGTGCTTCATTAGAGTCTTTGGTATGGGTGTTAACATATGAAGTTATATGGGACTCTGACTCAAATCATGCAAAAACAATGCTTGTAAATTTTCACTTTTGATGAATAAGCTGCTTCTACAAAGGGAGAGTCACTCATACATCAATATATATACCATGCATCCTAATCAGTAAAACACTAGTATAACCAATATGCATGAAGCCTTAAGGCTTTCATTAAAGTTGCCAAGAATTCTCTAGCAAAAACGGAACCGAAGGAATGGATTCCAGGTGTCCATCTTTTGTTTGTTCAGGGGAATACTGATAAGATTGCAAGGATTCTCAAGATGCATAGTGTCTCTGTGACCTTTAGGCCCCTGAACACCATTCGTATGTCCCTCAGATCAGTGAAGGATCCCATCGACCCTAAAGATATGAAATGGGTATATATTATCCCTTGTTCCTGTGGGACCGCCTATATTGGTGAGACTGGTCGCTCCATTAATCAAAGGATTAGTGAGCATGCAACTGATCTTAAGCATAGAAGAGCAAAGTCTTCCACTTTAGCTGAGCCTGCTGAAAAAACCAATCATCATGTTTGCATTGAGGAGGCTAGTGTTATTGCTAGAGTTTCACAATTCCATCATCGGAAATTTAGGGAAGCTCTTGAGATTGAAAAGAGGCTGAACAATCTCAATAGAGAGGATGGCTGGAAAGTCAGTAGGTGTTGGGTCCCAACACTCTCTTCCTAGTCACCCCCCTCCTCGTTTTTTGGCTCCTTTATTTTATTTTTATTTTTCTTTTATTTTTTTTTTATTTTTTTTTTCATTTGTTAGACAACATTAGGTTAATTACCTTTTATAACCAGCTACGTTCTTAATTAAAATTATTTTTATTTTTATTTGATTTTATTTATTCATTTATTTCTTTTTTCAATTGTTAAACAATATGAAATTAATTACCTTTTATAACTAGCTATGTTCTTAATTAAATTTATTTATTTGATTTAATTAATTAATTTTTATTTTATTTTATTTTATTTATTTGTTTATTTATTATTATTATTATTTTTGTTTTTATTTATTTATTTAATTTTAACTCATTATTATTTTCTCGTTCTAATATATATTTATTCTAACTAACTATTATCTTAGAATTACTTTATATATATTTATAGATACATATAATTTATATTAAAAGAAGGTCTTTCATATAACTAAATCCCATTTACAATACTAAATAACTTATAATTTTTAAATATTAAATAATACCTTTTTAACTAACTATTAACTTAAACACCAATTAAAATTATTAAATCTATATATCTATATATATCTATCTATCTATCTATATATATCTATATATATATATATATATATATATATATATATATATATATATATAAGGGTATGGTCACCTAATATAACTAACTTCCTTTAAATTATAAAAAAAGATTTTATTGACTCTGGTCCCTTAGTCAAAATTAGTCGTTGGTCAAGTTAGCAGTTGGAGGCTCTGCTCAGACTATTTAACATGCAAAGTTGCATCTGTTTCTTCAACTTGTCTTGACGATGAACCACACTGGTTGGTTCGAAACGCATCGAGAAATGATACATCTTGTGATTTACGCTGAAAAATCTCTCGTAAACCTGATATGGATCACAGAAGCCTCAATTCAATAAATTAATTTTATTATTCTTGTTATTTTAATCAAAACGAAAGCAGTAATATTAAGTTCAAATTCAATTATTCTAAACAATAAAACTGAAAATAATAATAAGAAAATGAAAAAAATAAAAAATAAAATAAATAAATAAATAAACAAAATAAAATAATAAGGTCAAATTTAACTATTCTAAACAATAAAACTAAAAATAGTAATAAGAAAATGAAAAAATAAATAAAGGAAATATAAATCAAAATAATGAATTAACTGAATTTTTTTATTTAAATCCAAAAAGCAAAATAATATGGACAAAAAGAAAAATAAACAAATAAATAGTAAATAAATAAGAAATAAAGTAATACTAGAAATTCTGTTTAAAATACATAAATAATTAAATATTATAAAAACTTACAGATACAAGATAGGGATCCAACTCCTGCTAATACTCCATCCATTGTCTCTATTGAGATTTATAGGTCTCCTTTCAATTTCCAAGGCCTCCTTAAGCTTATGACGATGAAAACGATCAATCCTTGCAATGACCCTCATCTCTTCAATGCATATGTGATGGTTTGTATTTTCTGCATGTTCTATTGAGATTTATAGGTCTCCTTTCAATTTCCAAGGCCTCCCTAAGCTTACGGTGATGAAAATGATCAAGCCTTGCAATGGGCCTCACCTCTTCAATACATATGTGATGGTTTGTCTTTTCTGCATGTTCTGCCAAAGTGGAGGAGTGGGACCTTCCATGTTTGATGTTAGTTGTGTGCTCAAGAATCCTTTAATTAATTGAGCAACCAATTTCACCAATGTATGGAGTCCCATAGGAGGAAGGGATGACATAAATACCTTTCCCATATTTAGGGTTCACAGGGTCCTTCACTAATCTTCGGGAGCTTTGGATAGTGTTTAGCGGTCTAAATGTTGAAGGAACCTTATATTTCTTCAGGATCTTAAAAATCTTGTCTGTGGTTCCTGAGATAAACAGAAGATGCACCCCTAAAAACCGCATGTTCATATTCTAATTATATGGGGAAATTAATATATAAGCAAATTTTATTGAGCAAAATGGTCAATTTTACAATAAGATGTGTCATTGTTTTTTTCCTCATGTTAAATTAGATGCGTGCCACCTACCCTACAATTTTCTAGGGATTTGAGATTATTCCACTTCTAATAAGTTCATATTCTAATTAGATGTAGAAATTAATATATAAGCAAATTTTATTTAGCAAAATCGTCCATTTTACAATAAGATGTGTAATTCGTGTTTTTTTTTTCAAATTAAAGTTGACCAATAATATTTTTATACATGGTTAATTAGGTAAATGTGTGCATTGGTAAGGCATTCTTCTTGTTACAATAGCTTTTTTGTTATATTTATGAAGGCTTCCACTATATCAACCACATTAATATTTTTAATGTGGTTGTACTAGTTTTATTTTAAATTACTACTAAAATAATATTACATTATAGTAGAATAAGAGGAAGTTTAGGATTAAGAATAAAAATTAAGAAAACAAAATATGATGTTTGGGAAAGGAGAGAGGATGTGAATGTGAGCAAAATAAGAATTTGTTATAATAAACATAATATATTAATTAATTAAAAGAGTTAGAAGAAATGAGGGAACAAATAAATTAATAAAATAATTTGTCAATTTTTTTTTTGTTTTTGTAAACTTCACAGGACAACATCCTCATCATGTCAATATATCACCCCGATAGGGGTAGGGAATTGAACATGTGACTTCACATCATGGAGTGCCTTAACAGAGCACTCAATCACAATCTATCCAAGACCCTGTGGAGGTAAAAATTAATTTTATTACTAAAGAGGGGAGAGAGAGAGAGAAATATTGGATTAGAAGAATAAAAATTTGTGGGTCATTTGAAGAAATAATATGATAAAATGATGAAATAATTTTAAAGAGGAAATGGGTTACATATAATTTAATTTATTAAGCTAGAATCTAGAATCAAGAATATTATTAAAATAATACTATTAAATTATGACAGATTACAGAAGCTTATGATTAGGATTAGGAAATGATAAACTATAATAATTGAAATAGAATAACAAAGAATTAAAATTTTTAAATTTTTAAAATTGAAGAAGAATTTAAATATAATTTAAATTACATTAAGATTAAAAGGTGATAAATAAGAAAGAAGAGGATCATGAATAAGTGGGAGGGGAAAGTGAGGGGGATTCTAAAAATGGTTAGGCTTGACATTGGATTTAAGGGGTTTAGGATTAGAGGAAAAGAAATGTATGGCAGGTTTCCAAGAATGGCTCAGCTGAAATCCATCTTCTTGATTAAAGTCAGGGTGCTTTTTGATTTCTAGAGCTTCCCTACTGATGTGATTAGAGTGGAAGGGGGAAGAGGCCTAGATTTTGGTTTTATCAAAACAAATAAAATGTTTGGTATTGTAGGTGTGTTTAGCGGTGGAATATTTAGCGACTTGGTTATGGTATATGTCATGCATAGGTTCCTTAAGGCAAGCTTTGAAGGATATAGTAGTTTGTCCTATGTAAGACATACCACTGGAGAAATCGATCTCATAGACTCTAGGGAAAATCATAGAGTCATTATTTTCTTTGGATGAGAAAAAGAACTGGCTAACGGTTGTCTGGGTTTTGAACAAAGTTTTGATCTTCTTTTTAGAAATAATTTTGGAGGTATGATTGGTAACTCCCTAAATGTAAGGAAGGAAGACTTTGGTTAAGAACAGATTGTTAGAAAAAAATTGAGATGAGGGTGAAGAGGAGAATGGAATTCATTTTTTGGCGAGGATGACGGGTAATCATTAGCTTTAAGGGCCTTAGTGAGATGGAAATTTTCATTGGACAAACATTGAGAGGAAGAAATACAAATGTCATGAGTAATAATCGCTTTAAGAAAAACAAAATTTTGAGCAAGATGATGGTGAGATTTGTCATGGAGGTACCTATCGGTAAGACCTCTTTCATTAGACCAAGTGGGTAAGATATCCATCAAGAACACAAAAAGAAAGTATGTTAAGGAGGGGAAGGGATTGGTTAGCTTCAATCTCCATAGTGAATTGGGTGTGGGGAGAAATGTGATCGACATGGGTAAGGAAGGTTTTAAGTTTTGGCATACCATGGGACCAAATAACAAAGGTATCATCGTTAAAGTGATCCCATAACTTAGGTTTTAAATGGAATATTTCAAGGGATAAGGTTTCAAAGTGTTTCGTAAAAATGTTGGTAAAAATAAGGAAAAGGGAGGAACCCATGTCTATGCCCTCGGTTTACGCGTAGTAAACTCCATTAAAAGTGAAGAAAGTGGTGGTTAGGAAAACCTTGATAAAGTTAAGGGTTTCGAAGTCAACCAACTTGGAAATGGGGTTAATGGCTTCCAAGAGAGGGATTTTGGTAAATAGGGAAATGAAATCAAAGCTAACCATGATTTTTCTTTTATCAAGTTTGAGGTGTTTGATTTTCTCAATGAAGTCAGTGGACTAAAACTAACTATACCATCAAATCCATTGCATGAAAATAAGAACCACATAATGGTTGTATATGAAACAAGTAGCACAACAATTAATATAACATTTTCTTATGCTTTGGCATCCAATCTTTTCTATTTATACCCTTCAATTCCTCTTTATAAGAAGTCTTCAAGTATATTGAACTATTTTGTATTTAGAAATACTATTTTATAGGTACATACTCATACCAATGATTGATTTTCTTCCACATTTATCAATACTTTAGGATTTCTTGTACCTATCATCTCAACATCTCTATAGGGACTCCTTTGGCTAGCTAGAATCCAACCTTACAAATTAAATTGTTCCATCTTAGGGCATCTCCATTGGCATAGTTCCACTCATAAATTGGAACTTTCGAATCTACAGCCTCAAGGGTTCCATCACAGATAAGGAAAGGGAGATATAATTCACTCTAAGGTCACCATATCTCTACATATTTCTTTAATTTAAAATAGTATATATATAGTTACGCACGCACACACATACACATGAGATCTAATCCATATAAGGGGAAACACATTATGAAATTGATTCCAAACCTTATCATCTCAAGCAACCTGGAGATCAACTACTAGAGGAAAATACTCTAGCTATCATGGGGTGTATCATTTTGGATCTAACAAACAATTATCCTTCTACATTTAGTGTGATGGAGTTAAATCCCCTGGCTCCTATCCCGTCAGTTCTACTTATCAATCCACACAACATGAAGGCATAATAAAGCTTGGGACACATTTTATTTTTATCTAAGTGAAGATATGACTAGCCACATCATTCACCTTAGAGGGATTTAACTTCCACTTAAAAAAATATGACACACTTTTAGATATGATTTATGGTAACCTCTTGTAATCACCTTTAGGATTAGTTGAATCATAGAGGGGTTTCATTGAGTATTGTTTGATTGGTATAAATTTGATGAGTGGAGTCCCATCTAGTAAAGACATGGCCTCCAACTAGGAAGGGATGGTATTATGAGGTTTGGGGAATGCCAAAAATCATAAAATTTGTTTCAAGATTGCAGACACCATCTCTTATCTCTCTCTCTTCAAAATATAACCATTGTGGAGTACATATATTAAGTGGAAGAATATGTCTCTAGAAGAAACTACATGGGAATATTAATAGTGGCTTTTGGAGGGCTATGCTAAGTCCCTAATAAAGATTATTTATTATTTTATTTGTTATGTTGATAGGTTGATTAGAACCTTTCACTGTACCATTTCATTATAATTGAACAAAATGTTCTCTCTGGATGTCAAACATCACAACGAGAGAGAGACCAATACAGGTTAAGTTAGTTTTAAGAGGATGTCGGGATTCATGTTGTTAATTTATGAAGTGTTGGCACATGATAAATTTTGGCAAAATTTATGCCCTGGACATGCTTAGTTTGGTACGCAGAGTTTGAAGATCATTTATGAGGGTCCAACAAAATAAGCAAAATTTTATTTTATACCCAATTTTCAATTGCCCTCATCAAAGTTTTATTCAAGTTTAAATTATATTTATTTGGTATATAAAATCATTACATTTCAATATTATTTTGGTTATATATTTTAAATAAAATAATATTTTATAGAATAAAACTTTACCTTACATTATCTTATAATCCACCTTATTTCTTTCCATTTCCACATTGCCATTAAAATTACCATATCCATTAAATTCCCACTTCATAATCATATTACATACGTCAAATCACTAGTCATGTCCAAAACTCAAAGCCTATGGTCCACCCCGCACTTAGCTATTAAATTTCCGAAATGTAAGATCCTTGAGATCTTTGAGTGATTATACCGACGGTTATTGGTATGTTTTGGACCCTAGCCCCTCTGAAATTTAAACAAACGGGTGTCTGATTCACTTTTACTGGGTTTTATAGGTGTCATGTTGCCGGGTGTCTGATTCACTTTTATTGGGTTTTATAGGTGTCATGTTGCCCTTCATTTCGGACTCCCTTTCTAAAAACCACTTCCTACCTACCCCCTCTAAAAACCATTTTTCCTATTAAATTTAAATTATGGCAGAAAGGTATGTAAAGAAAAATTTCATATATTATGGAAATGTTTACGAATGAAGGAGGATGAGAAAAATGTGACAGCTACAAGGGAAATGAATTCACATATGCAAGAGAAAAAATTACAAGAGAAAATAAAAGGAAGATTTTTCCATCATATTTTTATGAAACTAATGTACAGGTGAGAAAAAATGAGTTTCATGTAAATGAGTTTTACTGATAGGAGGAGAAGTAAGACAAGGCTTACAAATATAAAAGAATTTACAGGTAGAAGTAAGACACGGCTTACAAATATAAAAGAATTTACAGGTACATGTGAATTTGAATTACAATTGCAGGTGAAAATCAAAAGGAAGGCCAATAGAAACAACACATGGTTTTGGAAATCCATCCAAAGATTTGCAAGAGTAAAAGGAAATTTAGGTATGAAATGGATTTACAAATAAAGTTAAAAGGATAAACAAAAAATGGTTTTTTTAAACAACACATGGATTTCAAAATCCATGGGTAGAGAAAACAAGCCATCGATTTTGGAAATAACACATGGATTTGAAAACATGATGGATTTACAAATCATTCCAATGAATATATTGAAATTTTAATTGTGAATTCTATTTGGAAATATTATTTAAAATATATATTTCCGCAAATATTTTCTAACAAATTAAAGTATTCAAAACATGATCAGAAGAAAAAATGGCAGAAATAGAACTCAAAGGCATATCATTCAGATTTAAGAGGGAAATTAGTTGATTTTGTGAAGACAATTTCAACCTTTTTCTATATTTCAAGGGCAATGTGAAGATCAGTCTCAGACACTTAGCAACTGAGGATCAGTACATTGAGGATATTTTTGTTGATTTCCAACATTCAGAAAATCAATTCTAGTTTAATGAACAGTTCAATGTTTCCAGCAGATAATTTGGAGATATTATTTTATTTGTAGTTATTATTCAGGATTTTATTCTAGAATTATTGTAACAATTTAGGAGTTTTTATTCCATATATTGTTTCATTTGTAATAAAGAAAGGGTTAGGAATTGTATTGAGAAAGACTACCATTATTATAAAGTTGATCACTGACTTCCAGTGGACACAATTCAGTAATACAAGCAAGTTGTTTCAGGATTCCTATGTCATATCTATTTGGTGAAGTGCTTCTTAATGTAATCAATTTTCTCTTCTTCTTTTTTCTTCATATGTGCTTCTTTTCTCTATCGTTTTAAATAAAATTAGGTTTAGGATTTGTTTCAAATGCACTGTATTCTGGCTTAAAACAATATCAATTTTTTTTTTTGAAGTTTAAATATACAATTCCTAATTGCTCCATATTTAAAGTGAATCCTTATATGTTCTTCCTTCTCCATCTCATAAACTACAAGGATCCAATAGTATGCCTACCTTACCCTATTTCACTTAAGCTTGATATTTCTGCAAATTGATAACCCCAAGTCTCTTTGACTCCATCTCACAATGGATTTCCTTTGATGTTCCAACCAAACCATTTAAAAACTGAACTATGAATTCTCATAACTAGATTAAAATCCTCCCAAGAAAACAAAGCTAAATCTAACAGAGAGATCACTCTCTGAAGCCGGCAGGGCTAGATCCCGACTTCCAAAGCGGTTATGTGGTTACATTTGCAATTTCTTTCACAACTTTAAGAAATTACAGATATTTTTATATGTTATTTTTTTATATATATACGGTATAAGCTTATATTATATAAATTTATATATTTTTGCATCGAGAGGTGCTCTCTAGTCTGGTATAGAAGAGATGTTATAATGTTGTGTTATATAAACATAAAATTACAAATAAAAATAAAAATAAAATAAAACAGATATTAGTTATAATTATTAATTATTTATGCCATCTCAGGTGTTAAAATGAGAAATTAGAAAATACAAATAGGTTAAATTATTTAAAATAGATTAAAATTAAAATATTATAATAAACTAATGCTTATAAGTATTGTTATGAAAGTTTAGGTAAAATTGAGGTCATATAGTCAATTTACGCTTGGGGGTTTTAGGTTATAGGTTTCAACATCCCATGTTTTGTTAGTGGGATTCTTATGTAGAATAATCTTTTTAAAGGCGTGAACACTACTTTGTAATTTGTGTTTGGGCCATGAATGAACATTGAAATAACAGTGTTTCGATGACAAGAAGAAATATATATATATATATATATATATATATAAACAATTATAACATGTAAACATTAAATATATTTAAAAAAAAATCTATTTTTAAATTTTATTGTCAAATTTGTTTTTTTAGTGTGTGTGTTAATTTTTTATCTATACTATATACACTTAAATTATATAATTTTAAGTATTTATAATTAGTTATAATAGATGTATATTAGAGAAATGGGTGAAATCATGGAAAAGAGTGATTGAGTAGGAATGGATCCTGTCATGCATCTTAGGCTTTTATTCATAGGTATCATCTATAGACTTTTGTTTAGTGAGAAATAAGAGAATACGATCATAGGTGGTCGAGATATGTAATGGAATGGAGAAGTCGAGTTAGTTTTTTTTATGGCATGGGTTGGAGGCAGACTATGGAGTCCCAAGGAGCTCTCAAGCCACCACTTCTCTATTGCCTATATATATCTCCTATGTACTTGGATTCCTTGGATGCATGAATAGAGGAGAAAACCATAGACAAAAATTTCAATCCATATCGACGTTTTTATACCAAAAGTGCACAATTTCCTTTCATGTGTGATAGGGTTCAACTCCACAGTCTTGTTGGCTGTTCAAGTATTCCTCCTAAGTTGCTAAAGATTTTGCAGTGGTCAAGCAAAATTAGAACTTTGTCCAGTGTTCCCTTGATTTTTTCTCTTACCTCTACCTTGATATGTTGGGAGTGTTGGTAGCAAGCAAGAGGGTACCCATTGCTGGGTATGATCCTCATTCGCCATTGCGGGAGGGTAGAAAACGAGCCTTGGGGAAATCTATCTTCCATATTTAATCGAGGATCTACATGGGAAATCCACCTCTTTTCTACTATTGATTTAATCATTGTATAGATACTTATGCAACATATAGAGAAGAAGCCCCCCAATCAGGGTGATGAAAAGGGAAAGCACAAATAGGAGGACAACACAAGGGAGAGGACGGCCAGGATGGCCACTTACTGCCCTAATTGTAAATAAAATGGTCGTGGTGGCGTCCTGCATGCCTGTGGGAGTTTCGAGGCAGTATTGGCAGGAGAGTGGGGGGAGAGGAGGTAAGAAATGGCAGCAATAGTGGGATGGGATGTGGGCCAGATGGGATGGGGAACATGACGGTGGCAAGGGTGGGAAGAGAGCTTAGTTTGCAGCAAAGGGAGGAGGAGAACAGAGCAGAGCGGGATTTGGGATCTTCTGCGGTCGAGCGTGATTACGGGTATGTTTACTTTGGCTCACCTCCTGCATTTCATTATGGCATGCTTAGTATGGTGGATGAGGGGGGAACTATGGGAATTACAGGGGAGGGGCTGCATATGAGCGAGCTTGCAATTTATTCTGCCATGCATAGTAAGGTGGAAGAGGGGGGTAAGCTGGGAATTGCAGGAGAGGGGATATGTTTGAACGGGTCAGAGATATGCATGGTGAGGAAGCATGAGGATCAGAGATTAGGCATGCCGGGGAATTGTATTAGCAGGGTAGAGGGTCAGCTCGAGAAAACTAAGAACCCTATCCATGTGAAGGATAGGAAGATAGAGGGCTTGCCCATCTACCTTAGTCCTGGGGGGAGACACCATCGATTCTCCAGAATAACAGGGGAGGTTGGAGTGGGGTAGGAAGGCTAAGCAATAAGGAAATGCTGACTGATGGGAAGATTGTAGCTCCTAGAAAGCTAACTTTTTTTGTTGATAACTGTAAGCAGGAGGCAATAAAGGAAAAGATGACTCGCCTAGGGAGAGGCAGGGGTCGTGGAGGTAGAGGGTGACAGAGCCAGCCAGGCAGAAGTGATATGTCAACCTCAACGCCAACAAGTCAGAGGTGAGGAAGGAAATCCATGAGGATGACAGTCCAAGAAGTTGCTCGCACTTATAGGGAAGGGACAAATGCTGACATTCATCAACTAATTCAGGAGATGGAAGACAGTGTAATGGAAGAGGATCCTGAACCAGAGATGGAGGAATGGGGGAATATTATCCTCGATCCAGGGCACACCAGAGGCAGAATGATGCTTTACAGGCAAGCTCTACATGTGTACTGGGTGTTGAAGCGTTTATTCGCTAAGGCTCTGGAACAGGTGGTGGGAGAAATGGCAGAAATAGCCCAAGGCATGACCAATATAAAAAAGGACATGAAGAACCAGTAGATTATCATGATTATGCAAGATAGTAAGCTGGATGAGATCCAACAATGGTTGATGAAGCTGTCTCTAGCACCCGACGACTCGACGACAGCACCTGCTAATGCGGAATCTGACAATGATGACCGGAAGGATTAGCTTTTTTACAGTTTCCAGTTTGATCATTTTGCGGCTAGCTTTTCTTTTTAGACATTTTTATGTTAGTCTGGAGCATGGTTAGTGTTTTTATATGTGTAGTTTACTTATCTTGGATTTAAAGATTGATTAAATTTTGTTATTGGATGGCATATAACAGACTCAGGTGGCCAACAGACTTGGTTTCCCAAATGGGCAAGTTGAGGCCACCAAACTGTTGTATCTGGAACAACTTATTTTTATAAATAGAAAAGGAAGGTACTACCCTAGCTTACAAAAAAAAACATATAGAGAAGAAGCTTTGTATATTTGCAAATGCAAAGAGTCTCCTTTTTTTATGGAAATATTCTTCACGAGTATTTTGAGGTGAAGGATCAAGTATAACCAAATACTCTACCATAATCTTGAAATTTAGGCTATATGGAGGTGGCCCAGGCTCCACCTCTTTCAAGGATGTAGATTAGGGAAGGCCAATAAAAATTTAAATAAGCTCCATTTCAACCTGGAACCTTACAACATATATCAAATGGAACAAGTACAAGCTATGGAGGTTAATATTCTAGAGGTAAATTCTCTATTTTATGGCCTCCAATCAAATGTTATAATATGTAGGTTCAATGGGTTTTGTCTTAAATTTGACACTTTACACTAGTGGGTGTTTGCTTCTTGAAGCCAAAATTATGATATCTATTTGTTACAAATGGTTTTCTATTGTTTAATTCAATACACAAAAATATCTAAAGATCATCTTGAGTGATGGGCCTTAGCTTTGGGGTCAAATTGGGATCTTCATCATCCCATTCATCCCATGGTTCCTATATTTTTAAGCTAAAAATATGGTGGTCTCAATTATGTTGGCTTGGGCGATACAACCAAATCTCCCCCTCCCCTTCTGGCACCATAAGGTGCTAGAGGAAATGGGAAACACCTTGGGGACATTAAAAATGATGGAACTAGAAAGAAAAAACAAAGGTATTTTCACTTTCGCCAAAATATGTGTTGAGGTAGACTTTAACAAAGCTCTACCTAATCACTTTCAACTAAATCACAAAAAAATTCAATGGACCAAGGTATTATACTACAAGAACAAAATATTTCGATGTGCTTTCAAATAGGACATCTACAGAGCACATGACCACATGAAATAAATGTATCAAAAAAGAAAGAGGAAATCCCATAAACCAAAAGGATGGAAGGCTTCTAATCTCCTCCTTTTAGAGAAAGAAGAGGAAGAGACCATGAAGAACCAAACAAATCAAGAAAATTTCGATGCTTAGTCTCAACATAGTTTGTATCCCACATGCAGAATGACATTGAATAGAAGAAAAATGAGAATCTTATAGAAGATGGGATGGGGAATACAAAGATACCCCATGTTTTGAAAGCCCTAGCTCAGAAAAATAATCCCTTTTGGAGATTACAAGTTGCTAGCTAGCAATGGTTCCAGTTGGTCCAAATACAGGGCGATGGCAGAAAGTGAAGAAAAAGAAAGGCAAGAAAGATAAGATAAGTGGTTATTATCACATGTTATGCCTTTTTAATGTTTTTCTTTTTCGTTCTGAAGTCAAGAAACTTATTTTTTAGAATTCTGTTTAGCATATGTAGAATGTGATTTTGTTCCATTATTTCATGATGAATAAAATTATGGGTGTTTTTCTTCTAAAAATAAATAAATGTATATTAGAAAAAAAAATATTCATATGTGTGCGTGTGTGTGTTAAATTTGTATTTGTACTACGCACACTTAAATTATACAAATTTACATATTTATAAACACTTACAAAAAGTGTAATACTTCAATAAAATATAAAAGTTAAATATATAAAATAAAAACATATATATGTGTTTTAATCTTTAAATGTTGTTGTTGTTGTTGTTATACATATATATAAACATTTATAATAGAAGTGTAATATTTCAAGAAAATACAAAATTTAAATATATAAAAGAAATATACGTAAATTAAAAAGATAAATCTTGCTGATATATACATAGTAGAAGTGTACCTATCTTTTAAATTGGGGATAAAAACATTCCCTCTAATTACATGACCATTATGATTAGCCACATTTTAGCCAAATTGCGAGGGCATGTTTTAGAAAAGAAGATTAGCCATTGGCTTGATAACCAGGGGAAAAGAAGTAATGTACAACATGGATTTAGGAGAAATCACTCAACTATATACCATCTTGGTACTCTTAAGATCATTGTAGAGGCATTTTGTAATAATAAAATTGATATCTTCTATTGTTTTGTTGACTTTATAAAATGGTTCAACTTATTCCCTCGAGAGAAGTTATGGGAGAGGCTAGAAGAGCTAATGATTCCTCTTGAGTTGAGGGTTGTTGTGACTAGGTTATACGAGAATGCTATTACCAAGCTTAGGACCACTGAGGGTTGGTTAGAAGAAATTAAATGTAATATTAGTTAAGAAAGCGTAACCCCTGTCCCCTACCCTTTTTTGCATTTACATTGAGAAGCTAGAATAGTGTTTGGAAGTTACAGGATGTGATGGTCCTAAGCTAACTAGTATGGTCATTAATTTTCTCCTTTATGCTGACGATATCATTCTTCTAGCCATGAGCCTTGACGATATCGACAAGAAGCTTAAAATTCTCCAATATTACTGCTATAATATGAGTATCACTGTTAATACTAAAAAGACTAAAGTCATGATATTCTAATCCAAAAGGATTAACTATGATAATTTCATGTATGATAACAACTACTTGAATAAAGTTTTTTCATATAAATATCTGGGAATTGACATTCATTAGTAGCTCAACTAGATTATAGCATTGAGAAAAGGATTATTATAAGTTGTAAAAGCTTATTATGTTATTAAAAGGAACTGTAAGTTAACAGATCTTTGGGTATGGAGTAAAAAAAGAGTTCCTCTTTGAGATCCTTGTCACCCTCATTATTTTATATGGATGTGAGGTTTGGCGTTGCAATATATCTAGAGAATCATGGAGGAAGATTGAGATCATCCAAAAGCAATTTATAGTCTATAAAATCAAGATTAAATATTATACTCCCTACCCTATCCTCTTGATTGAAGTTATCCTTTCCCCGATTAAAATCATGGCTATGATTAGGTATCTCACGTGTAAGAAGAAGCTATACAACAAGTAAGGATACTATTAAAATTATTATTACTTCCAAATTTATGGATAGATTTTGGTATAATAAAGAGTTAGAAGGAAAAAGGAAGCTAAGTTATTAAAAGGAGGTAATCAACCCCAGTATTGATAACTAGACTTATCTTTTTGCCTTGGCCAGTGCTAAAAGGAAAATGAGCATTGCCAATATAAGAACTAATTCTCATTCGCTTTAAAGTGAACCTGTGCATTGGTCAATTCCTAAAAAACCTTGGATTGGAAGAGTCTGTAACCTTTGTGATACTAAGAGGGTTGAAGATGAAAAATGATTGGCCAGCTCTTACTCACATTTATTCTAATCTTCAAAATTTTTGCTACAATACCAATATTTTTGACTTGTTAAGTCAACAAAACTATGATGATATGGGAACATTTCTCTCCCTCATTTTCATTCATAGAAATAAAATATTAAAGAATCTCAACTAATCTCTTATTTTCTTAAGGTCCAAGAGACCATATTGGTCTTTGTGGATGTTAATCATCATCATCATCTTTATATATATATATATATATATATATATATATATATATATATATATATATATATATATATATATATATATATATATATATATAACATTAATATAATATTTATCTTTTACTTGTTTGTCAAGTGGCCTAAGTTCATCATAGATTACATCAGGCCTGACCTATGGCTTGAGAAACCATGACGCAAGGGAATCTAATCTATAACAATTGTGTGAGGATTGCACCTAGCCTAAGTCACACCAAACCTTAACATGACTGGATTTTTACCCATGGAGTTTCGAACTAGTAACCATCACATCACAACTCAATAATATACACCATCACCATCTATTCTATGCCCCGTCGGTAATACTAATATAATATTTCAATAATATATAAAAGTTAAATATATATAAGAAATTCATGTATATTAAAAAATATTTTTTTCCTTAAATTGTGTTGTCATTTATTATTTTTGAATATATCTATAAGAGTTACAATAATTGTTAGCATGTAGATTTTCAAAGTTATACCTATGTGTGATCTCTTTGAGGTGTTTGAGGTTTTGGGCGAATACTTTACCCATATTGAGAGACATAAATCTCAAATTATAATATGAAGAGCACCAAACCAAGAATAAATAAATAATTAAGTAAACCAAATAGCCATTAAAATAGTAAGCATTAAAAATAATAAAAATGAAATAGAAAATGAATTCATGGGAAATGAATTCAAGGGTGGAAGAAAATGAATTTACAAGAGAAAATAAAAGGAAGATTTTGCGATCATATGTTTATGAAACTAATGTACAGGTTAGAAAAAATGAGCTTCATGTAAATAAGTTTTATGGATAGGAGGGTAAGTAAAACAAGACTTACCAATGTAAAAGAATTTATAGGTACATGTGAATTTAAATTACACTTGCAAGTGAAAATCAAAAGGAAGGCCAGTAGAAACAATAGATGTTTTTGGTAATCCATGACAAGTAAAAACAACACATGGTTTTGGAAATCCATCCAAAGATTTATAGAAGTAGAAGGAAATTTACAAGTATGAAATGAATTTACAGAGAAAGGTAAAAGGAGAAACAAGACATGGTTAAAAAAAAAAAAAACACATGGATTTCAAAATTCATGGGTAGAGAAAACAAGCCATGTATTTTTGAAATAGCACATGGATTTGAAAACATGATGGATTTGAAATTTTAATTATGAATTTCATTTGGAAATATTATTTAAAATATATATTCCGCCAAATATTTTTTGATAAAATAAAGTATTCAAAAGATGATGAAAAGAAAAAACGATAGAAATAGAACTCAAGCAGAGCACTCAGATTTAAGAGGGAACTTAGCTGATTTTGTGAGGACAATTTCAACCTTTTTCCATATTTCAAGGGCATGAAGATCAGTCTCAAACACCTAGCAACAGAGGATTAGTACAGATTTAAGAGGGAACTTAGTTGATTTTGTGAGGACAATTTCAACCTTTTTCCAGATTTCAAGGGCATGAAGATCAGTGTCAAACACCTAGCAACAGAGGATTAGTAGATTGAGAATATTTTTTCAAATTTCTTGCATTCAGAAAACCAATTCCATTTTAATGAACAGTTCAATGTTTCCAACAAATAATTTGGAGATATTATTTTATTTTTAGTTTTATTGAGAATTATATTCCAAAATTATTGTAACAGGTTAGGAGAGTTTTTATTCTATATATTGTTTCATTTGTAATAAACAAAGGGTTGGGACTTGTACTGAGAAAGACTACCATTATTATAAAGCTAACCAGTGAGTTCCAGTGGACACATTTCAGTAATACAAGAAAGTTGTTTTAGGATTCGTGTGTCATATCTATGTTGTGAAGTGCTTCTTACTTTAATCAGTTTTCTCTGTTTTTCATATGTGTTTCTTTTGTCCATTGTTTTAAAGAAAATTAGGTTCAGTATTTGTTTCAAAAGAACCATGTTCTTGCTTAAAAGAATATCAATGTTTTCTTCTGAAGTTTAAATATAGAATTCTTAATTGCTCCATATTTAAAGTGAATCCTTATTTGTTCTTCCTTCTCCATCTTATAAACTACAAGTATCCAGTGGTATGGCTGCCTTGCCCTATTTCAATTAATATTGATATTTCGGCAAATTGATCACCCCAAGCCTCTTTGACTCCATTGTCCAATGGATTTCCTTTGTTGTTCCAACCAAACCATTTAAAAACTAAACTATGAACTCTCATAACTAGCTTAAAATCCTACCAAGCAAACAAATCTAAATATGACAGAGAGATCCCTCTTTGAAGTTGGCAGGGCTAGATCCCAGCTTCCAAAGTGATTCTGTGGTTACCTTTGCAATTTACTTCCCAAACTTAAGAAATTACAGAGTTCTAACACACATAACATAGTTTTTTTTTTAACCTAATATTTTTCATTTCTATTAGTTTACCTTTATCTTCACAATTTTTATATGTTATTTTTTTATTTATACCATACAATCTTATATTATATAAATTTATATATTTTCGCATCATGAGGTGCTCTCTGGTCTGGTATGGAAGAGATGTTATAATGTTGTCTTATATCAACATAAAATTACAAATAAAAATACAAATAAAATAAGACAGACATTGGTTATAATTATTAATTATTTATGCCAGGTGTTAAAATTAGAAATTAGAAAATACAAATAGGTAAAATTATTTAAAATAGATTAAAATTAAAATATTATAACAAACTAATGCTTATAAGTATTGTTATGAAAGTTTAGGTAAAATTGAGGTCATACAGTCAATTTACCCTTGGGGGTTTTAGGTTATAGGTCTTAACATCCCATGGTTTTGTTAATGGGATTCTTATGTAAAATAATTTATTTACATGGGTGAAGACTCTGTAATTTCTGTTTGGACCACGAATGACCATTGAAATAAAACTATTTCGATGACAAGAAGATATATATATATATATATATACATATATATATATATATATATATATATATATATATATATATATATATATATATATATATATATATATATATATAAAGTAAACATTAAATATATAAAAAAATATATGTATTTATGTTTTTTGAATATGTGTTCGTGTGTGTATTCATTTTTTATCTATACCATATACACGTAAAATATATAAATGTGTATATTTATAAATAGTTATAATAGATATATATTAGAGAAATGGGTCCAATCATGGAAAAGAGTCATTGAGTAGGTATGGAACCTGTCACGCATCTTAGGGTTTTGTTCATAGGTATGGTCTATAGACTTTTCTTCAGTGAGGAACCAGAGAATACGATCACAGGTGGTCAAGATATGTAATGGGATGGAGAAGTTGAGCTAGTTTATTTTATGGCATGGATTGGAGGCAGACTATGGAGTCCCAGGGAGCTCTCAAGCCACCACTTATATATTTCCTATATATATATATATATATATATATATATATATATATCATGTGTACTTAGATTCCCCAGAGGCATGAATGTAGGAGAAAAACACAAACAAAACTTTCAATCCATATCAACTTCTTTATATTAAAATGCACAATTTTCTTTCATGCGAGACATGGTTCAGCTCCACGATCTTGTTGGTTGGTCGAGTATTCCTCCTAAGTTGCTAAATATTTTTCAATCATCAAGCACAACTAGAACATTGTCCACTGTCCCCTTGGTTTTGTCTCTTACATATACCTTGATATGTTTGGAGTGTTGGTTGCAGGCATGAGGGTACCCATCGCTGGGTAGGAACCTCATCGTCCATTGCAGGAGGGTAGAAAAGGAGCGTTGGAGCAACTATCTTCCATATTTCATCACATATCTACATGGGAAATAAACCTATTTTATAATATTGATTCAATCATTGTGTAAATACTTATGCAACATATAGAGAAGAACCTTTTTACATCTACAAATGCACATAGTCTCCTTCTTTATTGAAATATTCTTCATGATTATTCTTAGGTTAAGGATCAAGTATAACCAAAGACTCTAGCATAATATTGAAATTGAGGCTATATGGAAGTGCCCTAGGCTCCACCTCTTTCAAGGATGTAGTATAGGGAAGGCCCATAAAATTTTTGATAAGCTTGGATTCATCTTGGAACCTTACAACATATATCTAATGGAACAAGTACAAACTATGGCGGTTCATTGTCCAGAGGTAAATTATCTATTTTATGGCCTCCATTAAAATGTTATAATATGTAGGTTCAATGGGTTTTGTCTTAAATTTGATGCTTTACACTAGTGGGTATTTTCTTCATGGAGCCCAAATTGTGATATCTATTTATGTTACAAATGGTTTTCTATTGTTTAATCAATACACAAAAATATCTGAAGATCATCTTGAATGATGGGCCTTAGTTTTGGGGTAAATTTTGGATATTCATCATCCCATTCATCCCATGGTTCCTATATTTTGAAGCTACAAATATGGTGGTCTCAACTATGTTGGTTTGGGTGAGACAACCAAATCTCCCCCTCCCCTTCTGGCACCATAATGTGCTAGAGGAAATGGGAAACATCTTGGGTACATTAAAAATGATGGAACTAGAAGGAACAAAGAAAGGTATTTTCACTTTCACCAAAATATGTGTCGAGTTAGACCTTAACAAAGCTCTACCTAATCACTTTCAACTAAATCACAAAAAAATCAATGGACCCAACTATTATACTACAAGAGAAAAATATTTTGACGTCAAGCATGCTTTCAAATAGGAAATCTTCAGAGCACATGCACACACAAAATAAAGGTATCAAAAAAGAAAGAGTCAAGCCCATAAACCAAAAGGATGGGAGCCTTCTGATCCCCTCCTTTTAGAGAAAGAAGAAGAACAGACTGTGGAGAACCAAACAAATCAAGAAAAAGTCAATGTTTAGTCTCAACATAGTCTGTATCCCACATGTAAAATGACATTGAATAGAAGAAAAATGAGAATTTTATATAAGATGGGACGGGGGGTACAAAGAGACCCTGTGTTTTTGAAAGCTCTGACACAAAAATAATCCCTTTTGAAGATTACAAGTTTCTAGCTAGCAATGGTTCTAGTTGGTCCAAATACAGAGAGATGGCAGAAAGTGCAAAAAAGGAAAGGCAAGAAAGATAAGTTAAGTGGTTATTATCACATTTTATGCCTTTTTTGTGTTTTTCTTTTTTGTTCTGAAGCCAAGATACTTATTTCTTTGAATTCCTTTTAGCGTATTTAGAATGTGATTTTGTTCCATTGTTTCATGATGAATAAAATTATGGGTGTTTTTCTTCTAAAAATAAAAAATGTATATTAGAAAAAAAAATTGTTCATATGTGTGTTGGTGTGTTTATTTTTTATTTTTACTATACACACTTAAATTATACAAATTTATACATTTATAAACACTTATAATAAAAGTGTAATATTTCAATAAAATATAAAAGTTATATATATATATATATATATATATATATATATATATATATATATATATATATATATATATATATACATATATATATATATATATACATATATATATATATATATACATATATATATATATATATATCTATATATATACATATATCTATATATATATATATACATATATATATATATATATATACATATATATGAGTGTAATATTTCAAGAAATATAAAATTTAAATATATAAAAGAAATATACGTAAATTAAAAAGAAAAATCTGGTTGATATATATTATATATACATCTATATCTATATATATATATATATATATATATATATATATGTAAGGCCCTTGAGTCTCGGGCAGGCGTGCACGAAGGGCGGGCACCCCGTGCATGACGTCAGGTGCGTTTTGACACGATGACGGGCAGTGCGACGACGAATGGGCGAACCTCCGACACTTGGGCGACCCGTGCACGACGGGCGGGCGACCCGGGCAAGCGACCCGTGCACGGTGAGCCGGCAGAAAAAGTGAACGGGCGACCCAGGCGGGCGACCCGTGAGCAATGGGTGCGCGCCTTGCTACAGGATGGGCGGCGGCATACGAAGGACGGGCGGATGCGACGAACAGAAAACGGTAGCGGGCTGCGTGCGACGAAACAACGAGCCTGTTTACAAACAGCGGGCGGGCGACCCGTGAACGGTGGGCGGGCGACCCGTGCACGATGGGCGGGCGACCCGGGTGGGCGACCCGACCATGCGACGAACGGCTGCAGCAATGCGACATAACGGTGCGACGTTTTACACTTGGTGCGAAAGTGGAAAAACGCTCAAATGAACTAAGCGTTGAACCTATGTTTATATGCGATGCTTTATGGAGTGGGCCGACGTGTATTTACACATGTTACGGGCATTGAACGAAGGATATGGGGGTTCAGCCTTAAGGCTGAACACCCCTCTTCAAATGAACGCATAAAACATATGTTAATGGAGGCCTGCCCACATATGTGGTTAATTAAAACAAAAATAATATAATAATGTATATACGTGGGCTTTGATGTAACATGGTGGGGTCGGCCATGAGTGGTGCACCCCCTTAACATACATGGAGAAGATGCGTATATATTGATGAGAGATGGAGCTCATTCTCATCAATCACACTTCGCTCAAGAGCTCTTCGCATAAGAGACAAGGAAGAAGTGCGAAGGTCTTAAAGGAAATGCGCATTCCTCATGCACATAAAGGTTAAGAGGAATTTCACATATCTTGGATTTGGCTTATGTGGAGGTCACGGTTGAGGGAGTTGGTACTCGGGTTATGCACGACTTAAAGGAGGAGATCTTGTGCACGGGTTGAGCACTCTCCTTCCTTAAGGAGTTAGCATATGATTTGTAAGGCCGTCTTTGCCTTGTTGTGATATTGTAAAAGATTTTAAGTGTTGGCCGAGGACTTTGCCCGGCACACTTGTATGTTGATGTATTATTGAAGGTTCATAATATATTGATTATTCGGGTGGACTTGTTCGGGAGTTGCCCCTCCCATTCTACACTGTTGTTTGCAATTGTTATTCGGTTTAATTGCACATGAACATGTTAAGAATGGTTTATGATGAATTATGAAGATTAATGCTTTCATATGGTTATAAGATAATGGTTAAAGCATGTTTATATCGGTTAAGGCGTAGTCCATATGTACAAGTATTAAAGAAAAGAAAGTACACGGTGGTGCTGCACACCGTCGGGCACGGTAAAAAAAAAAATTCCGTAGGCTTGGGGGCGTGACAGGTGGTATCAGAGCAAAGGTTGCTCGTGGCAGTTGACAGGTGAAGATAAGGTCATGGAGAACAATCGAGGTCTTGTTACCTTGAAGATTTGTGGCAAAGATGTTCAAGCATTGGCAAACACAGGTGGCTCATATAACCTTATATCGGCACGGTTAGTAGAAGAAGTGGGGCTGATATCTACTATGGAGAACTGGGAAAAAACCTCGTGGAATTTGGCAGCATGGATGGACACTCACATGGAAGAATCACATGATGATGAGGACTCGATGGAGGCAGAACTTGAAGGTGATCAAGTTGAACCAGGATCGTGCAGCTTATCGACATGGATGGGTGAGGTCACTCATATGGAGGAGCCTCATATTGATAAAGTAAGTATGGATACTTGTGTTTCATTTGGACATTTGGTAGATGGATCATGTGTAGGAGAGGGCAAGATCAGCTTGCCTAAGCAAGGAGACATCTTACCATGGATGACTATGATGGAACCTTGTATGGAGAAGCAAGGGTTGTTACCTGCTGAAGGACTTGTTGAGGTTGCTTGCTACCTTGAGATGGAAGGTGCAAGACCCCGAGACAAGGGAGGAACTTGATGAACATTATGGATGATTTGGGTCATGCTTTAGCCACATGGCTAAGTGCCCGGCATGACTCATGGACAGGTTGAAGGGCACACCTTTGGGTGGACTTCTCATGGCCGAGACCGAGAGATAGTCTTGATGGACACCTTGGTGGAGGAGCTGTGATGGAAGGGACTCGTGATGATGATGCTTAGATGGACTTCTCATGGCCGAGACCAAGAGATAGTCTTGGTGGACCTTTGGTGGAGGAGCTCATGATGACATGAGATCGTTGTGACTTTTGAGACTTCATACATGGTGGACTTAGAGGATTTGAAGCATTGAGGAGCCGAGGTCGGGAGACTTTGATGCAGTATGGGATGCATACTTCCAAAGTACATGTATGGGCATGGCTTGGAAGGGTGACTTGATGTGGAGGATCGATATGAGACACTTTGGAGCGATGGAGTTACGATGATGATGCCTTGGAGGCTATACTTGGACATGAGTTGAGCTGAGACTCAACCACTTTATGCACATGATGATGTTGGGATAGATGTGGCAGACTTAGCACATTGACACCAACACTTCATGGACAGCATGTTGCAGATGAGATGGATGGAGTTTTCATGGACCTGAGCATGGATTATGGGAGCTGATTCTTGATGAGTCGGGGATGTGACAGGATGCTTTGAGGAACGACTGATGGTGGCATGAGGATGTGCATTCTCATTGTTTGAGCGTGACGGTTGGATTGATCACCCAACTAGTTCAGACATGGGCGGATATCAGTGTAAAGAGATGTGTTGGCATTTGTTGGAGTATCATGGCAGCAGTTCACGTGAGGGCAACATGTGATCAAGATGACTTCCCGTTGATGATCTTGGTAGAGAGCTACCGAGATGATATGTTTTCGAGGACGACAACGACTTCAGGTGGAGGAGAATGTAAGGCCCTTGAGTCTCGGGCAGGCGTGCATGAAGGGCGGGCACCCCGTGCACGACGTCGGGTGCGTTTTGGCACGATGACGGGCAGTGCGACAAGCGAATGGGCGAACCTCCGACACTTGGGCGACCCGTGCACGACGGGTGGGCGACCCGGGCGGGCGACCCGTGCACGGTGAGCCGGCGGACAAAGTGAACGGGCGACCCAGGCGGGCAAACCGTGAGCGATGGGCGTACGCCTTGCTACACGATGGGTAGCGGCATACGATGGACGGGCGGATGCGACGAACAGAAAACGGCAGCGGGCGGCGTGCGACGAAACAACGAGTGTGTTTACAAACAGCGGGCGGGCGACCCGTGAACGGTGGGCGGGCGCCCCGGCGGGCGACCCGTGCATGATGGGCAGGCGACCCGGCTGGGCGACCCGACCATTCGACGAACGACTGCAGCAATGCGACATAACGTGCGACGTTTTGTTACACTTGGTGCGAAAATGGAAAAGCGCTTAAATGAACTAAGCGTTGAACCTATATTCATATGCGATGCTTTATGGAGTGGGCCGACGTGTATTTACACATGTTACGGGCGTTGAACGAAGGATATGGGGGTTCAGCCTTAAGGCTGAACACCCCTCTTCAAATGAATGCATAAAACATATGTTAATGGAGGCCTGCCCACATATGTGGTTAATTAAAACAAAAATAATATAATAATGTATATACGTGGGCTTTGATGTAACATGGTGGGGTCGGCCATGAGTGGTGCACCCCCTTAACATACATGGAGAAGATGCATATATATTGATGAGAGATGGAGCTCATTCTCATCAATCACACTTCGCTCAAGAGCTCTTCGCATAAGAGACAAGGAAGAAGTGCGAAGGTCTTAAAGGAAATGCGCATTCCTCATGCGCATAAAGGTTAAGAGGAATTTCGCATATCTTGGAATTGGCTTATGTGGAGGTCACGGTTGAGGGAGTTGGTACTCGGGTTATGCAGGACTTAAAGGAGGAGATCTTGTGCACGGGTTGAGCACTCTCCTACCTTAAGGAGTTAGCATATGCTTTGTAAGGCCGTCTTTGCCTTGTTGTAATATTGTAAAAGATTCTAAGTGTTGGCCGAGGACTTTGCCCGGCACACTTGTATGTTGATGTATTATTGAAGGTTCATAATATATTGATTATTCGGGCGGACTTGTTCGGGAGTTGCCCCTCCCATTCTACACTGTTGTTTGCAATTGTTATCCAGTTTAATTGCACATGAACATGTTAAGAATGGTTTATGATGAATTATGAAGATTAATGCTTTCATATGGTTATAAGATAACGGTTAAAGCATGTTTATATCGGTTAAGGCGTAGTCCATATGTACAAGTATTAACGAAAAGAAAGTACACGGTGGTGCCGCACCCCGCCGGGCACGGTAAAAAAAAAAATTGCCGTAGGCTTGGGGGCGTGACAGGTGGTATCAGAGCAAAGGTTGCTCGTGGCAGTTGACAGGTGAAGATAAGGTCATGGAGAACAACCGAGGTCTTGTAACCTTGAAGATTTGTGGCAAAGATATTCAAGCATTGGCAAACACAGGTGGCTCATATAACCTTATATCGGCACGGTTAGTAGAAGAAGTGGGGCTGATATCTACTATGGAGAACTGGGAAACAACCTCGTGGAATTTGGCAGCATGGATGGACACTCACATGGAAGAATCACATGATGATGAGGACTCGATGGAGGCAGAACTTGAAGGTGATCAAGTTGAACCAGGATCATGCAGCTTATCAACATGGAAGGGTGAGGTCACTCATATGGAGGAGCCTCATATTGATAAAGTAAGTATGGATACTTGTGTTTTATTTGGACATTTGGTAGATGGATCATGTGTAGGAGAGGGAAAGATCAGCTTGCCTAAGCAAGGAGACATCTTACCATGGATGACTATGATGGAACCTTGTATGGAGAAGCAAGGGTTGTTACCTACTAAAGGACTTGTTGAGGTTGCTTGCTACCTTGATATGGAAGGTGCAAGACCCCGAGACAAGGGAGGAACTCGATGAACATTATGGATGATTTGGGTCATGCTTTAGCCACATGGCTAAGTGCCCGGCATGACTCATGGACAGGTTGAAAGGCACACCTTTGGGTGGACTTCTCATGGCCGAGACTGAGAGACAGTCTTGATGGACACCTTGGTGGAGGAGTTGTGATGGAAGAGACTCGTGATGATGATGCTTAGATGGACTTCTCATGGCCGAGACCAAGAGATAGTCTTGGTGGACCTTTGGTGGAGGAGCTCATGATGAAATGAGATCGTTGTGACTTTTGAGACTTCATACATGGTGGACTTAGAGAATTTGAAGCATTGAGGAGCCGAGGTCGGGAGACTTTGATGCAGTATGGGATGCATACTTCCAAAGTACATGTATGGGCATGGCTTGGAAGGGTGACTTGATGTGGAGGATCGATATGAGACACTTTGGAGCGATGGAGTTACGATGATGATGCCTTGGTGGCTATACTTGGACATGAGTTGAGCCGAGACTCAACCACTTTACGCACATGATGATGTTGGGATAGATGTGGCAGACTTAGCACATTGACACCAACACTTCATGGACAACATGTTGCAGATGAGATGGATGGAGTTTTCATGGACCTGAGCATGGATTATGGGAGCTGATATCTACTATGGAGAATTGGGAAATAGGAGAGTGCTCAACCTGTTCACAAGATCGACGGGGTGACCCGCGCACGACGGGCGGGCGACCCGACCGTGCGACAGTAACCAAGCAGCAATGCGACAGTCATACGAGCCACTTGCGACGTTAATTTGCGACGTTGAGGCTAAGTGTGACACTTAGTGCGAAAGCAAAAAGAGGACGACAGGTGGTTTATATTATGGCGGTGGAGGACTTACATATGAGCAGGGCCGACATGTTAATATGTGGTTACGGGCGTGAACGAAGGATATGGGGGTTCAGCCTTAACGCTGAACACCCCTCTTCAAATGAACGCATAAAACCTATGTTAAGGGAGGCCTGCCCACATATGTGGTTAATCAAAACAAAATATAATATAATAATGTAATTTAAAGATATACGTGGGCTTATATGTGAAAAGGTGAGGTCGGCCATGGATTGGACACCCCCTTTGAATCATAAGGAAGGAACGTATATATATGAATGAGAGATGGAGCTCATTCTCATCAATCACACTTCGCTCAAGTCTTCTTCGCATAAGGCAAGGGAAAAAGTGCGAAGGTCTTAGGAAATGCGCATTCCTCATGCGCATAAGGAATAAGAGGAGTTCGCATATTCTTGGATTGGTTTGTGTGGAGGTTGGCACGGTTGAGGGAGTTGGTACTCGGTTTATGCAGGACTTAGAGGAGGAGATCTTGTGCACGGGTTGAGCACTCTCCTACCTTAAGGAGTTAGCATATGCTTTGTGAAGGCTTCTTATGCCTTGTTGTAAATATTGTAAAAAGATTCTAAGTGTTGGCCGTGGACTTTGCCCGGCACACTTGTATGCTGATGTATTATTGAAGGTTCATAATATATTGATTATTCTGGCGAACTTGTTCGGGAGTTGCCCCTCCCATTCTACATGGTCGGGAGTTGCCCCTCTGATTTCGAATCATCATCCTTCTTCTTTTCTTTTGGCTTATCAGACTTCCTTTTCTCATTAGAAGTCTCATCGTAGTGATCCACCAACCTGTCAACTGCAGCAAAAGCCTCCTCAAGTGTTCTGATCTTCTGCCTCTTCACCTCATTGCGTGCCCAAGGTTTCAACCCAATAATGAAATTGAACACCTTGTCCCTTTCCGCCATGTCGGGAAGTTCCAGAGCTGCACTTGAAAACTCTCGTTGATATGCTTGTAAGCTTCCAGTTTGTTTGATGTACTTAATCTTTGTCCTTGCTTCCCATGTTTCGTCCTGGGGACTGAAATGAGTCTGCAAAGCCTTTTTCATGTCACTCCACAAAGTGATGTCATCAGCATTACCATTGATAATCTGATCCACTCTCCTTCGCCACCACATCTTAGCATCTTTTGTTAGGAATTGAGCAGCTACCTTGACTTATGTCTCCCCATCGGGTAGACTCAACCGTTCCAAGTACTGTTCCATATCCCATAGAAAGTTTCCAAGTGTTGCTGCATTCCTCGTACCATCGTAAGATTCCGGTTCTTTGACCTTCACATGAGGCACTTCTCCACCTGAGTTGTGTCTCACGGCCCTCTTCAATATCTCATCTTTGGCGTCATCAAGAGCTTTATTTACCTTGTCAAGAGTTCCTTTCAAGTTCACGATCTCAGCAAGACCTTGATCCCTTGATTTTTCAACCTCTCCAACCCTTTCTTCCAACCGAGTACACATAAGATCATTGTACTCACATTGTGCTTTGAGCTCATCGTTTTGTGTCCGGAGTTCTTCAAGTTCTTCCCTGACCTTTGAGATGGCTTCTCGCTCCTTAGTAAGAGAGTCCACATCCTAGTTCCAAGAAGTTTCTAAAGTCTCCATCCGTTCAATTAATTTTTCCGTGTACTTTCTTTTCGTTAATACTTGTACATATGGACTACGCCTTAACCGATATAAACATGCTTTAACCGTTATCTTATAACCATATGAAATCATTAATCTTCATAATTCATCATAAACCATTCTTAACATGTTCATGTGCAATTAAACCGAATAACAATTGCAAACAATAGTGTAGAATGGGAGGGGCAACTCCCGAACAAGTCCGCCCGAATAATCAATATATTATGAACCTTCAATAATACATCAACATACAAGTGTGCTAGGCAAAGTCCTCGGCCAACACTTAAAATCTTTTACAATATTACAACAAGGCAAAGACGGCCTTACAAAGCATATGCTAACTCCTTAAGGTAGGAGAGTGCTCAACCCGTGCACAATATCTCCTCCTTTAAGTCCTGCATAACCCAAGTACCAACTCCCTCAACCGTGACCTCCACATAAGCCAATTCCAAGATATGCGAAATTCCTCTTAACCTTTATGCGCATGAGGAATGCACATTTCCTTTAAGACCTTCACACTTCTTCCTTGTCTCTTATGCGAAGAGCTCTTGAGCGAAGTGTGATTGATGAGAGTGAGCTCCATCTCTCATCAATATATACGCATCTTCTCCATGTATGTTAAGGGGGTGCACCACTCATGGCCAACCCCACCATGTTACATCAAAGCCCACGTATATACATTATTATATTATTTTTGTTTTAATTAACCACATATGTGGGCAGGCCTCCATTAACATATGTTTTATGCGTTCATTTGAAGAGGGCTGTTCAGCCTTAAGGCTGAACCCCCATATCCTTCGTTCAATGCCCGTAACATGTGTAAATACACGTCGGCCCACTCCATAAAGAATCGCATATGAATATAGGTTCAACGCTTAGTTCATTTAAGCTCTTTTCCATTTTCGCACCAAGTGTAACAAAACGTCGCACATTATGTCGCATTGCTGCAGCCGTTCGTCGCATGGTCGGGTCGCCCGCCCGGGTCGCCCGCCCATCGTGCACGGGTTGCCCGCCGGGGCGCCCGCCCATCGTTCACGGGTCGCCCGCCCGCTGTTTGTAAACACGCTCGTTGTTTCGTCGCACGCTGCCCGCTACCTTTTTCTGTTCGTCGCATCCGCCCGTCCGTCGTATGCCGCCGCCCATCATGTAGCAAGGCGCGCGCCCATCGCTCATGGGTCGCCCGCCCGGGTCGCCCGTTCACTTTGTCCGCCGGCTCACCGTGCACGGGTCGCCCGCCCGGGTCGCCCACTCGTCGTGCATGGGTCGCCCTAGTGTCGGAGTTTCGCCCATTCTCTCGTCGCACTGCCCGTCATCGTACCAAAACGTGCCCGACGTCGTGCACGAGGCGCCCGCCCTTCGTGCACGCCTGCCTGAGACTCAAGGGCCTTACATTTATATCTATATATATATATATATATATATATATATATATATATATATATATATATATATATATATATATATATATATATCTATATATATATATATATCTATATATATATATATATATCTATATATATATATATCTATATATATATATATATATATATATATATATATATATATATATCTTTTAAATTGGGGATAAAAACATTCCCTCTAGTTACAGGACCATTATTATTAGCCACATTTTAGCCATTGTCTTGAGAACCAAGGAAAAGAACTAACGTACAAGATTGATTTAGGAGAAACCACTCAACTATATACCATCTTGTTATTCCTAAGACCATTGTAGGGGAATGTTGTAATAATAAAACTAATATTTTCCATTGTTTTGTTGACTTTATAAAATCCTCCAACTTAGTCCCTCGAGACAAGTTATGGAAGAGGCTAGAAGAGCAAATGGCTCCTCTTGAGTTGCGGGTTGTTGTGACTAGGTTATACGAGAATGTTATTGCCAAGCTTAGGACCACTGAGGATTGGTAAGAAGAAATTAAATGCAATATTATTTAAGAAAGGGTAACCCCTATCCCCTACCCTTTTGGCATTTATATTGATAATCTAGAATAGTTTTTGGAAGTTGCAGAATGTGATGGTCCCAAGATAACTAGTATGGTCATTACTCTTCTCCTTTATGATGACGATATCATTTTTCTAGCCATGAGCCTTGATGATATCGACAAGGCACTTAAAATATTCTAATATTATAGCTCTAAGATGATATGATTGTTAATACTAAAAAGACTAAGGTCATGATAATCTAATCCAAAAGGACCAACTATGATACTTTCATGTACGATAAAAAATACTTGAATAAAGTTTTTTTCATATAAATATCTCGGAGTTGACATTCATCATTAGCTCAACTAGAATTATAGCACTGAGAAAATGATTATTATAAGTTGTAAAAGCTTATTATGTTATCGAAAACAATTGTAAGTTAACAAATCTTTGGGTATGGACTAAAAAAAGGTTCCTCTTTGAGATCCTTGTCACCCTCGTTATTTTATATGGATATGAGGTTTGAGGTTGCAATATATCTAGTGAATCATGGAGGACAATTGAGATGATCCAAAAACAATTTATAATCTATAGCATCACGATTAAATATTATACTCCCTTCCCTATCCTCTTGATTGAAGTTATTATTTCCCCCATTAAAATCATGGCTATGATTAGGTATCTCATGTATAATAATATGCTATACAACATAGAATCCAAGAGGATACCCAAAATTTCTTCTAACTCTAGCCAAAACCCCCACCACCGCTCAAATGAGGTTGGCATAAGGATTCCTAGTCTTTGCTAGACCATTGGGGGTTAAAGGAGATCATCTTGGAGAATAAGGATAATATTAAAATTATTATTACATCCAAATTTAAGGATAAACTTTGGTATAATAAGGAGTTAGAAGGAAAAAGGAAGCTAAGCTATTAAAAGGAGGTAATCGGCCCCAGTTTTGATAACTAGACTTATCCTTTTGCCTTGGCCAATGCTAAAAGGAAAATGAACATTGCCAATATAAGAACTAATTCTCATTAGCTTTAAAGTGAACCTCTGCATTGGTCAATTCCCAAAAAACCTTGGGATGAAAGAGTCTAAAACCTTTGCCATACTAAGAGGGTTGAAGATGAAAAATAATTTCTATTGGATTGGCCAACACTTACTCAAATTTATTCTAATCTTCAAAATTTTGCAACAATACCAAGATTTTTGACTTCTTAAGTCAACAAAACTATAATGATATGGGAACATTTCTCTCCCTTCTTTTCGCTCATAGAAATAAAATATTAAAGAATCTCAACTAATCTCTTCTTTTCTTAAGGTCCAAGAGACCATATTGGTCTTTGTAGATGTTAATCATCATCATCATATATATATATATATATATATATATATATATATATATATATATATATATATAATACTTCATTTTTACTTGTTTGTCAAGTGGCTTGAGTTCATCATAGATTAAATGAGGCTTGACCTATGGCTTGAGGAACCATGACCCAAGGGCATCTAATCTATCAAAATTACTCGAGGATCCCACCTAGCCTGAGCCACACAAAACCTTAACATGGCTAGATTTTTAACCATTGACTTTCGAACTAGTAACCATCACAGCACAAAGTGACTTAATAATATACCCCATCACCATCTATTCTATGCCCCATGGGCAATACTAATATAAATAATATTTCAATAATATAAAAAAGTTAAATATATAGAATAAACTTATGTATATTGGAAAAAAAATTATTCCTTAAATTGTGTTGTCATTTATTATTTTTGAATATATCTATTAGAGTTACAATAATTGTTAGCATTTTAGCATGTAGATTTTCATAGTTATACCTGTGTGTGATAAGTGACTTAATAATATACCCCATCACCATCTATTCTATGCCCCATGGGCAACACTAATATAAATAATATTTCAATAATATATCAAAGTTAAATATATAGAAGAAACTTATGTATATTGAAAAATATTTTATTCCTTAAATTGTGTTGTCATTTATTATTTTTGAATATATCTATAAGAGTTACAATAATTGTTAGCATTTTAGCATGTAGATTTTCAAAGTTTTACTTGTATGTGATCTCATTAAGCTATTTGAGGTTTTGGGTGAATACTTTACCAATCTTCAGAAACATAAATCTCAAATTATAATATGAAGAGCGCCAAATGAAGAATAAATAAATAATTAAGTAAATCAAATAGGAATTAAAAATAGTAAACATTAAAAATAATAAAAATGAAATAGAAAATAAATTGAAGCGTAAGGCACCGAGTAATAAAATAAAATAAAATTGATCGAAATAATTTAATACTAGGGAAGAAAAGTTAAAAACATGTATATTAAATTAGTAATATAGAGTTAATATATTATTAAATTAGACGAAATGGAGAATTAATAATTTAGGTCAAAATGATATTAATACTAAAATATAATTATTTTATTTTAAATTACTATTTAAATAATATTAAATTAAAGTAGAATAAGAACAAATTTAGGATTAAGAAAAAAAATAAGAAAAGAGAATATGACGGATGGGAAAAGAGAGAGAATGTGAGCTGCCTAATTAAGAATGGTTAGAATAAATGCAATATATTAATTAATCAAAAGAGTTAGAACGAACAAGGGAACAAATAAATTAATAAAATAATTTTTTTAAATTAATATTATCATTAAAGAGGAAAGTGTAAATATATATATTAAATTAAATCATTAATTTAAAATAATATTGGATCACAAAAATAAGAAATTGTAGGTTGATGGAAGAAGTGATATGATACAAAGATGACTTAATTCTAAAGAAGACAGAGATACACATAATTTAAACTAGTACAACCATATTAAAAACATTAATGTGATTAATATAGCTGAAGGTTTCATTTGAATCTACTATAGATAAATATATAACAATAAAAATAATAATACAATTTTTTTTTGCAATAATAATATTATTATTATCATTATAATTAATAATATAAATTGATTATTATTTAATATTAATTTTTTATTATTATTAGTTAATTTTAAATAATGTAATATAAATTAATTATTTAATAATTATATTAATAAATATGATAATCACCTTCAAGATTTTATATACCCATTTTAATACTTGGATTCATCCTTTGGAAAATGTGGTTTATTATTATATTAATAATTGATTTATATCAATATAGCTTCCAAACAATTAAATACATATAAGTAAATAGGAATCATATAACAAATAATACTACAATTTGAAAAGCTAGGCTGAAGAAAAAAACAAAAACAAAACAATTTATCTTATAACCACAAACCAAAAACAAAACAATTTATCTTATAACCACAAACCAATTAACTTATACAGATAATAGCCCCAAAAAACAAAACAACTTATCCTATAACCACAAAGCATTCTTTGATGTGAAGTTCACTGGTTCAAAACTCAAAACTCCATATACATAATTATACTAAAAAATCATCCCAAAAAATAATAAAAATAATTCTAAACATTCTTATCTAAATATTACGGTAGGTATTACGGTCTTACTTCTGAGCATGCATGGCATATATAACACCTTGGAGAGAAGTGGTCAAGATAGTAACCAAAAATTAAGAAAAAACCTAAGTGCAGATACATGCAAGAAAAATGACACGCACAAAATGATAAGAATTGTATGGTTGAGTTGCACCAAGTAATAAAACAGGTTTACCCAGGTCGGAAAGAAATATGTTAGTGGATGTGTTAAACTAATTGACTAAACCTCTAGTCTATAATTAAATATATAATCATACTAAGTTTTTATTTATAAAATGAAATCAGAACTTTTATAATTTTCAATGGAAATGAACTAGTTACTTTCTAAAAGAACCATTCACCAGAAAGCAATTCTGCCTTCAACACCGGATCATTGCTTGCAAACAACAAACAAACGCAAAAATTCGCCCCATTAGTACAATATAGATTGCCTTCCAAGCACGACCCACTCTATTGTGAAACTCCTTCCCTTTCTTGATCCTTTGTTGTATCGAGGGCCAAAGGATCGAAAGTAGATGGATGCATCCTCCTATCCTCCTATCGGGCATCTCCATTGTTGGTATAAATAGTTATATCCCTGAATTCAGCTGCACCTTTTGCAATATGATCAAAATAACCTAACAAGAAGTGCTCTTTTGACCTCGTTGTTTTTAGGTGAAACCAACTCTTATCAAGCTGATTGTGCTACCAAGAAGCTGAACCACCACATAGTGTATCCCTTGAACGATTCCTACATCACCTCATTGGGAGCCGGACCAAAATTAAAACTGCACAATTCCTTGGCACGAAATACAGTTAGTCTCTGGGCTCCCTTAATGGCGTCGAGGCTGGCTAACTAGAGCTCCACTTTCTCGCACACCTCGTTTGGATTGGCTCCATGATTCCCATTCCAAAATTAAAACTACACAATTCCTTGGCATGAAATACAGTTAGTCTCTGGGCTCCCTTAATGGCATCAAGGCTGGCTAACTAGAGCTCCACTTTCTCACACACCTCGTTTGGATTGGCTCCATGATTCCCATTGAACTGTGGAATCTAAAGTTCGTAATAGGTATTGAAATGTTCCTCAAACAGGAACAACCATTTGTTCACCAAATGTAGCAACTGTGGAGGAAGGAGGTTTCAGATGAGAGTGAAGAGACCAATCAATGACCAAATTTTTGTAGTCACTTTCTCCATCTTCAAGCAAATATTTCCCTCACATTTGATGTAAAATTGAAATTTTAATGGTCTAGATCACTGGAAAGACCTTCGAGTGCGAGAAGATAGGATTACTGTCCGTGATTCCATTTCCTTTTGACACGTTGGACACTGTGTTTTATTTTTTTTTTGCAAAAATTTATAAAGTATACAGAGTTTCAGGCTCCTTAACACACCATAGTTGTTGATAGGCATTCACCACAGTTGTTGATAGGAATTCAGAGGGAACATTTGCTGAGCATATTCCCTTGAGAATCAATTTAGGGTACTGATTAAAAATAAATAAATAAATTCAATAAGTTCTCATCCACTACCTGAGGTTGAAATAAAAGGAGTTGTCTATAACGAGGCTTTTTGATTTTTGAAAGCTTTTCCGGTGGGTTTTTCCGGTCAAAATCCGGCAGGAATTTATTGGAATCTCAAGTTTGATAGCTAGTTTCTGCACAATGAAAGCGTCCGAGGGGTTTTCGAGGGTGCTGAATCCAAATATTCAGTTAAAAAACCATTTTAACTGCAACAAATCAATATTTAACCTCAATTTCTTCCACCGGATTCTGTCACCGGAATCTCCAAAAAGTCTCATTATAGACAACTCCGAAATAAAAAGCTTTCGAGCTAATTGTTAAGTTAAAGTAAAAAATAATATTAAATAATATTATTAAACTAGGATAGATTAGAGAATTATATGATTAGGATTAAGAAAGGATAAACTAAAACAACTAAAATAGAAGAATATATATATATATATATATATATATAATTAATTAATTAATTGGGATTATCTAGGATGGCTGAGTGGAATAATTGTTATTTTTCTCACCTAAATTGAAATCATCTTCATTTTTCCCATCCAAATTTGAATCCTCTCTAGTAGCTCTAGTTATAATGCTTTCATAAATATTATTGTAATGACTTTCTCACTAAATATTGTTGTAATGGATTTAAGCCTTGTTAACTCCTAATAATATTTTTATATTGGCTTCAAGCCTCAACTTTTAAGTTAGTATACATGTAAGCTAAGTCACAAACAAAATTGATTAAATTCAAAATTTTCCAAATTTCATTCCTAGGTGAATTTATTTGATGACTTTTATAAATCCAAAGCAGAACACGAACATTAATAATTTCACAAAATTAATCTAAATTTCAATTTAAATTTGTTTCAAATTCATCATGGAATCAAAAGATATTAAAAAAGGCTCTTAAAAAAAATGAAATCTTAGAGGCTAAATGTTGGGCCAGGGTCCCCTAAGGTCACTTTTGGGGCAAAAGCCCAAGTTTTGGGGCTGAAAGACCAAGTTTTTGGGATGTAAAGTGTAAATTCTCTACAAGTTATGATCGCGGAGCATGTAGATGTAAAGTTTCATAAAAGGGTTTTACCCTTTGTTTATGTAAGTTGTGTCGGCTTTAGTAGACCTACCCATGGTCTGCGGACCATAGGATTGTATAAAATAAGAGTCTTAGAGAGTTTAAGGCAATTTAGTTGATAGAAGTTTGAAAACAAATGTTATGGGTCAATAGGAGCTAAGAGACAAGATTCTTAGAGTAGAAGAGAGCCTGTGCAGCTGTGTGCACAGAGGCCTAGAGTAGAGTCTGCAGCTGAGTGCGCAGACCCATGCAGCTGAGTGCATAGGGTAGTTTTGAGTCTGTAAGAAAATATGAAGTATCAATAAAGAGACTATTATAGAGATATCTATGTCTTATCCATTTACTTCTGTTATGAATAAATGCGTTTATGCTATGATGAATATTGGGTTTATGATTTAATGTTGTATTGATGCACGGATCTGTATGTTTTACATTGTTATATGAATGCAAGTAATAATATCTGTTTACACTAAGAATATCTTAATGCATGCTAAAGGTATCATACACTTAAGCCGATCTAGGTAATAACAGACTTAGGAGTGATTACAGAGGCACATAAGGCATTGATTCGCCTATCTAGGGTCCACGAAAGACAGTCATAGACCCTTCCGAAGGTCTAGAGGTTGGTAAGAGGAAATATACACAAAAGCAGATAAAGGGTATAAAACGACATCATCACCATCTATGGGTGTAAAAACTTGGTTCCAACATCCCCGCATACTACTTCGGGTGAGACTTCAGTCCGCGCTCTATGGATTGATGCCGAAAGGGCCAATAGTGTAGGGATTTGTTTGGAAAACTTAATGTTGTACTTGGGTTAGGACCCCCTAAGCCAACAAATGGTTCTGTTGCCAGGATCAGGATCTACATAAAAAGATGTGTGATATCGCATCATTGGAATCCAGTAAAGAAAGAAATTGAAGATTGATTAGATAGGAAGATCCACGAATTCGCGGCGCAAGAAAACAAGAACCCACGATTGACGAAAGAACAATGGTTGGATAGGTATCTGTACATAGAGATACACGAAATTTCTTCAGTTCCTTTCTGATCGAATTATACGAGTGCATCGCTAAATTAACAGACAGCCAAGGAAGGTGGAGGCTTAATGGTCCAATAGTTTGGACCCCAGAGTTAGTGCGGAAATTGGAAGCCTTTGAAGATAATACCAGATGCGTTGTTGATCACTAGCTTGATCATATCATAGAATGATTTGTGACATATTTCACGGTCGATACATCGGTGAGCTACAACGAAGCAGAGCGACGCTTCTTCAAAGGACTATGAGGTAAGTATTTAAGGTCTCTGAATACTTGGATTAAAATGATGTTGTGTGAAAAGCGGGTTGCAATTACCTTAATGTTTGGAGCTACGTGAAGTGGAAATATCTTCAGGGATAGAAAGGGAACAAGACCTGAATATAGCCCACTGATTGAGCCCCCTCTGAGTGGTGACGAAGAAGCAGCACAGGCATCTCCGCAGAGCATTGTTCAGTTAATAAGGTGAGGGTTCCCGCGAATACCACATCCACCCACACCACCTCCACCTCCATCTTCACCTCCACCGCATACACCTTCGCCCACACCGCCACCACCTCCACCATCAATCAATATGGTGAATTTAGAAAAATTGCTTGTTTTCAAGGGCCTGGGGAATGAGGACCCGGACCTGTTTTGGTTCGTCGCAAAGGTTGTATGGGAAGTCCAAGGTATTGCAGATGATTATATGGAGAAAGAAACATTGGTTACTGCTTTACAGGAACATGTGCTAACATGGTACATTAGTACTGCACTGATAACTCGATGGTTGTGTTAGCAGACATTCAGAATGCACTGAATAAGGAATTCAGTAGGCCTAAATTTGAAGCACAATCGATCATTGGATTCAAATAAATCATGATGAAGCCCGGCGAGACACCCTGGGAGCTAGATTAGAGATTGAAGTGAAAGATCCGCAAAGCTAACATGAATCTTACGGATGGGCAGCACCACAAATTTTTTTTGGCTTTATTCTTGCCTCATGTGAGGGTTTCTTTATCACAACAAAAGATTGGGTCCCAGGCGGAGGCCCTGGATATTGTGATGAGATTGCACGAGACACCAATTCAAGACGTTGCTTTAGGAGTTCAAAATATTCACACTGAGTTGCAAAACCTTTTGCCTAGAATTCCAAAGTCTCAAGAAGGATAGAGTGGCTTGGCTAGAGGTGCACGAAGAGGTTTGGTGTTTGAAATGTAAGAGTCAAGGGCATGATAAAGATCAATGCCCTGTCTTCATGAATTATGTTGCAAGAGGAGGGTTGATGCCTCTGAGGCTAGAAGCTCAAGCAGGGCCAAGTGCAGGGCCCGCGTTGTGGTGTGCTATCTGTCAGGTAGTTGGAAAACATGTGACAGATAATTGCCACTTGTTGTAGAAATTTGTACAGACACCGCAACAGCTCTTCTGCAACTTCTGCCAATCAGTAGGTCACAATGAGAGAAATTGCCATAGTTATGAGTTAATGATGGAGAGAACGCCTGCATATCGGATACAGACAGAAACGCGGCCTCCAGATCAAGGCGTTGGGGGGCCGTGAGAATGATATTAAGTGTGCGGATGAGGCCGAGGTGGAGGAGGACCTGCGAGAGGTCGGGGACAAGTAAATTGCTACAATTGTGGAGGTCCAGGACACTATGCACGAGAGTGCACGAACCCTATGCGCTTGTCATGCTGATATTGTACCCTGTTTGACCACGTGATAGAAGACTAACCTATATTAATAGTTAATATGCGCGAAAAGGGGACACAACCTCAATAGCCTATGCGGAACCTGTAGATGATGAGGGCTAAACCCTGCAAAGAGGACTCTAATGTGAATATTGTGTTGTGAAGTGGAATGAAAACTAGTGAAGATAAGGGAAAGTAGCCTGAAGAAGGTGAATGGATCTGCAAAGCTCTAGAAAAGGAGGTTGGATTTGATTTGGAGCGCGCTAAGGAAACCTTCATGGAAGCAAAGAAAAGAATTGCTAAGACTTCTACCTCAGGAAGTTAGGATAAGCAGTCTGAAGAAATGGACCCATCCATCCTTACTACCTTTTTGGAGACTTGTATGAAGCTGCTACGTGATAGAAAGGCTGTAAAGGGATTACAGGAGTTGATAAATAAATTTGTTGGTAGTGCTCGTGAGGGATCGCCTTTGGTCAGGAAAATTGGTAAGCATAAGACAAGAACAAGGCATGATATGAGGCTCATCGTGCAAATAGGTGAATATGAAATGGACCAAGTTATTTTGGACCTCGGGTCAGATGCAAATGTTTTTCCAAAACAAACATGGGAGAGAATGGGGAGACCTGTGCTGCAGTGGTCTCCTATTCAATTGAGGATGGAGGATTAACAAAACATTATCCCCATGAGACAATTGCAAGGACTAGAAGTCGATATTGAAGGCATGAGCGCATTGGCAGATTTTAAAGTAATAGACATTGTTGATGACAACAACCCCTACCCCGCGCTCCTTGGGATCGAGTGGGATATCGACATGAATGGTGTGATCAATTTGAAGAAGCAGATGATGTCATTTGACGGAAAATTGCTCTGTGTAGTAGTACCATTGGATCCTGTAGAAGGACCACACTATACTGAACCTGTCCATGATTATGAAAGTGATGATGATTTGGACCAACTTTATAAGATAACAGCGTGAGATCAAGATTCGGTGAATTCGATAATAAATGGATGTATTGCATGGGACCGCGAAAGCTCCTGCACATCAGATTCAAATGAGGAATCAGAACACTAGAAGAATAGATTGCACGAGGTGTCTATGCTACGATGTAACATGATTACCAAATCGTTGCGCTGCTTATCGTCGAAGGTAAGAAGTCTACCTTACTATGATGGTTTAACTCATGTTGATAAATTTTTGGATGCATTTGAAAGGGAAGTGCCAGAGAAGCATTGCTTCAAAGCCTTGGAATTGGAATTGCGCACTACGCCTGCAAGATGGTGGGGTATGCATAAAGGTAATTTTGACGGATGGCACGAATACAGAAAATTGATGAGGGTATGATTTAGTCACCCAAAGGTACGATTGATGGATAAATACGATGGAAGGAGTGATCTACGCGATCACTTATCCAAATGGATCGATGCTTATGGAGCAGAACTGCAACCAGAGTGGGTGCATCTTTTCTGTCACACCTTGGATGTAATACCTATGAATTAGTACTTGGAAACAAAGCTCCTCCATGACACGGATGAATGGGATATTTTGAGACAGGGATTCTTGATGACATTCAACTTTGAAGATGGATTCGAGTGCATTTATGAAGCACTGTAGGAGGTCAAAGCAAAGATCTTTAGAATCCCGTAGAATCCCTTGGATTTGATTCAACAAGATTGGACCACCCAGCTACGCCATGCACTGGAGTGCTACAATGTGACTGTTAAAGAAGAAGAGGAGGATCCGAGGAATATTAATATCCCAGAGATAGAAGGTCACCGCGAAGTCGAGGGGCCACAGATAGAGAATCTTGATATCACTGTGCCATTGAAAACAAGATAAGTGAACATTGGGACAGAGGCGGGGCCGAAGTTTATGAAGATAGGGGACTACTGGGATGATGCTACGGTGGATAAGGTTGCTGAATTGCACCGCGAGTACTAGGATTTTTTTCCTACGAAGTTTTCAGACCTGAAAGGGATAATAGGCGATTTAGGAGTAATGAAGATAATGTTGAAACCAGACGTGAAGCCTATGAAATAAAGGCCATATTGCCTCAATCCTAAGTACAAAGAAAGGGTCCGCTTAGAATTGGACAAAATGTTGGCAACAAGAATCATTGAACTAGTGGAGGAATCTGATTGGGTCAGTCCTATGGTAGTTTAGGAAAAGAAGCAGAAGGATGAAATAAGGATATCTATAGATCTCAGGAAACTGAATGACGCTTGCGTGCATGATCCTTTTCCAACACCATTCACCGATGAAGTGTTGGATAATGTAGGAGGACAGGAAGCATATTCATTCACTGATGGGTTCTCTGGGTACCATCAGATCAAGATCGCATCGGAAGACAGGAGTAAGACTACCTTCGCGACCGAGTGGGGATGATTTTAGCATACTGTAATGTGTTTTGGACTAAAGAATGCGCCGACGATATTTTCGCGCATAGCCATCGTGACATTCAAGGAATTCATTCATAAGTTCATGGAGGTGTACTTTGATGATTGGACGGTGTTTGGGCTGGTGAAACGCCATGTAGCTAGTCTACTCTTGATGCTAGATACATGTCGGAGGTATGAGATCGCACTAAATTTGAAGAAATGTTTGTTCTGTGTTCCGTTCAGAATCTTGTTGGGTCATGTAGTATGCAGACAAGGATTAATGGTGGATCCAGCTAAGATCACTGTTATAATAAATTTGGAGGCACCAAGAACTGTTAAACAGTTGCGTGCAATGCTCGAAAATACTGGTTATTACCGAAAGTTAATCAAGAGTTATGCCCAGTTTACTATAACGATGGAAAAACTATTAAAGAAGGACGATACATTCTGTTGGAATGAATAATATCAGCGAAGCCTCGATGTGTTAAAAGAAAAAATGGTCATCGCGCTGATCCTAGTCTTCTTAGATTGGAAGAAGGAATTTCATGTGCATGTGGATGCATCATGTATTACGCTAGGAGCAGTACTAACAGAGGCCAGTGAGGGAGATTTGGATTGCCCTATCGCATTTGCAAGCAAGAAGTTATCTAAGGCTGAGAATAATTATTCGATGACAGAGCACGAAGGTTTGACTATGGTGTACGCGCTCCAGAAGTTCAAACACTACTTTCCAGGTGAACACTTTAAGATGTATACAGACCATTCTGCATTAAATTACCTGGTCAACAAGCCTATGTTGGTGGGGAAAATATGTAGGTGGATGTTGTTGTTTCAGGAATATGATTTGAAAGTCATTGTGAAGCCAAGGCAATTGGATGCAAGACTGGATCATCTATCGGGCATTGAAACAGGGGAGGAGCCTACCAATTTGGAGGAAGGATTGCCTGACACGCATCTCTTTGCGAAGCACATAGCAGACAATCATTTTGCAGATATCATACACTTTCTGACTACAGGAACAACTCCAAAAGGATACACTAGTCAACAAAAGAAGGAATTGGTGGTGCGCGCAACATATTTTTCTGTTATTGCAGGTCACTTGTATAAGATGGGAGAAGATGAGATATTGTGATGTTATGTTCCTAAGTTCAAATGAAGAAACATCCTAGCCAAAGCTCATGGAGGGGCTGCCGGAGGCCATTATGTAAGGAAAAAAATGACACAGAATAATTTACATGCTGGGTTGTGGTGCCCAACAATGCATAAAGATTCGAAAGCATATTGTAGGGCATGTGATGCATGTCAAAGGACAGGCGGGGCATCGCAGAGGGATGAGTTGCCTTTGAATCCACAAGTGTCGTTGCAGCCATTTGAAAAATGGGCAATTGATTTTGTAGGAACGATTCCGCCTCCAGGCAAGAAGACAGGTGCATGGTATATCATCATTGCAACTGAGTATTTGATAAGATGGGTAGGTGCGTAGTCTGTAAAGGATTGTACAGGGGAAACATCAACAAAGTTCCTATTTGAATATGTACTGACTACGTTTGGTTTCTTGAAGATTTTAATGAGTGATCGCGGTAGATATTTCCTTAATGAAACGATCAGTGTGCTGAAAGAGGAATTTCAAGTTTATCATCAAAAGAGCATAGCATATCACCCTCAGGCTAATGGGATGGTGGAAGTGTTTAATAAGATATTGGAGAATGTGTTGACAAAGGTTTGCAATGCACAGAGGAATGATTGGGATGTGTGCGTACTAGCTGTGTTATGGGCTTATAGAACTACTTGTAAAAAGCTGACTGGACAGACACCGTTTTGACTGGTCTATGGCGTAGAAGCTGTGATGATGATGGAGTACATTCTGCCTAGTCTACAGATAGTGACGTTCACGGGAATGGTGGACCGCAAATCCTTAGAAGAAACGCTCTCACAGTTGACAGAGCTAGAGGAAGATAGATTCTTGGCTAGATTCCATCAACAAGTTCAGAAGGAGCGCGAAAAGGCATGGCATGATCGGCACATCAAACTACACACCTTTAAGGTAAATGATTTAGTTTTATTATATGAAAACAAGTTTGGTAAATTTCCAGGAAAATTTCAGATGCATTGGGTGGGACCATATGTGATCAAGGAGATTACCGATGGTGGAGCAGTTCAGCTGGTGAAATTGACAGGAGTTCCAATTCCCGAAAATCTAAATGGTAGCCGATTGAAGCCATACATCGAGGATCTAGCTAGATAACTATATGAAGGTAGCACAGTCTTAGCACTCTAGGTAGATGCAAGGAGGCACAAGACTATAAACTACAATGCTTGGGTTGTAGAGCTGCGTGATGAGGGGCCTGCGCGGGACAGACGAGTGTCACAGAGTTAGTGGACGTGCTAAGTGAGCTGCGCTATAGGATGATAAACTGCGCAACATAGCCAGAAAGTGACCGTTACCATTACTGTTCATGATTTGACAGTGAGAAAATTGCTAAGAGGAGCGGGGAAGTGGAATTTTAGGTTGAATTTAAGAGCAAGATATTTGAAAATCTACCGCCAACCTAGCATTTATGAGCAGATTTTGGGGGGAACGGTCAAATTTGAATTCAAACTTGCCTATAAATTACAGATGGCCACCCAACAAGGGACACTTTTCATTCTAAGAGTTTATGTGTTGCATTGTCTAGTGTGTATGAACCGTGCATTCTTTGAGAACTTGGTGGCTAGTTCTGTGTTTGACAGGTTACCTGCGAAAACTCAGCAGCTTATTAACAGCTTCGTGTCTGAACCCATGGAAACTGCAAGTATTGGAGGGTCTATTTCCGGTCAGGGAGATTCTATTGAGGTTGTAAGTATGGAGGTGCCCATAGCAGTGCCAAAATCACCGAGGTCACCTAGGTAGAAGCCTACGCCAACAGGAGAGGTTTTGAAGTCAAAGAAGGATAAACAGAAGAAGGTGCTGCTAGTACGTGGGTCACCAAGGAAACATCAAAGAAAATAAAAGCCAACCATGAAGGAAAAGGGCAAAGTGGTCGACCTAGAGGGCGATGAGGGTGCAAAGGACATTGATATTTAGGGCATAGACCCTATTTCGAAGCTGCCAGAATACCTCCCTCTGCGCCAGGCCAAGGTGAAGGTCCCAAAGGACCCAAATGAGGGAAAGTTTCTCCTTCATACACCTCTACTACCAGAGAATATCATGTTTTAAGGTCCATGCTTGGCGCGAGTCCCACATTTGAAGCTTAAAGATTGGGACTTGGGGGACACTGAGCGGTTCCCCAACCTAGCTACTGATAATTTCATGCAACAAGTATTATACAAGGACTCTGGTGTCACCAAGCTAGAGCTAGTGAAGTAGATTTCGTGGGGTAGAAAAGGCGAGATTGTTGAATTTTCTATGGGTGCCACATTACCACCACGCTCCCATAAATTTTATCGTTATCAAATAGTTGTTGTGCCTGGTGCATGACTGGTTCCTATGGTTGGAGGAGTCGATCCCTATAACGGACATGCTAATCCATCGGATCACCTTACTACCACATTCAGGACTAAATCCGGCCAAGGCATTTGGAGGAAATACGAGCAAGCGCGACCTTGTCGAGCGAATGAAGGACAACTTTAAGCTTGTCAAGAACTCACGCGGGTATTCAATTTCAAGCATAACTGACACTGCAGTTAAGGTGGCCACCTAGATTTTCACTGGCAAGATAATGACAAAGTGTCGCACAGACGACGTGCCGACACCAGTTGTTTCACTAGTGGTCCAGTGCATGGATGGCGTACAATTGAACTGCGTGCGCTACTAGTGAAGCGAGTTCCTCACGAACTGTAGGGAGGCATAGGACCAGAGCAAGATGTTTCACTACTCATGGCTCTTACTTTCAATTATGCTGGTTGCATGGCAGTTGCTGGAGGACAACCAATTTCCTCTGATCACACCAGATTTGCCAGAAGCAGCAAAGTTTGCTTCACTATGGGCCACAAAGGACGATGAGCAGGTCTAGGAGAGCAAGGTGTTTTGGGTATTGATGGAAATAAGCATTAATATGGCCATCAATCGGAAGCCATGGTTGTCCCCAACAATTTTTGAGTAGTTATCTGGGTACCGGAGTTCAAAGTGGACTCCCACCAGATTTCCATTTGGGTGTGAAAGGACCTAGAATAGAAGTGGTATGATTTACCATACCTCATGACAGATGATACAATTGCAGCAATCCTCAAGCGTTGGCCAGTGTATTAGTGCATAGCATCTGATTTTCCCATTAGGTCTAGTAAGTCCGCAAAAAAGCAGAAAAAGGAAGCGACCCAGTTGAAAGTTCAGCAGTTGGCTGAAAAGAGAAAGAAGGAGATTGAGGAGAAGGAACACGTAGAAGCAAAGTGTGTTGTGAAGGAATAGGAGGAAGAATGCAACTCTGACAAAATTTAGAAATCCCCTTCGCCAGAGATAGAGGAAGAGGAGAAATCAGAATAGGGTGATGGAGATCTAGAAAGCACTCCCTTCTGGGTGTAGCAGAACCAGGAACAGGAAAAAGAAGGATCGTGGAAGAAGACCAAGGCCACTAAGTTGTCGCGGGACTTGATGACCTTGACAGAGGGAGACTTGGATGACATTGGGGACAAGGTAATGGATACAACAACGGAACTGCTGCAGCATTTTGAGCAGTAACAGAAGAAGGCATTAAGTTCCATTCTGATGGGTTTGCATGAGCTACAAATCCAAACAGCCAGACTACAGGTAGGAGCGGGGCAGAGCAGTGCGACCTCAACCAATTTAGCACTGGGGATAATGGCAGCGATGGAGTTGGTTCACTCTTTGTATCTTTGGGAAGTCGTGGTGCCTGATGGAGCCTTGAGCGTGGAGGTGGAAGCTGACAAGGCTTTAGTGCTTTGAGGAATGTTGGACTAAACTTGGCTACGCTCCCTAGCGAATTCCTTCACACACTACAAGCAAGTGTGATTGAGGAGATTAAAGCCCGAGAGCAATGCGTGCTGCACATGATCAGTGAACAGAAAATCAACAACGAACAGATATTTGTTGAGAAGATAGCATGCTAGAAGCTTGGAAGAAGGTGCAAGAGAAGAATGAGCACACCGCAGCGCTAGTAGCCGAAGCATGCAAAACCTTTCTGTAACTACATATCGTAGAGTAAGCACCAGTGGAATCCAAGATTCAGAAGTTAACTATAGGTGTGCATAACGCAAAGACCAAGATGGAAAAGGTTCAGCTTTAGCTGAACCTAAAAATTACAGAGCTTGAGTTGAAGACACAGTCTTAAACTCCACCAGAAGTCAAAGAACGTCGTGAAGCTGCTGTGAGGGATGGAGTCGTTGCAGTAGATGCCCAGGTGGTGGAATGCATTGCGCTCTTCAAGTAGTCTATGGAGATAATCACGAGTATGTAGGAAGATCCTAACCTATAGAGGTTGAACACAGAGGCTCGGGAACTACAATAGTAATATGACGAAGCAAAGGCAACAACGCGCACCATCGTTGTCACGCAGAGATTGGAAAAGTTGTAGGAGGCACAACAACTACAAGAAAAGCTGGAAGCAACATAGCGGAAGGAGGCAGTACTCAAGGCCAAATTGGGGCCTTGGCTGGATGAGGTCTATGTGATCTTTGCCACCATTGGGGAGAATTTGGTCAGCCTGCAAAGAACACAACAAAAGATCCAGGAAGATGGCGCAGGACCAGCAGCCGAGCAGCTGGTGGAGCAGGTCAGGCATGCAGCTACGCAGTGCACAGCTGAAGTTGCAGTAGCACAAGTAGAGTTAGGAGGTCTTCTTAGTAATATCTCCATGATAATAGAGTGACTCGAGGGTGAGTCACGATATTTGTGTTGGGGGCCTATTGGGACAAGGTCCCCTAAGGTCAATTTTGGGGCAAAAACCAATTTTTAGGCTAAAAGCCCAAGTTTTTGCGATGTAAAGCATAAAGTATCTGCAAGTTATGATTGCGGAGTGCGTAGATGTAAAGTGTCATAAAAGGTTTTTACCCTTTGTTTATGTAAGTTGTGTCGGCTTTGGTAGACCTACCCATGGTCCACAGACCATGGGATTGTACAAAAAGGAGAGTCTTAGACATGGTAAATTTTAGGGGCGAATTTTATCCCAAGGGCGAAATTTAAGGGGTTTTTCATTTTAGAGGACGAAATTTTTATAAAACACCCATTTCATATATTTAGCCCAACTTTTATTTAAAAAATAAATATTTTTTTCATTTTAGCCCAAAAAAAGGGGTGAATAAATTATGAAAAGACTCATTTGACCCAATTCGCCTGGCTTGGGAGGTTATATTCCATTACAATCACTCGACTTTTTGCTTTGCAATATTAAATTTGTTTGCAATCGCACATTTTTTGGTTTGGGAGGTTGTATTTGGTTCCAATAAATAAAAATATAAATAAAGTGGAGGTATGGTAAATAAATAAAACCTCTTTTTATATTTAGTCCATAACCCTCTTTCTATTTAAGAAGACTCAAAAAAGAGGTTTTATTTAAGTAAATCCTATGACCAGAGACTATATTTATAAAAGAGGTATGGTAAATTAATAAAAATATAAATAAATGAGAGGTATGGTAAATAAATAAAACATTTTTTTATATTTACTCTCACCTTATATGAACACGCAAGGGTGTAAGTAAATAAATAAAGTGGAGGTATGTTAAATAAATAAAACCTCTTTTTATTCTTACTCCAAAGGTATGGTAAATAAATAAAAATATAAATAAACTAGAGGTATGGTAAATTAATAAAAATATAAATAAATGAGAGGTATGGTAAATAAATAGGACATTTTTTTATATTTACTCCATAAGTCACCTTATATTTACGAACACTCAAAAAATGCATTATATTTAGGTGAAGCCTATGGGCCAAATTATTATTAATAGCATGCTAAAAACACTATTAACCCTAATATTAGTATTTAAGTATGGGGGTTTACACAGTGCATTATATTAGATATCATTTTGGGATTCAACTGCGTTAAGTAAGTTATTCACGTATGACCATTTCCATGAGAGGTAGTCATAACTCACTAATTTCTCATGATCTTTGAATAGTTCACTTAGCACTCATTGCATCGGGTGATGCTCACAGGGGTGAAGAAGTGGGATTGAAACTAGTGAAATGTGGAGAACGAATCACATAGCATCAATCATCACTTCCGGGGCTTGCACCTGGTAACCAGGACTTCCCAGGAGGTCACCCATCCCAGATCTCCTCTGGCTCAAGCGCGCTTAACTGTGGAGTTTTTCCCACAATCAAGCCCACTTAGCTTGCTACCCCATTTGCAAAACCTTAGCAAGTATTGTGCCTCATGAACCATTCAAGTAGAGATCCCTTGACTCTTTTTGAATTTAAGTATGGGGGTTTATGCACTGCATAAACCCCCATACTTAAATTCAAAAAGAGTCAAGGGATCTCTACTTGAATGGTTCATGAGGCACAATACTTGCTAAGGTTTTGCAAATGGGGTAGCAAGCTAAGTGGGCTTGATTGTGGGAAAAACTCCACAGTTAAGCGCGCTTGAGCCAGAGGAGATCTGGGTCGGGTGACCTCCTGGGAAGTCCTGGTTACCGGGTGCAAGCCCCGGAAGTGATGATTGATTCTATGTGATTCGTTCTCCACATTTCACTAGTTTCAATCCCACTTCTTCACCCCTGTGAGCATCACCCGATGCAATGAGTGCTAAGTGAACTATTCAAAAATCATGAGAAATTAGTCAGTTACGACTACCTCTCATGGAAATGGTCATACGTGAATGACTTACTTAACGCAGTTGAATCCCAAAATGATATCTAATATTAGTATTAATAAAAATAAAGATGGCACATGGTATTCAGGTGGAATGCAGCCTATTTAAAGGAGGGAATTAAACGAGCATAGATCCATCTTTACTCTCGATCTACTAAGTATGAAGAGGGATCAAATATCATGATATGCAAACTAGCATAGAGTGAAAATATATTTGATCCCTCTTGAGGCTTGCAAGATCAAGAGTAAAAATGGATCTTATAATTTAATGTCACTTAAACATTTTAACTTGGTTAAAATAAAACAATAAATTAAAAATCAGTTATTAATTTTATTAATTTTTATAAATTACTAATAGTAGTTTTTAAGCTCCCGGTTTATGATAACCCATGGTATTGACCCATGGTATTCATGTGAGCATAGACTATTTAAAGGGGAAATTATATCAGCTTAGATCCATCTTACTTAAGCGCTGAGAGGGATAAGTAGATTTCATCCCTCTAAGAGTGGTAGATGTGGAGTTAAGATGGATATAGTTTGGTTTTTATGATAATGAAGATATTAAATAGACTTAGGAATTATATTGTAAAAAACATCTTAAGGTGAATGGTTAAAGCTACATTTAGTCACTTCACAAAACTTAGTAAAAAATACCAATATCTCTATTAATATTGGTTTTTCTGATTGAACAAAAAAAAAATCAAAACAGTGAAATCTTATCACTCTTTCTGCATCACCCTCGTAGAAGAGAGATAATAAATTCCCACCATTTTTCAAATGTTCTCAATATGATATCTTCATGAAAAAGTTAGAGTACTGATGTTGGATTAGTTATTTAAAAATATGTTGGTTTGTACAAGCTTTCATCTTCTCTTTTATTCTTAGTTTGTCGTAATGATCTGTAGGGGTTGGACCACTGCACCATATTGTCCTAAAAGGCAAATATTGTGCACCAAAAAAGAAATTAATCCACATGTTACAATGCTATTAAAAAATGCAGGATGTATGAAGGTAGTGAATTATGCTAATAAGCAATGATCTATAGGGGTTGGGCCACTGCACCATATTGTCCTAAAAGACGGAGATTGTGCACCAAAAATGAAATTAATCCACATGTTACAACACTGTTAAAAAATGCAAGACGTATGAAGGTAGTGAATTATGCTAATAAGCAATTTAGATTGGGGGAGACGTAATTAAATTTTATTATTTAAATGAATATTTCTAATTAAAATAATAATAAAGCTACATTTATATATTTATATATTGATTGGAAGGCTTCTGACAACAATCACTTATTTCCATTAGATCCCCTTCAGGCCTTTGGGATACCTACTACTTTCTTATATTATATAGTTGGGGCTTCCTACTTGTTGGGGTGTTGGGGTAAACAAACTTGATGTGTTTTTCTTATTTCGCAGTTGGAGTCTATAGAATAAGCAAGAAATTTGATAGCTTGATAAAAGTGGTAGAGAAAAGATTAATCTCTCCTACCTTGACAGAACTGGTGGTCAAGATCAACACCTATAAGAAATTTGTTGTGGAATATTATCAAAACTAATAGAAGGATATGAAAGAGTGTAAACTTGCAACATTATTTGTAGGAAGAGAAAATTATGTTTCTTTTTTCCAAACATGTATGTTAGTATAGTAGAGTTTAATGAATATGTTTTCCTATTATCATATATGGTTTCATACTTTAACAAAACATTTGCCAAGACTTCACAATGTTTTATTATTCAGTGAAAGATTTTCCAAGATCTTAAAAGATTTTATAATTCGGTGAAAGATTCTCCATGACTTTACAAGATAATATAATCTGGTGAGAGATTCGCCAAAAAAATTATATATGCATATCATTATTGATAAAATGAACTACCATTTTTCCTCTGCATCATGGGGATTCTCCCATTTATTATACATATAAATTTAGGGTGGTTCTTAATTCTCCCTGGTCTTAGAGAGTCTAAGGTAGTTCAGTTCATAGAAGTTTGAAGACAAATGTAATGGGTCAGTAGGAGATAAGAGCGAAGAGTCTTAGAGTAGAAGAGAGGCTCTGGAGCTGTGTGCATAGAGGCCTAGAGTAGAGTCCATAGCTGAGTGCACAGACCCCTACACCTAAGTGTGCAGGGTAGTTTTGAGTCAATAAGCAAATATGAAGTATCAATAAAGACACTGTTCTAGAAATATCTGTCTTATCCATTTACTTTTGTTATGAATGAATGTGTTTATGTTATGATGAATAATGGGTTTATGATTTAATGTTGTATTTATGCGTGAATATGTATGTTTTACATTGTTATATGAACGCAAGTAATAATATCTGTTCATGCGAAGAATATCTTAATGCATGCTAAATATATCATACACTTAAGCTGATCTGGGTAATAACAGACTTAGGAGTGACTATAGAGGTGCATAAGTGGTTGATTCACCTATTTAGGGTCCGCGAAAGACAGTTGTATACCTTCATGAAGGTCTAGAGGTTGGTAATAGGAAGTTATATAGATGAGCCTCAAGGGCTTATCGATCTACACGAAAGCAAATAAAGGATATAAAATGACATCATAACCATCTCTGGGTGTGGAAACTTGGTTTCAGCATCCCTCCATAGTGCTTCAGGTGAGACTTCTATCCACGCTCCGCGGATTGATGCTGAAAGGGCCAGTAGTGTAGGGATTTGTTTGGCAAACTTAACACTGAACCTGGTTCATAACCCCCTAATGTAGGAGCATATAGTTCAGCAATTTCATTATGTTTTAGCTGACTTAGGGGGTCTTCTATTTTCAAGGAAGTTGGATTCCTATGTATGTAATCATTAATATTTTTAGTGATTAGAATAGGAATTGATTAGACATTGTGAGGATATTTGTAAATTCTCTTGAATGTAGGAGAACATGAGTGATTAGTGTGAATTGAGAGAGTTGGAAATAAATTGTAACTCTTATTGGTCTCACGATTCGAGGAACTAGAGAGGATTCTTAGGGATTCACTGGAGTTAAAAGTGGACTTACAGGATATTCAGGATTTAGTCCAGTAGATTAAGGATTTGAACTAGAATTAGTTTAACAAATCCTTTTGTATAAATGTAAGCCTAAAAGGCATAGAGAGTGAGTAGTTAGAGAAGTATTTAGTGATTTAGGTAGTCAGTCAGTTAGATTGTAAACCTACGGGCAGGAGAAGAAAGGCCACTGATATAGAAGATGAGGCCGAGAAGGAATTCACTGTGTAAATATTTGTTTATTAATACAGATAACTCAATTCTGAGTTCATGTGATGTGTATTGAGTAAGTGAATTATAACTGTATGTGCGACTAGAGTAATTCTGCGTAACATAGGTTGCAGGTGTGCAGAACCAGAGAAGAAGTGCAGAAAAGTGTGTTACGTTGTTGTGCACACACAATATTGGAGAGAATCTTCACAGCGAAGGTGAAGGAAGCGTATATGCACGAGCAGAGATTGAGATCAAAACAAGTGGAAACTATAAGGTGGAAACAAATACACAGGCAGAAATCCAAATGAATGGGATATTACACAGGAAGGAACAAAAGAATGACATAGTGAAGCACAGTGATTGGATCAATCAAATCAATGAACGAGGTTGTGTGTGATAGGTGGCTAGGATTAAGTCGTGTAAAAGAAAGTGAAGAAGACGAACGGAGGAGATTAAGCGCTTTTCCTTAAAGGATGAATTAAAGCACGTGGATGGTATTCGCAAAGGGTAAGCAGTTTCTCACACGCCCTCAAGGTGGTAAGTGGTCTTTCAAAATTTCACGCGATTCCATTTAGTAGCTGACACGTAGCAAATGGTGGAGAGAGAAAACCACTTTTCTCGTGTTCCTTCACTCTAATATCGGTCGTGCTTAATTCTGCACGAGATTGTGTGATAAAAATTGGATCAAGTAGGATTGATCAACGATGAAGATCAGCGAAGCTGGTTGGTGATCAGGTGATGCGACAGTCATTGGATCGGATGGAGCAGATCAACGGTGGAGATCGTCCGGGATAGTTAATGGTTGGGCGACACGATAACCGTCGGAGCGAGGAATGAGATCCACAGCAGAGATTTAATGTGCTAAGGAGAGCATCGAAATATGTGCAAAAGGTTGAATAATAGAGGAAAGGTAAGGTTAAGTGTGTTTATGAGATATTTCTATTATATGAGAATTATAATAGAAATTAGCAGAGTTAATGTTTTATGGGTTAATTTTGGGTTTTAACCAAAGTTTGAAGACCATGGTATGGTTGACATGCGCGATTAATAAGAATTAACCAAGGGTTATGAAGGGTTCCATTCAAAGGTTTATTAAAGTCTAAACTTGGGATAGTTAGATGGAATATTTCTGCTTAAGGACTTAACTTTGATAAAGTGGATTTTCACCATTGATATTAGTGTTTATCCTGGGACACACATAGTGTGACATGCAATCTTAATTTGCATACTGTGGGTATATGTGGCTTAGGCTACATCTTTATGGTGTTTGCAACTTAGGTTGTCATCATTTGGTATTAGAGAAAAATAAGGAAATTATGTGTGTAAGAATTCTTTGAGAAAACTTAGAACAAAGTTATGTTTTAAAGGTGTGTATGCAGGCAAGAGGAGATCAGATTTTAAATCTGACAAATAGTAGGCACATAGAGATAAAGTGTAGCAGAATTTGCAGATGCAAAGGAAACAGAGAAAAATCCATTCAAAGTGCAGGTGAATGGTAGAACCAGATCATGCAGAGGTCTTGAAGGTGAGAAGATTGCAGCAACCTAGAGACGGGAGTGCTCAATTGGTTCTAAAGGAGAGAACCAGAGAGATGCCAAAAGACTGATCTCAGAGGAGAGAAGCTTAGTGAGGCATGTGTAGCAAGAAGGAGGCTTGTTATTATAGAGGTTTTGTTGCAACTCATAGAAAGATCATAAAGGCAATTCCACAGGGGATGTGGGTATAATTTCTAAGGGATGAAGAGAGTTGGTAAGAGTTTTTGAGTGAAAGAAGAGGTGGTCAGAATCTAGTATTTCATTGTGATTGAAATACAAGAGGACAATTGTGTTCTTAAAAGGTGCAGATGAGTTGAAGGCAAGAAGGAGCAGAGAGAAGTGCTCAAAGAGGTTCGAGAGAATACATAACCATGTGCTTTCCAAAATACCAAGTACAGAGGAAAGCCAAAAGACCAAGTACAGAGGAAAGCTTGGTGAAGTAAGTGGCAGTAGGGAGGACTTGCTGTTGTAGAAGTTTTAATGCATCTCATAGTAAGTGAGTGAGGAACTCATGAAGATAGAGAGGAAGATTACTACTGATAGTCATAACAGATATAAAAGAGGTTCCAAGGAAGACCAAAGCAGAAGAAAAGTGAAGGAGGAGGATGCCAAGGTAAATGGAATGAGAATGAGTCAATAGGAGTGTGTTAAGGAGATTGTAGAGTTAAAAGAACAACTCAATGTATTAAGGATGATACTAGAAGAAAACCAAAGACAAGGTTGGGTCTTGAGGAAAAAGGCAGTGAAGTTGTTGAAGTTAAAGAGAAGGCTACAATAGAAGCAGGTAAAGTGGCTGGTGGAAGAACTCAAAGAAGTTGAGTTGGAAATGAAAGTTTCCATTTGTGAAGCAGAATAGGGTGAAGTTCTGGGTCAAGATGAAGACTGGAGATTTGTGGAAGATCTTATGAATTATTATGAGAATTCAAGACAACAAGGAGATATGATGACTGAAGCATCAAGTGAGACCACAAGGTCTTATGTTTTTAAAACTGATAGTTTGTGTATGGTTACAAGTATTGCAGGAGGAAAGAAACTTTGTGAAGATGTCTTCATGACGGATGAAGATCTTGAAGTGAAAGGTGACAAAGAATATTTCTCAGAGGATGAATAATTTGACTGGTTACAATAGGAAGATTCTATGGATGTGTTACTTAATGAGAGAAGACAACCATTTGAAGCTGTCATAGAGATGGAAGATCAAGATCGTATTCTGATGAAGAACGAAGGAATATTGTCTCAGAGAGGTAACCTAATGAATTTGATTAATGTGCAGGAGAATATTAATGCAGATGATGAGACAAGGATAGCTCTGTAAGAAGGATTACATAGAGATAGCAAGGAAAAAAGTATTGAAGAAGAAGGACATCTACTGAAAGATGTTAAGAAAGAAGAAGTCTATGCTAAAGATTTAGCAAAGGGAGAAAGGACATCTGATGATTGGTCACTAACAAAGGAAGGTTTTGCAGAGGATGAGAAATCTTTTGAAGCTAACAAAAGTATGGAAGAGTATCTTTCAGAATATGAATACTCTGAAGTAAAGAAATATGGAGAATGTCTCTTAAATGAGAAAAGTAGTGAATTATTGGAGCAGAAAGAATTTAGCAAAGCATTGATGTTTGAAATTGTTACAACACATGAACAATTTCTTGTGAAAGAAGGAGATGAGAATCAGTCTGAAGAACTAATATGTGAAGCAACAGTTGAGACTGTTGAACCTTGTAATTCTCAAACTAATAAATTGTGTACAAATGCAGGAATTATAAGTGATGATGAAGTACTTATGAAGTGTCAAAGAGAAATTGAATAGCTGGAAAACTCAGAGTATGAAAGTATGATTGCAGATGAAGGAGATCACTGTGGTGGAAAAGAGCACAAAGACATCATTGAAGCAAATGATGTGGAAGAGATATTTACTAACAGTCTCGAGAGTCCTTTGGACGATTATTTAAAGAGGTTGAATCAGCATACTGATGTGATGATAGAGGAGGAAGAATCAGAGCAGCATACTGAAATGTTGTAGAAATTTTGAATAATTTAACACATATTCAACATAGATTATCCTCATCATGTACTATTGCGGAATACATACACAATACATAAGCTCCTCTACATTGATCATCAATTTAGCAGCATCAATAACAATAAAACATCAAGAGCATTCACACATTAACACAATATGTAACCCGGGGAAAGCGTCTCACTAAAAACCCCACACTATCTGTATATTAATGATTGAGACCATGTAACATTACAAAGTAAAATTCTTATCACAAGCAATCCAGTACTAGCTCCACCTGTTACACACAATACAGCTAAGATCTGATCTCCAAATCTATTCCACTGCTTGCCTGCCTCCACTGCTCAATACCTGCTTAAGAATGAATGAGAATGGTTTACCAAACTCATATTTCACCTCCAAAGAATCACTCACAATGTGTAAGACGTGAGCAGAGGCTATAATACTGGGAAAATACATGAGCAAACTCATTGGCATACTCAATCCCTTGATTGTGCAAATCCTCATGCACAACTATAGTCACAACTGATAGCAATCTGATCCTCTAACACCTGTCCCTGTTGAACTGAACATGCACTGACATGCAACTGAGTTAACTGATGTATTCTATAGTTGCATTATGAGTTAATAATTAGTTTAACAACTCATCATTAGTATATTTGCAGTTAGACTAATTACAACTAGTTTAACCAAGTCAAACTGAACACAACTCCATCAACTCTACAATCAACTCCACCAAACTCAACTGATTGAGTTCTAACTGAAGTCATGCATGCAACAACTCAACTGACTCATAAGAAAAGCGCACTTCCTTCTGAAAGCTGCATGGGCCACATCTTTAGCTCAAACTGAAGTGCTCCAAGAGAATAAGATCAAGTTTATAGTCCAAATATTATTATGAGACAATAATATTTGACTTTTCTATTTTGGACAGCCAGTCTAAAAATAGACTTTGATCACTCCTGCTGTGATCTTCCCTACTGGGATCACTCCTGCTGTGGTCACTCCTGCTGTGATCACTCCTACTGTGGTCACTCCTGTTGTGATCATTCCTATTGTGGTCACTCCTACTGTGATCATCCCTGCTATGGTCACTCCTACTGTGATCATCCCTGCTATGGTCACTCCTACTGTGATCATCCCTGCTGGGATCCAAAATAGAACTTGCGCCATAATTTGCTTGCGGGCCCACTTAGTGAAGGTGACTCTTTTCACTAAGCTCCATCATCTTGTTGCAATCTCAACAAATGTTGCCAAAGGAAGAAGAGGCACTGAGGCCTTATGTTTTTCATTTTAATAATTGATTTGTGAGTGCAGGTTTTTGTTATAGATGCTGGAGAAAATTTGGCACATATGACCAGCCAAGTAAAGATGGAAGAGGAAGGAAAATATGTTGGAATTGATGAACAAAGTAGTGATGTATTTGAGAGGAATCAAGTACAAGGGAAATTAGAGGAAAATTTACTTTTTGAAAGTAAATTTATAGGTATTGAACAGAGGTTGTTTGGAAAATCACAAGAGGGTAAGGATGAAAGGGCAGCAGTAAGGATACAACAACTTTAAAGAGAAGACAGTAAACAACAGTTTGAAGATGAGTGGACAGAGTACAAATGGAAAATTAATTATCTGTCAAAAGATAAATTGGACATGCAGATTGAAAGAATTATAAGATTGATGATGAAGGTACCTCGGAAAAAAACAACAGTAAGAAGGCCAAGAAGCAACAGAAAGAGAAAGACAATAGCAAACTGTGAAAGCATACCTAGTGGGGCAAAGCAACATTAAGTGTGGAAAACAGGAGAACAACAACAAACAACAACAGTAACCAAAGGAAAATTACAGAACAAAGTATGGGATCCGGGGAGACAAAGGAAAAAAGCACATAATCAGGAGATCATGATTATTTTAACCTTTCGAGTCTGATGCAGGAGCATACAGTTCAACAATCTCATTATATTTTAGTTGACTTAGGGGGTCTTGTGTTTTCAAGGAAGTTGGATTCCTATGTATGTAATCATTAATATTTTGAGTGATTAGAATAGGAATTAATTAGATATTGTGAGGATATTTGTAAATTCTCTCGAATGTAGGAGAACATGAGTGATTAGTGGGAATTGAGAGAGTTGGAAATCAATTGTAACTCTTATTGGTCTCATGATTTGAGGAAATGGAGAGGATTCTTAGGGATTAACTGGATTTAAAAGTGGACTTATAGGATATTCAAGATTTAGTCTAGTAGATTAAGGATCTGAACCAGAATTAGTTCAACAAAACCTTTTGTATAAATGTAAGCCTAAAAGGCATAGAGAGTAAGTAGTTAGAGAAGTAGTTAGTGAGTTAGGTAGTTAGTCAGTTAGATTTTAAGCCTACGGGCAGGAGAAGAAAGGCCACTGATATAAAAGATGAGGCTAAGAAGTAATTCACTGTGTAAATATTTATTTATTAATACAGATAACTTGATTTTGAGTTCATGTGATGTGTATTGAGTAAGTGATTTATAATTGTTTGTGTGACTAGAGTAATTCTACGTAACATAGGTTGCAGGTGTGTAGAACCATAGAAGAAGTGCAGAAAAGTGTGTTACGTGGTTGCACACACAAAGTATTGGAGAGAACCTTCACAGTGAAGGTGAAGTAAGCATACAGGCATGAGCAGAGATCGAGATCAGAACAAGTGGAAACTATAAGGAAGAAACAAATACACAGGCAGAAAGCCGAATGAATGGGATATTACATAGGAAGGAACAAAAGAACGACGTAGTGGAGCACAGTTATTGGATCAATCAGATCAACTAACAAGGTTATGTGCGATAGGCGACTAGGATTAAGTCGCGTAAAATAAAGTGAAGAAGATGAACAGAGGAGATTAAGCACTTCTCCTTAAAGGATGAATTAAAGCACATGGATGGTATTCTCAAAGGGTAAGCAGTGTCTCGCGCAACCTCAAGGTGGTAAGCGGTCTTTCAAAATTTCACACGATTCCATTTAGCGGTCGACACGTAGCAAACGGTGGAGAGAGAAAACCACTTTTCTTGCGTTTCTTCATTTTGATATCATTCATGCCTAATTCTGTGCGAGATTGTGTGATAACCATTGGATCAAGTGGGATTGATCAATGGTGAAGATCAGCCATGCTGGTTGGCGATCAAGTGACGCGACAGTCGTTGGATTAGACAGAGTAGATCAACGGTGGAGACCATCAAGGACAGTTAATGGTTGGGCGATGTGATAACCATTGGATCAAGGAATGAGATCGACGACGGAGATTTAACGCACTAAGGAGAGCATCGAAATATGTGCAAAAGGTTGAAGAATGGAGGAACGATAAGGTTAAGTGTTTTTATGATATATTTCTATTATATGAGAATTATAATAGAAATGAGCAGAGTTAATGTTTTATGGGTTAAGTTTGTGTTTTAACCAAAGTCTAAAGATAATGGCATGGTTGACATGCGTGATTAATAAGAATTAACCAAGGGTTATGAAGGGTTCTGCTCAAAGGTTTATTAAAGTCTAAACTTGGGATTGTTAGACTGAATATTTCCGCTTAAGGACTTTACTTTGATAAAGTGGGTTTTCACCATTGATATTGGTGTTTATCCTGGGACACACATAGTGTGACATGCAATCTTAATTTGCATACTATGGGTATATGTGGTTTAGGCTGCATCTTTATGGCATTTGTAGCTTAGGCTAGCATCACCCCCTAAGCCGACACTAAAACCTAATAACTTTAATATCTATATATATATATATATTGATTGTAGGTTCCCTGCAGTAACAAAATGTTGTCTCTCACTTGAAAACAAGGATGTTTGAGTCTGGTTGTTAATTTATATAGAACATGACATTTTTTAATAATATTTTTCAATTTCTATTTGTTTATCTTTATCTTCAACTTTTTAATTATACCATATACAATTAAATTATATAAATTTATATAGTTTTTAGCCTATTCAATCCAATATGGAAGATATGTTGTAAGGTATTGTTATATAAACATAAATACGAAGAAAAAAGAAAAATAAAATAGAGCTAGTGTCCAACCCAATATAAGGAGATGTTGCAATGTTACGCTATGCAAAAATTAAAAATAACAATAATTAATGTCAACTCGATAATTAAAAAAAATAAAAACTTGGAGAGGTCAAATTATTTAAAATAAAATTATAATTAAAAAATTATAACAAACTAATGCTTATAAATTTTGTATGGTGTTGCCAATGGTGTCAACATTAGTTAGTTAATACTCTTATATTTGTATGGATTTCATTAAGTTGGAAGCTCTATGGAAAGATAGTCAGAAACCATAGCTCTAGGGTTTGATTTCCCTAGACAATTGACATACTCAGAACTTCTTAGAGGTTTCTAAAGAAATAGATCACTGAATTTTCCTTGGGTATCCTTGTCATTGGATTTTCCTTGTTGAGCTGATTCTGTTGGTATGTGGCATGTCACCAAATGTTTGTGAATTATACCAAATTAAACAAAAACCCAGTTTGTGAGCAAAAACCCACGAATAAATGATGTGGCAATCTTTCATGGACCAGCATATATTTCACATCAAGGGAATTGGGCTTTCCTCAATTTAAGGATTAACTTATTCTCGAAGGGATTTGAAACTTATTTTATATTTTCAAAAGGTCTTTGACTTCAAATTCAAATTGGACCCTAAAAGTAGATGACTTGATCCTTGGGCTACAAGTTTAAAATAAAACTTAATTTTAGAAAGGAATTACCATCTTAAAATTCCTCCAACAGTTGGCTCTTAGAAACCCTTCAAATATCTATAAAAAAGAGCAACATCTCTCCTCAAATGATTATCAAATCATCTATGAATATTCTTAAATGTGTGATCTGAAATAACCTTGGCCCTTGTAGAATATTGTTGAATTAGTGAGAGAGTCTACGAGGCCTTGCACGAACACTGGAGTTCTAGGCTACTCGCTAGGCATTCTGTGATCATGCACCTTGTGATGTAAAAATAATTGATGCGAAGTTGCAAAGATGATCTAGATTTTATGAGTTCTAATCCTAGCAGAAGTATGGTCGCATACCCATATGGAGTTACAATGGTTTGACGCAAGTCTGATTGCTCCATAAATCGCTTTTGTCATCATGTCCACAATATTCGAGAAAGTTTTGGAACCAAGGATAAATCTTTTGGTGATGATGTAAACGACTTTTCTATTAAATAAATCACAAATATCATACATTCAGAAAATTGACGTGGTTAGATCTGCGACAACGATCAATGCGATTAATTTATTTGTAGGCCTACATCTGCGAATGTCTCATTTGGTGATGGTAAATATGGCACAATTTATTTTTTTTGTGCACTTGCAGATCTCCTTCAGGTATGAGAATAGGTGGAGATCAATAAATTTGGATGGAAATGAGTTAAAACTTTGGGCATGGTCCATTGATGATACACTAGTGATTCAAGAACCAGTATATGACATGTTATGTTGACTCTATCAGTTAAGCCTCAGGAAGTGTTGGAGGCGAAACTTACATCCACAGGGATCACTTAACAATATCAACATGACAATGACAATTTGACTGGGTTGCACAGATAATTCCAGCCTAGGAAATGTCAATTGATAGCCTCTTGCATCTTTAATGAAGAAGATTTCCCACAACTTTTGAAGCCACTGTCTAGTGGACTAAGCCACATATATACATATATGTATACGTCTAGTTTTGATGGTGAAAATACAAACAGAATATGATGAATTACCTAACCTATTTGCATTGTAGGTTTAACTCTTTAGCACAAGTACACAACTTAACATTACAACTGATTCATATTAAGGACCCATCTTACATTGAAATCAATTTAAATGTGATATATGTGATTTGAAGGATGTGATGCATATTGTAGAGATGAGGACTGAGGTTTGAGGGTCCTGTTGAAAAGTTCTAATAATTTACTTTGTATTAAAAAGGGAAAAAGGGAAAGGTTCATTTTTTTGATTAATTAGCAATTCCCAACATGCGATGATCATTTTTTAGAACCCACTAGTTTTCTATCAAACTGTATAATGCACTCAAAAATAGGGATTATGTAGAATATGTAAGCTTATTACTCTTGTTATGGATTTTTCAAAGAATTATTCATCCAAATTAAAAAAAGGGAAGAAGTGTTGAGATCAAAGTTTGGTGGTTCACTTTCGTATTTTTGGTTTGATCAGTTAGGGTTTGTGACAGTAGAAAGGGCTTACATGATTTTTGTGGCAATAGTTGAGATAGCTTAAGGCTGGGGACAAGATAGGCTTGTGGCACTTTGAAAAGAGACAATGGCAGGACAAGGGAAGAGGTAATACAACAATGTCATTGATAAGAGAGGATTTTTTTTATAATAGTGGATATTGATAGCTAAGCTTCACCCTAAGGTTTGATTGACATATTCTTGATTTGCAGTTTTTCTATTGATATTAAGCACAAATGGATCTAGTCTGACAATTGTGAAATGTGGTTCATCAGCTAGTCAGAGTGACAAGGTGGTACAAAGTAGGAGAGTGGATTCTCCTTCAGGTTGGAGCTCGAGAACACTTTCTGGTGGCGAGGTGGTGCTAGGGAAAGTTGGAGCTTATAGAGGGAATTGGAGCACCCATCTAGTTGTAGTTGGTACAAAGGGTGTTGGAGCACCTTCAGGTTGGAGCCTGTAAACTAGGGTGTTTGGGCGCCCTCCTATTTGTAGTTGGTAAATAGGGAATTAGAGTACCCTACAGGTTGGAGCCTGTAAATCAGGGGGTTGGAGCCTCCTTCATTTGGAGCTCAAAACTTGATGTAAATCTTTTGAATACAAATACTAAGAAGCATTTGGTGGTTTTTGTCTCAGAGGGGTTTCCACCTAAAATATTTGTGCCTACTGTCTCTCTTTTTATTATTATTGAATGGTGTTGATGAATGTTTATGTTCATCTGATGCTAGTAACAATTAAAGCTATGTGAAATTAAAAATATACTAATTGACAAGAAATATTGTTTTCACCCCCCTCTCAGTATTTCCATCAATAAATATTTTTCAAAAGAAAAACATACTTTTGATATTTCATAGGAAATCAAAAAGTACAATCCCTTGGCTATATATCAGCACACATGATAACTTAAAAAAGTAGGTTGAGAACAAAATCCTAGATATATCTTACACCTTAAACATATCTTGAAACTTAATTAAATCCTATTTGAATAAGATCAAATAGATTAAAGGAAAAAACCCCCAACACATTACCATTAGACACCTTTGAGATGGAAACTAACCCACCATATAATACAAGGGATTCCTTGGATAACATATCTATCATGGCATTATTTTACCTATATGTATGAAGAACTTACACATCATCATATGGCTCCCACGGCTAGTGGATTTTCCTTTACCAAGATTCTAAGTGAAAGACCCTTAAGTCAACTCTTCCATTCAACTAACCCATAAGGACTTTTGAACCTATATAATCTGAATACTTTTACCTTCTTCCAAAAGGAAATCCTCATGGAACACTACAAAGCAGGGATTTTAGCTATAAAATTTGTGGATTGACCAATACCTAGTTTGCATTTAATCATCAGATTATGGGAGAAGAAAATTACTATACATGCACCACAAACATCCCTCTAACTAGATCCATGAAAGAAACTCCATACTATACCAATCAACAACTCCACATCTCTTATTAACCTAATCTTCTTCCTTTTCAACATTTTTTCTCGGCCAAGATAAGATGATCTTGCATTGTATACAATAACTTATGAGAAATCCATAGTGTCTTCAAACAGACAATAGTTTCACCTTAGCTAAATTCCCCACAATACAAAGATCGAATGGAATTTAAGGGAAGAGGAAATAAACCTTTGATTCCAACTCTAGAGACAGTTTTCAACTGAGTTGCTATTCCACCATGCATCAAGGTTAAAACACAAGAAAATCTCCTTTGAAAAAGAAATTACATAAGGACAATGAATAAATAAATCAGCGATAGACTCCTCATCCATCTCATAAAGAAAACAAAATCGAAGACTTACCCATCCTCGCTTAACAAGAACATCCCAAATTGATATTTTCCTTTCTAGAAAAATCCAATGGAGTGATTTACATTTAAGGGGGCCTTGTCCCTTCCGTACTAATCTGTTCCACCATTTTGAGGAAGAAAGAATGTTACCTTGAATAACCACATCATATCCAAATCCAGTAGTCATAATTCAACTTCTTTTATTCTTAGACCACCTGATGATGTTACGGTAGTTCAAGTAAAATGTTGTGTGTGGAGCATGATTGTTCAGAGGTCTTTGTTTCAGCCAGATGTATACCCCAGGAAGTTTTGTACACCCCTCCACGTGGGGGGGGGGGGGGGGGTGCGGGGGGGACTTGTCCCCCCCGTGGGGGTCCAGGGGGGCCCATCCCCCCCGACTGGGGGGTCCGGGGACCAGCGATCCCCCGGCGGGGGCTCAGGGGCAACGCCCCTGAAGCCAAAAAATAAATTTAAAATTTCCTTGTAAAAGTATAGTAATTTCTAGTCAATCTGGGCCGTTCATTAGGCGGATGATCTGACGGTAGAACTTATGTTTAGTTTAGGGTTTTTTGCCCTAGAAGGCAACCCCTCTATTTGTATGAGGGTATTGTATTTGAGGCGATGATATAGATGTGTATTCTGTGAGCGAGAAACAGAGAGGTGAGACTGTGAGAGAAAACAGAGGATATTACAGCGGATTTGCTGTAGGTTGTGTCTCTTCATTTTGCTGGACAATAGAAAGGAAGGACTGGCTGTTCGGGGTGGTTGTAGCCCAAACTAGGTGAACCACGTATATCTGTGTCTCTCTTGTTTTGTGCGTTTCTGTGTTTATATTTCTGCAATATTTTATGTGTTACATTGCTCCGTAATATATAATTTTCTAACATAAAATTTAGGCCATAAAGTCAATTTACCCTCATTGTTTAGGGTCTAGGTTTTGACAACCCATGGTTTTTCTAATGGTATTCTTATGTAATATATCCTATTTAAAAATGCGAAGACTCTCTAATTTGACTTTGGGCCATGAATTATCATTGAAAAAAATGGTTTCAATGACAAGAAGAAATATATGTATGTATGTATGTATATATGTATATATATATACATATATACATACAGATATATATATATATATATATATATATATATATATATATATATATGTATATATATATATATATGTATATATGTATATATATATATATGTATATATGTATATATGTATATATATACATACAGATATATATATATATATATATATATATATATATATATATATATATATATATATATATATATATATATATATATATATATATATATATATATATATATCCTAGATCCATCTTTACTTAGGGTCTATCAAACATCGAGGGAATCAAATATCTCGACGTGCAAACATTTCCTCAAGTTTAGCACTAAGGAAAGAGGCTTGCACTTTCAAACTTTTGATCCTTCTCAATGCTTGATAGATCTAGAGTTAAGATGGATCTTGGTTGATAAACAATTATAAAATTGTAATATTTCAATAAATATAAAAGTTAAATATATAGAATAAATATATGTATATTAAAAAATATTCAAATCTTAGTCCAAATAGTCAAATCCCTATTATTAAAATAACTTTCTTATTGAGAGGTCCCACGTTTAATTCTCTCGACACTCTTAGGGTCAAACTCCATTGTGAGCCAACAGGAAGTGATCCCTTTGGGTGAATCTCTCCGGGTCCACACACACACGCATATATCTATAGATATATATATATATATATATATATATATATATATATATATATATATATATATATATATATATATATATATATATATATCATGGAGAACTAAGTACATTTATCAATTTCCAAGTTCCTTAACCTCATAGTTTTGTGGATATTCCCATTACTTTAATACTTTCTAATGTCATCAACTTATCTTTAAAAACTTACTTTCAATATTTTTCTATTGCTAAAAAAGGTGAATATTTTTTTTTCTATGAGCCTGTTACCCACCACCTTTGTGTAGTGTATATAGGAGAATTTTTTTCTCCTAGATGGTCCTTACTCGGCAGCCAACAGCCCCTTGCAATGACCAGATAGCTCGATGGGCCATTATCTCTACCACCTGAGCCATCCATGTGGTCTCTCACCCACTTGTTATAATTATATGTTTGAAAGTAAACCTCCTAACCCCAAAGGTATGGATTTTCATTAGTATAGTTGATTAATTTTCCTTACTCATCATGGGCACTTTTGGGCATGGATTGGTGGGGGGATTCGGTGGAAAGAATGGGTTAGGTCTGTACTCTTGTCTCCATTGTTTGATTTTGTGGTTAGCCTTGTATCCTAGTCCCGTGGGATCTCCTTTACTTTCCATCAGCTTTGGTGTTGGAACTACATGGGAAATCCCAATTTTGGTTTCATGATCTCACTCCTCGACACCATATACATCACTTCCTTCCACTTATTTTGTCCTGATTCATTAATTTCCCCATTCGGGTCCACATGTGTTCACTGGGTCCTCATACAGTTAGCCTCCCACTCCCCTTTTCCACATCTTGGTTCAGGCTTGGAACGATTCTTGGGGGTTTATGCAGCTAAAAAGAAAATAAAAATCATAATTTGGCCACTCTTAATAGGACATGTACCCAAAAATGCAAAAGATGATCGGGACATACAAATTTAGCACATTAGAAAAATTCAAACATTAGCTCTACCCCTTTTCCATGGCCATCACCTTGGTTCTTATTGGCCCTAGATGAGCCCCCTCCATCATTAAGGAACCCATGATTTCCCCAACCCCTGGTGGGCGATGATCTGGCTCACCTTAAGGGGGTATTCACTACTATATATTACACAACATGCTCTCATTCCCTGGAGCCTCAAGAAGTTATGAAAAAAATCAATCAAAGGAAAAATGCATATGAAGAAGGGTGGAAAAAAAAGGTCGGGTTCACTCATGTACCATGATTTTCTCGCTCCTACACTCATATACCTAGTTTTGGGCTTCCCTTATTATAGCTACCCTTGTACTATGACATGTTGTTGGGAAAAATACTAAGAGGAGGGGGGTGTGAATCAATATTTATAGATCAATAACTTTTTACATTTCATATTCAGATTTCTATACGAGACTTTATTGAATTGAACCTACGTGTGTACGTGACTATTCTTAAGACAATTAGCATATATCCAGTGAACTTATGATTCATTTAATCCATCATATGTTTGTCTTCAGCTAGTGCATTAGTACTTTATTAAACATTAGATAGATAGTAACCATGTGTTGTAATAAAAAACTAAACCATCACACATAAGAAACACACATGAACACCAAGATTTAAGTTGGAAACCCAATGCAGAGAAAACCACCAGTTGTTGTTGTCTTTTTCTTCTTTTTAATATAAAAAGTTGTTTACAATCTTGTACTGGCGCAGACTCATACCAGTATGCAAGCACCCACCTGTAGAAGGCTACAACATTCTCTCATTATCCAACTTCTACTGGAAGGGAGCTACAACACCATAGCTCTTGTACTGGATGATATGTTTACCATTACGCAGGCACCGGCCTACAAAAGGCTACAACCTTCACTCCTTCTCTAGTTTCTACTGGAAGGGAGCTACAACCCCCTAGCTCTTGCATTGGTTGATATGTTTACCAGTACGTAGGCACTAGCCTACAGAAGGCTACCACCTTCACTCTTTCTCTAGGGACCACGTTTCATAAATTTTCGAACTGGATGCTCCTGGTACACATCAACACTATATATAGGCCACATTTCATCAAATTTTCATACTAGACCCATTATCGACACTTAAGCTCAATATAAAAAATCAAATTGTAACTCATCATTGAATACATTCATCCATCATTGATACATTTGAATCAATCAATCACTGAAACGCAATCATAAATCTCTAACATAACTGAAACCCAATCATCACTTTCTGAATCAGTCAATCGTTGAAACTTCTGACACAAATGAATCACCCAATCATCAATTTTTGATACAACTAAATCAACCATTCACTCAAAAACCAATCAACTGAAACTTAATAAAAATTCAACTAATCAACTGGAATAGTCAAATCACTGTAACCAGTATACAGAACTAAACTCAGAACACTACATCAACAACCAGAACCAACTACAACCTCAAAAATCACATGTCAGAATGTATACACTACTTCAATGAGGCCAACCTGCATGTATACACTACTTTATGTAACCCAACCTATGTATACCCATAAAGATACTGAATCATAAAACTTCTAAACCAAAATTGTACTTAACCAAAGACATTATGAGGATCTATTATCATGTTATAGAGTTCTAAATAGAAAGCAGCAAATATCACCCTTCTTACTCAATCAATCAATTATCCAAACTTAATCACCTTATACATTCACTTTCACTTTAGATCTAATGAAGATATCATTGACAAATAGCAGTAAAATAGTAGCACTGATCAGATAGATCAGTCATTTCTGAACAAAAAGCTTTTCTTCTGCATATGCTACTTGGAAGAGTCAAATCCGTGTGTATACGCACCTTCACTAAGGCGAAACTACTTATAGATATGCAAATAATGACTTATAACTTCGCAACTATTCAAGGTCACTTCATATATACCCAAATCATATCATTTAAAGGATAGAACATGCATTAACACTCAGATCTACCCTATCCATTATCATATCATACAATGATAAGTCATTTTAGGTATCATGATTGTGATCCATCATTAGTGCATTATTATTTTAGATCTATTAGATCTCATCGATCATCAACTACTCAGGTGCATACTTAGTTCAGATCAAGCAAGACATCAATAACCCATAACATGAATATTTTCTTTTAATCTAACTCTTCTTAAGATTTGCATCACTTGCACCCCCTCACACTTTGATCTTCACTTCCTTATATAGTTTTAGCCTTTTGTCAATACCATGCGCCAAAACAACACTTAGAACCTATGATATTCTTAGACGTGATCAAGTAACCATTATTCCACTCAATATTGTGGGCTAATACCATGGTATGGACCCTTGGTATTCTTTAACCTTAATTTTCTATCCCATACATGCTTTTCCTTCTGTGAAATTGCGTGCATACATATACACTCCTTTTATTCCGTGTACCCGCGTGTATACTCTACTTGGACTAGGTGAAAAAACGTATACCACCTAAAACATTTTATTTCCTCAAATTCTTGATTTTGATCTATAATCCTTTGTCTGATCATCATTTTCTTCTATGCCATTACTCTGTTACCTCTGAATAGACTTGTTATAATGTGAGTTGCCATCACTTTATCATTTATGAACTGATTCCTCTGAACTACCCTGCGTTTTGTCACATATGTAAACACAACTGTCATGCATTCTTTCATATCCTATTTATACCTTTATCAAGTAGCCCATTCATCAAATAGTTTTTCATCAAGGACAACTTATCAGGTAGATTTTCATCAAGGACAACTCCTAATTCATAATACCAACAATTTCCTATATCAAGCTTTGACCCATTATTATGTTCCACCATTCTATCACCTCTGATATGACCTGTAGATTCATCTATTTACTATATACTTATTCTATTACAAGTGATAGCCGTCAAGGACAACACAGACATCATAATGCCAACACATGTGGTCTGGATGATTCCCCTGATTCCCACGCCATTCCATAACCATATCATTTTCCACCTACCACTTGAGGGATGTACCATGGACCTGTAACCCCCTTTAAAGGTTGAAACCACCTGATAGGGTCCTTGATTAACCCCCTTATTAAGCACATGCCAAATACCACTATGATAGGGCATGCCACCATGAAGTTCCCCATCGATTCCATTACTTGTAAGCTCTTTTACTTGATCATTCTAATGATCAATTGTATTGGAGGCAAAGGGGATGCATTGGATCTTATGCAAGATTGCAGGTGGGTGTCCATTTGGAGCTTGGTCTGCCTATATGTTTCATAGCCCTCCAGAGGGCCACATTGGAACTTGTAGGGTGAGCATTGAGAGCCATGAACCTCCACCATAGGATAGAGTACTTCATGGATCCCCAACACCACTCATTGATTGCACGTGTTCCACCTTTTCGATGAGGATGATGCACCTGGTTCACCATACCCAGCTAGCTCCACACTTGAACTGCACAATTGCCGAATGATTTTGGGTCCAAATGAGGGAATATATCATCAACCTAGCCCTTACAGATGGTTTACAAACATCTTCAATCCACTTGGAGACCCATGAGGATGTCCTTGCGCCCCCACACCCACTTGGGAGCACCACATGGCTTTTACATGGAGAACAAGGGGTCAATGCCTTTTCCACTGTTTGAGGTCCATTCCTACATCATGCCACATTTTGGACTTAATTAGGCCTCCTCAAAGGCCTAAAAACTCAATTTATTGATCATTCTACCCTCTTGGGAGGCTTATTATTATGTTATTAAGCTATCTTAGGGGGCTTGTCAGGGATGTTATTATTACAAATTATTTTATTATTTGCGGCTCAATTAGGCCGAATTAGGCAAATCAAACTCATTAGTGATTGTATAAATACAAGTGAGGTGATTCATTTTATCGTCATCACTTGGATTTAGATTTAGTAACTCTTGAAAATTTCACATTCCCTTTTGGAGGACGACTTTGAATGTTATGGATGAATTTTGATGTTCCGATCTATTTCTCTTCTCTTGGAGCTTCAATATTTGCATAACATGATGATTGGATATAATCTTCTATACATGCAAGTAATATTTTCATGCTTATTCTTGTTATTTACTTTTTTATGTGAATGTTGCTAGGATTTTCGTTATACAAGTCTGAAATTTTTTGCTTTCGTATGTGAAATTGTGAAAATTTTGATATTTGTTTCATCATTGCATGGGCCATGTATGAATGGGTGAATGTTCCTAAATATTATTTTGTTGAAATAAATCTTGACAATTCATCAAGTATTGCATATCGAAGTATAAAGATATCAAGTAGTTGCTCTCATTCCCTAATGGCAGGCAAAGCTGCTTGAAGACCTCCTTGATTGGGTAAACATCTTCCGAACCATAAATTCTCTTGAATCCATATCTCCCAAAGGATAAGGCATTGGTCCTTCCATAGGTGGTCACTTTAAACACATATTTCTCTCACCTCTCCTTCTCTTTCTAGGCCTAGCCTCCATAGGTCATCTAGGGCGTCAATTATCTCATGTTCTAGCCATCAAAAGACTTTGATCTATTGTTGTTATAGACATTTTTGTGCCTAACAGCATGGAGCATGAAATGTCAATAATCTGAGGGATCCAAAGTCCCTAAACATGTTGTTCTTACCCTTAGAGGAACAAGGTCTGCAAACCACAGCACTAAAAATCAGTTCTCCACCTGAAAACACTCAAAAACAGACTATTTCTGGATCATGTCAGCTGCTCCACTGAGCATCTGCGCTGAATGTCAACTGCTCCTCCTTGTACCTGCGCTGAAGGTCAAAACTGATGAAGGCTACCTGCACTGGGCAAGATTGGCCAAGTGGCACAGTCATTCTGCAAGGTGTCAACTGCCCAGGAAGCTTCCAAACTGACACTTGGGTCAAGGAATTCGCCTAGTGATGAGTAAGAGGGTCTTGATCTCCAAGTGGAAGCAAGATTCTCCAAGTGGACTCAAGAACTAAAGATTAACTAAAGTGGGAGAGGGCACAAGTCAGCTTCAGGCCAGTCTCAAGATGACTCATCCTTTCTACAAAAACCTATATATAGAGCTCTCTCATGAGGTCTAAGGGGGCTGGAATTTTGTGCAAGTAAGGAAGTGTTGTTGGTTTGTGTATAGAGCTATTGGGTGTTTTGCTTGAAGGAGGTGAAGAGGAGATTTCTTTCAGCTGGGAGGTGTTGCTGGATTGGGCCCATTGTGGTTGTAACTCTCTTAGAACTTTACTTCTATTATCAATAAAGTATTTGAGGTTCTTCTATATGCATGTGTCTTTATGATGAATAGATGCTTGTATATTTGATTTATGCTAATCCTATAACCGATTATGGATGTATGCTTCTTGTAGTTTCCTTTTCTTGTGCTTTTACAGGATCTGTGTGTAGCTGGGCCAGTGAAAGGGCAAGGAGCTAGGAGCAAGCAACAAGGAGTGAAGACTGGATCGACTATTAAGCGCAAGATAATGGTTAGTAGATCATCCTTTTCTTCCCTATCTCATCTCGTAAAGAAGAAACTTTGAATAGCTTTGCATTCTGTCGTTGCTGAAGTACTGTCACCTTCAGAGTGGGATAGAGGCATTCTGCATTAGATACTTTTCCCCCCAACAAATTGGCGACTCCGCTGGGGATCGTATCTTCTTGTTGGTTGTTTGTGTTTCTTGCTATTCATTTCATAAACAGAGGGAGTACCGAATCGAACTGTGTTTGAATCCATCAAACACAAAGTAGAGGGCAGCTACTCTAGCTCAGTTTCTAGGCAAGTTTATGATTTGAAGAGCTGATCCACAAGGACTCTAATAAGCTCTTAGTGATAGCTTTTCATCCTCCTTTACATCCCTTAGTGTGTCCTTGACTGATAGCTTCTGATTTGAGCAAAAACTGTGAATTTTTGAGCAATCTGTGACCCGGAAACCAAGACGGACGAAAGTCTCATTCTTCATTGCAGGTTGTACAAAGGCAGTCTGCATTTCAGCGCAGTTCCCGAAGGGGCTACCTGCGCTGAAGGTCAAACAAGCAGTGTTACACCTGCGCTGGACTAGTCTTGGCTTGAGTTATTGAGGTTTCCTGCTGTGTCTTGCCTTGTTTTCACTATTGTTTTGCTGTTTGTTGCCAGTCATTGGACCTATCTGAAACCATCTTCCTTTGTCATTATTCCGCCTCAGTTGTATAAAGAAACTGTATTTGTTCTTCTGTATTTATTGTGTCATTTACAGTTTCCCATAATGAAAGTGAACCAGTATTGCATTGACCTCTTAGATCTAGACCTGTGATTAAGTGTTGTTCTGATCTTAAGAGTTAGTTTATTTGTTGTTCATAGCTGATTGAGTTCGTCGCTTTCGTTATATGGTTTGAATTTATATATTTCTAAGTGTCGAAACAAGTAAATCATAAGGTGTCTTTCGATTTTGGACGAACTTGTTTGCTTTCGCTTGGAATTGAATTCAAAGTTATACAACAGCTTTCTTTTTGCATTTCATCAACATTAAGAAAGAGAAAAGAAATACTTGCATTGTGCATGTGCATTATGACAGTTTGCATGTTGATTTAGGAAAGTGCATTAGTGTGTGCTCTATGATCTGTGTGAAAAGGTGTTATCTTCCTTCTCCCTCAGTAGTTAAGGTTTTCAAAGTTGAAAGATTGAAAAGCTTGCTTATCATCTTAGATTGCATTCAGGAGAGTTTCTATACATCTCGTGGTGATCCATAAAGGCAAACTGCTAAACAAGATCAACCTTAAAATAAATTGAATTTACATAACAATGCATTGAAACATAACGCAAACATCTAGAGGTCTAAGCTAGAGACGTGTTCCGACGTCGTTAAACGTGATATCTTAGCGTTGAGTGGTAGGGTGATTCCTCCACGGTGAAGCGATAAGTATCAATACGGACTTGTGCTCCCACGTACCGTCGCGTATATATTGGGAGACCCCTATAGGATCAAAGCCTTTATCCATAGGAAACCATGTCGGCCGCCCTACTGATCGCAATGCAGTGAACACAGCATTCACGAAGATCGACCACTCGTACCGTAAAACGTATTCTGTGGTTTTGCGAAAGGTTTGGCACACCCTCTGCCTAGATCTCCATAGCATTTTCTTTTGGCCTTTTTCAAACTCTATAACTGAAAAAGTCCAACCGAGCATTTGTCACTTCGGGCTCGTTAATACATCGAAGGAGACTAGAGTCATCTTTAGCTTTTTCTCGACTCTTAAAAAGTGAAAAAGCAAGTTGTGTCTAAAAAGCGTCTAATAAAATTCATTCAATTCGGAAACACAAATTTCCCCTTTTAATATTTTGGTTGATCGAGTAATCCGCAATCGTGGAAGAAAGTCAATTGAAAATCCGTCGTTCACGGAGGCTTGCGAGTCAACCGTATTTGTCCCCGGAATCGAAAACAGTACGAGCAAAGGGAACTCGTTTAACCGGTTCAAAATCTCCTTTGAAAGTTAGAACAAGTGTTCCTACTACATCCGAGGTTCCGGTTACTCCTAACATTTCTGGAAACCCTGCCTCTATAGAAGAAGTTCAACAGCCACAGAAGGACAGTGATACTGATCCTAGTCTAGGGGAAAATACTTGTGTAACTGAACCAGTTCCATCTGTAACCGGTCCAGAGAGTTTTGCTCCTCAAACAACTGTCGTTGTCAAAGCAACCACTTCTTCGGCACCAGACATATTTTACGGACCTGACGGTCTTCCTCTTCCACCGGGTTTGATTGCGATAGAGGAAATTGCAGAGGATCCGCAAGCAAGTACTCCAACTCATTTTGGAGTCGGGGTCACTCTATTTCCTTCATCAGAAGTTAATCCACCACAAGTGGAAGTTCCTGTAGAATCGCTAGGCAATCTATTGGATAGACTTAAAATGTCTGAACAACCATCATCATCTAGGACTGTATCAAATGACACAGCGACGGCAGAAGCTCCTGCCGTCACCCCGACAATGTTTGCCGGCATACCAGCTGTCCCAACTACTTCTCAACAGCTAGAAGGAGTCCACCAAGGGACTATTTCGACCGTGTGGTCTGTTCCAGTTTGTTCATCCGGAGTAATACCCGGCAACTCTTATGTTGAGACTCAACAGATTGATCCTCATGGAGGTCAATCTGGGCCATCAATCCCTTTTAATTCTAGATTGTTACCGTATGGGGGGCAATATGCCCTTTCATTACCCCCTCCGGGAGGGTATCCATACGTGAGTTCACAACAATGTTCAGGTTATATTGGAATTGCATCAAGTAGTTGGGTACCTATGCTACCTCAACAACCAAGGATTGTATATTCTATGCAACAGTGTGTACCTGTGACGAACATCCCAACCACACCGGCTATTGTAACCGTGTCGCAAGTTCAAGCGATACCTGTTACATGTCAACCTCAGGTTGTAATGCAACAGTCGCTTGACCATGGGTCACAACCACAATCGCCAACTGGTGGGTCGACACACGTACAAACGGGTACAATTACCCCACACCTTGGTCCAATGGTTAGCATGGTGCAACAGAACATGGCGTCACAACCATGGCTTGTTCAATACCAACAACCGCAGTTCCAGCAAGTATACCAAGGTTCTGAGTAGCAGATCTTTGCGAATAGTGGACAACCATATATCCAAAACGGTCAAAACCAACCGCTTTACAGTGGTCAAGTCCACCAACCGTATCAGTCATACCAACATCAATTACATTATGCTGGTATGCAAAGACCCACTGCTCAAGCGATTCCATCGTACCCTGGTTACGCTTCGCCTAACCTGAATCAACAGTTACCATTCGTGGCAACTTTAGAGTTACCTGATTTACATCGGTTAACGAACGATCCGATTGCTTATGCCCCTTGGTGGCCAGCGATTCCTCATAAACTTCCATCTGACATTCCTAAATTCAATGGAAATCCAGGTGAAGACCCGTCGAATCACGTGATGACCTTTCATCTGTGGTGTTCGTCGAACACCCTTAACGACGATTCGATAAGACTTCGCCTTTTTCAGAGGACATTGACAGGTCCAGCGGCTAAATGGTATATTGAATTGCCAAGAGCCTCTTTTGACAATTTTAGTTCCCTAGCCACGACTTTCTTAACCCACTTTCAATTACCGATAAGGTATGAAACGGGAACAGAAATATTAACCAACTTCAAACAGACAACTGCTACCCATATATCTGATCATATACATGAGTGGCGTCGTCGTCGTAGGATGGTGAAAACATATGTTCCCGATCAGCTATTAGTTGAATGGTTTATAAAGTCCTTACTTCCGGCTATTACGGAAGATGTGGCCAAGGGGGGAGTCGTAACAGAGGAGAAAGTTATTGCTCGTGCACAATATTTGGACTTGGTGTATACCCAGTCCGACACACTCTATGACAAAATATCTGATGCCCCTAGACCGGAATTTTCAATTCCTCCCCCTCCTAAATCAAATAGTGACTCTCATGCCGGTGATGGTGTGATTGGCACAGCAAACGCGAAATCGATAAAGGCTTCGTCAAAGAAAGCCCGTAAGAATTCGGATCAAAATGCAAAAGAAGAAATTCTTGCTTCGGAAGTAAATGCCGTATCAGAAGATAAAGGCAAAGAAACCAATCAACCAGGAAGCAAGAAGAAACAAAACAAAGGGAAGAAGAAGAAACAGGGTGAATCATCCCCTGGAAAAAATTCTTCAAACCCTCCTGGAAAAGGGAAACCAAACAGTCCATGTATGATATGTGACGAAGATCACTGGACAAGAGATTGTCCTTACAAAGCCGAGCTTAAACGGTTCTTTAAAAGTTCCCAAACCTCAGCTGTGTTGACTGATCCATTTCCCAACCCAGGTCAAAATATGGTTGATAGTGGAAATGCTTCCCCGTCGCAAGTCCTTATGTTGTCGGTTTCGAAACAGCAGAATGATGCTTTGATTTCGACAAGGAACAAAGATTATGGGAATCCTCAAGTGTCGAACGAAAAAGGTAAAGATCAACCAATTAGTTCGACAACAACTTCGACAGAAGTTACACCCACCATCCCTGAATTAACAATAAAACCGCCAAAGGGTGTAGTACATAAGTCGACATTTAATCCTCGCGCCAGAGCGGCGCAGCATTATAATATAGTGGAAGATTTGGCCCAATCGCCATCCGCTATGTCGACTCTTGAAGTGCTACAAAATTGTCCAACCCAAAGGCAGGCGTTGTTATCAACAATTGGTGGGGTTGATCCCAAGGATTCCAATCTTGTATCCTTTGATCACAAGGGATATGATCCTCAGTTACCAGCTTAGCTAGATTTCCTTATTCAGGGGAAAGCACTCAACAAAACTGTTCACAGAACGATAATTGATGAGGGAGCCTCGACATGTATTATGTCAATGAGTTGCTGGAAAACTTTAGGATCTCCAACCTTGTCCAGATCTTCGACGACATTAAAGGCTTTCGACGGAAGGACTTATACCCCTTATGGTATCCTTAATAACTTGAAAGTTGAACTAGGAGGAAAGACAGTAGAAATTGATGTTGAAGTCATTGATGGAAATCTTGATTATAACATCCTACTGGATAGACCATGGATTTATGCCATGGCAGCTGTCATGTCGACTTATTTTAGGAAGATCGCATTCCCGTTTGAAGGAGGGATTACGATCGTCGACCAACAGAACTTCCTCCCAAATGGTTCACAAGTTACAGGAAGCATTCCCATGATCCATGAAAGTAACCATTCAATTCAAGATATCGGAGTAGGATTATTGAAAGACCCCATTTTGATGGGAACTTTCGCGCTACCACCTCCTGTTTATTCGGGAAATGTACCGTTTGTGGCAACCTGCAACATGATATCTTCCACGAAGGTCAACATGGATCATGCAATGGTATTGTCCCCAAGCCCTTTAGAAATATTGTAGCAATCAATGTTTCAGGCATGGGAGGCGAGCCCAAATCAACGCTCGTCAAGCGTTTGGGTAGATAGGTCTAGAGAGTATGGAACCCCACTAGATCCTTGGTCGAAAGTACATGGGACCGACGAAGGAATCTTACAATCAATGATGATTGAGGGGACACCATGGAATGATCACCACCATCGTTCCCTTCTTCCGGAATATGAAGAAGATACTCAAAGTGACCTTTATCACCCTTCAGTATTTGAGTTCCTAACGAATACTGTAAATACGGTGGATTCCGAGCAGTTTTAGCGTCATATTTCATGCTCATTAAAAAATAAACATAAGCTTTTGAGCAGTGTTTTGGCGCATTCAAGCTCTTTAAAAAAAATGAACCCAGTACCGGTAAATAACCATTGTGATCGTAAATTTATTAGCCATAAAAGCCTTGGTTGTGTTTGCACCCGCCACCTCCATTCCATTTGGCCGATCATTCACCCCCATATGATTGTTTACCCATTTTGAGGAACAGCTGCGAAGAGTGATTTCACTTAGCCATCCTTGTGACACTGCCGTGATTGGAAAATTCCAACCTGTACCTGGAATCTGCTGCTATCCCTGTTTATCACTCGTTCCTCAAAAGACGAGTCTTCTTTGAGCTCTTTTCATATGACTCGTAAAATATGAAAAGTTTGCCGAGTTTTGGCCTTCCAGCTCGTTAAAAGGACCGGAAGAGCTATCCCTCCTCTAGATTTTAATCTTTTTGGACCTGAGGGATTATTGCACAAAAAGGTCGAGCGCTTGTTTTATTCAGCTCGTTAAAGTTATCGAAAATTCATCCCTTTTGTATTGTTTTATACTTTTTCGGACTTAAGGGATTAGATGACGAAAAAGGAATTTTGGAGTTAACTTTCTGTACCTTTTCAGACTCTCTAAAAATGAAAAGGACCGAGTTGTCTTTGTCGCTAGACTCGTTAAAATGATTAAATAGCGACAAACTTGTCTTTAGACGAGAACGAGTTTCCCTATCGCTAGGCTCGTTAAAACATAGCGATGGGCTTGCCCGAAGGGCAGGTTATAGAACAAGCATATGTTATCCTCCTCAAGCTTGACAAAAATAAAGAGGTACTGGTCAGAAATGACTGGGGAAAAATTGGGAGAACCTCAAAGCTTTGATGGTAGCAAGTCGCTCTTGAACATGACACTTTGTCCTCCGTACCACATCGGGTTGGGTTGTTTCATTCACCGGTCTCATCACCATGGTCCTCGCCAAACCATCCGTATTTGGGGTAATGCTACCGATCCATCACATTAGTGTCGTTATATGTTCAAGAGATGTGTTCAGAAAGAGTCAACCGTGTCCCATCCACTGCCATACATTATCCTTCATCCACCCACGATCGCCACCCTGAATCATATCTCACAGTTTGTTTTCACCTCCACTAAAGTCATTAGCTCCGTTCCGTGTCACTGATGTGGGATTCATTAAGGCCCTCCTTTGACGGATCACTTCTTGTCGACTTCAGCTCATTATCCAAGAAGTTGATCTAGGAACACCCCCCTAGTACTTTGAAACTTGCATGCCTCAATGGCAAGTTTCTCACTTCCGGCGACAGGTATACATCAATGACCTTCGACCAGAAGATTTTGCGTGGTGTTCGATGCCAAGTCCTTTATTCACACCACGTGAATTGTACTGTAGTACCTTGAGGGTCATCGTCATTATTGGTGATTCCTCTCGCGCTTGTTAACGGTTTACATTATTGACCGGTAATCAAGCGATGTCTTTCCATGTTCGACTTCAACGCAATTCTCACATGGATCGACTTGTACTTAGAGTGAAGATCGAACGAGATTGAAGACCCTGGATCTAGTTTCATCCATCCGGGCTGCGATATATATTCAAGAAATATAAAGATATTTGATATGTACATGATTGCAGCAGATGATCATCCTACTCAAATGATGATAATTTCAGCAGAGAATTATCAGTCTATCATCAGACGGCCGTCTGTTATATGTACCAAAATGAATTTATAAAGCTGAGCATGGGAATGCCCGCCTCAGCTAGATCATGAAAGCGGAATGAAAAATAATGTAATGTATTGTATTTTATTGCAGGGCACCTCTCAGCCGATTGAATGAACTTCGGATCCTCCTAATAAAGCATTTCACCCGATAAACGACCTCATACTTTAGGGGGCAACTGTTATAGACATTTTTGTGCCTAACAGCATGGAGCATGAAATGTCAATAATCTGAGGGATCCAAAGTCCCTAAACATGTTTTTCTTACCCTTAGAGGAACAAGGTCTGCAAACCACAGCACTGAAAATCAGTTCTCCACCTGAAAACACTCAAAAACAGGCTATTTCTGGATCATGTCAGCTTCTCCACTGAGCATCTGTGCTGAATGTCAACTGCTCCTCCTTGTACCTGCACTGAAGGTCAAAACTGATGAAGGTTACCTGCGCTGGGCGAGATTGGCCAAGTGGCATAGTCATTCTGCAAGGTGTCAACTGCCCAGGAAGCTTCCAAACTGACACTTGGGTCAAGGAATTCGCCTAGTGATGAGTAAGAGGGTCTTGATCTCCAAGTGGAAGCAAGATTCTCCAAGTGGACTCAAGAACTAAAGATTAACTAAAGTGGGAGAGGGCACAAGTCAGCTTCAGGCCAGTCTCAAGATGACTCATCCTTTCTACAAAAACCTATATATAGAGCTCTCTCATGAGGTCTAAGGGGGCTGGAATTTTGTGCAAGTAAGGAAGTGTTGTTGGTTTGTGTATAGAGCTATTGGGTGTTTTGCTTGAAGGAGGTGAAGAGGAGATTTCTTTCAGCTGGGAGGTGTTTCTGGATTGGGCCCATTGTGGTTGTAACTCTCTCGGAACTTTACTTCTATTATCAATAAAGTATTTGAGGTTCTTCTATATGCATGTGTCTTTATGATGAATAGATGCTTGTATATTTGATTTATGCTAATCCTATAACCGATTATGTATGTATGCTTCTTGTAGTTTCCTTTTCTTGTGCTTTTACAGGATCTGTGTGTAGCTGGGCCAGTGAAAGGGCAAGGAGCTAGGAGCAAGCAGCAAGGAGTGAAGACTGGATCGACTATTAAGCGCAAGATAACGGTTAGTAGATCATCCTTTTCTTCCCTCTCTCATCTCATAAAGAAGAAACTTTGAATAGCTTTGCATTCTGTTGTTGCTGAAGTACTGTCACCTTCAGAGTGGGATAGAGACATTCTGCATTAGATACTTTTCCCCCCAACAATTGTCCATTAATGCACTATGGTTTCCTCTAGAGGCCCCCCAAATTTTACAAAATAACAACAGTGGGATCTCAAGTTATTTCAATCCCTAGCCCAAGGATCATTTCTTGCCCTAGGTTTCCCTTGGCTAGTGACCTCATTTGGATCATTGTATTCTATCCTAAGAATATTTTTCCATTGATCATCTTCCCTTCCACAATTAGGTCAATCCACTCCTTGGTCAATCAATTCCACTTCCTTGAACTAATTCTAGGTCCACTTGGTCCCGTGTGGTCCCACAATTTTATAAATCCAACTCCACAAAGATCATATAAATATGAAATCTCCATAAGGATTTTTAGGCCTAGGAATCATATTTACAAGATAAAATCCCAAACCCTAGCCTCCGGAATCCTCTTAGCCCTTCCTAGGGATCCTTTCACCTTTCTTTCCAACCAATAAAGTCACACAATTGAGTCTTTCTCACAAATAAGACTTGGGAATCACCCTTTACCCCCTCATTGAAACATCCATAATTGTGATTACTCTTATGTCGGGTCTACTTCCATCGATGAAATTCCACAAAGAGTAGGGAGCTTTAGTTGAGGTGACAGTGGGTTATCACTCTATTGTTTCCCTTGACCCAACAATTTCCCTATAGGATCCCCTCTTAGGACCCCTGCTCGTTTGAGCAATAATATTTTAGCACTGTTTCTAGGAAGGAATTAAGTCTACCTCCAAATTGAATCATTGAGGAATTGATTCGTTGATGACATTCCAAATATTCCTATGGCAACTGCATTCATTTTCCAAACCGTTAGTTTGTTTGAAGGTGACAACATTCCTCCTATAACTAGGGTTGTTGCAAGAAGTAGAGAACGAAATCCATCACCTGTTAGAACTACCCTTCTCCCTAAATTTGGAAAGGTCAGTGATCCCACCCCAAAGATGGAAACTAATTCAAAACCAAGACCAAACAAAAATGATAAGAAGTGAAATGCATTTGGTTAGTGTCTTTGTCCCTTTGAACTTGAGTAATGACCCCAAACCTTTACCTGAAAGATACAATAACTAGATTCCCAAGTTCAAAGGTGATGCTACATTAAGTGCATGTGGCCATATTGAAAAATTCTATTGTAACATTTCCCCTACGATGATATTGGATGAAGACATGATCATGATGTTTTTTACTTTGTCTCTTGAAGGAAAAACAAGGGAATGATATCTTAGTCTTCCCCTAGGATGCATTGACAACTCTAACAAACTTGAGGATATGTTCACAAATAGATGGTCATGTGATGCACTAGGAACCTTCAACATTGGGAATTTCTATCAAATAAGTAGGGAGAGGGAAGACATCGGAGAATTCATCCAAAAATTTGATAGGGTAATTAGGGATATCCCCGACCATTTGAAGCCCCTTGATGCTAACATACTTGACAAATTTATCAAAGTTGTGGGTGGCCACCTAACCTAAGCATTGAGGGATAAGAAACCTAAAACCTTGGTTGAGGCTAAAGGTATAGCCATGGAAGTTGAACAAAACCTACGAATTTCCAATATGGATGTCCATGAACACCCTAACGCTAAGGCTGAAATAAAAAAGGGAAAATCCAAACATCAATATGAATAAACCTTTTTAGTGATTCTTAAGAAAATGGAGAATCTCAAAGAAGAAATGAATTCACGAGATAGGCTCTACATGAACAAGCTCACTGCCTTGGAAACGGCCCAAAAATGAAGCTATATCCTAAAAGGGAAGCCTTTCACCAAGAAACAAAATGAGGAGGATAAGCCTAGCTCATCTCAATTCCCCAACACTTTGGCTCCAACAAATGTTGTGGAGAAAAAATCATTCTCCAAATATGAGCAAATTGATGAGGATGAAAGTGATGAGGAAGAAGTTGAAGAGCAGGCTAATCTTGTAGAACCTGAAGCCTTCAACATTTTTCTAGAAGGTTCATATACTCATCCTTCCATTAGTGATCTCACTATCAAAGAAGAGAAGAAAGAGCCAACACTCAACACTGATGATAGTGGGAGAATCAATGGGGTCCAATATTCAAGAAAAGACAACAAAATAAAACCCCACAACCTCCAAGGAAACCAATAAATATGAATTGATTCCTAAGAAAGTCCCTCACAAATAACCTCTCCTCCAAGATCCCCCCAAGAAGAATCCTCCAAAAAAGATTAATCCAAAAAGTATCTCCAAAAGAAAGAACCTATGAAAGGGGACAAGGGTAAAGAGGTCGAGCTTGATATTGACCTAGAGACTACTATAGGGAGGATGACTGTGCCAGTTCCATTAAATGATATTGTGAAGCTTCCTCGACAATAATGGTAGGTTAAGACATCAATGGGATTGAAATTGAGGAATTACCCATAGTGTTACAAAACATTCGCCTTCTCAATCTAAACCCAGGACACAAGCCATTATTACTTACATTAGAAATAAATGGCCTACTACATAATTCCAAGTTAGACTCAGGGTCTTCCGCAAACATAATGTTGCTAAAGGTCATGGAGAAATTGGGTCTCAACATCTCTTGAAGGTAAAAAATGTGTATGGGTTCAACTCCAAACCTGTGGAAGTGGAAGGCCTCATAAAGGATCTTAAGGTTTCTTTGGTTATGAACCCCAATATATCATTTCGTATGGATGTGGTGGTCATAGATAACCTTAATGTTTAGGGGAGGTTGTTATCAAGGAAGTGGGGAGCCATTGTTGGTGGTCAACTTTAAATGGATTTTTCATACATCATTATTCCACAATCTGGTGGGATCCCATTCATACTTTATAGAAAACCTACCTACCCTACTCATGTGGTCAAACTAGGGCCAATTCCATATTACAAAAAACATTAGATTGAGAAGCCTTCTCCCATTCTCCTTTCAAAATATGTCCATATTTTCAAGTGACCAAATCACAAAGCAAACAAAAAGTGGAAGACTAAAAGATAATACAAGGTTGGAGATGTGGTCTTAGTAGATAAAATCCCAACACCCGTCAAGATTCATGGTAATTTTGTGGAAGATTACTATTACATTTCCAAACTTAACGATGAACTTTGGTCGCAACTGGTCCATTTAAGTCATATCACCCCCTTCCTTGACATTTAACATCGTATTATATGCATGTTAGAGTAGGATGAATTGAATGCTCATTTTCTCATTAGTACTAACATAATATGATATTTTTCATGATGGACTAGTTGCATTTAGATTAAAATTGCATTTTAATTTCTTATCGAATTTCTTTATAGCCCAATACTAAGCATGGGTGATCATAAGACATCACAAAACATGTTTCCCTATGTACTTGGTCTTTGATATGTGTAGGTAATAGGTCTATGGTACCAAGATATTGTTGGTGTTCTCATGACCTCCTGTTCAAGTAGCTTCATACACCTATTCAAGATCTCATGTCTTAGTTGGAGCCAGATATTACCCACCACCTATGGGCAATGTATATAGGAGAAATGTTTTATCCTAGATGGTCCTCAACTGGAAACCAACAACCACTTATAGCCACTAGATAGCTTGATGTGCCATTGTCTCTGCTACCTCAACCAATCATGTGGTCCTTTGCCAAATTGTTATGATTGTATGTTTGAAGGTGGGCCTCCCGACCTCGAGGGTATGGATTTTCATTGGTATAGATGAATAATTTTATTTACTCATCATGGGTACTTTTGAGTATGTATTTTTAGGGAGATTCAACGGAACTAGGTTTGTACTCTTGTATCCAATTGCATGATTTTTTGGTTAGGCTTCTATCCTAGTCTCGTGGGATCTCCTTTACTGGCCATTAAAGTTATGGTTGGTACTACATGTGAAATCCCAATTTTGGTTGCATGGTCCCACTCCCTGAAACCATATACATCACTCCCTTTCACTTAGTTTGGCCCCATTCATCTCTTTCCCCATCCGGGTCCACATGTGTTCATTGGGTCCACATATGGTTAGCCTCACACTCGCCTTGTCCACACCTTGGGTTAGACCTGGAACGATGCCTAGAGGTTGATGCAGATAGAAAGAAAAGAAAAAACATAATTTGACCACTCTCAATAGTACATGTACCAAAAAATGCAAAATATGGTTGGTACATACAAATTTAACATGTGGGAAAATGCCAAACATGAGCTCTACCCCTTATCCATGGCCATCACCCTAGTTCCTATGGGCCCTAGATGAGCCTGTCCATCATTTTGGAACCCATTATTGTCCCAACCCTAGGTGGGTGATGAACTGCCCCACCTTAGGGGGTATTCAATGCGATATATTACACAGCATGTTCTCATTCCATGGAGCCTTGAGCAGTTATGAAGAAAAATCAATCAAAGGAAAAATGCATATGAAGAAGGGTGGAAAAACAAATGTTGGGGTAACTCATGTACCATGATTTTCTCCCTACTACACTCATATACCCAAGTTTGGGCTTCCCTTATTATAGCTACCATTGTACCATGACATGCGGTTTGGATGATTCCCCTGATTCCCATTCCATTTCATCACTGTATCATTTTCCACCTACCAATTGAGGGATGTACCATGGACATGTCACCAACTTTAAGGTTGAAACCACCTAAAAGGGTCCTTGATTAACCCCCTTATTGAGCTTTGAGACACTTGTACATGCCAAAGCCCACTATTGAAGGGCATGCCACTATGAAGTGCCCCATTGATTCCATGACTTCTAATCTCTTTTACTTGATTATTCAAAGGATTGGTTGTATTGGAGGGCAAGGGGACATAGTGGATCTTATGCAAGATTGTAGATGGGTCTCCATTTAAGGATTGGTCCCCCTATATGAGGTCCTAACCCTCTAGAGAGCCACATTGGAACTTGTAGGGTGAGCATTGAGAGCCATGGGCATCCACCATAGAAGAGAGTACTTCATGTATCCCAGAAACCACTCATTAATTGGTCATGTTCCACCTTTTGGATGAGGATGATGCACCTGGTTCACTATGCCTAATCGGCTCCACACTTGCATCACACAATTGGAATATGATCCAAGGTCTAGGTGAGGGAATATTTCATCAATCTAGCCCTTACAGATAGTCGACAAGAATCTTCCATCCACTTGGAGACCCATGAGGATGTCCTTGTTCCCCACAACCACTTGGGAGCACCATTGTGTTTTTATTAGGAGAACAAGGGGCCAACCCCCTGTCCACTATGTTTGAGGCCCATTCATACATCATGGCACATTCTAGACTTCATTAGGCCTCCTCAAAGGCCCAATGACTCAATTTTATGATCATTCTACCCTCTTAGGAGGCTTATTATTATGTTATTGAGCTATATTGGTGGGCTTGTCACCAAGGGATGTTATTATTGCACATTATTTTATCATTTGGGGATCAATTAGGCCAAATTAGGAAAATCAAACTCATTAGTTATTATATAAATATAGGTAAGGTGATTCATTTTATCGTCATCACTTGGATTTGGATTCAGTCGCTCGTGATAATTTCACATTCCCTTTTGGAGGACGAATTTGGATGTTATGGATGAATTTTGATGTTTGGATATATATTTTTTGCCTTGGAGCTTCATTATTGGCATAACATGATGATTAGATATACTCTCATGTACATGTAAGTAATATTTTCATGCTTATTCTTGTTATTTACTTTGCCACATGAATGTTGTTGGGATTTTCTCTATACAAGTCTAAAATTTACTACTTCCTATGTGAAATTATGGAATTTTTTATATTTTATAATGTTGCATCATTGCATGGGCCATGTATGAATGGTGAAAGTTCCTAGAAATTATTTTGTTGAAATACATCTTGATAATTCATCAATTATTTCATATCGAAGTATAAAGATATCAAGTAGTTGCTCGCATGCCCTAATGCCATGCGAAGTTGCTTGAATACCTCCTTGATTGGGTAAACATATTCCAAACCATAAATTCTCCTGACTCCATATCTCCCAAATGATAAGGCATTGGTCCTTCCATATGTGGTCACTTTAAATGCATATTTCTCTCACCTCGCCTTCTCTTTCTAGGCCTCTCCTCCATAAGTCATTTATGGAATCATTTACCTCACGTTCTAGCCATCAAAAGACTTTGACCTCTTGTCCATTACCGCACTCGGGTTTCATCTAGACGCCCTCCAAATTTCATGAAATTCTGATAGTGGGATCTCAAGATATTGCAAGTCCTAGCCCAAGGATCGTTTCTTGTCGTAGGTTTCCCTTGGCTAGTGACCTCATTTGGATCATTGCATTCTATCCTAAGAATATTTCTCTGTTGATCCTCTTCTCTTCCATAGTTAGGTCAAGCTCCTCCTTGATTGATTAATTCCACTTCCTTGACCTAATTCTAGGTCCACTTGATCTTGTATGGTCCCACAACTTGGCAACTCCAACTCTGTAAAGATCACATAAAGACCAAGTCTCCATAAGGATTTCTAGGCCTACGAAACATATTTACAAGATACATTCCCAAACCCTAGCTTCAAGAATCCTCTTAGCCCTTCCTAGAGAGCCTATCACCTTGATTTGCAAGCAAGAAAGCCACACAATTAAGTCTCTCTCACAAATAGTGTTAGAGTCGGTCTAGTAGCCCTCCACCAGAGATCAAAACTCTTTGCATTTCATAATTAGGTGTCTCATCAGTGTGATCATGTTGCATCCCGTTAGGCATGCCATAACCCTGGTGGAGAAGCTTATGTCTTTTATTCCCCTCTTGTTTGGCACTGCTGGATCATGTTTTCTTGAGTAAATAAAATCTTCACAAGGTCATTTCCCTGTTTTAAATGTCAAGGTCTTAGGTCTAGGGTTGAGTCAAGCTTTGTCTTGAGATGTCATAAAGGACCAGCAGGCCAGAGGGATGTTCGTCATAAAGCATCATTTTAATAACTCTTATCATTGTACAACTAATTTTTACCTTGTTTTCAAAAACCCTGTTTTTGAAGACAAAGGTCATTATCTCATTTTTGTAAAAATTTGTAAAAAGTTCAAATTCTCCGAAAGTTGGCATGCAGCCTTGGTCTCCTTTGCCAAGACATCTCAGAAGCTATCCCTGCGAAAATTTTCAAGGAGAAATCATCATTTCAACCAATTTATTTTGAAAAAAGGAAACCAAAAGTCAACAGCAATTAATTCAAAAAAGTGTCATTTCAAAAACATTATAAAGTGGGTTTTGGGAAAATTAAATTCAAAAGTGAGCCTATAAAAGCCCCTCCCTCCTCATTGGTAACTCATTTGCCTCTCAACACTTCAAGAGAATACTTGTCAAGTCGATTTCAAAGTTCATTGGGCGAATTGGGCAATTACAGCAGCGCGCTACGCATCAGAGGAGGCGCGCTACGCGTTGGGGGTGCGCTACGCATCAGCGCGCATTTTCCAGTGCAAATTAACTCAGGCGCTACGCGTTGGAGGTGCGCTACGCATCAGGCTGGGCGCGCTACGCGTAGGGTTTCTTGCTCAGGAAATCGCCAGCAAGCCACCAAAACTACTTCTCTCTCAAAATCTTTTCAGGTAGGCCTCTAATCCATGGTGATTTTGGTTTGGCTAAGATGAATGAGCAATGAACATGCAAAAAATGCCATGCTAATATGGAGTAAAAACCCTACCTTGCTGTGTCAAAATTAAAAAATGTAAATGTGCTAGGGTTTCATTGAAATTTGCTGCCCAAGGTTACCCATTTTCCATTCCTCTTTCCCCATATTTTCATCACCATTTTCCTTGACATTTTTCCATGCAATCATATAATTTCCCTATTAAAAATCATTAAAATCCCTAAACCCTACTAATTCCTAAAACCCTATGTAAATTTCCTAAACCCTACTTCCCATTAAAATCCCACAAATTATGATTGTATATGTTCCATGTTCCTCTCCTAAAATTTCCTTTCACATTTGTTTTCCCTAATCCCCTCAATGTTCCCTTTTCCCTAACATTTCCCATGTGTGTTTGTCCCCTTGGTAACAACATTTAAACCAGTCGAAATAGCAGTTCATTGGGTGCACAGTCAGCATTATTTTTCAGTCACTTGCCTCCAAAACCATGTCAGAAATCGAAATAGATTATGAGCAAAGTGATGACCGTGAATCAACACCAGAGGTAGAGGTACCAAGGAGGCATCACAGGGGTCGTAAAGGTGGTCAGCATGTCAGGGAGGAGCCCACCTCTTTGGCTTATCTATAAGCTTGTCCACTTGCAGTGACATGTTTCCGATACCAATCATGTTATGAATATTGTGAGAGAATCTCCCAAATTCAACACCACAGGGAATTGTTCCGCTTGTTTGTCCTACATTTGCACAATGGGCATGTGAATCTTGCAGGAGTGGACTTCACATTGTCACCCGAGATTGTTGCTCAAGCAACAGGGATACCAAATATTGGAGAAGAGTGGAACAAGTGCCAGCAGTTGGATAGATTTCATTATGAGCCATATATCAAACCTGTATATATGAGGCACCTAACTGATGTTTTTCCCTTCAGATTCTTAAGAGACGAGTATGCACCTTTGATGAGGATCATCATTCGCTATTTCACTTGCGAGGGCAGATTTTCACTTTTATATTCGTACCATATCCGTTTGTTGATGCATTTCACACGGGTACGAATGATGAACATTCCATTCTTCATGTGCCGAAATATAGAGAGGATGGAGCCCTTGGTGCAAAGAAAGAGCCCAGCACAGCAACACAAGAGCATCTATCATTATGCACTGATCAAGATTGTGGTCATTCATCAGTTGGCACAACAGGGTATTCCATGGGAGGATTTCATTTCTCGTGACTTGTTCACAGTGCCACAGCCACCTCCTGAGGTTGTCCGTGATGAGGGAGGGCCTTCACATCAGTTTGACATTCCAGAGCCCGAGCATGTCAGCTCCCCTCCATTTGTTACATATCAGAGAGGCCACAGGGCCTTATTTTCATCTGCATGGTGAGTATTATCTTCACACCAGGTGAAAGGGGTCTCGCCTTCTTCATCAGCACAGCGAGTGTTATCTCCACCTCATGTGGAAGGGGCCTCGCTTTCGATAGCAGCACAGGTACCAGAGAGAGACAAGCAGTCCATGATTGAGGAGGGACTGTCAAGTGATCCAGACATTGACATTATTGACCTTGACATCAGTTCTCTTAGCTCGGAGCTAAAGGAGATCATTCAGCAACAAAAGGCTGAAAATCGCTTGTTGCAGCAGAAGTTGGAAATGGAAAATTGGACAATCACCTACTTAGAGCAGCGCAACAAGCAACTAGAGGATGAGCACACTCTTGATGAGTTGCGGAGGATCCATGAAGACCGCAACTTGGCTCGCAAGAGACCCGGTGATTTGACACCCATTGAGCGAGAGGCTATGCTCATCCGGGTCAATACTCATTTGGAGAAGTTGCTGGCCAAGGAAAATAGGGAAAAGGACATGCTCCGACACATGAAGAATCACTATTGGGCTCGAATGCATGTGTGTAAAGCAAGAATGAAGGTACTCAAAGGACGGTTGGCCAAGGCACTAAAACGGAGAAAAAGGCCCGATCCCCTTCATATTTTGGCTGAGGCTTCCTTGGAGGAGCATGGCACTAAATGGCACACCTTTAGCTCAAATTTCAGAGAATTTGGAGCAATTTTGGTCCTTTTTGAATTTTTTTGGTCAAAAAACAGGTTTTTTCCCTCAATGCGTAGCGCGCTGCGCGCTACCCTGAAGATGGGCAAGTCCATTTCTCAAAAACTCATTATTTTCGGATTTGTCATGACAAATTACACTTGCTCAGCAACTGCCAAGACATTTCATCAGGTTTTGAGCCCTTAGAAGGTCAAAAAACATGCAAAAAATGACTTTCTGCCACTTTTTGGACACACAGGAAGCAGTCTTGGGAGATTGCAATTTTGGAGGGGAAAATGGACACAAAATTGAGAAATTCCACTTGGGTTGGAAAGTAGACATCCAAACCGTTCCAACAAGACTACGTTTGCCTCATTTGGATGCCGGGAAGTGCCTCAAACGTTGGCTCAAAGGTGCGCTACGCGTAGAGAATTGGGGCGCTACGCATCAGGGAAATTTGCTAGATTTTCACCTACAGCTCAGCAAAACGCAGATTTGACTAGTTTTGACTTTTGGAGTGAATTTTCATCCTCCTTGATGTAATTGATGTAATTTTATGTTGGCATGACACTTCTTAACCTATTCTAGAAGATTCATTCATAAAATGGCAAAAAATTAATGAATGAATTGGTTTCCTAGCTTATAGAGGCAAGTTGTTTTGACTGCCTAGATTGTAGTGCTCAGTTTAGAATTGGTTGAAACAGCTCCTAGGATGATGAGCTCGACCCCTAGAGGCAAGGAAGTGTGTTAGCTTGCCTATATTATGTACTTTTTTAGTCATTTTCATGGTTGGACTCTTGAGGGATAAGCTTCTATTGTATTACACTTTGTATCTTTGCAATTTTGGTAAAGGAAAGACCATGGTTTTGCAGCCCTCTTTGGGATTCTTGTGGTTACTTGTGTTGATGGTGTGATTCTCTTATGTACTTGTAAGTTTTATTATGTGTATCATTTTCTCATTTTTCCTTCTGCAAATTAGGCAAATGAAGTGATAAGGTAGAATTCATGATTGCTATGCTCTGCCTTTAAGTTTGCTTAATATCAATGTTTTCATCTGTTTAAGAACTCATGGTGATTTCTTGCTCTCCTTAGCTCCTCACCAATCATTCCTATCCACCCAACTCTTTCAAAGGCATCAATACAGTCTCCTACCTTGCCCCAAAAAGACCTCTGCAAAAGCTGTGTCCCATCCCCGCACCCAAAATTGCTTTCCCCCTGTTTTCCACCAAAACCCTAAAAATCTGAAATCAAACCTTCTCTATCAGTTTACTAGCCTAAAATCAGTGTTATTTATTGGTTATCTCTGCCATTTGAAGATCTTTGCCGAGATAGACCCGGAGAGAGCCCTCTCCTGTCCTCGTAGGGCTAGCTACGAGGCTAAGTGGTTTGATGTTGCCTTGGATTTTTCCTTCTTCAGCCTGAGGCCAGATTCGAGCGCTAACAAATAGGACTTGGAAACCACCCTTTATCCTCTGATTAACACATCCATTATTGTGATTCATCTTATACCGAGTCTCCTCCCATTAGTGAAAGTTCGTAAAGAGTAGAGAGCCTTAGCTAAGGTGACTGTGGGATATCACTCCATAGTTTACCTTGACAAAGTAGTTTTCTTATAGGATCCCTTCCTAGGACCCCTGCTAGTTTGAGTGGTAACAAAGCCTCACATGAATATTTTTCCTATAATTTTCATTTATTTCTTCTTAGTTTATAAGGCTTCTTAATTGATTGGTGTTGTTGAGCAATATGTAAAAATATCGTTATTAAGGTATTGACAACATGCCCCATGTTGTCGCATGTCTATATATTCATATAATTACTTATCCATAATCCCTATGAATATTGAACCATTACCACTCTATCGATAGGCGTTCATGTATACCAATCATGCTATGGTATTACCTTATAATGGGTTTTATGTATGTTTTTACTATAGTATTAGCGCTAATGTGCTTCCATTCAAATTCCTTTTGTTTTATGGTGATACTGCTAATGTGATACCTTTGTTGGTCCTGATATGCATACAACTTAAGATCTACATTCACAAAATCTAAGGTGACACCTCACCCAGCCACACAATCTATTAGAAAATGAACGAAGAAGATTTATATCAGAAATTTAACAGTGGACATTGCTTCTCCTAGGTGGTTAGGGTAACTACCCCATATTCTCTCCTTCGACCTTCACATCATTTGCATCAGGAACTTTGATGGTGGACCTCTGCATGTAGGATAATGATGGAGGGTTTTCTCTTTTTCTTTGCCACTTTAATAATTTGGCTTTGTGACAAAACTTTCCAGACTACAACTCTTTCCTCTTTCAAAGATATAATTGTGCACTCAATGAGCTATCAGGTTGTTGGCATGACTACCCTTGTTGTAGTTATGTTGATTATAGAGGTTTTTCCTCACAGTCATACTTTTTGAGTTAGTACTTTTCATTCCACATGGTTTTTTTTATATAGTTTTTCGAATTGATAATTTCATGCATTTTCAAGCTTGTTTCAGGTCCAAGGTTTGTGCAGAGTTCATGCTTTTAATTGTTTCCATCAAAGATTAAACTTTATGAAGGAGGGAATATTTCCTTACACAAATTCCTTCCTTTTGCTCTCGAACTAGATCCCTGGCGTTTTGGTCATGGTTGATGAATTATAAGGAAATTTAGAATGTCTTCATAAGAAATTTACATAACCTACCTCAGCACCTCTTAACCCTAATGGAGAAAAAGGTTATTTATTTATTCGAGTTGTGTTTATATCTGGTTAATTGACTGTTACACTAAAAAATGTCATCATGGCTATTTACAGTCGGTATGGCTCAATCAACAGTAATACTACCCTTTTGAGCAAGTCTTATGCCTCTACTATTCATATCAAACTCCAAGAAAGAGAGAAAGTCTTTATAAAACATGTTTATCTCTGGGTACGCAGGTTCTCTCAAGCCTTGCCTGCGGGTACGCACCTTTTGTTCATAAGGTCTGCGTCCAAGGACGCTCTGTATCTAAAGGGGCAGGTGCGTCCCTCTGAAAAGGTTAAAATGCGCAAGTTTTATCTTCAAAAACTTACTTGTGGTCATTTCTAAAGCATTCTAGAAGATTCTTGGATGAGTATTGAGCGCCTCCAGATGGTTCATGCACTCCTATCAAAGAGGAACTTATCCCATCAATATGGGAGTGATCCCATCCAAAGAGGGGACTATCCCATTGATGGTGGACCTGATTAAATTCCTCTTGAGCACTATAAAAAGAGGCATTGAGCCAAAAGGAAGAAGGTTGAAAGCTATAGATTTCTAAGGGTAAATGCTTCAGGAATTAGGACTCCCATTTAGAAGCTTGTGAGGAGAGATTGTCATCTTTACTTGTTCTATTTGGGAGTGGGTGAGCTTTGTCAAAGTAGAGGAAGACTCTTGTGGACCCTGGAAGGAGCTTGCACAACACCAAGGCTCAGGTTGTAATGGTTCCTTTTGATTACCTTAATGCAAATTGGTCCATTCTTCTCAATAGCTTGTTGTTAATGGGTTATTTCATGTACTCCTTGGTCTATATGTTGAATATGCTTTGTTTTATGTTATAATCAGGTGCTATTTAATTGTTTGACTGTTGGTGATTGCAGGTTTTGGAGAACGGGAGGAGCTCATCCGGATCAACAAAGCTTGGACTTTTACAACAACGTTTGGACAGAGGTAAGAACGAAACACTTGATTTCTCATATCATAATGTATGTTTAGAGAAGGATAGCTCCAGTTTGTTTTGTTTGTCATTAGAATGTCTTAGACTTCTAGGAAGGTCAGCTGTGTCCGCACCCTTGACTGATTCCGTGTGACAAATTGGCGACTCCACTGGGGATAGTTTCCATTAATGAGAAGAGTCCTTTCTTTTGTTTGAACTTTGCTTTGAGGAAATTGGTTTATTTTTCTGGTTTTGGCTCTGTGATCTTGTCTCTGGGTGGGTTAGCTTAGGATTAGTTTTATTTTTGGTTTTCTTGAGTTTTTCAGTAGGACGCACCCTCTGAGTGCTGCACAGTGCGTCCCTGGACGCACTTTTGCTGTGTGCACAGAGCGGGCCCGCACCTGTGCTAACGGGTTGCTTGCGTCCCCTGCCAAAATTTAAGAAAATTCCACTTTTTGCCTTTTTTGCTCTTAGATTTTGTTTTTTCTTAGTTTTTTCTGCCCAGATTCATCAGTCCCTTGTCCAGAATCTTCACCTGAACTGGTTTCATTAGCATTAAGTGTTTTAGTGGATTTCGTCGAAGTGTAAGCCCTAGGGTTTGATTTTGAGTAGGTCTTGTAGTGACTTTAGCGGTAGGAATTGTCAAGCCTTAGATATCTCTGGTTTTGTCAACTTTCTAAGAAGTCAGACCTGTTCTAAAGTCTACCTGTAGAAGTAACTTATCATCAAGTTGTCTTTTGGGCCATTTTCGAAGTGCTTGTTGTTTAAGTCTTGAATTCCATTTTACGAAAAGAACAAAAAGATTTGAGTTTTGTTTTGACTAGTCTTTTGATTTTGCATTAGCTAGTCCTTGATTTGATTTTGATCAAGTAAAACATCCTAGAATCGCCTTTATGAGCTTTTGCCTTGTTAGGTTTACTTAGAGTAATCTCTCTTTTGGTTTGCTTGTGAGTCAAATTTTCATAGTTTTATAGCTTTTGAGATTGTTTTTTGTTAAAGGTAGGTTTACATGCTTTATTGAAAATAGAAAATACAAAAATATCTCCTTTGAATAGTTTTGTTTCAAGTAGCTTTAAAAATTTTTGAAAGAAAAAGAGTTTTTCATGCAAGTAAAGAGTGGTTATGTTTGTGTGCTCGAAAAGAAAAAGAAAAATGTTTCTTTGATTGTCTTTTCTAAGGAAGTTGTTTTCTTTAAAAATTGCATTCTCTCAACTCTCTTAGTTAAAGATTTTCATTGAAAAAGCAAAAGTAGTATAGATCATCTTAGGTGCATCTTTGTAGTGGTTGGAGTCGAATCTGCACACCATTGGTTTCACTTCCATCACCTTGTGACTTTAAAGAACAACCTTAAAAGTAACGCTTAAAGTAAAATTGAACTAGTGACTTTTATTTTCTAGGGCTCTGAAGCACCAACATAGCTTAGGCTAGTGTCTTGGAGTAGGTGAGTACTTAACTCTCCAAGGCAGTAAAACAAACAAGTAGTCGATCTTGTGATAGAATCAAATCCAATTGTTACATTTACACTCTGGGAAAGCTCCTCTTAAAGGAGAAGCACGAGCTCGTGTCCGAACCAGTGAGGGGATCATTCCCCCCTCGTTGGGAACGACGCCAGACAGTACGTATTACAAACGGTAAACCTCGGATTAACCATTGTCGAGGAGCCAGGGGTCACTTATCGGTAAACCTTGGATTACTGTCAAGGAGCCGGTAAGGGGATTGAGCTTGCTACTCTGCCCTTGCGTGCTGTCGGAGTTTAGACTGTTCCCCCAAGTGTACTTGTGGTCGTTGGTAACCTTAGTGACCATAATCTCTAGGATTCTACCCAAGGTGACGGTGGAGGGAAGGTCCCACTGTACCTGGAGCAGACATCGGCTATACTCACTTGGATTTTCTGGGGGGTTCACTTCACTCGAGACGGTTAAAGTGGAGGAACTTGGTCCAGTCTATTCATTAAGCAGGTTGTCGGCGTAACTGTTCCACCCGCCATTTCTGTACTGAATCCTGCGAGGTTGGACCTAATCACCAACTAGCGCTTTTGGTCCGGAAGATACTGTTTTTGTTTGGTTTGACGCCCTAGATTCTTTAGGCGTGTGATTCAAATTTGTTTGGTTCTTTAGAGACTTTAGGTGGTTTGATTTGAAATTTTATTTTGTTTTTGTGTGTAGTAGTTAAAAGTTTTTAGCTGTGGCGGAATTACCGAGACAGTCCCGTAGAATTCGGGGCCAGTCTCCTGAAGTTGTTTCTGTGGCCGAATTGTTGAGAAGATCCCGTAGACTTAGGGGTGAACCTCCTCGAGACGACCCCAGTAATTTAGAAGGTTTAAAGGTCCTTGTAACTCCTCCTAGTGGCAGTAGAGTAGGTTCACCTGAAGAAGGAGAATCTTCCTTGGTAGTCCATCCAGATTACCAAAGTTTAGAGACAGGTTATAATCCCGAAGCTATTACAGTTTCTGAGCTTGTTGGTAGTTTTTCGTCTGCTAGCGATACAGGCGAAGAACCAGAAATATCTGAACCTGTTACTCCGACTCCTAGTGTTCCTGATTCACCGAGAATAGAAAGAATTATCACCGAAAATCTTCCTGTTGGTTTGATTGCTATAGAAGAACTTGTTCCAGAGGAAGAAATAGGCGTCTCTGATCCTGAAGATCAAATTACCCTTGATCTAAGGGAGCGTGAATCCATCTTTTACAGTCATCCTAGAAGTACCACTTGGTACCTTTCGTTAACCAATTATTTAGACAACTTTGGGCTAGGTTTTTCTACACCTCGTACTCCTTTTCCACCTGGAGGAATTCATACTCCTGTAAATATGTCTAGTCAGTCATCTGTGTTTACACAAAGCCCTGAATCTTTTTTACATGGCGGTCCTTCTGTTCCTACTGGGTATCAATCTCTTTCTGGTACCTTTGCGGGAGCATCTCCTCAACCCATTGATCATGGGTTATTAGTTGGAAACAGTGGTAATGTACCATTGAGTGTAGGAGACATTTACATGATGTCAGGATCAGTTCCCGTTACCCAACCTCAAGGTGGCCAATTACCGCCTGGGGGGCAACCTTCGTTAATGCCTGGGGGGAAACCTCAAGGTACTTCATTCGTGTCTGGGGGGCAACCTCAAGGTCAGTACGCTCCTATGGGGCAATACATACCTCAAGGTCAACCCCAGCCTCAATATGTACCCCAAGGTCAACCTCAGTATCAATATCAACCTCAAGGATGGCAACCTCAAGGATGGCAACCCCAAGGGTATCAACCCCAAGGGTATCAACCTCAAGGATACCAACCTCAAGGTCAAGGTCAACCCCAGTACCCGTATTTACCTCAAGGTCAATACTCAGGTCAAAGTTATCAACCACCTCAAGGGCAATCATATGGGACTGCACCTTACAATTATCAACCCTATCCTCAATCCGGCTATGGATCTCAGTACCCTCAACCTGTTATGGGTCAATACCCTGGAATGTTAGTGTGGGATCCGTCACAAGGTCAACAGATGTTGCAGCCAAGTATACAGTCGGTACCTCAAGCTGGACAACCTGTAGTTCCTGGTCCACCCCAGCAACCGCAACCTGTCGAGTCAAGTGTTCAGACCCCTGTAACTTCGGTAGTTACTCAGCCGCCAATTGCACCTAGTACTCCATCTCAAACGGCTGCAGCAACTACCGCCACATCTACCATACTTACTTCTGGAGTATCGACGGCTCTGGTTTCTACTGTCCCTGTAACCACTCCTCAGACATCTGTACCGTTGTCTGGATCTACGATTCAAACCACAGTCCAGATGCCTGTAGGCCAACCTGGTATAAGTACGGTTGTTACTACTCAACCTCAATTTGTTCAACCTCCATACCAGGGACAGTATCAACCCGGTCAAGTTGTCCAACAACCGGTTTACCAGTATCAACCGTATCCTGGGTACACTTATCAACAACCTCAGCAACCCCAGTACGGTCCGATTAATCCTGGTTTTCCAGGAGGATATAATATCCCAAATGCGACTCCTGTTCCTAGTTATCCTGGATATCCTCCTCCTGGGGCCGGTATTGTGACCCAGAGTTTTAGAGATCCTAACCGGCAGTTACTGTTTATCCCAACTTTGGATTTACCAGACTTGACGCGCCTAACGAACGATCCAATTCAATATCTTCCGTTTTGGTCGTCAATGCCAAATAAGTTGCCCAGCGATATACCCAAGTTCGAAGGTAAGTCTGGAGAGGATCCGTCCAATCACGTGATGACTTACCACCTCTGGTGTGCTTCAAATTCCATCTTGGATGATTCAATCCGTTTACGTCTTTTTCAGCGTACACTCATTGGTCTCGCGGCCAAGTGGTACATTGAGTTACCACGGGCCTCTTTTTACAATTTTGGCCAGTTAGCTACCTCGTTCTTAACTCATTTTCAGTTACCGATCAGATACGATAACGGTAGAGAGTTATTAACTTCACTAAAACAATCAACCTCCATGTATATTTCAGATCACATTCATGAGTGGAGACGTCGAAGAAGGTTAGTGAAAGTTTTTATCCCGGACCAAATCTTAGCTGAATGGTTTGTTAAATCATTATTACCAAGAATTACTGAAGATGTAGCTAAGGCCGGAGTAGTTACTGAGGAGCAAGTCATTGCTCAGGCACAATACCTTGACTTAGTTTACACGCAGTCGGGTACATTACACGAGAAGATTCCGGATCTTCCAAAGTCGAACCAAATCGCTGCTGCTCCTTCGGGATCTCATGCCGCTGATGGTATGATTGGTATCGTGAATACAAAGAGCAAGAAGAAGTCTTCCAAGGCTTCAACTACTCCTATTATCACTTTGCCCGATTCCCCAACAGGAGAGTCTTCTCCTGAACTTACCGCCGATATTCACGCTGTAGAGTCATCTACGGCCAAATCAAAAAACGGTGGGAAGAAGAAAGGAAAGAAGAAGGCTAAAGCAGACAAGGCTCCAAAGGAGAAAACTGAAAAGTCGGAAACCAATGACGAAAAGCGCAAACCTCGATATCCTTGTCTTATTTGTGAAGAGGATCATTTTACGAGAGATTGCCCTCATCGGGCCGAGGTAGTGAAAATAGTCAAAGGTTCTCCCACTCCTGCTGTGTTAAAAAATCCATTTCCGGAGCAGGAGAATAAGATGATAGGTTCTTCCTCGAATGCCAGTGAAGAACCCATTTTGATGATGTCTCATGTAAGGATTGCGACTCGATCGCAAGATTATGGTAGTAAGAATCCTGTTGATGGTAAGGAAGCAGAATCTTCTCACTCTAACCCATCAACCTCAGCTCCTGGTTCCGATCCACTACAGATCGAGAAACCTAACCCAGACTTAGTAATTAAACCACCTGCCAAGGGTGTACTTCGAAGGTCTGCTTTCAATCCACATGCGAGAGCGGCCCAGAATTACAACATTGTTGAGGACTTAGCTATTTCACCCTCAGCAATGTCGGCGTTAGAAGTGCTGCAATCATGTCCAGCACAACGAAAATTGCTTTTGTCGGCTATAGGAGCTGTTGACGTTCAGGATCCGAATCTAATGATCTTCGATCTAGAAAATAGTACACCACGACTCCCCCATCAAATGGCTTTCCAAATTCCAGTGATAGTCAAAAACAGGCCTATTAATTGAACTGTGATTGATGAGGGAGCTTCTACGTGTATTATGTCAATTCAATGTTGGAGATCCCTTGGTTCTCCTTCGTTGAACCAATCCCCCACCATCCTTAAGGCCTTTGATGGCCGTGGGTTCCGTCCGTTTGGTATTCTACAGGAATTGCCTATAGGGGTAGAAGGTAAAACCGTTAGTCTGGATGTGGAAGTGGTTGATGCCCCTCTAGACTACAACCTTCTTTTGGGTCGAAGTTGGTCATATGCTATGACAGCGGTCGTTTCATCGGTCTTCAGAGTAATTAAGTTTCCACACAACGGTAAGATCGTGACTATTGATCAGTTGACATACTTTTCATCCGACCCAGCCTCTTGAGAGAGTATCCAGCATGTCGGTAAGACGACAATCCCTTATAAGGACGTTGGTGTAGGTTTAGTTAAGGATTCCGGTTTACTGGGAACTTTTCCTCTCCCTCCACTCAGCGTAGAACCTTCGTTTGCAACGATTCATATGATTACGTCAGAAAACATTATTTATGATGATCCTTGGTATGTTCCATCTGACTCTGAGATAGACTCATTCGGTAATGCTATGCCTTTGAGTCCATATGAAATTGCTTATGAAGCTCTTATGTCTTTTACCGACTTTCATTCAACCGAAGTCGACCAAATGAATGTGGTCAGTGAAGAATCACTTTTCACCTCAACCTTAGAACGGATAGCGTTTCCCGAAGTCGTGTCATCTGACGAACAACTTCGCGAAATCCTAAGTGTAGACGATCTACCATGGGAAGATCTCCATCACAGATCTTCGTTTTTACCTAAGGATGATGCATTTGAAAATGATTTTTCATCTATCTTTACCGCTGAATATGTCAAAGACGCTCAGGATCCAACGAAACATTCTGATTCAGAGTTGAATTTAGGGAATATTTCTCGTACTATTCCCATTGATATTTCAGTGAAGCCCGGAATTGAGGAGAACATTCATATAGGTGCCTCATGTACAGAAGAAGAAATCCAAACTTACAAGGCCCTATTCCAAGAATTCCGCGATGTGTTTGCATGGTCTTACGAGGAAATGCCGGGAATCGATCCTGCCATTGTTGTTCATGAAATCAAAACCTACCCGGATGCTAAACCCATTCGGCAACGGTTGCGTCAGATTCACCCTCGAAAAGCGGCTGCGATTAAAGCCGAAGTCGAAAAGCTGTTGAAAGCAGGTTTCATTTATCCGATCCCGTTAACGGATTGGGTATCGAATATTGTTCCGGTCAACAAGAAACAAGGAACAATAAGAATCTGTATCGACTATAGGGATATCAATCGAGCTTGTCCAAAAGACAACTATCCTACGCCTTATATCGATCAAATTATTGATGATTGTGCCGGAAGTGAAATGTTTTCCTTCATGGATGGTTTTTCGGGCTATAATCAAATCAATATTCTACCTGCCGACCAACCAAAAACGGCATTCATTTGTCCATGGGGGACATTTGCTTATTGCAAATTACCTTTTGGGCTCAAGAATGCCGGGGCCACTTTTCAACGGGCGATGTCTTACGCATTTCACGACATCAAGCACATTGTGCAACCGTATCTCGATGATTTGCCTGCTCATTCTTTACGACGAGCTGATCACCTTGACCACTTACGAGCAATCTTTATGAGGTGTAGGCATTATCGAATTCGGTTGAATCCCCACAAGTGTGTTTTCTGTATAGAAACAGGTCGATTGCTGGGATTTGTTGTTTCAAAAGCCGGCATTCGCGTCGATCCCTCGAAAGTCGAAGCTATCATCAAATTGCCTCCTCCTTCGAGTTTGCGCCAACTCCAAAGTTTGCAAGGGAAAGCGAACTTTTTACGTCGATTCATCCCAAACTACGCCGAGGTCACTAAAGGTTTTACACGGTTGTTGAAACAGAACGTTCAATTCTTTTGGGACGAGATTGCCCAACAATCTTTTGATGCACTTAAACACGCGTTGACCCATGCACCGTTGTTGCATCCTCCCAACTACAACCAGGACTACTTCTTATACCTCGCAGCTTCATATTCCACTATTGGAATGGTGTTAGTTCAAGAAGATGAATTCGGAGCAGAACATGTGATATATTATCTCAGTCGAACCTTAAATCCCACTGAGTTAAAATATTCGCATGTGGAGAAATTGGCCCTGGCAGCCGTTCAAGCTGTCCAGCGTTTTCGTCACTACATTCTTCTCCGTAAAACTACAGTTATTTCGGATTGCAACCCTATGATTTACATTTTGACAAAACAATTGCTAGGGGGCAAGTACTCTAAATGGATCGTTATCCTGCAAGAGTTCGACTTGGAGTTCGAGAAGTCCAAGTCTAAGAAATCCTTAGTTTTTGCGGAATTGATGTGTGATTTCCCACGTACTGACACAGAAACTGTGGCGGAAGAGTCCATTGCGGACGAATCTTTGTTTCTTATCAGTACTTTAGATCCGTGGTTCGGGGATATAATCATCTATCTCCAAACCCAAACCTTTCGGCCTGAAGCTTCCAAAGAGGAACGGCGAAAAATTAGGTTTCAATCCCAGAAATACAAAATTATTGGAGATACACTTTATCGCCAGGGGGCAGACTTAGTTTTTCGACGTTGTCTAACTCACGAAGAGGCTGAGAGAGTTTTGAATGATTGTCACTCTGGAGCATGTGGCGGTCATATGTCTGGGTATGCCACAGCTCAGAAGGTGTTGCGCGCTGGTTACTTCTGGCCATCTATGTTTAAAGATTGTATCATTGCAGTCCGGAAGTGCCACAACTGCCAAGTGTTTGATCGAAAGATGCGCGCACCACCTGCTCCTCTCCACCCTATAATTGTCGTTGGTCCATTCGCCAAATGGGGTATCGAATTTATTACTTGTAACCCTCACTCGGCCGGGGGGCATGCGTATATCATCCTCGCGGTTGATTATTTCACTAAATGGGCCGAGGCGATGCCTACATTCGACGCAAGCGGCAAAACAGCTGCAGTTTTCATATTCAATCATATAATAACTAGGTTTGGTGTCCCACAAGCAATTATTACTGACCATGGAAGCCATTTTCGAAACACCATGATGACTGAACTTACAAGCCAGCTTGGTTTGCGCCATGACAGCTCTACTCCTTATTATCCGCAAGCCAACGGTTTGGTTGAGTCTATCAACAAAGTTCTGGTTATCATGATCCGACGAACCATTGGTATTCATCGGTCGAATTGGCACAACATGTTATTTTCGGCGCTATGGGCATACCGAACCTCAGTGAAAACCTCAACAGGGTTCACTCCTTTCCAGCTAGTTTATGGCTTAGAAGCAGTGTTACCCATTGAATGTGAAATCCCATCACTTCAAATGGCTGTCGAATTACTTCCAGCTACTTCCGAAGAGGAGAAACGTTTATTGTACTTAGCTAAATTAGATGAGACTCGACGTGACGCTACATTGGCAATCGAGACTCACGCGAAGCGAATGAAAGCTCAGTATGATAGAAATGTGACCCCTCGAAATTTTTCGGAGGGAGACCTAGTGCTCTTATATGATCAAGCTAACGATAAACTAGGTGCTGGAAAATTCGTTCCTATGTGGCATGGACCCTATATTGTAAAGCGAAAGCTAGCAAAAGGGGCTTATGAGCTAGTAGATTTTGATGGGGACTCTTTGGATAAACCCAGAAATGGACTTTACCTAAAGAGGTATTATGCTTAAATGGTGGGTATGGAGAATTTTTAGTTAGGTTAGGTTTTCTTTCTAGCTAGTTTGATTGTTAGTTAGTCAGTGTGCTTAGCTTAGTGAGTGTGTTTTTCGTCGTTATTCTGGCTTATCTTGGTTTTGCTCTTGATATTGTAGATGTCGACGCCCCTCCAAACATACATTGGATTTGCTGATGGTGCTTGTCGTAATACACGGAATATCTCTTCCGCAGCTTGGGTTATCTATTCACCCTCTGACGAGTTAGTTTCTATGCATGGGGTAAGCCTCGGTCAAACAACGAATAACATTGCAGAATACAGTGCAGTGGTTGAATTATTATCCGAATCTATTTCATTTGGAATTCGACGTTTGATAGTGAGGTTAGATTCTGAACTTGTTGTATTACAGCTTAATAGAGTTTATGCCATTAGAAATCCTGTGTTATTAAGGTTGTTTTTGAGAGTGCGTCTCTTGGAACGTGAATTTGATTACATTGAATATCAGCATATTCCAAGGTCCTTAAATACATTAGCAGATGCAATTGCTTCTCAAGTGTTAGACAGACATTTACGATAATCATGCAAGTAAATTTAAAAAACATTTCATCATACATGTTAAACAAGATAACCCGGTAATAGTGATATATATATAAATAGGAGTGTGTCAAAAAAATATACATCGTCTTAGATCATAGGTTGAAAAACACCTTATGATCGGCAAAATGATAAGTACAAAAAGACAAAAATGTCACATGTGTCTACAAAGTGACTAGCCAATCACTGGTGGTGCTCCCTGTACGACACCACTGCACGAGCTACTTTGCGCAAAAATCTCCTCAACGGTCCAGGGACCGCGACTACGTAGCGCTGAAGTCTGATAGGAATATCATCCATAGATGTCTCCGGTATATCCGCCGTCAGACGTTGTAGATCATGCTCCAACTCAGTCAGTACCTCTGCAGCCGTCGCGTCCTGTGGGGCCGGTAGCGGTGCAACTGGATGTCGCCTCTCGAAAAGCCGAAGGTTGGCTGGACGCTGTGGACCAACATCTGCATTTGGAAAATTTTACTGTCAGTTTGAGACGATATATATAAAAAACAAAAAAATACATAATTTGAAAACTCGTGAAAAATAAAGTACCTCTGTCATCCCATTGTTCTCCCTGTGGAAGAACCATGTCCGGATCACCTCGAAAATCTATTCCGGCATACGGAAAGTCCTGGATCGCGAACACCTGGTCCTCTAACCAGTGAAAATAACTGTCAGTGAATCGAACAACTGCCGCACCCTCATCCGGATGCCGGGCCATCACAACAACCCATCGTACCAGCTTTGGCTCCTGAGGACCCGAAATATCAACAGCGAGATGCTGAGGGATCAGCATTGGTATCCTCTCTAACGCAAATCTCACGACTATAGGCCCATATCCAAAGGTCTTTAGTCTGCCGGTCTTTGCCTTGGTCAGTTGGACTTTCAAGTTAGCCAACAGTGCATCACACCAGTTGAAAATGGTGCCTTGGAGACAATCAATTGCCATCCGAAATTGAGACCCAGTAGCAATATGTAAAGTGGCTGAGCCACAAATTTTGGTCACAGTGAAAGCCAAGACCATGAGTTCACGTTGAGAGACATATTTGATCTCTATGCCTTTCTTGTGCTCTCGATCAGGTAGGCACCAATCTGCTCGGAGACTATCAAGGGATTGGCCACCCGGCCTAGTCCAAGCTAGATTGAGTTGCTCACCTCTGTTCGGCAAGCCAGTAAGAAAGTAAATGTCAGCAGGCTCTATCTCGAGTTGTTGCCCGCCGATATAAAAGCATTGTTCTTGAACGTTCCATCTCTCGACCAGCCACTCTAAGAACCTTACCTGAGCTCTCATACCGGGTATGGACCAGTATTTGTATAAACCACATCCTCTTAGGGCATCGAGGGAAGGTTGATGATTGATTGCAGCTTCATCAACCTCCTCATGCTCTCTTTCTCTCCAATCCAGCATGATAAGTGCCCTACACATGAATAAACAGGCATTAAAATTAGTTTTGAGGAATTTCAATGGTTGGTTTGGGAGTTTGGGGTTTCAAAACCTGCGTTTTGCGGAGGACGCACCCCGCGTTTGGCACACAGTGCGCCGGGACGCAGGTGGCCTGAAGGCAACCTGCGTCCCCTGACCTTTTCCCTGTGTAGGAAAAAGTCGGGGGACGCGGGCCAGCCTTTAGGAAAGCTGCGTCCCCCGCAGGGCGGTTTCCAAAACCCAAAACCCCCTAAAAATCAAAAATGAAACTTAAAACAAAATTCTAAACGGATGAAATTGACAAGGAGGATGTTGTGAAATACCTGGAAGAGACGGCGTTCGATTCTAACGGTCGGATTTTCCGCAGCAACCATGGGAAGTTTCTTGTCAAAAGCTCCTTTTTCAACCTCAACAGTCAAACGGTAAAAATGACATGGTAAAAAGTCTTTTTATAGGTTTTTTGGATGAATTTGTTCATTTTTCACCATGGAAAGATGTTTTTCGATGGATTTTTGCCTATCTTAAACAGGTATGAGTAATGTGTCGCTTTTGTGCAGGACAAAGGGACTTAGAGGGAAAATTGTAATTTTTCACAAACAAAATATCAGAGTCATCTTTTAAGCCCTTTTCTGACTCCTAAAACATGAAAAGATTGCCGAGCGTTTCTTTTACACTCGTTAAAACGGAATTAAAAGACGGTCCCCTTATAGCTCTTTTCTGACCGTAAAATCAGGAAAAGATTGTCGTGTTTTTGTCGTTTCAAACTCGATACGGAAATAAAACGACGTGTCCTTGATCGCTTTTTACTTTTCAGGTCAGTGACACTAATCATGAAAGTACTCCTTGGTCGCAAGATCAAGCGGTTCCCCCAGGTATTATTTTATACTTTTTCGGGCTTGAGGGACACAAATTTACGAAAAAGTTCAACTTGGAGTTTCCTTAAGTTTTTTCAGACTCTCTAAAATTGAAAAACGCCGAGTTTCTCCTATACTGGGCTCGTTAAACATTTCACAGTAAAGGACCTGTTCAATTACAAACAGGAATGAACCACTCCTTCCTAGGGTTCGAATCAAAATTGGGTTGGACTCGTCCGAAGGATGAGCTTATAATCAAGCATATGTTATCCTCCTCAAGCTTGTTAAAAATAAAGAGGTACTTGCCAGAAATGGTGGGGGAAAAGAGAGAAGAATGAGCCTATTTGTTACCTTTTGTCTCAAAAGAAACTTTATTACCACTCTTGGACACGACACTTTTCATTCACCTGGGTTGGGAAATCTTTTACCTCACAGTCAATCAAACCACTTTTGAAAATCTTCAACCGGGTTCCGGGGATTAACTTTGAGTTATTTAGCACCAAACCATCTGTCGTGTCGTTATGTGTTCAAGAGGTCTGCAAACAAAACTTTCATCTGCAAAATACTTGTCATCCATTTGACCATCCCTGAGTCAGTCCTTACAGCAATATTTCTTCAACTTGAACAATGATTTCGTGTTGTGGGCTTGCCTGCAACGAGTCTCTTTCTATCGACATCAGCACATTATCTAGAGAGATGACTTAGAAATCGTCAGTACCTTGAGGTCTGCATGCATCAATGGCAGGTTTCTCGCCTTTGACATCAGTTTACATCATTGACTTTCGATCGAAGGATTCCGTGAAATGTTCGACACCAACTCATTCATTCACATCTCATGGATTGTAATGGGTACTTTGAGAACCATTGACATTATTGGTGGTCTCTCTCACGCTTGTTAACAGTTCACATCATCGACTGGTAATCAAGTGGTTTCTACCATGTTCGACATCGACTCATTTATTCACATGGCTAGAATCGTACCAATCGAGAAGTAGGAATGAAGACCTTGGATCAAATCTTTACCGTCCAGGCTGCGAGGAGTTTTGTATTCATTATCTAAGTAGACTAATCATAAACAGATGGTTGCGCCCATACTGTGTCTACAAAAGTCTATGATTATGATGTACTACAAGATCATTTCTGTATCAGAGTAGTTAGTCTATTAGTTAAAGTTTTTATCTGAGTATGGGAATGCCTACCTCAGTGATGATATAATCTTATCCATGTATTTTGTGTTGAAAATTGCAGGTTCCAACCAGGTTCTCCATGAGATAATCCTCGAAATGATAAAGTGCTTCACCCTTCCTAGATAATACAAAACCCTAATCTATTCCAGGCTTTGCACTTTAGGGGGCAATCTGTTACACTAAAAAATGTCACCATGGCTATTTACAGTCGGTATGGCTCAATCAACAGTAATACTACCCTTTTGAGCAAGTCTTATGCCTCTACTATTCATATCAAACTCCAAGAAAGAGAGAAAGTCTTTATAAAACATGTTTATCTCTGGGTACGCAGGTTCTCTCAAGCCTTGCCTGCGGGTACGCACCTTTTGTTCATAAGGTCTGCGTCCAAGGACGCTCTGTATCTAAAGGGGCAGGTGCGTCCCTCTGAAAAGGTTAAAATGCGCAAGTTTTATCTTCAAAAACTTACTTGTGGTCATTTCTAGAGCATTCTAGAAGATTCTTGGATGAGTATTGAGCGCCTCCAGATGGTTCATGCACTCCTATCAAAGAGGAACTTATCCCATCAATTTGGGAGTGATCCCATCCAAAGAGGGGACTATCCCATTGATGGTGGACCTGATTAACTTCCTCTTGAGCACTATAAAAAGAGGCATTGAGCCAGAAGGAAGAAGGTTGAAAGCTATAGATTTCTAAGGGTAAATGCTGCAGGAATTAGGACTCCCATTTAGAAGCTTGTGAGGAGAGATTGTCATCTTTACTTGTTCTATTTGGGAGTGGGTGAGCTTTGTCAAAGTAGAGGAAGACTCTTGTGGACCCTGGAAGGAGCTTGCACAACACCAAGGCTCAGGTTGTAATGGTTCCTTTTGATTACCTTTAATGCAAATTGGTCCATTCTTCTCAATAGCTTGTTGTTAATGGGTTATTTCATGTACTCCTTGGTCTATATGTTGAATATGCTTTGTTTTATGTTATAATCAGGTGCTATTTAATTGTTTGACTGTTGGTGATTGCAGGTTTTGGAGAACGGGAGGAGCTCATCCGGATCAACAAAGCTTGGACTTCTACAACAGTGTTTGGACGGAGGTAAGAACGAAACACTTGATTTCTCATATCATAATGTATGTTTAGAGAAGGATAGCTCCAGTTTGTTTCGTTTGTCATTAGAATGTCTTAGACTTCTAGGAAGGTCAGCTGTGTCCGCACCCTTGAATGATTCCGTGTGACATTGACCCTTACTCTTTCCTATTGAAAGGTTTTATTTTATGTTAGTTTATTTTTCCCCTTTATTTTTGAAAGGCCAAGGGTTGTTGGTTTAGTTAGTAAACACTTTTGTTCTTAGTTCCTTGAAATGTATTTTTAGGTTTTTTTCTTCTTCTTTAGTTTTCAATATTTTCCATACCAACGGACTTTGGTTCTCTCACAGGATGAAGGATTTTTCTCGCTGCTATATTCCTCACACTTAACTCCATTTGTGTACACCCTTTCTTCTTTTCTTAAACTAATATTTGTTTCAATTCCATTACTTTTCATTCATTTCACTTATTAATTCCATTCTTGTTTCTTGTAGGTTAGTTCTAATTTCTTATTTGAGGGCTTCCAAAATAAAAGTGTTAGGGTTTTGCATTCAAATTATCTTCCAAGTACCCAAATGACTTATTTATTTTCCCCTTTTCATCCCCTTTGGGGATTTTCACTTTGATATGATGATGCATGCCCACATCTGTCCAAAGACTAGTTTAGACCTATTTTCTCCTATTATATAATGTTGTCTAAATTGTTACAAGACTTGGTGATTGGGTCTAAATTTATTCTACCTTTATGTATAAGTGTTTTCTTGTAAATTCATATGTCAGGTCTTATGAGGCATTCAAATTCTAACATACTAAAACTTGGTTGTGGCTAGGTAGAGTTTGATACCATATTTGTTTTCTAAGTGTTTTACATAATTGATGTCTAGAATTCTGACATAACATCTTTATTTACATTGAACTAGAACTGCGTAGATTCCATGTAATTTCCTTTTGCTTAATGGTTTTCTTTCCTATAAGAGATATATATGATTAGAAATAATTTTGTATAGTACCATTAATTTCTTGTCAGTTTATGCTTTTTTGCTTGAGCACATTTTCTTTTCTTTTTCATTGATAATTACTTGTAAAATTACTATGCAATTTTATGTAAACGAACTCTTCCTTTCATCTTTAGGAATGATCATGTTTCTGGCACATCTTCTCTAAATTTTGGATATAATACTTTTGATTTTTGACCCAGTTAGTTAAGGATAATTCTTGTACACAAAAAATAAATTACACCCCTCCAAGTTTCCAAGATTCTAAACTTCTATTTTTTTGAAGGATTTTGTCACACATTAGGGGTTGAATGTCATTTTAGGGATAACCTAAGAGCCTTTTATCAATGTTAACCTATGATCATGCTAACCTTGTCTCACACACACACACATATTTAAACTCCTTTTGAAACAGTTGAAAAACAATTTCCTATTTAACTCATAATTTCTCTACAAAATCAATTCAAGATTTGAGTAAACACTTTCTTTTTCTAACAAATACATAAAAAAATATTTTTACATAGTTATTTATAATATCATTTAAACCCGTTTGCACAAGTAACCTTTTACCCTTTAAGTATTTTTAATCATCTCCATCTAGTATGTAGAAGTAAAATTAATTCTTGGATCTCAGACCTTTCTCGACATAACATAAACAAACAACTCAATTACTTATTTGTGTTTTTGAATATTATCTCTCAGTAATTACTCTAATGACATGGATCGAATTCTCGAGGTGCCTTTGACCTTTTTCTAGATATGGGACCTTGCTAGGATGTCTAATGCTTAAGCAGGTTCCTTAGATCCTTGTGCTTGTGGTCATTAATTTAACACACTTTGACCCCTTGGGGCAACCATCTGGGGGATTTTTAACTTCATATATCCATATTGGATGCAAACTCCATGGTCGGATCCATAATCACCTGGCCTTGAATTGAGTCCCTCGCTACTCAAACAATTTTGGAATTACTATTTATGGAACCAATTTGAGTCGAACTCCTTAAACATAAATAATGTCTTGGCGCTAAGCATACCATGGATTTCTTTAGCATATAGATGATCTTTAATCTAGAATTCATGTAGAAGAGAGTCATTTTAGGACTAAAATCCACTATCCCATTATATCAAATCCATTGCATACCCTAGGATCCATTCTTATGCTTTGAGATCCATTATTTTCCTATATATACCCTTCAATTCCTCTTTGTAAGAACTATTCAAGTTGATTGAATTATTTTATATTTGAAAATCCTATTTTATAGGTACACACTCATATTAATGACTAATTTCCTTCCACCTTTCTCAAGCCTCTAGGATTTATTGCACCTTTCATCTCCAATGACTTCATAAGGATTCCTTTTGTTAGCTAGGATCCAACATCACAAATTCAATTGTTCCATCATAGGGCTTCTTCATTGGCATAGTTCCACTCATATATTGGAAATTTTAACCCTACAAGCTCAAGGGTTCTATCATAGCTAAGGAAAGGGAGATATCATTCACTCCAAGGTAAACATGTCTCTACATATTTCATTAATTTACAATGATAGATCTAGTGTTTCTTGGTTATATATATGTTATCACAAAATCAGGTACTGAAGGCTGCCAATCAGCAAGACTCTGGGTAAATTTCCAGTCACTTCATCAAACTGTTTGTTCTGTGCTAAAAACAACACCTACAGCAGTTTCGTAGCGCGCTACGAAACTGCTGTTTAATTAAAAAAAACTTAGTCTTCCTTTCATAGCTAAATGATTGCCAGTGTGTAGCTTCAGCATCAGCAAGGTCCGAACACTGACCATCCTTCTCATGTAACTGTCCTGTTGTTTCAATACCTGCTTCCTTATGTGTTGAATTGAAATCTGAATCAAACTCATGTTTGGCTCTACCATCTGAATCTGTTTCCATTTATGATTCCATGGTAGTAAGAGCATCCATATAATTGTCTACCTCACTAGCTACATCACCATTCTCATCCTTAAATGCATGGATTTCTGGTCTACTTTCACCATTGACTGACAAGTCCTTTAGTTCCACTTGAAACAGCTTCAGCATATGTAATGTGTTTATTCTGGAGAGCGCCCAAAGATACCGGCACATTTGAAACCTTGAGATAGAAATTTTGCATCTGACGACCCTCTCATTAAAAAAAATCACTGTGCCCTTTCCCACATAAACGCTTGGCAAGCATATTGAGCAGAAAATCGTCCTCATATTGAACAGAGGAGCTTCCCAACCAATAGTTTTATCAAGCACTAGCATAGAGTTCCTTGAAGCTCAAACATCTACCAACATTCTATTCTCATATGATGAAAATCACAATCTTGAATGATCACTATCGCTATTGTAGCTTCGCTTGGAATGATGTTTCTTGTCATTTTTATTTCTTCCATTTTTCAATCTAACCATAGACATGCATATTACGGCATTGACAGTGAGTGTTTTTCAGATGTACTGTCACAATGGAGAACAGAACAAAACCCAGAAGTCAATATCTGCAATGTGGGCGCACGTCTGAAGTTTTTACAGCTATTCCTTTGATGATGCACATGTTCCACAAGCAGAATGAAACACAATCGCCAACTGCAGCTCGCCCTATCACATGGACCTCCAGCACTAAAACTTCAACATAACACATGACAATTGTAGGCATGAATAACCTACAGCAAATATAACGGAAGCACCCCTTTGACATTATCTGCCATCGCTCGTCTTTAATTTCTCCAGCGTGCTAGACGCTTCGTTTTTTGCTTTAGCTCCCTTCATATTCCCTGCAACACTTCCGGGCTCATCAAGCCTTCTGCGTTCAAGTATAATGCCCACCGCCTGCTGAAATTTACTTTATGATTGATGATCCAATTGTCATCAACTCCATCTTCTCTAAAGTCCAAGTAGAGAGCTCCTTCAACACGATTAGCTGCCGCCAATGTCCCATAACTAAAGGAATTTCGAAAACTAAATCTATCCTTATCCTCAGCCTCATTCTTATCCTTTTCCTTTTTTTAAAATCGAAGTCGGTTCTCTTCATCTGCGATTTGCATTGATGTCGTGCCACCAGCAAGCAGAATACTGCTAAACAATTCTCGGCGTATATCCATGTCACACTTATTTATACTCTCGATAACCATCTGGGCAAGCCCGCGAAGTGAATGCCCTAAATTATCAAGCTTTTCCATATGAGGCAGTGTTTGAAGTAGGGGCGGGTTGAATATAAGATCAGGAAATTTGAATCTATCAGCTCCAAATTCTAATATCTGTCCATCTGGGAGTTCATAAGATGTTGTTGGAATGTTAGAATAAGAAGATTCATCAAAGACTGTGTCTGGTACACGGCAGACAGCTTCCTTGAAATCATTTACAATAAACATCTGTGAGTATCTTTTATAACTTGCAGTTGTATTAGGAAAATCAAGATCTACAATTTGAAATTCTCCCGGTCGAGCCTCCTTTCTCTTGAATGAATATCGAGGCTTGACCAAAATCCCTTTACTCTCCAAAAACCTCATAAGGCAGTCAGTTAAAACCTCCCCGCCAATGGGAGAAGACACCACAGCCTTTTGAAGAACATAACCATCATGGACTGCAGCAACAGTTGTCGATCCACCACCACAGTCAACAACTAAAGAAGTGGGACGTCCTGAAGCAAAGGAAGTTAATACCGCATTCTTTGCTAAAAATAGGGCTGGCACCTTGTGACTTTCAAACATAAGCTCTGCTGCTCTCTCCCTTTGTTGTTGTGAATTGGAGGATGGTTCAGCTAACAATATAGGATGCTCCTTTGGGTCAATTAGCAAGCGCTCCCGAAAAGCATGGTCCCATATGCTATCCACAACATCCCAATCAGCAACAATACCATCCTTCAGAGTTGGAATCACCTCCATAAAATCACGTCGGTAGCCCAGAGCTTGAGAACCAACATACAATTTCCGCTTGGATTTGGACTTCTCAGAGTCTAGCTTGACATTCATTTTGGCATCTGAAGATTCTAAATCTCCTTCAACTTTGACTGCATCAGCCATCCCTGTTTGCTCAATAGATCCCACAACGGAAGGAAAAACTGCCTTTGGGGCATCTTCGCCTGCATAACCAGCTTTACACGTATGAGACCCCAGATCAAGAACTATAGCTGCGACTTCATCACCTCCATACATAGTGCCGAGCGCCTATAGATGAGATACACCTCAGCAGTTGTTTCAGCAGTATATAATTTCTAACCATCCCATCCCGCAATGTTTAACTTTGCATCCATTCGTTGATGAAGCTATGAAGATCCTTATGCATCAATTCTGTCACCAAACAGCACTACTCCTGTCTTTATCTACAAACGAGCTTAATGCCTGCAAAAGATTTGAGTGCAAAAGCTTAGACATTGCAGAAACCACCGCTTCCTTGAAATCACTGTCGCTGCTTTCATCTGCAGAACTCTGTACAATAGGCATGCTAGGATTTTGGCCTCCACTGAAAACTCGAACAAATTCCCAGTTTCGTAGCACGCTACGAAACCACCTAAACATGTAGTGCTGCGAAACTGCTAAAGGATTTATGCGCTGCGAAAACACTTTGTCCTTAAGCTAGTCTGAGCAATTTTTGGAAACATAATTTTCAGTGATAACAGTGGCTCCACTTGGGATAGTGTGCCCTTGTGGTACACTAAGAACTCGCAGTTCCAGTGCCTTATAAAATTTATTTGACAAACATCCTCTTTAAGTTACTTGGGCCTTCACCTCGGGCTTTAGCTGGATGATCATTGTAGGAGAAAGAAAACTACATCTACTGAAAAAAAAAATGCTCAGTCAACCTTGAGCTTATTTGCAATTTCCTACCTACCTACCCTATCAATTTCAAACTTCTTTCAGCTCAATCAATGTGAAATTTCCAATGTAGCCAATCATTTGTCTTATCTAATGTCTGATTTCTTTGACTGCATCGGAGTTCAGAGCCAATATGATAGTATGATGACCGCTGCCACTGAAATTGTCTCTGATCTTTGTAGGAAAAATGAAACACTGGAGAGCAAAACTCTTCCATGTAGTCAGCTATAGGATCCGAGAATACATGATCAGCTTGATTTTTCTTGTAACTTCCTGGTTGTGCAAACTGATCTTCAACAACAGTGTTCAGTTCCTCAATCGTGAAAGAGAAAGGAACCAGCATTGTCTCCTTGCGTTCTGCCATAGAAAGCTGCTGAAAATAATGATCATGATTATGAAGACTATATGCCTGAATTTGACCTTCTAAACCTTCAATTTCTTTCTCAATGTCCTCAGCAACTTCATCCAAAAATCTCATCTTATCCTCTGTCTTGCAGTCAAAGGATTTTAGATACGAGGACAAGGACAAAGGAAAATTTTCATTTGTTTCTCCATTACTATGATCATTATTCCATTGTTTGAAACCTTGAACTGAAGGAGAGTTTGCCACCACCTCTGACCTATCTATCCATTCCTCCAAAAACATAAGCCATAAGTCTTGAAATGACTTAACGGATTTGATAGGAAAAATTTCAATCCATTGTTTACATTTCCCTTGAAGTGAATCATAGAATAACATAATGCAAACATCCTCATGTTTAACTCTAAGAAGCTGTGAAAATTCACAAAAATCTGATATATGCTTCAAAGTTAAACTCAAATCTTCTCCATTGAATTTTGGACCATTCCTTAGAAAATATGCATCCTTGGGAAAATGATTTGGGAAACCATGAATTCCTGAAAAATCTATGCATGCATACCTTGAAACAAGAATGGTAGCATCTGGGTCCTTCATAACTCCAGTGGAATCACCATGAACCTATGAATTTCGAATTTTTCAACAATGGAGTCGCCAAGGTAGATTTGCAGCCTCGAAAACCTTCTGAGCTCCTGCTACCTTCAGAAGTTCAGCTTCATAATTTCGGGAATGAGTAATCTTCAGTCTCCCGGCAGACGCACCAAAATGTTATCACAAAATAAGGTACTGAAGGCTGCCAATCAGCAAGACTCTGTGTAACTGTTTCAAACCAGGCTGTAGACTAAGGCTTAGCCTCCTTAGTCAGAGAGGGCTCTCTCACAGACTATGGATATTGACTAATAACAAGGAAAGATGGCTAACTCTTAAAACACATGAAAAATAAGCTGGCTGGACAAATATCAAAGTGATTCCCATTGGGCTTATGGAGTCTCACACATCTCAGCAAACAAGAAACACTATCCTTTCATAGAAATCAGGGCACTTTACATCTAATGTTCAAACATAACTTACGTAAAACACAGTTTGCCAAGGCATACAGGAAGTCAGAGCATGACACATGAGTTCTGAGTGATTATGCAGTAACAAAACTGTAAAAGAACACTAAAGAGAATAAACCATCATACATTTGAACCATTAGATCTATTGTGAATCCTGAGAAGAAACAACAGTCCTTTGCATTACTGAAATCTGATATACATAAACCAAAATAGTATTGTCTTTTCTCAAAACATCCAACCCCTATTACTTCACTCTCTTAGCTATTTATAAAATTCTTCTACCTGAATCCGATTCATCTGAGGGGAACTCGAAGTCCTTTTCTAATGACACCTATTCACTTTTAAACTAAGTAATAAAAGCCACTTACTACTAATTAACAGCTCTAGAAACCTAAAACAAATAAGATTCTAATTCTGCATCATGCTGGACATAGCATTTATTATAATCAAGATTCATTCTCTGCCAAGTGGATTACTACAGCGGTAGCTTTGATGGCTTTAATTACAATGAACTTCATTCTTTGACATCTGCTCTCTTTCTGGAGGCGGCTGTGATAGCATGAGATGAGCAATTAATACCCCATGTCGGCTTTGGATACTGAAGGCTTTAATCTGTTCAGCAATGTTAGGGAATATCCCTAGCTTTCCGGTTCTGGTCTCTCATTACTTCGAAAATGTAGCAGCATGTCCCCAGCTCTTTAATACCCCAAAACTGTCATCATTTGAATGGCTTATGCTGGCTTCATGTAGTTTCCTATATGTCCCTTGGGTTTTTCCCTTGAAAATTTCCAGTCACTTCATCAAACTGTTTGTTCTGCGCTAAAAACAACACCTACAGCAGTTTCGTAGCGCGCTACGAAACTGCTGTTTAATTAAAAAAAACACAGTCTTCCTTTCATAGCTAAATGATTGCCAGTGTGTAGCTTCAGCATCAGCAAGGTCCGAACACTGACCATCCTTCTCATGTAACTGTCCTGTTGTTTCAATACCTGCTTCCTTATGTGTTGAATTGAAATCTGAATCAAACTCATGTTTGGCTCTGCCATCTGAATCTGTTTCCATTTCTGATTCCATGGTAGTAAGAGCATCCATATAATTGTCTACCTCACTAGCTACATCACCATTCTCATCCTTAAATGCATGGATTTCTGGTCTACTTTCACCATTGACTGACAAGTCCTTTAGTTCCACTTGAAACAGCTTCAGCATATGTAATGTGTTTATTCTGGAGAGCGTGCCCAAAGATACCGGCACATTTGAAACCTTGAGATAGAAATTCTGCATCTGACGACCCTCTCATTAAAAAAAATCACTGTGCCCTTTCCCACAGAAATGCTTGGCAGGCATATTGAGCAGAACATCGTCCTCATATTGAACAGAGGAGCTTCCCAACCAATAGTTTTATCAAGCACTAGCATAGAGTTCCTTAAAGCTCAAACATATACCAACATTCTATTCTCATATGATGAAAATCACAATCTTGAATGATCACTATCGCTATTGTAGCTTCGCTTGGAATGATGTTTCTTGTCATTTTTATTTCTTCCATTTTTCAATCTAACCATAGACATGCATATTACGGCATTGACAGTGAGTGTTTTGCAGATGTACTGTCACAATGGAGAACAGAACAAAACCCAGAAGTCAATATCTGCAATGTGGGCGCACGTCTGAAGTTTTTACAGCTATTCCTTTGATGATGCACATGTTCCACAAGCAGAATGAAACACAATCGCCAACTGCAGCTAGCCCTATCACATGGACCTCCAGCACTAAAACTTCAACATAACACATGACAATTGTAGGCATGAATAACCTACAACAAATATAACAGAAGCACCCCTTTGACATTATCTGCCATCGCTCGTCTTTAATTTCTCCAGCGTGCTAGACGCTTCGTTTTTTTTTTGCTTTAGCTCCCTTCATATTCCCTAAAACACTTCCGAGCTCATCAAGCCTTCTGCGTTCAAGTATAATGCCCACCGCCTGCTGAAATTTACTTTATGATTGATGATCCAATTGTCATCAACTCCATCTTCTCTAAAGTCCAAGTAGAGAGCTCCTTCAACACGATTAGCTGCCGCCAATGTCCCATAACTAAAGGAATTTCGAAAACTAAATCTATCCTTATCCTCAGCCTCATTCTTATCCTTTTCCTTTTTTTAAAATCGAAGTCGGTTCTCTTCATCTGCGATTTGCATTGATGCCGTGCCACCAGCAAGCAGAATACTGCTAAACAATTCTCAGCGTATATCCACGTCACACTTATTTATACTCTCGATAACCATCTGGGGAAGCCCGCGAAGTGAATGCCCTAAATTATCAAGCTTTTCCATATGAGGCAGTGTTTGAAGTAGGGGCGGGTTGAATATAAGATCAGGAAATTTGAATCTATCAGCTCCAAATTCTAATATCTGTCCATCTGGGAGTTCATAAGATGTTGTTGGAATGTTAGAATAAGAAGATTCATCAAAGACTGTGTCTGGTACACGGCAGACAGCTTCCTTGAAATCATATACAATAAACATCTTTGAGTATCTTTTATAACTTGCAGTTGTGTTAGGAAAATCAAGATCTACAATTTGAAATTCTCCCGGTCGAGCCTCCTTTCTCTTGAATGAATATCGAGGCTTGACCAAAATCCCTTTACTCTCCAAAAACCTCATAAGGCAGTCAGTTAAAACCTCCCCGCCTATGGGAGAAGACACCATAGCCTTTTGAAGAACATAACCATCATGGACTGCAGCAACAGTTTTCGATCCACCACCACAGTCAACAACTAAAGAAGTGGGACGTCCTGAAGCAAAGGAAGTTAATACCGCATTCTTTGCTAAAAATAGGGCTGGCACCTTGTGACTTTCAAACATAAGCTCTGTTGCTCTCTCCCTTTGTTGTTGTGAATTGGAGGATGGTTCAGCTAACAATATAGGATGCTCCTTTGGGTCAATTAGCAAGCGCTCCCGAAAAGCATGGTCCCATATGCTATCCACAACATCCCAATCAGCAACAATACCATCCTTCAGAGCTGGAATCACCTCCATAAAATCACGTCGGTAGCCCAGAGCTTGAGAACCAACATACAATTTCCGCTTGGATTTGGACTTCTCAGAGTCTAGCTTGACATTCATTTTGGCATCTGAAGATTCTAAATCTCCTTCAACTTTGACTGCATCAGCCATCCCTGTTTGCTCAATAGATCCCACAACAGAAGGAAAAACTGCCTTTGGGGCATCTTCGCCTGCATAACCAGCTTTACACGTATGAGACCCCAGATCAAGAACTATAGCTGCGACTTCATCACCTCCATACATAGTGCCGAGCGCCTATAGATGAGATACACCTCAGCAGTTGTTTCAGCAGTATATAATTTCTAACCATCCCATCCCGCAATGTTTAACTTTGCATCCATTCGTTGATGAAGCTATGAAGATCCTTATGCATCAATTCTGTCACCAGACAGCACTACTCCTGTCTTTATCTACAAACGAGCTTAATGCCTGCAAAAGATTTGAGTGCAAAAGTTTAGACATTGCAGAAACCACCGCTTCCTTGAAATCACTGTCGCTGCTCTCATCTGCAGAACTCTGTACAATAGGCATGCTAGGATTTTGGCCTCCACTGAAAACTCGAACAAATTCCCAGTTTCGTAGCACGCTACGAAACCACCTAAACATGTAGCGCTGCGAAACTGCTAAAGGATTTATGCGCTGCGAAAACACTTTGCCCTTAAGCTAGTCTGAGCAATTTTTGGAAACAGAATTTTCAGTGATAACAATATATATGAGATTTGGTCCATATTAGGGGAAACACACCATGAAATTGATTCCACACCTTGTCATCTCAAGCATAGGGTCTATCATTTGGGATCTATAAAACCCTTATCATTCTACATTAACTTTGATTGAGTTAAATCCCTTAGCTCCTATCTCGTCATTTCTATATAGAAATCAACAAAACATAGATGCACAATAAGGTTTGCATGATTGATGGGTTTTGGAGGACACACTTGTCTTTTTTTGCAAAAAAATATATGACTAGCCACATCTTTCCCCTATGAGTGATTCATCCCCCACTTAAAAAATGATAGCACACTTTAAAATATGATTTTATGTAACCTCTTAGATTCACATTTGGAATTAGTTAAATCATAGAGGATGTCAATTAATGTGGTTTGGTTGATAGAATGATGTCTAGAGATTTAATGGGTGGAGTCCCATCTAGTAAAGAAACGCCCTCCAACTACGAAGAGATAGGATTAGGAGGTTTGGTGAATGCAAAAAAACATATAAATGTGTTAAAAGAAGGCAAAAACTATCTCTTCTCTCTCTCTTCAAAATAAAACCATTATGGTGTTAGAACTATGCGTTGTCATTGATGTCAAAGTTTCTAAGGGAGAATTTTAATTGATAATAAAGGTTGATCAATATTCTAATATTTGGAGTCATTTTAAATATAGAATATTGACACATATGTTATTAAAAACTACTTAGATGGATAGATCTTGAAAAACCTTTTCCAATTGTATATGGAAGTCTGAAAATTGCCAAGGGGTTTAGAAGTAGTCTCAGTTTGAAAATGAGTGAGTGATTTAGGGTCCAAATTCGGAATTAATTTGGTATTCCCAAAGTTGGTGCTAATTTGGCATTCATTCACAAATTTCATGTTGGGATATGATATCAAAAAGGAAAGATTCTAAGTTAATGGGTTCCACATATTGCCAAATAGTGTACTCCCCCCACCTTTGTTAATCATGAGTCACTCAATGGGGTCAACATTTTAATCACAACCTCCCATTCATTTAATAGAGTGAATCCATGACAATCAAGTGGAACAATACAAAGAGGTGCATGGGGTTTATTGTCTACAAGACAAAAAATACTGGAACTTCCCCGTTAAATTAAAGCACATAGGAGGGTCTACATTTTAATTTAGGTCATCCATTTATCCCTCAAACAAATAATCATCAGCCAAAATCATCTCTCATGGTTGAAAAAGCATGACTCAAGTGGTCCACGTGTGGTAGACAGATAACATATAGGTGGAAAGTGACATGGCAAGACCACATCAGAAACCTTGGACCCATAAATGATGTCAACATGATGATGACATGGTAACACTAGACTAGGACACCTAGCAGTCATTTTCAATGTTTTTATGTGGCCAAGTGGGATAACACTAGGTGACACATGGCACCACTAATGAGTCACTACGTGGCAAAAATGATTCAAGCATGACATCAACTTGAATTTGACAATCGAGAGTAAGAAAACCACGGAGTTTTCGTTAGAGTATGTCATATTTGGAAGCTCACTAAAACTAGCAGTGAAGTTAACTACAAGTATAGTGACTCTCCCAAATTTGACAATGAACTTGGCAATTTGTGCCATATTTAGCACTCTACCAAAATGAGAACCTATGTTAAACTCTGTGTAAACTTCAGAGTTTCATAAAACAATAATTTAACTCAGTTTTTCACCTCAAAACAAGCAAATAAGAGATCATAGATAAATTAAACACATCAAGATGATTAATCAATAATTGAAAATCAAGAAGAAAATAAGATCAAAACCTCAATTAAGCGTAAATTATGAGCAAACGATAGGTAAAGTTAAACACTAAAAATAATAACTCAAATTTCCTTATAAGACTCAAAGATTAAGCATAATATGTGAATCAGTGAAGGTATCCAAGTGTGAATCGAATCAAATACCAAAGAAGTATGTTATGTTGAAGGTGTTTTTAAGGTGATTTTATGAGAAATAAGTGATTTAATTTTGTGAAAGATAGGCCTTAATGATTTAAGTTTGAAATTGGATGAAATATTAATCAAGAAGGTCAAGCATGCTGGAGCTTGCAGTCTAGGGAGTTGGACTTTCCTTTTAGTAGTAGTGAATAAATTGGGGAGTAGGAGCTTCCTTCATGTTGGAGCCCAATAAACTAGCAAGTTGAAGCTTGCAACAAATTTCATCATAATACAAAAACTTTTCTAGTTTTCCTAGTTGGGTTTCCTTATTATATTATTGTCTCTTTATTTATGAATTGGTGTGCTTATTCTTATTATTTCAAGTATTATTTACTTGAGAAAAAGTTTTTTAAATTCTCACAATACTGATTCACCCCCCTTGCCTGAACACACCCCAACCCCCCCACCCCTCCCCTCCCAGTATTATTGTCCTAGTTTCTAACAATTGGAATCAAAGCCAAGTTACTTGAACATAATTTTAAGAGTTGGAAGAAAGACCGGGGACAATGGGAGACTAGGAAGGAGGCCACACCAATAGGGAACATATGTTCAATGGAATTAACTATAATTTTTGGAAGATAAGGATGAAGAGCTATATGAAATATCTTTGTGCTAATGTTTGGGACACCATTCAAGATGCTTATGAGATGCATCCATACATAACTACTACAAATAAGAAGCTTGAGTTTACATACAATGTCAAGATTATGAATGATATTCTTGCGAGCCTACCTAAATCAGAATTAGTGAAGGTCATGGATTGAAAAAATACAAAGAAAATATGGGAGAAGATGAGTAGTTGCTAGGTGACAACAAGGTAAATAAAGCTAAACCCTAGGGTGTTATAATGCAATTTGATTCTTTGAAGATGCATGATGATGAAGAAATTGAAAAGTTCTTTGTTAGAGTTGATGAAGTTGTAAATACCATAAAAGGGCTTGATGAAGAACTAAAGGAATCAGTGGTAGTTCAAAAGGTGTTCAAATTTCTTCCTAAGAGGTTTAATCCCAAAGTTTCAGCCATTGAGGAAATGATAGATCTAAACTGTATCATAATGGATCAATTGCTTGGTACTCTTACTACCTATAAGATGAGCATTTCAAAAGGAAAACATATAGAAAAGGAGTCAACCTTCAAATAAGACAAGAAGCCCAAGGAAGAACATGGTGACACATGTTGTGAATCAGATGAAGAGGAGGTTAAGTTCATGAGAAAGCTTAAGAGAGTCTCGGGAAAGTATATAGGTAAGCTACCTTATAAGTGCTTTAATTGTGGTAAAGTAGGTTAATATTATTTTAAGTGTCTGGATAAGAAGAAGAATGAACATGGAACCAATAATAAATATAGAAAGTTACAAAAGGAGAAAAAAACTAAAAATAAAAAAATTTACACTCAAGATACTAGTTCTTCAGAAGATGAATACAACCAATTTTCATATGAGGATAGAGCTCATGGAAACTCAAAGGAGCTCATGCCCATGTACATATGAATTTTAGAAGAATATTACGAGGATTCTGAAGAAGAATAATGTGAAGTTGACTTAGAAGGTGAGCTGATTAGTGGTCTAAAAGAGATTGAAAGATTGAGGAAAAAAAAGAATTTTTTGCCAAAAGGAACTCTGAAAGTGTAGCACCTATTTTACTAAAAATTGAAGATTAAAATAATATCCAAGACACTTTTCAAGAGTAGTTGATAGACAAAGAAAAAAGTTGTGAAAATCTTGAATGAGAGGTTGTCACTATGAGAAAAGAGTTGGAAATGACGAAAACTTAGCTGAGTTTAAATCAAGAATTCTCTAAGGGGATTAGCAGTCTAAATGAAATATTAAGTGATAAGAGATCCCCTCAAATAAAAATTAGCTTATGTTTTGAAGGAGAAATGAGTTCAGATGCAGTGGAAAAGGGTAAGAAATCCATTACTTTTATTGAATCTATAAGAGGATCAACCAAAAATTAACCACAGTAGCAGCAAAAGGAAAAGAATGAAACAACCAATACAAATTTACATTAGCAAGAAAGAAGTAATAAAGGAAAAAAAACATTGAATATAGGCAATAACCAAAATTATCCACGAGTTCAAAAAAGATACATTTTACCTTAGAGGAGAAATCAACAAATACCTATTGTACCACAAAGGGGAAGGAGACAAGATATTTTTAGTCAAAATGCTCCTAGGTATGAAAACATCTTTCTAGACTATTATTTTACTTGTACAACTATGGGCATTGAAAGATACATCTTAACGATATTATTTAAGTAGGTTTGATAAGAGTTGGCTATGGCACAAGAGGCTGGGACATCTAAATTTGTTCAGATTTTAAGGATGGTAAGAAAATTGTAGTTAGGGACCTACGAAATATCTCTAAGCCTGGAAATATTATTTGCAAATCACACTAGATTGGTAATCATGTGGTTATACCTTTCAAATCAAAGGAGAACTTGAGAACCGAGCCCTTACATTTAGTACATATGGATCTATGTGGACCATCAAGAATGAAGACACCTATAGGTAAGTTATACTTCATTCTAGTCATTGATGATTATAGTAGGTTAATCTGGGTTGCATTGTTTAAGAAAGAAATCAAAACCTTTTGAAAAAATCCAAAACTTTAAGGCTATGGATGAGAATGAGACATTTTGTAGAGTCAACTGGATAAGATCAGACAATGGTGGTGAGTTCACCTCCAAGGAATTTAATGATTATTTCAAAGATCATGGAATTGATAGACAATTTACAATACTAAAACTCCACAACATAATGGCATGGAAAAGAGAGCCAACAATTTTATCCAAAAAATCATTAGAATTATGATGAGTGAACGAAACCTACCATAGAGAGTTTGGGTTGAAGCAATACATACATTATGAAAACCCCACCCAAATTCCCCGTACATGCTGCAGTGTAAATATATTATAAAATATTTTGCAACAATTGAAATTAAAAAAATAAGGGGACTGAGTCAAGTGACATAGATTTCAAAGTTTGGAAGGATGTTGCTTTCTTGGGACATTGTTGTTTCTTATGCAAAAAGAAACCTAAAATGCAGGACAACCATTAAAGATTGGCTAGTGTATGAATTGAGGAAGGATCTCCTGAAATTAAATGAACTACAAGAGGAAGTATGCAAGCCCATGTTACTTGAGAAACAATTACAAGAAATAAAGGACATGAATTTTATGGAGAGATTGCACACTAGAGACTAGCAAGGATGCATCATTAATGGTGGCCGAGTAGGAGGCCAAGAAAAAGTGAGACTTGAAAGAGGGAGGGGACACATACAGATGGGCAGGAGGGAGACAGAGACAAGCGAATTGTGGTATCGAGGAAACAAGGTTCAGTAAGAATTTGCAGTAGAAAATGATGAAGAAAAGAGAAGGTAATTGGCTCTCGATCCCTAGAGACTGTGGGTTGAGTCCCTAGTCTTTGGAGCACTGTAATAGCCTTGGGTCCCTGGAGGCTATGTGTTGAGATTCCCTACAGCCTTGTAACAGCTTTGGTCCTTGAAAGCTGTGGGTTTAGAAAGAGGTCTCTGGAGCACTATAACAACTTGGGTCCCTAAATGTTGTGGTTTGGGATGGAATCTCTGGAGCCCTATAACAACTTGGGTCCCCTGGAGGCTGTGGTTTGAGATAGAAGACTCTAGAACCTTGTAATAGCTTGGGTAGAGACCATCCTGAAGCAGAAGATGAGGAAGAGAAGAATGAATACGTGTGGCTACCCTAATGGAATAATGGATTTTGGACTCCCTATAAGGGGGTGAATCACTTTGTGAGCACTTGGGGGTGAGGTTGGGCACCTCTGGACTCTCATTGTTGAACAAGCAAGTAGTTAATTAGTGGGATTGAGGAAGGAGTGTTGACGTTTTGTAGCATCAGATGTTCTATAGCCATGAAATTTGGTGGAGAGGCTAAGGAACATGAGATCTCCAAGACCCAGAAATCGTTTGGAGAAACTCCACCTAGATGAAGAGGTATTAAAATAATTAATATTTTTAATGAGTTCCTAAGTCTAAACTTAGGAATAATAAAATATTAATGTGTATTGATATAAAATGGGTGAGAAAGTTCTAAGTGATGATGATCAAGCCAAATATAATATTATTCATTGATTAGGGACTTAATCTCGATCGTTGAATCATCAACTGGAAAAGTATAAGAGGAGGCTTAAGGGTTAGCTGGAGATATACCAAGAAAGATCAGTCAATTCGATTTTCTAGGGCTGGGGTTACTGAGGAAATTGAGTTAGTAATCAGTTGCAGTGAGGGGAAGTTTAGCAAGGTATTTCGATCCAAGGATAAATAATACCTAGCAGATATGCAATGAAGTGCCAAGAGAGACAACATAGGCCCAAGAAGGGATAATGCAAAGGCTAAAGGAGGCAACGCAGAGGGCCATAGAGGCTGATGCAGAAGCCATAGAGGCTGTAAAAGGGATGAAAAGTGCTTCAGAAGCAGTTCTGGGAGATTATGTGGGGAAGACTAGGAGTTGATCAACAAATCCTGAGCCGGGAGAGGGCGACGCAGTTCCAGAGTAGTGCTTTGAGCAACTTTCACTGTCCAGAACAAGGAACAGTTAGAGTCACTATGGGGTTGATCAATCGGTTGTTGATTTTATTGAATATCTATCTCCAGAGAGAGGTACTACTAAAAAGAGTATTCTTTTAAGGGTGAGCCATTTCTGGCACCCTAGTTGTATTCAAAAATCTACTTAATAAAACAAACCCTCATATATGTTGCACTGGTTTTCCCGCATTGGGTTTTTTCATGGGAGATTGTCCAAAAATAATGGTGTCACTTGTGTTATTATTTATGTTTACTTCAGTGCATGATATATGTCTCTGTGAAGACTACATAGGTGTTTACTTTGATATTTATGCAATTAAATAACTTGTTAATGTAAAGAACAAGTAGATGATAGTAAACCAGAAATTGCAGTAGGGGTTTTTGTTGTGTTAGATTCAAGAATTTTTACATGGTATTAGAGGGATTGCATATCATAGGTGACTAAAGGAATCAATCGAGAAATATGAGAATTTGCAGTAGGGAAGCATTTGTCCCGAGAGCAATGTTGTTCCAGAGCTAGAGACGTAGAAGGGAGAGTGGCGCAAAGCAAAGAAGTTGATGTTGAGGCTCACGTAGTGCCTGCGTCAGCATTCTAAGCCAAGAGAGGAAGACACAGTAGCTGGGAGGTGCCAACGCAATAGTTGCGTCATCTGTCCAAGTTAACATAGAGGCAGAGGAGGGTAGATCAGGCCTATGAAGTGCCAAGTCATCTTTCTCAGCCAGGAAGGATTGACATTCTAGCAAGGAGGAGATGATCTAGCTCTCACTGTGAGTGCACAGAGCCAGAAGGGTTCAAATTATTTAGTTTTCAGGGCTAAGGGAGTTGTGCAGATTTTAATTTGAGGAGCTGGTGGGATGTTGTTTCTGTTGATGCAGAGTAATTTCTAAGGATACTAAACCAAGGTAGAGGGAAGCACTACCTCAATGGATTTCTAGCCAAGAAATCTAGATCGAGGTTACAGTGGAAAAGGAGGATTGGAGAGCTATGATTTTATAGTTGGTCGGAGGATTTACAAGAGGGAAATCAGGACTCAGAGGGAGTGTAGAGAAGAGGAGCATAGATGGTAGTGAACGGATTGAGGGATTAGGACAGATTGGACAAGGCTTCCAATTTTTTCATCTGGAAGGCCAGGATCTTGGTAATCTTGGATAAACATCACATCAAGGACTATGCCTTGAAAACCGTAGTTGTCCCAGTTGACCCTAATGTAAATGATAAGTATGAGGAGGCTGAGGTGAAGGTGAAATGCATGATTTGAGATGGGGTCAAGGATCATGTCATACCACACATTGCTAAGAAGAACACAACAAGAGATATGCGGCAAACGTTGACCACCTTATACCAGGGCTCTTTCGTGCAGTGGAAGATGTTATTAGAGAATCAACTGAGGTCATATCAAATGCAGAAAGGAGAGGAGATAGATCCGTTCCTTCTCAGGTTGCGAGGAATTTGTGACCAGCTTACTTTTGTGGGGTCTACACTAGATCGAGATTTTATGGTTAGGACTGCTTTGAATTCAGTCTCTGAGGACTGGAGACGTTTGTCCAAAGAATTTTGGGCAGAGTGACTCTCCCTAGTTGAGAGGAGATGTGGGCAACTCTTTGACAGGAAGAGATCAGGAGGTTTACTAAGGAGGGAAGTAGCAGTAAGGGAGTTCGAATCAAGAAAGAGGAGGAGGATACAACTCTAGCATCTGCGAGACGGCAAGGGGCTCAGAAGAGGAAGAAGAAATATATCTCCAAGGTCAAGTGCTTCAATTGTGGGGAGCTGGGACATTATACCTCTCAGTGCCCTAGGAAGAAAGGCGAGGGAGAAGCTTCTGACTCAAAGGTTGCCACAGCAAAGGCAGAGAAGTATGTCAAGACTGATGATGATTGTGCCATGAGTGATCATGTGCCTCTAGAGAAGAGCTGGGGAGACATAGAGCTATAGTCGAGAGGACTATCGAAGAAAAGGGCCAGGATCCTTGAGGTGCCAAAAGGAGCCCTTAAGGATAGTAGCACAATGGCATGTGTCAGGTGGAGTAAGGTGTGATGGAGCAACAAGGCAGTGCTAGAGTGCATACGTTTGTAGCAGCGCAGTGGAGGTTGCAGCAGTGCGAGAGGCACATAAAAGGTTGCAGCAACGTAGTGGGAGAAGAGGGAGCACATGTTAGCAACATAGGTAGCTTCAGCATCATGAGGCTTCCACATTGACCAAGATGTCAGTATTTGGGTGAAGTCAGTTACTTACTTCTCGGTAACTGAGTTGCATTGCAACAGTTAGCAGTGGCAATGCTATGGGCAGCATGATGCAACATTTTGAGAGGGAGATGTAGTATAGATGTAGCAGTGGTAGTGGCAGTGTCATGGGCAATAGTATAGGAAGAAATAGTGTAATGGATGTGGGGTAGAAGGCCTAGCATCGTCACAGAGGACCGATGTAGAGGATCAGTGTGATGCTTCTATGGTGAAGCATTACTAGAGCACATTCCTTACTACGAGGGAGTGTTTATTTTAGTAGCATTGGATGTGCTCTAGCCATGAAATATGGTGAAGAGGCTAAGGCATATGAGATATCAAAGACCCAAAAATTGTTTGGAGAAATTCCACCCAGATGAAGAGATATTAAAATAATCAATATTTTTAATGAGTTCCTAAGTCCAAACTTAGGAAATTAAAATATTAATGTGTATTAATATATAATGGGTGAGAAAGTTCTAAGTGACGAGGATCAAGGTATATCTAATCTTAGTTGTTGATTAGGGACTTAATTTCAGTCGTTGAATCATCAACAGGAAAGGTATAAGAGGATGCTTGAGGGTCAAGTGGAGATTGTTATGAAACCAGCTTCAAGAAAGATAGAAAAGATAGATCAACGCCTTAGAATTCAGCCTCTTCGAGGGGGAAACCTCCTTTACATTACATAAATGAACAATTCTTGGATGATACAAATGAAAAACCTCCTTTCTATATATAGGAGTCTAAGGAGTCACAATATAACCCAGCTGACCTAATAATAATAATATAAAGCCACAAAAATAACAATAGAGGGATTCTATGGGGCATAGTAATAACAATATGGGGACAATAGGGGCACAAAAATATTAATAAGGGGTGCAAGTAGAATAGTAATGGGGTAATCACTAGTATTATAGGGACCCAACATGCCCCTCTCCTTCAAAAAAGTGTTGTCCTCAATGCTTGACTAGTTTTGGATGCTTTTGTATAAAATTTTCATCCCCCCACGTCGAATCTTCAGCGGATAAGTTCTTCCACTTGATAAGATACTCCAAAATTGATCGATTTCCTAGCTGTCAAGTTCTTGTTTCTATGGCTGCTTCTGGTTCCAATATAATTTTTCCTTCCTCATCAAGTTCTGGCAATATTGTTTGAACTGGAAGCTTGTCGTCTATAACCTTCTTTAAACATGAAACATGAAAAACTAGGTGCAATCGAGAAGCTGCAGGAAGCTCCAATTTGTATGCCATCGTACCAATCTTTTGCAACACCTTGTACGGACCATAATACTTTGGTGATAATTTATTATCCTTCTTAGCTTGCTTGAGAGACATTTGCTTATATGGTTGTAGCCGTAGGAATACCCAATCACCTACATCAAATCTTATTTCGCTGCGATGTTGATCTGCCTGTTGTTTCATTCTATTCTATGCCAACACGAGGTTATCCTTTAAGATTTGGAGGACTTGTTGTTGATGTTCGATGCGATGTTCTACTGCTTGAACCTTAGAATTTTCTCTTAGATATGATGTGATGGATGGTGGCTAATATCCATAAAATGCCATAAATGGGGTCATTTTTGTTTCTTTATGGAAGGAAGTGTTATACCACCATTCAGCCAGATGCAACCATTTGACACATTATGTCTGTTTATCAGATACAAAGTAGCGAAGATATCCTTCCAAACATTTTTTTACTATCTCAGTTGCCCATCAGATTGAGGATGATAAGATGAGCTATGAGCTAATTGAGTACCAAGACAAGAAAATAATTTTGTCCAAAAATTTCCAGTGAAAATGGGATCTCTGTCACTTACAATAATCTTTGGGTTTCCATGTAGCTTTTGAACTGTTTCCATAAATGCAGTAGAAATTGTACTGGCTTTAAATGGATGTGATAATGCACAAAAGTGTGCATACTTGGTAAGTCTATCAACTACCACCATGATGACACTCTTTCCCTCAGACCTGGGTAAACCTATGATAAAATCCATTGAAACCTCCTCCCAACGTTGCCTTGGAATGGATAAAGGTTGTAATAGACCCGGTGTCTTAATTTTGTCAACTTTATTTTGTTGGCAAACCAAACATTCCGCCACAAATTTTTGAATATCTGATTTAAGTCCATCCCAAAAAAAATCCTTCTTAACCCTATGGTATGTTTTTAAAAATCCTGAGTGCCCTCCTAAGGGAGAAGTGTGCAATTCCATAAGAATCTTTTGTTTCAGCTGGGAATTCTTACAATGGTATAAGCGATCTTTGTACCATAATGAATCATTTTGCCAACTAAATGTATTAGATGTACTGGAATCCTGTTGTAACTTTCGAATAAGTGCCCAAACTTCTTCGTCATTCTTCCATTCCTCCCTTGCTTCGTTTATCCAATCTGGTTGGATAATAGAAATGGCGCACAACAATGCTTCCACATACTCATCCTTTCTTGAGAGTGCATCTGCCACCACATTTTGCTTCCCTTTTTTGTAGATGATTTCAAAGTCATAACCCAACATCTTTGTGACCCACTTTTGTTGCTCTTCAGAGGATAATCTTTGTTCTAAAAAGTATTTAAGGCTATCATGATCCTTTTTTACCTTGAAGTGTCTTCCCATTAGGTAGGGCCGCCATTTCTTAAGTGCATGGAGTATTTCCAGAATTTCCTTCTCATAAATAGCTTTGTGTAAAAACTTTCCCTTGATTGGACGACTTTCAAAAGCAATGGGTCTTTCATCTTGCATTAAAACAACACCAATTCCATTTCCTGAAGCATCACATTCCACAATAAAGGTTTTTGTGAAGTCTGGTGTAGCTAAGACTGGCGCTTGGCACATTGCCTCTTTAAGATGTTCAAAGGCCTTTGTTGCTTCTGGAGTCCATGAAAATGCATCTTTCTTCAATAATGTTGTTAGAGGTGCTGCTATTCTCCCATAATTCTTAACAAACTTGCAATAATACTCTGTCATCCCGAGAAATCCTCGCAGATGCTTTATGGATATGGGGATTTTCCATTCCTTAATGGCTTTAATTTTGCTAGGGTTTACCTTAACTCCTTCATGAGATACAATATGACCCAGATATTCCACCTCTTGTACTCCAAAGAAAAATTTGGCTCTTTTTGCATATAATTGTTTCTCCTCCAATAGTTGTAGCACCCTATCAAAATGTTCAACATGATCCTTCCAAGACTTGTTGTAGATTAGTATATCATCAAAAAATACTAACACAAATTTTCTAAGGAATGGTTTGAAAATGGAATTCATCAAACCTTGAAATGTTGAAGGTGCATTGGTAAGGCAAAAAGGCATGACCAAAAATTCATAATGACCCTCATGAGTTCTAAATGTTGTTTTCTGAATGTCTTCAGTCTTCATTCTGATTTGATGATATCCTGAACAAAGATCCAACTTGGTGAAGTAAATTGATTCATGCAATTCATCCAGTAATTCATCAATGACAAGAATGGGAAACTTATCTTTAATAGTGAGCTTGTTGAGCTCCCTATAATCTGGACACATGCGACATGATCCATCCTTCTTGTGCACCAATACTACTAGAGAAGAGAAAGAACTTTTACTCGGTTGAATTATACCAGCCTCTATCATTTCTGCAACCATACGTTCAATTTCACTCTTTTGGGCATAGGGATATCTGTATGGCCTAATGTTTGGAGGAACACTTCCTGGAATCAGATGAATAGCATGATCATGATCATGCATAGGTGGGAGACCTTTGGGAGTCTCAAATACCTTGGAATGATTGTCGAAGACTTTTTGGAGATCTGGAGAAATAGATGATTCCAATGTGGAAACATCTAGCGAACATAATTGTGCAATTAACCTCTTTATTACTCTTTTAGAAGCTTTGTCATACCGTTAGAGCTAATTATCTTTCCCGGTTTCCCTACAGTACTGCTTAATTCAACTTCCTTCCTTTCACAGAAAATTTCATGAAAAGTTCTTGAAAATTAAAAGCTATTGTACCCAAGGATTGTAGCCATTGGAATCCTAGTACAACATCAGCACCTCCCATTGGAATTGAAAGCATTGGGCTAGTCAATACATATTCTCCCATGGATAGCTTGATATTATGGCACTTTCCAGAGAAATTTATTGTTCCTCCATTTGCAACCATCACTTGACATTCTAGTGCTAGATATAAGAAGCAATTCAATTCTTTTGCTACCTTACAATGAATAAAATTGTGGGTACTTCCTGAATCAATCAACACTATTACCTTTTTCTTCTTGATTTGTCCTTCTATGATGGTTTGAGGAGTGGTAATTCTTACCAATGCATTACAAGATATGGTCGGATTCATTTCTTCTTTATCTAGGCTTTGTTCTTGGAGTATATCCTCTTCTTTTAACATTTCTTGCTCATTTTCTTCTTCCTCTTCACAATCTATGTAGAATAATTTCTTCTCAGCACACTTACGACCTTTAGTGTATTTTCTATCACAACTGTAACAAAGACCTTTTGCTCTTTTTTCTTCCAATTATTGTGGTGTCAACCTTATAGGTTTTGGAAGACTAGGGGCAACAACACTTCTGTCTTTATAGTTGTGAGTGGTATGCTTCCTGGTTACCATAATTTTGCTTTCCATTTTTCTTGCTAACCTGAATGGCTTCTCTAATGAATCAGGTTCCCAAAGGCGAACATCATGTTGGATATTATCCTTTAAAGACCCTATGAACACATCAATCCTATGCTCCTCTGGAATATCTTTTACCCTTATGTTCAATTTTTGGAACTCCTCAATGTGTTCCATTATTGAACCCTTTTGTTTGAGACTTATCAATTGGCTAGAAAAAGTGTTGTTTTTTGTATCCTCATAATGTGCTATCAATTCTTCCGTAAAAATTTCCCAAGTGATAAATTGTTTATAAGAGAAAATCCATTGATACCATACAAACTGATTTGGTTCCAAATATAAAATTGCAATACATACCTTTTGTGTGTTTTGCACATTATTGAGATCGAAAAATTCCTCCATCTGTAATATCCATGTTGCGGGATCCTTGCCATCAAACTTCCTCATATCGATTTTTGGAATTTGGTGGGTCTTCGATCCCACATTAGAGTCTATGATATCATGATTAACATTTCTTTTGTTCGCATCATGAGTTTCCTTTACTACCTTTTCACCATTAGTAAGTATTCCTTGTAGAAAATTTGTCAAATATGTCTTCAAATCTGCCATGCCTGTCTTCAAATTTGTGTTCAAATCTATCTTCAAATTGTCCATCTTAGCTTCCATGCCATTCATCTTAGCTTCCACGCCATTTATCTTAGCTTTTGTTAACTTTTGTGAGAGTGACATTTGTTGCACTTGTTCTTGTAATTTTGATATATCATGTAGCATTTCTTCCTCTTCTTCATGAGTCATGCTAGAGCTTTCAGGTTCCTTACTAGGTGTTTGCATTTTCTTTCCTCGGGGCATCAGTTACTGATAATAATGCTCTACTATGCCCTTTGAATTTCTTCAAAATAATTTTTCAAACCAAGCTTAAGCAAGAATTTAAAATAATATACACACCTTTTTTCACTTTGTAGGAGCTCGATATTGCCTCTGATATATCTTTGTACATTCAAATCATCTAGTTCTGAAATTGTGACCTATAGTAGCCCTCTTTGTCCTCTTTCCAATGCCACCAGTCTGATCCAAATTGGATTCTCCAAGGAAGAGTTATGTGAAATCTCCCACAGTGACCTGATTATAGACTAGTTCAGTAGAGCGAAATTGTACGACGTGCCACGAGTCACTATTTCGACCTTTGGATCTGAAAAATATATACAAGAAACTACAATCCGTCCTATTTCTATACCTACTTACGAAATTTCAATCCGATGCTCAGAGAGAAAGTTATGACGAATTTCCCCAGGTCACCTGTTTGGAATGTAATTCAGGAGTCTACAAAAAGACCAACTTCTTCAGATCATATCTCTGCAAATGTAGCGCGAAAAGCTCTAAAATTGAAACTCGAGCTTCAGCGCGATGTCTTCTCAAATGGGTTTTTTGTTTAGCTTCTGAAATGTCGCAGAAAAAAGTTATAGTGAAAATTCCATGATGACCTGTTTGGAGCAGCGAAACCCTAGAATCCAAAGCTCTTATACCAAATGTTATGAAACCAACTTCAAGAAAGATAGAAAAGATAGATCAACGCCTTATAATTCAGCCTCTTCGAGGGGGCAACCTCATTTACATTACATAAATGAACAATTCTTGGATCATACAAATGACAAAACCTCCTTTCTATATATAAGAGTCTAAGGAGTCACAATATAACCCAACCGACCTAACAATAATAATATAAAGCCACAAAAATCACAATAGAGGGATTCTATGGGGCACAGTAATAACAATATGGGGACAATAAGGGCACAACAATATTAATAAGGGATGCAACTACAATAGTAATGGGGTAATCACTAGTATTATAGGGACCCAACAGAGATACACCAAGAAAGATCATCCAATTCGATTTTCTGGGGCTACGGTTGCTGAGGAAATTGAGTTAGTGATTAGTTGCAGTGAGGGGCATTTAAGAAAGAGATTTTGATCCAAGGCTAAAGAATACATAGCAGAGAGGCAATGAAGTGCCTATAGAGACAGCCCAGGCCCAAGAAGGGAAGATGCAGAGGTTGAAGGAGGCAGTGCAGAGGACGCAGAGGGCCATAGAAGCTGATGAAAAAGCCGCGGAGGCTGACGCAAAGGACACATATGGCTTCAAAGGAAGCATTGAGAGATTCTATGGGGTAGACTGAGAGCTGATCAGTAGATCCTGAGACGGGAGAGGGTGACGCAGTTCTAGAGTAGTGCTTGGAGCAACTTTCGCTGTCTAGCACAAGGAACAGTTAGAGTCACTATGGGGTTGATCATCGGGTCACTGATTTGTTGGAATATGTGTCTCCAGAGAGAGATACTAATACCAAAGATATTCTCTGAAGGGTGAGCCATTGATAGCACCCTAGTTGTATTCAAAAATATTCTTAATAATACAAACCCTCATATATGCTGCACCAGTTTTCCCACATTGGGTTTTTCTGGGGACGATTGTCCAAAAATAATGGTGTCCCTTGTGTTATTGTGTTATTGTTTATGTTTACTTCAGTGCATGATCTGTGTATCTGCGAATGTTGCATTTTTTTTTAATTCGATATTTATGAAATTAAATAACTTGTTAATGTAAAGAACAAGTAGGAGATAGTAAACCATAAATTGCAGTAGGGGTTTCTGTTGTGCTAGATTCAGGAATTTTCACAGGAAGTCCTATGGAGTCCTGGATCAGTGGAAATTGGTGTGATATTTCTTGAAGTAAGCAACACCCCCTAGACTTTGGAATATGGCTTAGGGCTGATGGCCGCAAATGAGTGTGGCTACAACTATCTATTGTTGGGTGGAGAGTCCTTGTTCCAAACTCAGTTGCCCTACATGCTCAAAGATAAGTATGTGTGTATGTTGTTTATATTTTAATGAATCATATTACTGTGTTCTAGATTTAGGGAAGACTTGATTTTACTTACATACTTGGTACATCCCCATGGGGATATGTTACTGTGATTTATGTATATGTGTGTGTGTGTGTGTTGAATATATGGATGTATGTGTGTAAAAGTTGGAAATAAAATGTGTGTAACCATTGCTAATGGTAGGAACATATTACCTAATACATAAGAGGCATAAGAAATCGCATGATAATAAAGACCAAGCCACAATGTTGTGTTGAGTCTAGATTTATATACATCTTTATTATTGGGAGGTGCAACACTTAAATAACTTATTAAGAAAGAGATATAACAGATTACAAATCACTGCAAAGTCATGGGAGTTCAGATTAACACTTGAAGAATAGTGGGTTCTCAGACACTTTTTATTAATATGAATATTCCATGGAAGACCCTTTGTATAGTAGGGTCTATATTCACTTGTGAATCCTTTGTCATTAAGTTACAGGTTGTTGTGTTACAAGGAAAGCACTGCTTTAATCTCAAAGGGAGTTTTTCCCTAGTAATGGTTGAGTCACCAACTTTACTTGAATGTCCTTCAGCCTTGCATTTTAAACTGGCTAAATAGTTGTTGTTGGCATCTTAGGGTGGTTGTCGAGCCACCTGATGACTCTGCATATCGGTATGGATTTGTTTGCAGGCCCGACATAGGGTTGGGTACCATCGGCATGTGACAAGAGAGGTGGGAACCTCTCAAGAATCTGTGCCAATTTTGTGTTAGGTAAACCACACAAGAGCGCTTAGGCCTCCCTATGTGGCATTCCCTCCCCATGGGAAGGAAAGCCTCACTGGCCTGGAACTCGCTAGAGAATTTATCACTCAAGCTCAAGAGGGATAACATCATAAATTTCCCAGGAAACCAAGGGAACATTTATGAAACCATGAAGCACGTATGGGATCTACCAAATTCCTGATAAATAGCCATAGTCGGTAAGGCTAGTATGAAGAACCTTGAGCGATGGCAGAACTTGTAGTCGGGAAGGATATCGAGCTCTTCGTGTAAGGAAGTACACAACACAAAGTCACGATCCTTTGACTGAGTCATGGTGGGAATGAGAATTATAATCTTCTTGTGGTAAAAAGGAGTGAGGCCATGAACTTAAAAGAGAATTTGGGCTAATCTTTTCCTTTGAATGGTCAAAACCCTAGTCAAGGGAGGCTTTCGGTTCCCTAACATGATTGGTTAGAAGGATGAGGAAAAAAGGTGATAGAGTTTAAATTTGGAGGATACTTTGAATTAGAGCCAAGGACTTATTAGAAAAAGGATTCCGGGGTTACGTCGAGAAATGATGACGAAGATTTCTCTATCACCCAGATTTGTTAGGTGGGGAAGCTGCCAGAGGTGGCCACCCTAGAAACTCTGAAGGTAAGAACCCTGTGGAGTTGTGGAAATGATTTCTTGAAGGGTTTTGGGTTTGAGGGTTCCCATTCACTACGTGAGGCCTGGTGTTAGTCCAGTCGCTGAGGGATCCTTCACTCTTTGTAGCTCAGACATGTGGTCCCATCGTTAGAGTGGAGATGACATCAACATGGCATCTTGAGGGACACATGCACCTCTTGCAGGTTGGCACATGGTTGGATGATGTTGGCATGACATAACCCAGGCAATGGTTAGACCCTGAAGGTCGGAAACCTCGTAAATGCAGATGGTTGAATGGTTAGACCCTGAAGGTCGGAAACCTCGTAAATGCAGATGGTTGAATGTCTTAGGGAATCACAGGCACATTGGAGTTGTGGGGCCACAAGGACAATTGTGGATATCACGTGGAAGATTATGTGGCTCCTTGGAACAACAGAAGCCCATAACCACTGCAGAAGTAATATCGAGAGATATGGGTATCAGGATGGATGGCGAGACCCACACCGCGTGGTAAGGCATTAGCGAGAGATCTGGCCATTGTTACAGAGACATGACACATCATTCAGGCGAATTGGATCATGGGGGGAACCTCAACTTGAATTCTCAATGTGTTCTGAGGGTCTAAAAAACGTGACACATCAGTCACACGGTCAGATTCTAGGGGGGAATATCAAATTCAAAATCGAGTTGTCGAGAGGGCCCCAGAGCTACACCTCATTAGTTAGCGAGAGAAGAAAATAATAATAATAATAGAAATATACGTTAATATTATTACCCCATTCCTCAATGTGAAGGGGTCGAGTAGGTTACATACATTAGTTGTGATTTTGAACAAAGCACACTTTAGACCAAACAATGATAAAACCTCACCTGAGCTTTGGTATGGTAGACTAGCTATAGTTAAGCATTTCATCGTATTTGGGAGAAAGTGTTACATCGAGAACAATGATGATGAGAAGCTTGGCAAGTTTGATGCAAGAGGTGACGAAGTTATTTTTCTTGGGTACTCTTACAATAGTAAAGGGTACACATGCTACAACAAGAACTCAAGAAGGACAATTGATTGTATTAATGTCAAAATTGATTTAATCAGATTAATATGACTACATTTGCTAAGCAAAACTCGGTAAAATCCTTCTGTCCGTGACTACTTGATAATCATTCAAAACTGCGTTGGGTCAATTGATGTGTTCATGACTGTTTTTCTGCAGATTTTCCATTTCCGTGAGTTTTTCGAATTTGGGATGTTTTTCTGTACGAGGGGATGAAGACGATTTTCAGAGTGGGTTTGTCTCTACTCAAATTCTTTCATGACCATATGTAGAAATTTCCTTTTGAGAGTCTCTTACAATTTATGCGAGAATTCCCAAAGGAGGATTTAGATACAAACACTCTCATTACAGTGGCTGATTCTTTTGAGATAAGAAGAGGTTACAAGAACTGGAGTTGGATTGGAGTTGGATTATATGGTAAAAATGGATCAAACATCGACTTCGAGTGATGGATGGACCTTCATTAATTCAAATAATAAAAGGTCAGCAAATGGTATTCAAATTTAACATAAATAGTCTCCAATGGATGGATCTAATTAACATGCTTCGTTAGATTAAGAAAGCAAGGCTAGAGAGTCATCAATCATGATTAATTCACATCATATGTTTAAGAAAGTGAGCGTAGAGAATAAGTGTTATGATGTAGTTTAGTTTTGTTTTGTTTTGTTTTTTTTTTATTATTATTATTATTAGACTAGTTTTAGGGTAACATAGAGTGAGCGAGACATAGGTCTATTCTTATTCCTAGTTTAACATGAGTTTTTCTCTTCTTTCATGTGTAACTAAGTTACAGAAAATTTATAATCTTTCTAACCTTGGTTTATAATTGGCATTAGGTATTAATGTCAAAGTATTATAATTAATATTAATTATTTTTTATTTATTCATAATATGTTAGAATGGGTATGGTGATTAAATATGTTTTAGTTTTTTGTTTTCTACACATTAAAGTGCAGCTTATTAAAATTTTGACTTTGTTAAAAATTTTAACAAAAATAGTGGATGTTAAGATCAATCATTAAACATTGCTCCTGAAATAAATTATAGCAACAAAAATCCAAAAAGAAAACTAGAACTTAATTGAGTCAAAACTTGATAAAGCAGTGTGAACTTAATTGAGTCAAAACTTGATAAAGCAATGTGAAACACCTATGTAAGATTACAAACTCATGAAAATTATCTGAAACAAAATGATATAGCAATGTGAAATTATCAAGAGATTCTATTTTCTCCATCTTGAGAACATCATGGAAATACTGAAAAACCAAATTAGAATCGAATATAAAATTTCAAGCCAAATACTGAAAAACACATCATTCCTATAACAACAATTCAATTCCAATTATCATGTAGATAGATGGCTGCTTCATTTTCAGATGGCATTGGTAGCTCCAAATTCGCTCTTCATTCTTGTAACACAAGGATTGTGAATTATAATTCCTTCATCTAAAGGCATTGTGGAAGCCTCCTTGACATATATTAAAGTCCAGGTTAAAGACAAACTAACAATTCCATTCTATTTTGTTGAATCTAGGTGTCTAGGCATATGAGATGGTCACTTCATTTACTGAAAAGGCAGGGACTTGCTGCCATGTAACTTTGATAATTTATATTCTATGTTGATTTGATAGACAATCTATAAAACAAGTTTGATTTCTTCACATACATATCCTTTTGTTTTCAGAATATTATAATTTTCTTGACAAATTCAACTATTAATTTGGAAGAAAAAACTTAAATTTCAATTTAGCAATCAAAATATGCCAAGAGTTTTCATCTTCTCTTCTTTGTGGAAGCTGGTCCTTGTTCTTAGACTCTCCAATTTAGGACAGCTTCATATATGTAATTTCAAGCTTACTATATTATTTTCATAAAAATATAGTTACTTTATTATTAATATAATATTATAGTAATATTATAAATTTTAGTTTTATTATTTATATTAATTTATTATTAAATATTTATATCATTGCAATAAGAATTAATAAATAATAAAAATTCATAGATACACATTAAATAGTAAATTAATTATTGAATAATCATAATTATTTTTACATGTTGTTTATGGAATATTATTTAATTATAAAATATTAAAAAACATATAAAAAGGTAAATCAATTATTGTATCCTCTTAATCCTTCTTAATATTTGATTTATTGAAAACCACCTTCTCATTTATATCATTCATCGAACTACTAACTATTTTAGCATAAAGATTACAATATAACCCAAAGATTTCATGATAGAGAAAATACCACGGCATGAGATATTTCCCAAATAACCACTACAAAGAACAAGTGTCGACACCAATGTTTCTTGGGTTGAACCATCCCTACATTGTGTTTTTGGATTGCATTTAATCATCCTTTGGACTCAACCAATCAAACAGAGAAGAGAGCCCACTATTTCTCCTGCAAGGGTTGCATTCAAGTTGGGATCTATCTGTACAGAAGCACGATTGCCAGTGATCTAGTCTGGGGCCCTTTACAGTTTGTGGTTTTTCTCACAGGAATTCGATTTAAATTTTAACCAAAAGTTCCGAGCCATGTAAAATTGCAATAATAGATTACTATTTCTTATATATATATATATATTCATTTTGAAAGGGTGTCTAATATTATCTCTCGGATTCACACAGATCAGAGACAATTTAAATACCTTGTGTCATATGCAAAGCTTAGACCAAACACAGGTGACAGGTCGTATCCAGCAATAAAGTTGGCATCTTGAATTTCCTACATTGATTATTGATTGCATAAAAAGTTGGCGTCTTGAATTTCCTACATTGATTATTGATTGATTTATGCAGTTGGTTGATTTAAATTTGAACACGAAGTTCCGAGCCATGTAAAATTGCACTAATAAATTACAATTTCTTTCTCTCACATATATATATATACAATTTGAAAGGGTGTCTAAGATTATACCTTGGGTTCACACAGATCAGAGACAATTTAAATACCTTGTGGCATAAGCAAAGCTCGGACCAAACGCAGGTGTCCAGCAATAAAGTTGGCATTTTGAATTTCCTACGTTGATTTTGAAAATTATTAATAAAAAAAATCCATGGATTATTGATTGATTTATGCAGTTCTCAAATTGCAGAAGCGAAAGCGAGTTGGTTAACCTCAACCAAAACCTGCATTTCTGACTATATGCTAATATGTTTTCCAAAAACCAACTCATTCTTATTGAGATTATGATTATGTCCTATTTAATAAACCCTAAGTGCAGCTATATGAAATCTCTTGACAACACGGTTACCTAGTTGCTAAACTTGTCTTGATAAAATCCTGCTCTCAAGGTCGCCTTAGTACCAAGAAGCTCTATCTTCATATGCTTCCCATTTCAATGGGTTTCAAATTCGCCTCCTTGACCTTTGCTGCCGGGGAGTCACCGATATGCATAAAAGGAATAAAACAACCCTGCTCTCTGTACCATGTATACGAATCATGGGAGGGCATCACAATGCGCAGAACTCTGTAGAAACATTTTATTTTCCCTCAGGGTTGCTAAAACTTCGCTTGATATGAAGACACAAGGCTAACTGTTAAAATGAGGTTTCCCCACGTTAAAATTTTAATTTATTTTTGTTAGCTAATATTAAATATTAAGTGATTATTAACTTGCAATTATTATTAATAATTATATTAATTTTAAATCTGAAGATACAAAATAGTGCAAAATGGTACCTGGGGGAGTCTGATTCCCTACTCACCCAGGGATTTGAAATTATTACAATTCTAAAATCTGAATTCAAGCTTGTGTGATCCATAATATGAATGTTGAGAGATCTTTCATTAAAAATCACCTAAAGAAACTATAAGTTGGGGCATTTGGAACTATCTAGTGTGGCTCATCTTCAAGACAACATGAAGAACTAGATCCTGACATTAGATTAAATAGATGAAGAGAGATATTTTCTAGTCATTAGAATATAACATTTAGTTTTGACCAAAGAATTATCATAATTAATAAACATTAATAGATGGAAATCAAATTTAAATAAAGAATTAAATTAATTTCATTATTATTATTATTTTAATCAAGGCTTTTAATTATTCTAAACAATAAAACTAAAAGTAATAATAAAAAAGATGAAAATAATAATAATAATAATGAGGTCAAATTTAACTATTCTAAACAAATAGTTAAAAACAGTAATAAGAAAATGAAAAAATAAATAAATAAAATATAAATCAAAATAATGAAATAACCCAATTTTGTTATTTAAATCCAAAAAAAAATATGGGCAAAAAAAATAAAAATAAATAGTAAATAAATAAGAAATAAGGAATACCATAAATTATTAAAATACGTAAATAATTAAATATTATAAAAACTTACAAATACATTATAGTGATCCACCAGGTGCTAATACTCCAATCATCGTCCCTATTGAGATTTATAGGTCTCCTTTCAATTTCCAAGGCTTCCCTAAGCTTACATTGATGAAAAGGATCAATCCTTGCAATGACGGAGTGAGACCTTCTATGTTTGATGTGAGTTGCATGCTCAAGAATCCTCTAATTAATTGAGAAGCCAATTTCACCATTATATGGAGTCCCACAGGAGCAAGGGATGACATAAATACCTTTCCCATATTTAGGGTTCAAAGGGTCCTTCAGTAATCTTAAGGAGCTTCGGATAGTGTTTAGGGGTCTAAATGTCAAAGGAATCTTATGTTTCTTTAGGATCTTAGAAATCTTGTCTACGGTTCCTTAGATAAACAGAAGATGCACCCTGTATTCTAATTATATGGAGAAATTAATATATAACCAAATTTTATAGAGCAAAATGGTCCATTTTACAATAATATGTATCATTGCTTTTTCCCAAATGTTAAGTTAGATTTGTGCCCGCTGCCCAACAATTTTCTAGGGATTTGAGATTATTCCAATTCTAATAAGTTCATATTCTAATTAGATGGAGAAATTAATATATAAGAAAATTTTATTTAGCAAAATAGTTCAGTTTACAATAAGATGTGTAATTCATGTTTTTTTCTCAAGTTAAAGTTGACCCATAATCTTTTTATACATGGTTAATTAGGTAAATGTGTGCATTGGTAACACATTCTTATTGTACAATAGTTTTTTTTGTTATATTTATGAAGCCTTCCACTATATCAACCACATTAATATTTTTAATGTGGTTGTACTAGTTTTATTTTAAATTACTATTAAAATAATATTAAATTAGAATAATATTACATTATAGTAGAATAAGAGGAAGTTTAGGATAGAATAAAAAGTAAGAAAACAGAATATGATGTTTGGGAAAGGAGAGAGGATGTGAATGTGAGTAATTAAGAATTTGTTAGAATGAATAGAATATATTAATTATTTAAAAGAGTTAGAATAAATGAGGGAACAAATAAATTAATAAAATAATTTGTCATTTTTTTTTGTTTTTGTAAACTTGGAAGGACATCATCCTCATCATGTCCAACATATCACCCTGATATGGGTAGGGAATTGAACAGGTGACTTCACATCATGGAGTGCCTTAATGGAGCACCTAATTATGATCTATCCAAGACCTTGTGGAGGCCAAAATTAATTTTATTACTAAAGAGGAAAGGGAATATATATATATATATATATATATAGAGAGAGAGAGAGAGAGAGAGAGAGAGAGATATTGGATTAGAAGAATAAACATTTGTGGCTCATTTGAAGAAATAATATGATAAAATGATGAAATAAAGCTAAAGAGGAAAGAAGAGGATCATAAATAAGTGGGGTGGGGAAGAGGGGGGGAATTCTAAAACTGGTTAGGCTTGACATTGGATTTAAGGGGTTTAGGATTAGAGGAAAAAAAATGTATGATAGATTTCCAAGAATGGCTCAGCTGAAATCCATCTTCTTGATTAAATTCAGGGTGCTTTTCGATTTCTAGAGCTTCCTTAGTGATGTGATTAGAGTGGAAGAGGGAAGAGGCCAAGATTTTGGTTTTATCAAAACAAATCAAATGTTTGGTATTGTGGGAGTGTTTAGCGATGGAATATTTAGCAACTTGGTTATGGTATATGTCAGGCATAGGTTCCTTAAGGCAAGCTTTGAAGGATATAGTAGTTTGTCCTATGTAAGACATACCACTCGAGAAATCGATCTCATAGACTCTAGGGAAAATGATAGAGTCGTTATTTTCTTTGGATGACCAAAAGAACTGGCTAAGGTTTGGCTGGGTTTTGAACAAATTTTTTATCTTATTTTTAGAAATAATTTTGGAGATATGATGAGTAACTCCCTAAATGTAAGGAAGGAAGACTTTGTCTAAGAACAGATTTTTAGAAAAAAAAATTTCAAATGAGGATGGAGAGGAGAATGGAATTCCTTTTTTATCTAGTATGAGGAGTAATAATTAGCTTTAAGGGCCTTAGTGAGATGGGAATTTTCATTGGAAAAATATTGAGAGGAAGAAATCTGAATGTCATGAGTAATAACAATTTTAAGAAAAACAAAATTTTGAGCAAGATGATGGTGAGAATTGGCATGGAGGTATCTATCAGTAAGACCTCTTTCAGTAGACCGAGTGGGTAATATATCAATCAAGGACAAAAAAAGAAAGTAAGTTAAGGAGGGGAAGGGATTGGTTAGCTTCAAGCTCCATAATGAATTGGATGTGGGGAGAAATGTGATCAAGATGGGTAAGGAAGGTTTTAAGTTTTATCATACCATGGGACCAAATAACAAAGGTATCATCATCAAAGTGCTCCCATAACTTGGTTTTAAATGGAATATTTCAAGGGATAAGGTTTGAAAGTGCTCCATAAAAATGTTCGTAACAACAAGGGAAATGGAGGAACCCATGGCTATGCCCTCGGGTTACGTGTAGTAAACTCCATTAAAAGTGAAAAAAGTGGTGGTTACTAAAACCTTGATAAAGTTAAGGGTTTCAAAGTCAACCAACTTGGAAATGAGGTTAATGGCTTCCAAGACAGGGATTTTGGTAAATAGGGAAATGAAATCAAAGCTAACCATGATGTTTTTTTTATCAAGTTTGAGGTGTTTTCTTTTCTCAATGAAGTCAATGGACTAAAACTCACTATACCATCAAATCCATTGCATGAAGTCAATAAACACCACATAATGGTTGTATATGAAACAAGTAACACAAAAACTAATATAACATTTTCTTATGCTTTGACATCCAATCTTTTCCTATTTCTACCCTTCAATTCCTCTTTATAATAACTCTTCAAGTATATTGAACTATTCTGTATTTAGAAATACTATTTTATAGGTACATACTCATACTAATGATTGATTTCCTTCCACCTTTCTCAATACTCTAGGATTTATTGTACCTATCATCTCCAACATATCTATAGGGACTCTCGTTAGCTCGAATCCAACCTTACAAATTAAATTGTTCCATCTTAGGGCATCTCCATTGGCATAGTTCCACTCATAACTTGGAACTTTCAAATATATAGCCTCAAGGGTTCCATCACATGTAAGGAAAGGGAGGTATCATTCACTCTAAGGTCCCCCTATCTCTACATATTTATTTAATTTATAATAGTATATATATATAGTTACACACACACACACACATGATATATGATCCATATAAGGGGAAACACATTATGAAATTGATTCCAAACCTTGTCATCTCAAGAAACCTGGAGATAAACTACTAGAGGAAGATACCCTATCTATCATGGGGTTTATCATTTTGGATCTAACAAACCATTATCATTCTACATTCAGTGTGATGGAGTTAAATCCCCTGGCTCCTATCCCGTCAGTTCTACTTATAAATCCACACAACATCACTACTACATGTAGGGGGGTTTTAAGACAATATTTGAGTGAGTTGTCTTAACTTAAGACAAAAAGAAACTTGTGTATTGTCTTAAATATTGTCTCTAAGCGGGTGTCTCAAAATATAATGTCTCAAAAACTTGTCTCTATAAAGACAATATAGAACACATATTATGATTGTCTCTATAAAGACAATAATTATTGTCTATTAAGAGACAATTTGATTCGTCTCTCTAGAGACAATTTGATTTGTCTCTATAGAGACAATATGTCCATAATTCAAACTATTGTCTCTCTAGAGACAATATAAAAAATTATTTAAAAAATAATAAATGTCCATAATTCAAACTATTGTCTTTCTAGAGACAATATAAAAAATTATTTAAAAAATAAATAAATAAAATCATTTTGAATGTTCTTTCAAAGTAGTTTCACATTCAAAGTTCACAAATAGTACTCGTGTATGAGAGAAACCACCACAAAAATTGATGTCTGGTAGAAACCATCGCATATGGGTTATTAATATTACCTTTGTTTAGGAAGAGGGGATTCACTTCATTACTAAATTTACGCCCAAGTTTTACTTTGTGTTCAAACAAAACCTGGCACCCCTCTAAATCTATAGGTTTACTCCGTCAATTAAATAATAACAAGATGTGTGTGTGGAGTGTCAGTCCAGCATTCACATTTCCACACCAGTAATTACCAACATCACAATGCAGCATTCCATGCCTGACGTGGTTTTCTTCCAACAGACATGAAGACAAGCAACACTTCAGAAAATATTGCTCGAGCATTAAACATGTCAAACCAACAGCAGATAAAATGTGATGCTTAAGCAATAAAACGGCATAGAACTATTTCCTTCAAAGCCAAAGTTACCCAGCATTGGCATGAATATAAGTGATAAATATATAAAAGTGAGGAATAACAATTGATGTCGGAATACTCCTATAAAATCTAAATCACGCTAGTATTAATACAGAGCAGAAAATGATTTCCTCCAAGACCACGTGAGTTGTGATGCCCCGGGATAAATGTAAATAATTGGTAAACTGAATTGACTATTATTATCTGTTTGATTTAATAATATTTCTTGTGGTTCTTTTTTCTTAAAAATAAAATGTTTCTTGAAAAGCTGGCAACTTCCCAAGAAGGTGGTTGTTGTGTGTCTCGATATACCCTAACTGCTTTCCTAACGGGGTTTTTTCCAGAGGAAAGGAGGCAGGAAGGGGGTTCTGCGCTGTAGGGACAGGCAGAGGGAAAGAAACACACAAAAAAAAAAGCTAAGTCTGGTGAGGACCAGATAGCCACGCACGAAGGTGCAGCAACTTGCTGAGGGCAGTGGTCTGGCAAGGGAGCTAGGGGGGAGATTTTGGTCCTGGAGGACGAATCTCAAGGTTGGGTGGCATATTGGAAGCGGGAGAAACAGAGGAGGCCCGACTCTGGAGTACTTGTAAGTTACAGCAGTTCAGGTAAGTGAGTAAACATTTATAAGTAATTCTGTAAGGACATTAGAAAAAGGTAAATGTACTGTATAGAATTAACAACTACTGTTAGAAAACTCAAGAACTTGCTGCTGCCACTGAGGTGGTGATAACTGAAGAGAAAAAAAACATACATAGGATGTATTCCCCTATTGTTTAATAAATGTTTGTTTAAAAAAAAAATCATAGTAACAGTGATAATCGAAACCTCCACGGAAGTGGGCGAGTGCTATGGACGCTACCGAGCGATTGTAGTTGACAACTTTTTTCGGACTATTCCTAAATACAGAGGGGACCGTATAGTAGAGGTTATGTTGGGAAAAGAACTATTACAATGTCCTTGTTAAACACCATTAGCAAACGAGTCATGCAAGATTTAGTGCAATAATTAATAGAAGTACAGGTTTCATAGAATGCTATAAGCTCCTTGCCGAGAATGAAAATGGAGTTAAGCACTAAGGTTTCCAAAACAAAAAAAAGAAAAAGGAAAGAAAATCAGGTTGATTCCTTCATGGAATTCGCCCTGGGTTTGACAGCTTGAGCATTGGAACCCTTGTGAGACGTGTCGGATTGGAAATTCGTGGACTCTGAGAGTATAAGCCCTGGGAATGGGGAGTAAAACAAAAAGATAAATCCTCTGCAAATTAGGACGAGTAGTAAACATTCTACCTACAAAATAAGTGATGTTTAATAATCTGGAATTCCAGTGGAACAATTCCTCCAAACGAAAAAGGGAAATCTCCACTACCAGGAATGGGTGAGGTCCCAGTTCTGTGGTTTACACTGCATGCACCCACATTAGAAACCGTTGGGTCTAGGAGAGTGTTGAACTCATGGGCAGGGGGTCTCGGGTCTTGGCCGCACTGATACATGGTAACTGGAAGATAGGTTACAGTGGTTGTGAGTGGCAGGGCCGTAACCCTCAAAAACCCTCATGCAGGGCCAAACCCCCAAACTGATTAAAAAAAGTAAATACATCTGGTTGGATTAAGGAGAAAGCGCAACAAATGACATAGTTAACACCGAAAATCAATTCTTCAAGATGAAACCTAAAGCTGGAAACCAAATAAATACATATATATTGTTGTACAGAGCCACAAATTTAGGGAGTCAAAAAAAACTCTAAACAATCAAATAGAACTACAGTTTGAGCGATAAATCATTTCAGTGAAGCCATAATACATGTTCAAGATTTCAACAAAAATTTCCATGTTCACTTCCAAGTCTAGTAGACAAATAAATGGAGCGCAAAATACATATTACATTATAAAAAGTTGGGCCATGAAAAAGGAGAAGTCACCTAGGGACATAAGTTATTCCTAGGTAGACTTCGTATAAGTAAACAATCAGAACAGCATGCACAGCCAGCGTAGCTCAGAGAGAGCAAACCACGAGGAACGAAGCCTCATATTCATTCAAATAAAACAACAGGAGCCCTCTCGTGGATAACTTCACCAAAACCCAAAACCGGGCCACCTATCTGCGAGCTCTGGCAAGTGATAGACACAAATCAGACGCAATAGCCTATAGACCAGGTCGAGATCCCATTCCTACAAACAAAAGCAAGTGGAATTTCATCATCTCACCACTCCATCCAATGCCATCCGCAACCTAGACAGAAGGAGTGGGGGTACCTGTGTGCGAGAAAAACACTGTGGTTAAAGAATTGTAAATACTTATCCTGTATATGATGGGTCTATCTGCAAATCAAACGATTGTAAATCAACAAACTAGGAAAGGAAATTGTCAAATAATTACCCTGTCAATAAATTTTGATGGTGGGATTAGGTTCTGAAACCTCACGCACATGTTCTCTGCAACCAAACAATAGAGCCGAGACTGTCAAGCCCTCAGCTGAGGCAGGAGGCGGAACAAGTTCCAGGTCTTCCTGTAGAAGAATGTGACTACAACCCGGCGCCAAGAGTAGTGTAAGTCGGCAAGCATCCATGGTAGCCGTAGGATCGCCTCTCTCATCTCGTAACCGTCGATACATGAAGGATCCCGAGGCGGTAGTTGGAGACTGCCCATGCCATGTACCCGGGGTGGGACAGACAAGTTAATGCTCAATTAATGTTAACCCAAATCAATTTGTATCAAACAACACAAAAACCATAGCATCTCTAATTTCATAACCCTGGGGGATTACACGAATCATCGGGTGGAGATCGTGTCAATCATTAACAGGTTCGAGTCATGGAGAACTATGTGGGAATCATCGCAGTGCTGTCCAACCGGTTGGGTAGTTGTACAGTTGGTGGGCTCCAGTATTGTAGCAATAATGCTACAACTCCTGGAACTCCCTTCTTTAATTTTATCAACCCGGTAGTTCGTAACAAACTTGGAAGCGACGGTGTTGTATGCACAAGTACTAGCTCTTGCCGCAGCTGTCACTTGGTCAGCTGGCACAAGTCCACTAGGAGCTTAAGCCAACTTCTATGATCTCTTAGAAGAAGCGTTTTAACTGATGGATGAAAGCTAACTCAAAGGAAGCTAATCTACTTGCGGAAAGAAACTGAAAGCCAAAAAGAAACGCAAACCCTAGCAAACCCTAATTCTACCAGCTAGTCCTACTGATGCAAAGGAGAGCATGCAAACTATGGAAAAAGATGCCATTACTTCTATGAAGGTAAAATACATGTGTCTAGACTACCTCTATCTCGAGAAAACATCTTTTTGTATTTTTGATTAAGTTGTTGGAATTATCATGCATGTGCTTTTAACTATTTTTGACTGTGCAGAGGTGGATCAAGGAGGAGAAGCGCTTGGGAAAAGTTGGGAAGGTTCATAGAGGGTCTAAGGGGTCCATAACACCCTTCCAGAGAGTCTCACAAAGTTTGGATGCCAAGAAACCGTGTTTATGAGCTTCTACAGGAAGTTTGCAGGGGTTCTACAGGATGTTCAGGATTTCTACAGGATGTTCTGTAATTCTTCTACAGGATGTTTCAAAATGGGATTTTGGAGCATGGATGGAGGGGAAAAGATGGAGGAATGAGTACGGAGGTGAAATAGGGGTGTGAAGAGGTCTAGGACTTGGTGGATGAGGCTAAGGAGCGATTGAATTTGTTCAAGGATGGAGGAAGCGATGATGCACAAGAATGTAGGAATTAGGGCAAGGTGGGGAAAGTATGGCAAATGAAGGGTACGAATCATGGACTAAGGGTTGGAGCAGATTATAAAATGGATTATGGGCAGATAGAGAAGGATAAAAGGTACTCTGCAAGTGGTTTTTAAAACTGAACAAACAAAGACATGAAAGAAAACAAAGATCTAGTTATGCTACCCTAATATGATCTAGCTAACAGTAACAAGAATGGACAACAGCTTTATTTATATCAAGAACCACGTACAACACGTGAGCAAGAACATTCCAAAAGATCTGAATGCATGACTAACTCCTACCAATCTATTCTAAACATAAAAAGCTACTTTAACCATCAAGAGCAACCTAAATAACAAAGCAAGACTTAAATTTAAAGAGCATATTTTATTTTAAGAACGCAACAAACATACATAAAGATAAACAAAGGAGGTACTGGGCGCTTGAGATGGGCCCAACCCCAAGAGCTACAGCCTCCTAAGAGATATTTAGAGCTGGTGCAAAGATGGATTCATCTTTATTGATCAAGAAATGAAGAGTTACATCAGAACTGTCCACAAGGAGAGCTTGAAAATGAGCTGACAGCAAAACTAATCTATTGCCTAAAAATCGAACTACAAAATGACTACAACAAGACTATGAAATGACTAACTACCAGCTACAAAATGACTAACCACTAGCTAACCAAAATGAGGCCCTAAGCCTTCTTATTTATACAAATTGAGGACCCCAACAGTCCTCCTAAACTTTAGGGACTCGGCTGCCCAAGACTTGTAGTTAACAGCAGTCCCACTTGACTTGCTTGGCTGCCCTTGTGCTGATTGATTTGGTGGCCCTTGAACTCCGAGCTAATGGTGGATAATTCGAGGTAAGGGCCCATAAATGAAGGGGACACCTTCCTACAAATGCTCTCCCTTGTTCTCCCACGAATTTGGCTGCCAAGTGCTCATTAAGACCTTCAATTTTGTGTCCAAATTGACCAAAAAGGCTACACAAAGCACACATTAGACTTGTTGGCATAATGACTAACCCAATTCACTCTATTAGCATAAATATAATTAAAAACATGCAATAAACTAATGAGAATGGTGGATTAAGTCAAATTAGGAGGTTGAATGAGCCCAAATAATTATCCATTTTTGGGGCTCATCATCACCCCCCTACTGAAAGTGTTGCTCATCCTCTGAGCAACCAATCTCTCTCCTCATCTTTGATGGCCCTGGTGGCCTCCTTGTCATGCCAAGCTTCTGAAGTGATGTCCTCTTTTCTGTCATGAAACCATGCTTCTTTGCTTCTTCCCACTGCATGTTCCTTTTCCTAGTGAATTCTGAGCCTTGGTATGATTGTGCAAGTATATTCAATCTGATGGCGGCAATGGTGGTGAAAGGATATGAAACCAGTGGAGGATGGAAGAAAAGAGTGGTTGCATGCCTCCTCAACAGACTTCAAGCTTCCAATCCCTCTCCATAATTGATTATGGCCTGCCCAAAGGCTTCTACAGGATGTTTCTGTTAAAAATACAGAACTTCCTGTAGAAAGTCATGTAGCTTCCTGTAGAACTATCTCAGCTTCCTGTAGAACTGTCTTTGAGTCCATCATCTTGATTTGCTCTCTCTAGGTGAAGGTTTTTAGCTTCCTCATTCACAGATGATGGATCTGTTTGAAGGAGACTCTTCCTTTTGTTTAGCTGTGGTGTCCTCAATTGTAATTGGCTCCTCTGACTGTGGCTAGGGTCTGCCAGCTTTTATCCACATGCTCCTTCTTGCCTTAAAGTACATGGAAGGCTCCCTTTTTTGCTTCCCTTTTTGCTTTGGAGATGTGCTTAGGGCATCTAGCACAACTACTGCCTCCCTGGCCAAAATCTCAGGCGATTTCTCCCTTTGCTGCTCCGTTTTCACACTTCCTATAGAAAGTCCTGTGTCAACTGTTTTCTAGCTTCCTGTAGAAAGTATCTTCATTGTTTTGGTCTGCGTGGCTGGGGGTGTCTTCCCTTTTAATTTTGGTGTGGTTTCCTTGGTTTTGTCTTCACTTGTTTGGACTTTTTCAGTCCTCTCTGCCCTGCTTTGCAATTTTTTCTTCCGGGGTGTTTGTGTCTTTATCTCACCTGCAACTTTGGCCTCAACAGCTTGTCCTGTTTCTTGCTTTTCCTGTGGCTTCTCTTGTGACTTTTCCTACGATGGTCTTCCCTGGGTTTTCTTACCCTTAGCTTTCTTCCCCTCTATTTTCCTCTCTGCCTCGATGTGCTCCGGGTCCTTGTTGCTGGATGAGGTGAACTCTTCGGCCAGAGTCTGGATGTCATCACCCTTGGACATATTGTGGAAAAAATCCCAAGAAATAGGGACAGTATAAGTATGGAGAGAATATTCTACAAGGAGCTTGATAAGCCCATGATGGGCTAGCTGGTCTGGTGTTTCCTCCTTCAGTTTCGTGCTACACTTAACCAATGACTATATGAGGAAGTATGTAATGCTCAATTTTTGTTTTGAGGGCAAATCCATCGTGTGCCTGAGCTCTGTTAACAAGCGGAAGTGATAACCATACACAATGCTTAATCGCCCTTCACAGGTAATATACTTCACAATTTGAAGGCCGAATTCACCCCAAAATGGTTGTAGGCTAACTCTCTGGACCCCATTTTTATCCTCTGAATATTGCTCTTCTGGTAGGAAGAATTCCTTTTTGGCTTTTTTTTTGGCCCAACTTCCTTTCCTCCTTATCCCAGGGCATCTCCAATGGAAATCCAGTGATCCAGCTAATGAGTTCACAGGTAAATAGTCCTACCACCTCAGGAGTTTCCCTCAATTTCTTGGAGTCTGAGGGTTCCTTTCTGATAAAACCTCCAGGCATGGTGAAAACACCCTATTTTTGGCTTGATCTCTGGTTAAGGTGGAAATTCGGATGTGATTTTTCTTCTTGGTTCTTATGACAGAGTTTCATCACTGTGTAGATCTCTCCTCTCACCACTTCTCGGGTTATAATACTGTTGTTGCCCCAATAATCGACTGATCAACAAGAATTGAGCTCTCACAGACATAGTGCAGAGCTAATTTTTACACCAACCATGTAACAGTTGCAAAATAGAGATTGGATATGTGCACAGGTGAGTGTTACAATGGTTTATCGCTTCCAACAGAGGAATTTCTTAATAGGAACTGTGGAAGAGAATTTGACGCAGAACCAATTGAAACATTCCATGTAACACACAGGAAAACTGCTATTCTGGATTCACAAGAAGACTTGTTCCATATTTTCTTATTCAAAAACAACTTTAATTCGCCACCTTTCAGATGTATCATGCATGGAAGAGTGTTTTTTCCAATCCTACCTCTCTCAGAACTCCAAATTCGATGAAGAAAAGTATGGGCTTCTCTGGTCCAGAATGTTGTGCCATACTTCCTGTAGAAGACCCCACCTGTTTCCTGTAGAATGTTATTCTGCCTTTGAGTGAGCCCGATACACTAGAGAAATTCGAACCAGGCTGCAAAGCTCAGTGGAGGGTGATAGGTTAACCGATTGTGGGAGCAGAGGACACATACTTCAGCTAAGAATGTTGCAAGTGCAAATTAATCAGTGGATGGTGAGAGCCAGTCCAGCCTGTTTTTCAATTACAGCGTGATTCGTGGTGAGGAAGTGAAGTGGCCAGGCATACGTGGCCACATGCAGACTGCAGTGCTATCATGAACTGCATGTTCTCTTCTGGATTAGTTGCACTAGAGTTCAAACGGCCAACACTTCCTGTTTTTTTTTTAATTTTCACGTGAGTCACCTGTCCACATGTACTGCATGACTGCCAGCTGAGTGCTAGAGAAGACAATCGGCTTAACCTTGCTAATTCGTGGCTTAATCCCACCATTCCATTAACTCATGCCATTTTTAAATTAAATTTGTGCAATAGAAGAACGAGTTTCAGTCACATACCTCGAAGTCGAATGGCTGCCGTGAGCTGTTGTGGGCTGTCATTGCTGCATGCATTTGATTTTATGGTTGCATGATGGCTTGGTTGCTGATTCATGGCTGGTTTCCTTGTGCAGGTGTCCTCTGGCCAGATGCATGCAACAAGAGTTCATTTCCACGTTCAGATCTGCACCCTCAAGCTGCTGCCATTGAATTTTCACAGGACCATAACTTGTTTTCGCCATTTCTCCCAAACAGTGAACTGGATTGATTTTCATCTGAGCATGTTCCTATCATCATGGTGCACCTCCCATAGCAAAATCGTGATCAACGGATGCACATATTTCGAGAAAATTAGAAAATGGCTAAAGATTTCAGAGACCAATTTCTCGGAAACCGTGCATTGGAATTGGCTGAAACTGCTTGGGTAGGTTACCATCACTCATATGCATATCCCCATGAAACAGGTTTTGAAACGGATGCACGGATATGGAGAAAATGCAAAAATTGCTGATGGTGATGGAGGCTGATTTCTTGGAAACCGTGCACCGGAATTGGCTGAAATTACTCAGGCGTGTTTCCATCACCCTTGTGCAATTCCCCATAAAACAATTTTTCAAATGGATGCATGGTTTTCAAGCTAGGGCAAAAACAAATTCTGTTCTAGGTATTTTTGCTTCAAGGCATTTTGCAAATTTTTGCATGGAAAGAAAAACTGAGCTTGGGCTGTGATGCAGGTATGGAGATGATGGAGGAGGAGTTTGAAGATTGTAGGAGGACTTATGAACCCTTGAGGAAGCTACCAAGTTCGCCAAACCACCTTCTTGAAATCCATTTCTAGCTTCCTGTAGAAATACAGAACTTCCTGTAGAAGGCACAAAAACTCCTTTGTCTTTGTTTTGAGTGATCCTCCTGACCTGCAATGTCATTGCTGCAACCTGAAATTATTCAAGGGGAATTAGATTTCTTTTTCTTTTTCTTTTTCTCTTTTTTTTTTGAAAAACAACTAGGGCGCCTCATGGAGGTTTTCACCCTAATTGCCTGCCCTGGGCGCCTCCAAGGGAGGTTTTCACCCAGAGATCTTATTCTCTTTTCTCTTTTTTTTTCCAACCCATTGACCGCCTCATGGAGGTTTTCAATCAATGAGCCAATCTGAGGCGCCTCCGAAGAGGTTTTCACCTTAGATTTTTATTTTCTTCTTATTTTCATTTTTTTCTCTCTTTTTTTTTTTTTTCTACCCTACCCTACTTGAAAAACAAAATCATTTTCAAGTATAAGAATACTTCCAATGGAGCCATGTGCACATCGAGATTAGAGAAAAAATGATGTGAAGGCTCGAAATGCATGCTTGGACAACTATCCGGACTTTAGAGACCAAATGATCTGACTTTGAAGGGATCAAACATAGCTGAGGAAGAGAGTACCGCTGCAACTTAGTCACCTTCTGAAACCATATCTCAATATAGCTTTGATATCCTTGGTCCTTTTGCTGATCTGGATCATTCTTCATGTCACCTTCTATCATGACCTTCTCATCTTCCTCTTTTTGCTGATCTTTCTCTTGAGTACATGGAGGATTTGATGGTAACCATGAAGGAACTCTCTCGATCTCTGATTCTGATCTCTTCTCTTCATCAAGTGCAGCCCATGGTTCTTTGATCTCCTCTTTGGAATCTTCTTTTTCCTCTGGTCCTTCAATTTTGTCAATATAATCTCTATTTTGCAACACTCTTCCTGAGCTTTGGTGAACATCATTGAGCTCAAAAGGAGTCATTTGCACATGTTGTGCCTCAGCTTTGCAATTGGGTTGAGCTACTCCATTGTATGGCTTTGGAAATGGTACGGGTAGTTGAGTGGAGGTGTGACATTGAGATGGAGATGGATGGCATTGTGGTTGGGTAGGCATTTGGGGTTGCCTTGGTGGAGCAGGAGGTGATGGTTGTGGATGAGCAGGTGGTGGAGGAAAAGAAGCAGGAGGAGTGTTGTACTGGGTCCTCCACTCCTCATAAGGTGCATTCCATTGAGGCTGTGGCTGAGAATAAGAGTGAAATGAATGAGCAACTGGTTGGGCATAATATGGATCTGTGAAGGAACAAGGAGGAGGTGTGAACCAGGACGGATGAGCAGGGGGACCCCAAAAAGGCATGAAAGTGGCTTAGTAGGGGTCATAATAGGTCTCAGGTGTCCCTTGCAGTTCCTGCTGGTAAGATTTAGGTCCAAGCGGCTTCCTTTGGTTCATATGATAGAGTGGTTCAGTGGCTCCTTTAACTCTTTGATATGCAACTTTAAGTCCAGGCAAGGAAGGGCACTGATTCGTAGGATGGTATTCTTCACAGACAAAACACACTTCTAGGGAGTGCATTGGACATTTGTTCCTAGGATGCTTTCTAGTGCACCTAGGAAAAAAGATGGCCAAAGCCCTCTTGGCTTCTTGCTTCTTTTGGATCCGCAAGATATCCAGTTGCATGGAAAGAAACTGCCTCATATCACTCTTGAAATCTTCCAGCTAATTTGCAAATTCATCTTTGGATAAGGGACTGCTCCCAACATTTATTCCTGTAGACATTTTCTCCAAAGGAATGGTTTCTTCCTCTTCTTCCCTTGAGGTTCTTCAAATATCTCTTGCTTTCCACCTAAGGGTTCTTTAATCACAGTCATTGAAGAAGAGAGAAGGTTGACTGTGTGAAGCAGTGGGGGTGTTGTGCAATCATTTTTCTAACTTATCTCTACTCCTACAAGGCATGAAATGAAATATTTTTGGTTGATTTTTGCTTTTTTTCTACCTCTACCTGCAAAATTGAAATAGATTGAACTGCAACTAACTATCTTGCTTAAATGAAAATGCGGAATTGAAATGAAAGCAGGAAATGACTAATCTATTTTGCTCAAATGAATTTGCAGGAATGAAATGCTAGTCTACGCTTGCAGAATTGAAATGTTAATCTACGCTTGCAGAAATGAAATTGCGGAATTGAAATGCTAATCTATGAAAGCGAGAAATGCTAATCTACTTTTGCATAAACGAAATTGCATAATGGAAATGAAATAAACTACTTAGCAGAACGTTGTAAAGGAAAATAGAAGAATAGTAGCAATCACCAATACTCTGACGCTTCCCCGGCAACGGCGCCAAAAAGATGGTGGGCTCCAGTATTGTAGCAATAATGCTACAACTCCTGGAACTCCCTTCTTTAATTTTATCAACCCGGTAGTTCGTAACAAACTTGGAAGCGACGGTGCTGTATGCACAAGTACTAGCTCTTGCCACAGCTGTCACTTGGTCAGCTGGCACAAGTCCACTAGGAGCTTAAGCCAACTTCTATGAGCTCTTAGAAGAATCGTTTTAACTGATGGATGAAAGCGAACTCAAAGGAAGCTAATCTACTTGCGGAAAGAAACTGAAAGCCAAAAAGAAACGCAAACCCTAGAAAACCCTAATTCTACCACCTAGTCCTACTGATGCAAAGGAGAGCATGCAAACTATGGAAAAAGATGCCATTACTTCTATGAAGGTAAAATACATGTGTCTAGACTACCTCTATATGGAGAAAACATCTTTTTGTATTTTTGATTAAGTTGTTGGAATTATCATGCATGTGCTTTTAACTATTTTTGACTGTGCAGAGGTGGATCAAGGAGTAGAAGCGCTTGGGAAAGGTTGGGAAGGTTCATAGAGGGTCTAAGGGGTCCCTAACACCCTTCCAAAGAGTCTCAAAAAGTTTGGATGCCAAGAAACCATGTTTATGAGCTTCTACAGGAAGTCTGCAGGGGTTCTACAGGATGTTCAGGATTTCTACAGGATGTTCTGTAATTCTTCTACAGGATGTTTCGAAATGGGATTTTGGAGCATGGATGGAGGGGAAAAGATGGAGGAATGAGTATGGAGGTGAAATAGGGGTTTGAAGAGATCTAGGACTTGGTGGATGAGGCTAAGGAGCGATTGGATTTGTTCAAGGATGGAGGAAGCGATGATGAACAAGAATGTAGGAATTAGGGCAAGGTGGGGAAAGTATGGCAAATGAAGGGTACGAATCATGGACTAAGGGTTGGAGCAGATTATCAGATGGATTATGGGCAGATAGAGAAGGATAAAAGGTACTCTGCAAGTGGTTTTTCAAACTGAACAAACAAAGACATGCAAGAAAACAAAGATCTAGTTATGCTACCCTAATATGATCTAGCTAACAGTAACAAGAATGGACAGCAGCTTTATTTATATCAAGAACCACATACAACACGTGAGCAAGAACATTCCAAAAGATCTGAATGCATGACTAACTCCTACCAATCTATTCTAAACATAAAAAGCTACTTTAACCATCAAGAGCAACCTAAATAACAAAGCAAGACTTAAATTTAAAGAGCAGATTTTATTTTAAGAACGCAGCAAACACACATAAAGATAAACAAAGGAGGTACTGGGCGCTTGAGATGGGCCCAACCCCAAGAGCTACAGCCTCCTAAGAGAGATTTAGAGCTGGTGCAAAGCTGGATTCATCTTTATTGATCAAGAAATGAAGAGTTACATCAAAACTGTCCACAAGGAGAGCTTGAAAATGAGCTGACAACAAAACTAATCTATTGCCTAAAAATCGAACTACAAAATGACTACAACAAGACTATGAAATGACTAACTACCAGCTACAAAATGACTAACCACTAGCTAACCAAAATGAGGCCCTAAGCCTTCTTATTTATACAAATTGAGGACCCCAACAGTCCTCCTAAACTTTAGGGACTCGGCTGCCCAAGACTTGTAGTTAACAGCAGTCCCACTTGACTTTCTTGGCTGCCCTTGTGCTGATTGATTTGGTGGCCCTTGAACTCCGAGCTGATGGTGGAGAATTCGAGGTAAGGGCCCATAAATGAAGGGGACACCTTCCTACAAATCCTCTCCCTTGTTCTCCCACGAATTTGGCTGCCAAGTGCTCATTAAGACCTTCAATTTTGTGTCCAAATTGACCAAAAAGGCTACACGAAGCACACATTAGACTTGTTGGCATAATGACTAACCCAATTCACTCTATTAGCATAAATATAATTAAAAGCATGCAATAAACTAATGAGAATGGTGGATTAAGTCAAATTAGGAGGTTGAATGAGCCCAAATAATTATCCATTTTTGGGGCTCATCAATAGTTATAGGACTTGTTTCATGCAATTTTTAAAGTGAGCCATTATGTGAGCGTACATAAGAATAGGAATTGCAGACCTGTCAACCATATAGAGAATAACTCATGTGTTGACAATTATGTACACATGATACATGATCGTCAACCTTATAAAGCATGCCTATGTGTTGGTAATTATATAGTTATGTATATGTATATATTAAAAAAAAAAATTGTAGTGGGATATATGACATGAGCTTAACATGGCCACCCATATATAAATGAAATGTCCAGCCAGCATATTTAATTACTGTCAACTTTTCAACAGCGTGCCATCTTATAAAGCTTTAATATCTACTTCAAATGGGAGTCAGAAGTTTGGATTCAAGATGCTACCTTAGCTTTAATAAGCTTTCCATCTCCTAGTTTTACTATGTTTAAAGAAGAATCTGTAGACTGTTGAATGAAAATGACTTTAGATTTAGACAATGTGAATCTTTATGGAGAAATCAATCGAGAGCCCAATTAATGAAATGGTGATACCTTTATGTGTTCAACAGACAACATACCCACAAGAATACCCAGGCAGGCTTGATAGCCACAGTTATCAACTATGTAAACCAATTTCAGAGTTAAAATAAATCCTCAGACATAGCTAGAATTTTCAGAGAAAGTTTTAACAAGCCATAATATATTACAAGCAACAATCATCGCAACTAGCATTTCCCCCAACAGTACACAACGAAAGGCACTTGAGCATTCTTGAAATATTTGAAGAGTACAAAAAGTTCTTGTGCAAAATGTGCAAGAGTATATAACGGAAAAAATTGTCTTAGCATATAAAAATAGCTCTGTAATGGAGTTGAACTAAGATTGCTTAGCCAAATCCATCGATGAAAACATATGCACAGTAACCAAATCATATATAGAGAGATGCAATAATGATATTCTAATCCCCAAATACAAATCATAATTAAATGTCGGAACTCAAGAGCAAACTCCAATGATACAAAACTAATTGAATCCGCCAATCCCTAAATATGCAAAAGCATCTTAACAAAGCTATTCAAAAGCATCATCATCGTCATCTGGAAGGGGTTGGGCCACAGCTGCTACAAGTTCTGCCTCGTACCTGAAAACATAAAAGATTGTAAGCCAAAGTTTCAATCTTTTAGAAATGGAACAAATTATTTCAATAAAAGTTAACAAAAAATAATAAGAAAATAGCATTCTACTTACTGCTGCTGGGTTGCAAGGTCTATCTGAACCTCAGGAGGAGCAAGAGCAGGTGACTCCACAAAATGAATGTTTGGATCCCTATAAAAATAAACCATTATATAATCAATACAATTTTTTTAATATAACATTCATATTAGGGAGCATCAGAAACTAGATTAAAGGCTCACCCTGAGAGCTTCCATGCCAAATACAAGAATGGCTTCTCAAAGTTGTAGTTACTTTTTGCAGATATCTCATAGTACTGAAGATTCTTCTTTCTATGAAAAGTAACTTGATTAGCTTTCACTTGCCTATTCTTCACATCAACCTTGTTTCCACAAAGAACAATAAGAATGTTATCACACACCCTAAAATTCACAAAGATATTTAGCTAATCGGTTCAGGCAGTTGTGCCACTACACAATTAAGGAACCTTCATTTCTACTTAGAGATCCAACCCCTCTGTAAAAGAGATACCTGCAAAGATCTCTGTGCCACGTTGGGACATTCTTGTAAGTCAATCGTGTAGGAACATCAAACATGATAACTTTACATTTCCCATGAATACTGCAACAAACAAAATCCCAATCAGTAAATAAGAAGGAAACAAATAAATGCTTAGGCAGACCCGAAATTAGACGAGTGAATGGAATCAACTCAAGACCAGCATTACTCAGTAATGGCTTGCAGCCTTTGGGCCGAGCCCCTTTCTTTAAGAGACATAGGTGTATATAATTAGAAAAAATAAAAAAAAAACAACATCTGCTTGTTGTAAACTATATCGACCCTAATCTAAGGCAAAGATTATTGCAGGTTGTGTTAAGATGCGGTAGAGAATTTCCTCTGTAATAAGGAAGGCCAAAAAGCGGAGTGGCGCAGCTGGAGACCCGCTCTATGGACATTATCTAAGCCAAATGGAACACTCGAAAAGGAAAAATGGGTTTGGAATAGAATGGAAGAGCAGGTTGGTAGGGTTATTCTCTTGTCCGCGTTTTAACTCTTTCTAGCATACAAGTATTAATAACCTGGAAGCAATCAGGAATTAATTCAAAAGAACACTGTAATTGAGGGGCAGGGTTCGGACCCTCTCAACAAGGGAGGTTGTAAGCTTAGGGCATAAGACCCTCTTCAGTCAATTACATAAAACATCATATAAACCATATAGGAATGTGCAACTAAACCAAACAAAAAACGTGACAGAGATAAAAGTTGTGCAATACTATGAACTCATAAAACAAAAACAAGTACAAATTCCTGTACAGAAAGGCTGCGGTGTGGTAACCTTTAAACAAGCACAAACGAGGAAAAAAAATTATTTCGTTAAAAGCAGTATACCCTCACAATAAATTATAGTCCAGTAAACAAGGAGCCTAATATGCCGTGAGAAAAATAAGCACAGGTGTGCGTTAAAATATATATACAATTACAATTGTCCGAGCAGAGGAATTGCAGTCGGACATCCAAATTCAAGAGTCTAAAATTACATTTGTCATGTCCATGGTAACTAGAGCCTGGAGGGAACGAATAACCCTCCCCACCCTGGTTCAATCAAAAATAAAGGTGACCTAGAGGGTTACCCTCCTCTAAACGCAAGAAAAACTCTGAAGCAAAACAGACATAGCCGCGGCTGGTAGGATTCCCCATACCTGGAACTCAGAACAAAACGAAGGTGGGGTTTTCCTTAGTCTTTAGGCCGTGTGAGGAACGGGTGCCTAATCTATACAAGGAGCAACCCGAATAGCACATGTTAGACAACAATAGAAGTAATGCAAACCGCAGTAAAACAAAAACTCAAGGAATTTATCCTCGTGCTTGCCAAGACACTTACCACTAAAGAAAACTCCGGCCAACGAATGAACAACACTCGTTCCAGTGCTGTAGGAGGACCCCATTGCCGAATAACCCTGCAGACGCATGATGCATGAGCATAATCGAGAAGTTTATCAGTAAATCGAAAAGAATGCATAGCCAAAAGGTTATAAAAGGAATAAGGCATTATGCGGTTATCTACCTGAAGGGTTTGGAAATGAATCCTCCGGCATTTGAACAGGGTCTGTGAGCTAGGCTCTCCGAGATGGAACACATGGACTGAACCAGAGCAAAGCCGCAGAGAAAGTTCCCAAAAAAATGATCCCATCACCCAAGGCAAGCGTTAGTTTAGGCAGCAGCCCGCGGAGATGATCTGCCACCGTTGGATTACGAAGTGTGCCCTCCACCGTTGATGCAAGGCGAAAAGACTGGACAACCTGCCAGCCTCATACAGTACGAAGCAGAGCAGGAGATAATTCTCACAGTAATGGATAAGGGGTGCCACGTGATGGCTAAAGGGAAAACGTAAAGTTACCCCCAGAACCATTGTCGGGTGGTTAACATGCGTCCAAACCATATTACAGAGATTTTTATTAAAGTTAAAAAGCAGTACACAAATCCCTTAAACCATACCCGTATGACAATTGATGTGCATAAAGTGACATAAGGTAAATGAATCATAGGAAATTGTATATATAATTCCAAAGGGTAATCCCAGGTATGTAAAACCTTATGACTATATATATATACATATATATCTATATATATATATATAGATATATATATATATTATTCTTGAGAAATGGGGTTATGATAGTACATCATGAGATTGTGATCTTAACCAGATGTCTGGCAAGGCCAGGGGCTCGTTTGCCTCATAACCGCTTTAGAGGCCAAAAAAGAAATCCAAACGCCTTGACTATAGGTTTTCCAAAAGCCAATGTGGATAAGGAAACATCAACATTAAATTCTTTATCCATTTCTATATGATATTTTCTTGGGGAGCTTAGGCTTTCATAATAAATTTTATTGCAATACATGTTTTGCTCTGTATCGTCACTCGTTGTTCAGGTTGTGGCGTTGGGGAATTACATAATTCATATTGTGTTGACTAAGATTTTCTACGTGGAAATAATCCTTATACCCTCTCTTGGAGTGTTGTGTTTATTACATTGGCGAAAACATTGGTTGCATTAGTGGCAAATATTCACTTATGAAGGCAAATCTAGTTAATCCTCCTCCATATGCTTAAAGTAATCAACGGTGAACATTGTCGCATCCTCAAGATCGACGAAACCTCAGAAGCATCATATGCATGATGTTTATGCTAAGACGAGCCCCAAAATGCGATTTAGTCAAAGTCCAGAGTACTTCCAAAAGCCGAATCAAAACCGCATCAAAAATCCCATGAAAAGCTCGAATAAAATTTGCCAAAATTTTCAAATGAATTTGGTGTCTAAAACTCCTAAGCCTGTAAGTAAATCGAGTTAGCTCCATAAATTAAAAAAACAAATCAATTTTGAAGCTATAAATCAACTTTAAAACCCTCTTAGCCTCCTCAAAATATTAGATGGGTCTTAATAGAATCTCATTTTAAAATAGAGGTTGATACTTCAAACCCTAGCCATTTGTGTGAAGGAGGAAATGGCTAAAGATGAATTCAATTTTCTTAAAATATGGCTTAGATCTACCTGCAATAAATATATTAGATGATTGAATTTGAAATCACAACCTTTCCTCTTTAGATATGTAAAGCAAAACAAAAGATATGATGACCCATGGTGTTCCACAATTTTTTATGGGTGATAAGGTTTTAATTTTGAGATAAATGAGTCCTTCCCATGATACTCTCATGCCAAATGTTGATATGCTCATTATTTATTGGAAATAAAGTTAGTTAATATTAAGGAGGGAAAACAACATTGATAATCCTCTAGACTTGTGAACCTTTTCTAACTTTTATGACCTGATCAACGAAATGACGTCACACTCCTAGATTCTTCTTATAAATGACTTGATTCCACCAAACATACATACTTGAAATAAGCTATTAAAACAATTTATATTCCATTTATAGATAAGGGATTCTACCATGATGATATACATGAAAGTTGATAAGGGCCAACCCTAAAAAAGTCCTAACACAAAAAATGCATATAGAACCCATTGCATAAAAGATAAACCAACAAATTGTTGATACATGTGGATATCCAAGCAATGAATCCTGTATTAAACCCAAATTTCTAAAGGAACCCAAACATGAAGCTATGCTTGACACAATTAAAGACATTTTCCATATCCAACTTAAGGATCATCTAGGTTTCCTCATTATTCATACTAAAGGGGATAAATTCATGTATAAGGATGATATTTTCCATAATTTGTCTCTTCCTCACAAAATCACCTCGGGATTCTAAGATAATCTTAGGGAGTATACTTTTTGATATATTAGCAATGATTTTAGACACAAATGGATTATTTTCATGCATAATATTTGTACTCAAGATATCTTGGCTCCTAGTTTCAATATATAGGGTGGCATAGGGGTTATATGCTACTTCTTTGATCTTTTCATTTGGACTTAGTGTCTCTCCTTCATTGGTGCTGATTTCCTTGAGTTTCTTTTTCTTCAATCATTAAAGAAGGAGTGACTTATTCCTACTCCATGAGAATTTGATTTCCCCATAGTTTATATTTGAGGTAGTTGATCTCTTTACTCACTAATTGATATGAACCAACCAACCACCAATGAACCAACCACCCACTTGCTCTAAACTGAAGAAACAAGGTGAAGAAGGAGGGATCTTAGAGCTAAAAATTATTGAAATGAATAAAAAAGAAGAGTACCATAACCATATTGTTTAATCATATAAAAAGTGATTTTTTAGTGATCTAATCCAACATAAGATATAATGAAGTCACATACTCATGTGTCTATATGTCAAGTCTTGAATCTATTTTATACCTATTAAAGGTGGCCATATTGATGTAAAATGATGTCATAAGTATCCACAAGATTCTTAGAACTAGTGGTATAGTGTTTGGCAATGGATGAATAAGCAAGAAAAGGGGGAAAGTATCTAATAAAAATATGGTTAGAGTACGCATCAAATTCCCCATCCTTGAATGTAGTGGTGGTTTACACAGGGCTCATGAGAGAATATGGGATGGAGGGTAGATTGGCATGGTCAGAAAATGAGAGAAGGGTTTTATCTACTAAAGGAATATCGGATGGAGGTTATGTCTAAGTTCAGGGAGGCTTTTATCTTTTTTGACAAGGATGGAGGTGGATGTATTACAACAAAGGAGCTCAAGAAAATAATGCATTCTTTGGGTCGAAACCCCAATGTATATTGGAAGTGGTCCAAATGTTTTATATTCAATAATCTAGTCTCGAATACAATCAACCACAAAAGAGTAGTTATAATCTGCCTGTAAAAGCAACATATTAAATACACCATTCCAAAATGATTTTTCTGAGGAGAATCAAAGAAATAGATGACTTTGGCTATCCATCGCCTCCATACATAGTAAACAACAACCAGGCCCACTCTGTCCTTTATGACACATTGTCTCATGCCAAGATGAAGCCAAAAATATACATTTACTAATATTCTTAAGCAGAGTGAAAATATGAAGCCAATATACAGAGATTCTCTGAAGGACTGCTTGAACTAGAGTCAACTTTCCTCCTAGGGAGAGCCACCTCTGTGCCCATGATAAAAGTTTACAGTGGATTTTCTCTATAAGTAAACTCCAATCCTTAATTCCATAACAATTAGGTTGGAGCATAAATCTAAGATTTTCAAAATCTGCATCCAATGCAATGGAGATAACACCAAAATTATGATAAATCTCCAGTACTAATGCATCATCTCGGTAAGCAAAAATCATATGAGATTTATTATTATTCATAAGGAGTGAAAATATCGATCAAAAGAGGTCAATATACCAAATAGTAACACATCATCGACAAATATCAAAGGAGTAGTTGTGACTTGTCTACTACACAATTACATTTAATCCATCTACCTCCACACCTGCAACCAAAATTATTGCCCTTGTGAATTTTGTGACTAATTCTTCCACAATCCAATATTTTATCCTCAACGTCTTCTTCTCGCAAAAGTTGTCATAGATACTTTTAAGTAGGGATATTGTCTACTAACAAATATTCTGTAATTTGCCTCCACCATCCTTGTAGAAATTATGGTGTAGAGTTGCAACTACTTATGAAGTTTTAATCAAAATCACAAGACACAAACCTACTCTATTGCTCTCTCGAAGTTAATTCACACAAGTTAACATCATCCAAGTTGTCTGTTGATGTGGAAATTTGAATTTTTTCAATTTAATCAAGGAAAAATCAAATTGAGAATTTCTTGCTGCATTTTTCAACACATAGTTCATTGGAATGTATTACTTTCACTATGAACTTGGCATAGTTCACATGTTAAGTTCATAAGGTTTTGGGCTGATGTGGTTCTATGTGTTGTGTATATAAATAATAGGTGTCCAACTCTTGCTATTAGAAACAAGACTCCCTATGAAATGTGGTATGGCCACATTCCTTCGGTGAGGCATCTCAGGGTTTTTGGTTCCTCATATTATGCCTTCATACCTAAGGAAAAGATAAAAAAACTCAGTGCAAGGAATCAAAAATGTATCTTCTTTGGGTACTCATACCTCCAAAGCATACCATCTCTATGATGAAGTGAATAAGAAGTTTATAATATCTAGAGATGTGATCTTTCTTGAGTCTTCCAAGACTGACAATGTTGTTGAGTGGTAGCTTAATTGTTTGGATATATTCGAACATGCAAAGTATTTTCAAGAGTTTGATAGTGATATTCCACATCTCCTTCTCTTAGCTCTATAATTTCTATGCAGAGCCTTGAAGAAATCAGGTTGAAGGAAATTCCTTCACCTGCTTTGTCAGGAAAGAGCTAAGAGACTATTGGCAACAGGTAGCCAAATCTGACAAGCAGTGAGGGTACATGCAAGATACAAAGCAAGGATTAATGCAAAGGATTAATGCAGAGGAGTGTACTTAATACATACATATCATCAAACATCTTTCATTCCACTTAGGATGCCTTGCATCATGCCTGGTTAGTCATAAGATCATGTTGGTCACAACCTCAGTAGCTTAAGTAAACAAGTGGTAATACTCTTCATCTTCTAAGCTATGTAATAAACAAGTGAAAGAGAGCAAGACATGTAGATCAAACACATGGAATGACTTTCAGTTCTTGCAACCATGAATGTCATTGAAGACAGAATGATATGACAGTGATAAGCAAACTTTTAAGCTACATTAAGAGGTGCATTTCAAAAGACATGCTTTGTTTTCCATACCTAGCCTCCAAAGGGTTATGCATCAGATGGAGTCTTCACGTGGTCCTAATATTCTATCATACCTTAGGTTTCTTGGTCTTCATGTGGTCCTAATATTCTATCATACCTTCCAGTGGTACCAACTTTGCATGGGGTAGCTGATGTTGCAAATATAATGTTGAGCAGCTTGGATGGTGTAAGAGGATCCGGATGGGTCCCAACGAAACACATCAAGATCATTATTTTTGATATAGTGTGAAAAAGGGATTGAAGGACAGAAAGACTTGCATTAAGACTATTGGGTATGGCTGGGAAGGCCCAACCTGACCAAAGAAGGGTGTGAGGATCCCGTTGGGAGATTTGGTCCAGGTAATGAATGCCTGTTCTTTCAAAAAAGGAAAGGATAGGGTGGACTCTCCCATGTCTATTTATTGGCTGCTAACCCATGATTCTGTCTACTCCAATATTGATGCTTGCACCTCCCTTGGGTATTTTTGAAGTATTTTGAGCAATTAGTGGAATTGCTCTCTTGCATAATCGCCAAATTTTGGAGGATTCTCTATTGGGAATATCTCGATCAAGAAGCTGTTGTATAGTAAAATTGAGGTATTTAATTTCCAAAACATTTTTCCACCATGTTGGGAGTCAGTAATGAGTCTCCAGACAATTTTACATGCAAAGGCTAAATTGAGAAATTTAGGAGATCTAATTCCAATACCTCCTCGGTCTTGGGGCTGGATCACCTGCTTCCAATTAATCAAGTTGAATTTCTTTTTATCATTTCCCCCCCCCTGCCATAGGAATTATGGAAGAACAATTTCCATTTTATTGTGGAAGGAGGCCAGAGCTTGAAGAAGAGAAAAATGATATAGGGGGAGAGAAGATATACCTGACTTAAGAAGAGTGAGGCAACCAGCTGGGTTGAGCCAAATAGATCTCCACTGATGTACTTTTCTTTTCATTTTGTCGACTATTGTGTCCTAGACTTCTGCTCTCAAAGGTCCAGCACTTACAGGCATGCCCAAGTAAGAGAAGTGAGTCCAATCATACTTGCACGTGACTCCAAACATGATGGCGATATTGTGAAGCACCTGTACTGTTGTGTTCTAGCCATATATGAAACTTTTCAAATTATTTACCATTCCACCAGAGTAGCTCATGTATTTTTCAAGGAGAGATTTGAAGCACTTGGCTATTGTGGTGGAGGCCCCTCCAATCAGCAGGGTTTCATCGGCAAATTGTGAATGATTTATGTTCTTGACCTCGTCCCTAAATTTTATTCCTATGATTAAGCCAACCCTCCAGCTGAAGTCCAACTCTCTGCTGAAGGATTCAGCCATTAGAATGAAGAGATAAGGTGAGAGGGGGAAACCTTTTCGGAGGCCTCTGGAGGAATGGAAAACATCTCCCAGTCTGCCATTTACAAGAGGGGAGATCCATGGCCCCGAAATTCAAGCTCGAATGAGGTTGAGAAAGCAGTCATCAAATCCCATCTTCTTCAAAGCTGCCAAGAGGAAGGAGTGTCTCACTCTGTCAAATGCATTGGCCAGATCAAGCTTGAGGATAAACCCTTTCTCATTTCTGGTTTGACTTGAATGGATGGCTTCTTGCACAAGTAAAATGGAATCAGTTATTTTTCTGTTGGCTAAGAATCCCCCTTGATTTTCGGAGATGAGAGAATGGAGCAAAGGCTTTAGGCGGGTAGCAATGATTTTTGTCAAGATTTTATAGGAGGAGTTACATAGTGATATGGGCCTGAAACGAGCAAAGGAAGATGGCCTATTTTCTTTGGGGATGAGTGCTAGATGAGTATCCTTGGTATATCCTCCTATTTTTCCTTTTTGTTGGATCCAATTGAGAATTTTTGTCAAGTCCTTTTTAATAATTCCCCGGATTGCTCGATAAAAGTAGATGGGAAAGCCATCCAGTCCCGGGGCTTTCTAATGGAGGCCCTGGGGAGAAGGATGCAGCTTGGATTTCTAGGGGAGGCTTTGGTTTTGGGCCAGACTGTTTGGGGTTTGCTTTCCTTTTTTCTGACTTGTTCCCATGTGTCTTCACTGGCTTCAGCATTTTCATTCATTTCATTTTCTTTTAGTTTACTACACCTATTAGCAAAATGACCATATTCATGGCATAACTTACATTTGAACGAGATTTTTTCATAGTCCAGCTGTTGAATATGGGTCCATTGGTCCACTTTGATCTTGATTGCTTCTGGAAGGCCCTTTCCTAAGTCGACTTCAACACAGATCCTTGCACATGCGTGCATGTTGTCGTTTGGTTCGCATCTATCGATGTATTCTCTGACAGCGTTCCCAATGGCTTTGACCGATTTATCTCCCCAGTAATGAAGAGGGAGATGGGGCAAGCGAACCGAAACCGGGACTGCATTGAGTATATCCATTTCTGGGTCGAAGTTAGGGGACCATCTGTTCAGATAGAGACCTCTCGAATCCATGAAGTAGGGACCATTTCTGAAGATGATATTCCGATCTTCTTTGGTTTCAAAGAGGAAGGTGTAGTAACCCCTTCCACAGAATCTTATTGCAATTTTTCCTTGGATGTTCATGTTCCAGTTGCACTCCACCCATTTCTGTACAACTCTGGGAGAGGGCCACAAGCTAGTAAATTGTCTAACCAGGCCTCTCTCTGCTAGAGAGATCACTGCCTTCCTTGGAAGACTAGGGGGAAGGGAGATTTCTGGGATGTCAACTAGTTTCTTGATGAACTTTGAAGCTGTGGGTTTGTTTAGGATGGTAGCATTTTCAGAAATGAGAGAGGCGAAGATCTCAACCTAGTCTTCATTGTCTTGCATTTGAGAGGGGTCGATCCCAACCATGGAAAGGCCAGAAGGGAGCCAGTCGCAGCACTGGCCAAAGGACGAGGGCAGAGCCCGACTACGAGGGTGCCAAGGAGGAAGACTAGAGACCCATCAACAGGGGCTGCCAGGTGGGAGGCATGCGAAGGGCCACAGGAGGCGAGGTTGCAGGGGCACGGGAGCTCCGGTTCAAAATCTCATGCGTGATCAAAAGGTCGACATTGGAGCTTGTACATTTTTGCGCCTTTTGGTGGTGTGAAATTTCTCCATGTCTCTGTTATTAGGTTATGAAAATCGTGGTGATTCAGCCAAAAGGCTTCAAAGTGAAAGGGCCTGCGAACATTGTCTCCCAGTCTTTGCTAGTGAAGCCCAATAGGCCAATGGTCCAAGCCAGAGAGTGGCAATATAGAGGCCAAGAGATCCCGCCAAGATGTATTTCATTATTAGAGATCAAGAATCTGTCTAACCGAGATGCAATTTGGTGGGCATCTGCATGCTTGTTGTTCCAAGTATAAATGCCATTGTTGAATTCCATATCTATAAGTTTGTTGTTATGAATGTAGTTTTTGAAGTGTGTGATTTCACAGTCCAGCTTGATCCATCCTCTTCTTTTTTCCTCCAATCTTTTAATCATGTTGAAGTCCCCTCCTATGATCCAAATTGGGTGGGATATTTCTAAGTTGATCTGAGTTAGGGTGTTCAGTGTGTCTACTTTGTTTGTTGCCTCCTAGGGGAAGTAGACATTAGTTCAGTGTCCATGAACATTTGTCCCTGTTAAATGAAACTTGGCCTGAATAAAGTATTTACTAGAATGTATGTTGGTAAGTGTTATAGCTCTATCATCCCAAATGATAGCTAGCCCTCCCAAGGCTCCCATGGCTTCCACCGCCACTTCTTTGCTTCCTGGCCAAGCTTTGGCAAGGATTTGATCCAACGTTGTGGCATTACACTTGGTCTCCTGCAAGAAGAGAATTTGAGGCTTTTCCTGTTGTAGCATGTTCTTTATTAATCGTCCCTTCCCCGGGCTGTTGAGCCCTCTAATGTTCCATGAGATGAGCTTCATGATTCACGATTGGGAAGGGGATTATAGTATTTGGTGAGCTTGGAGTATCTTCCAGATTCCAACAACATCTCCCCTATGCAGATGTTTCTCTGAATATCGATTTTCTGTCCTTGTTTCTTGTTATCTTTGAATATATTTCTTCCATCCCACTGACTACTAGTTTGGATGCCTAATGATCTTCTCTTTTTTGCTCTTAAGAGAATTACTTCTAAGTTCTCTAGCTGTCGCTCAGGAATTTTGTCATATTCCTTTTTCATACAAGCCTGTTCAAGTCCCAGTATATCTAGATCTCTAATGTCGAAGCTCTTCGGTTCCTCTTCCATGTGTTGTACTATTTCCTACTCTGCCTCAGTATCATCCACAATCATGAGCTACATCTGAGTGTTATCTACCTCCATACCTTGAGCAGTCCTTTTCTGCATGTTACTGGGAGAGGGTGTTTTGGTGTCCACGGGTTGATTAGAAGTGAGGGATTTCTTTGAGCTTGATGGAGTAGAATGGGCGGAAGTCTTAGGAATGGCTTCAGGTTGTTTCTGATTATCTAAAATATGAACCTTCGACTGGAGCGGGATTTCAAAGCTGTTGCTTGTTGAAGGCAAGGAGGTATTGGTGACAGGTTTTTTGACTGAGGTAGAGGGCTTTTTATGGGTCTTTTTTTGATTGGGAAATTTTGTGAACCCATCCGGGTTGGATTTGTCCATTAAAGGGGTGGTCGTGGATTTCATATTGGAGGGACAGTCTCGGAATAAATGGCCCAGGGCATGGCATTTTCGACAGCGGAATGGTACATGCTCGTAACCTATTGTTTGTAACCATTCATAATCATCATGGTAGAGGCTTACCACGTCTGGGAGAGCTTTGTTGAGGTGCATGTATACACAGATCCGCGCATAGGAGGTGTATCTCTTCAGATTTATCTCCTCTTCCACTTTGATGAATTCGCCTAAACCATTCCCAATGTCTCGCAAAGAGTCTTCGTCCTAATACTCCAGAGGGAGAGAATAAAGACACAACCACATCGGGGCCCAGCTCAGATCTTCTTTGTCCGGGTTAAAGCGTTCGATCCATCCTCTTAGGTACAGCCTTGCTGCGTTGAATAAATATGGTCCTCCATCCAATACCTTGTTTCGGTCCTCCAGACAATTGAAAATGGTAGTAAAGAAGCCCTTAGGCCCTAACTTTCAGTGTTATATGCCCTTTTGGATTCCATTTGGTTGTGATCCAGCCGTGCAAATATCTCTCCGTTAGCCAAAGGCCTATGAACTTTCCAATCAAAGCATGATCCCAGATACAATGGATCTGAGTGTTGATGCACTGACTTGGGAGCTCGATTTTGGGCCTGTCAACTGCTACCGGCTTGTAGGCGTTTGAAATCACTCGTGGTTCTTCATTTATGTTGGTATTCGTTGGCGTATTTTCATTCTCTGTTGCTAGATCTTTTGGATGGTCCATCCTGACATTTTCAGTCTATCGCAGGTCGTTTTCCGTATCAGCGGGGGGAGGCATCATGTCCTCCCCCTAAGGTGATTCCATTACATGATAGTTGTTCCTTATTGTGCTATAGCTGCCTTATGGCTGAAGGTTAATGGCAGAATGACGCAGTTTGTGAAGGTCTGCTAGTTGCAGAGCAGCGTCAAACCCTAAGCGCTCCGCTCTCCATTTTCTTTTTTTGACATAAACGGTTAGTTTTTATTTAAAATTCGGCAAATCAGCTGCCGAGGACTTTAACACTGAAACCATGTATTTCCTTGTTACAGTCGGCGGGGAAAAAAGATTTTTCTTTTGAATAGTCCGCTGAATGAGCTACACTGTGAATGCAGATAGAGGCTTGAAAAAGAACTTGATTTGGTTTCATAATGGTGCCTTGAAATTCTGTTGCTTTTTCTTTCCGTGACATAGCTCTGCTTCCTAGCTTGCAGAGAGGAGATCCAATGCACCGGAGTGCCGAATAGTCCCAAGAATCACTGTGTTTTCTTTTTGAAATGTCTGGCGGAGTGTTATATAGTGTTCAAGAATGCCAAGAGCGGTAAGTTGGCCTTGAAGAGGTCCTCGTGAACTCCCCAGCACCTACCCAAATGCAGCAGTGAGTTCCAACGACGAACAAAGATCGAAAATGCCACAGTTGCATTTTGAATTTTCCCTTGTGGATGAGTCTGTGTTTCCTAATAGCAGCCAGCTCAAAATGGTTCGGTCCCGAAGTCTGGAGAATCTGAATCAGCGAAATTCTCAAAGGAACAGAGGCCCAAACAACTCCAAAATTAAGGAATGTTGCAGTCCGATTCAACATCATTTACTAACAGAGATCTCCTGCTCCTGAGAGAGCCTAGGTTGGCTACCAAGTCCGCCTGTGAGTTTAACTTCCTCAGAACATGATAGAAGGAGATTTTGTGGAACTTGGGCAACAGTAGTCTGATTTTTTTGAGGATGGGGGCTAACTGCACCTGAGAAGGGATCTTTTGAGAGTTCATAGCCTGTATAATTAGTCTGGAGTCTCCAAAGACTGAGATGGAGAGGAGATTCCTCTTGATAGCCAGATTTAGATCATGCCACAAAGCAAGAGCCTCTGCTCTGTTGTTTGTTTCATGCCCCAAGCCCCAAGCGAAGCACAACTAAATGGAGCTACCCGGGCTTAAGATAACTCCCCCGCCATCCGCCTTTCCTTGGTTACCTTTAGAGGCCCCATCGAAGAATAGGCAGTGATCATCCAAAGCAGATCTCCATTTGATGAATTCGTGTTCTTCCAAATGAATTTCCCAATGAGAAGGGGCTTTAGCAAGAGGAATGGATCTATTTTGATGAATTGGGACAAGCTCTTTTAACCATTGATCTTCCTCACTGTCCAGAATCATGCCATTTCTTATGGTGGGTTTGGTTTCTAAGGCCTCCCCCAACAGAGCTTTGATCTTAGTGATAATTTTGATGGGTTACAACTCTCCTCCCTAAATATTCTATTTTTCCTCTACAACCACAATTTCTAGCATGTGAATTTGTGGATCCACATCCAGCTAGTCTTGAGAATGCTTTTTTTGGAGAGACAAAATGGGGATAACTTGGCCCAGTTTCTTAGCAGGTCCTGAATATTTCCTGGAAGCTCTATTTTGTCAGGTCCTAACATCAGGACACCCTTCCAAACTTCTTGAGTAAAGGAGCACAATAAGAACAGGTGGTTAGCCGTTTCTTCATCCGATGCACAAAGAGGGCACCTGGAGGGACCTTCCATTCAACGCTTCCTCAAGTTATCTCTAGTGAGGATACTTTTATGCGCCAGAGTCTAGCAAAAGAAGTCAATTTTGGAGAGCAGGAAAAGACCAAATGAATTTCCATTGAGTTGGCTCTGGGGGGACGCTAAGGTTAGCCATCATACTTTTGTAGCCTTTTGCTACTGAGTAAGAGCCTGAAAGAGAACCCCACCCTCTTTTGTCCTTAGAAGAGGCCTTTAAGGGAGATTTTCCTTGGAGCAAATCCAACAATAAATTTGCTTCACCATCCAGCCAATGAGGGACCTCCCCCAAATTCCAACCATAACATATACTTTCTGCATCATTTGTCCAATTTGAGATGTCCCAAAGGGTTTCCAGATTGCTGGCTTGAAGCCAAGCTCTGATATTTTCTAGTTCTGCCATCTGATTCAAGGGTTGATCTCCAAGAATCGAATCTCCCCAAATTTTTATTTTTTCCCCATTACCTGGGATCCAATAAAGCTTATGACTGAAAAGTTTCAAAGCTATGAGACAGAGTTTGAAAACTGGTGATCCTTTGGAAATTCTAGGAGGCTGGTCCAAGCACCTCAAACACTGCCCATGAAAATATTTTTTCCACAGAACTCTCTTGCTCCAACTAGGATTCGTAGAAACAATGTTCCAAAGGAGCTTGGAGCCTAGAACAAGATTTTGGGCTGCCAGATCCCACATTTGGAGACCTCCTTCCAAGAATGGCTTCTTAATAGTGTCCCAATTAACTAAATGGAGCCTTCTTTCATTATTTTTCCCTCCCTGCCATAGAAATCTTCTTAGGAGACCATCCACTTTACTAATAAAGGTTTTAGGGGCTAGTAGAATGGAGTTCTGATAAACTGGGAGACTTATGAGAATATATTTCATAAGGATTACCTTCCCAACATTATTCAACAATGAGGCTCCCCAAGCTTGTATTCTGAGTTTTAGCTTGTCTAGCAGGGGCATCCGGTGAGCTACCTTAGGATTTGATTTGAAGATTGGGATCCCAAGATACTTAAACGACTCCCAGGTCAGGGTTCTTTCCATTTCTAATAGCCTTTTTATGTCTGTAAAATCTTTGATTGAGAAATTCCAGCCATAGATAGTGCTTTTTAGATAGTTAATCTTGCTGCCCGAAACCTCCCTATAAATGTCCAGCTCCTTCTTGAAGGTTCTAGCAGAATTTATGCTAGCTCCTCCAAGCAATAATGTATCATCAGCAAACTAGGCATGATTTATGTCTTTAACATTGTGAGGCATTCTCAGGCCTGGCAGAGTTTGTATCTATTGATACTAGTCTAGCTAGAAGCTGAGCACCGAAGCTTGAATGGCATAAAGAAGCGGGGACAAAGGGCAACCTTGTCTTAGCCCCCTCGAGGCCTGGAAAAATTCTGTTGAATGACCATTAACCAGAGGCGCTATCCAAGGGGAGGCAATGCAAGATTTCACCCAAGTTATGAGAACTTTTGAGAAGCCAAATTTCTCCATCACAGAAAACAGGAAATCATGTCTCACCCTGTCAAAGGCATTTGTCAAATCTAGCTTAATCACCATGCCTTTCTCTTTTCGATGATAGCTTGAATGAATTGCTTCTTGCACCAGCACAATTTTTTCAAGAATATTTCTCCCTTTTATGAATCCTCCTTGGTTTTCAGGGATGATGACTGGCATAATTTTCTTAATACGGTTGGCTATTATTTTTGTTATCAGCTTATAACTTGTATTACACAAAGAGATGGGCCTGAATCTGCTGAAATCGGTGGTGCCTTTGTCTTTCGAAATCAAGGCAAGGAAGGCCGAGTTGGTACTGCCTCCAATCTTGGTGTAGGTCTGAGATTTATAGATCATTCTTAGAAGGTATTTTTTAATTGTAGGCCAGCAAGTCAGGTAGAACCTTGTAGTGAACCCATCAGGGCCCGGGGCTTTATCTAGATCCATGCAATCCAAAGCTTCTTTAATCTCATTCATACTGATTGGAGCAGTCAGCATAATATTTTCATAATCTTGAACACAGTGAGGAATAAGATCAATCAGATAGGCTTGAGAATCGATAGGAGAGTCTTCCGGGGTAGAGTAAAGATCTTTGAAGAAGGAGTGGGCTTCTCACTTTATGCCTTCAAAATATTTAACCACAGTGTTTTGATAGAGAATTTCATTCAATGTTTTGAAGTTCTTGCGTGCTTCAGCTTGCTTATGGAAATAGCTTGTATTTTTGTCTTCGACCTGTAACCAAAGATTTCTGGACTTCTGTCTCCAGAACTCTTCTTCATCCCTACTTGCTCTATGGAGATCTTTTTGTAGCTCTACTTCTTTTTGAATAAGGATTTGAGTTACATCGGAATTCTCCATTGTTAATTGATGGCCTGCTAAACTGTCATGCATCTCCTTTCTTTTGGCAGTGGGCGTTTTCAACCTTTTAGCCCACTCCTTGAGCTCCCTTTTAAGTCTCCTCATTTTTTCTTCCCACAAAAAGAAAGGGGGTCCTTCATGAACTTGCCGGTTCCAGGCCTTGGAGACCACCTCCTAGAATCCTTCTTGATGAATCCATAGAGAACTGAATCTAAAGGGAATGGGGCCAAGATTTCCATCCAAGGAGAGCTCAAGCAGAATGGGTTTATGGTCAGAGGTGTAGTTTGGAAGAATTTTAGAGGTGGCCATTAGACCACAAGTCAAGAAGGAGGATTGGACTAGAAATCTGTCCAGATGAGCAGCAATGTGGCCGGGGCCTATCCTTTTGTTTGACCAGGTGAATTTCCCAGATGTGGACTTGATATCCTCCAATTCCCAATCTAAAATGAAGTCTTCAACCCATTCTCTAGCTGGGTCCCTGACCAGTGAGCCCCCCTTTTTCTCTTCTACAGCTAGCGTAACATTCAGATCACCTGCAATAATAATATTTTATGGGTTGTGCAAGAAAAGATAGGACTGGAGCGAGTCCCAAAAAAAATTTTCTCATATGGTAAGACCGGAGCATAAAGATTGAACATACTTACTTGGTGGCTAGATTCTTTATGGAGGAGCTTAGTGAGTAGCCAATGGGGGAAAAATTCTTCGTGAATAAGATCATATTTGGAGCTGTCCCAAAAGGAGGCAATCCCTCCAGAGGCGCCTCTGGCGCTGACTGCTCTCCCTTGGCCTTTATGCCAGAACGCTTTTCTTGCTTGGAGGAGTAGAAGGTCCTCCAGTTTTGTCTCTTGGATGAGAAGGATTTCAGGCGAGTACATCCTTACAATGTATTTCAAAGCTTCTTCTTTCAACCTACTACCTAACCCTCTGCAATTTGAGCAGACGTATTTCATTATTTACTGGCTTGGAAGGTTGTGGCTCCTTTTGGAGCCTGACCATGCTTGCGCCTAGATCTGGTATTCATCATTCCTTTGAGAGTTTTCTGAGAGCCTTGGAGAACATCCAAATAAGTTTGTTCCTCTCTCTGTTTCTTCTTGGACTTTCAACCCTTGGCCGGCTTGATAGGAGTGACTTGCGAGCTGTCTGAATCTGAGACTCCATCTTCTGAATCTCCCTCAGAATCGGAGCCCAAACTAATGCGCTCCTCGTTTTCTTCTTTTTCCCCTTATTTATCCTCTGATGGAGGAAGAGTTGACTTTGTGTCTGCTTCTTTCACTTCCTTCAACGGGTCTTCTGGTTCCTCTTGGGTTCCAATGGCATCTTTCTTTACCCCAGAGGAAGAACCCTCTTTTGGAACTTCTTTGGCTTTTGGTTTAGGCCGGGGCTTCACCAATGGCCCTGAATTTTTCTTCTCAGTTGGTTTTGGGATTGCCTTGCCCTTTTTTATTTCTTTCCATCCTTCTTCGTCCACTTTGTCCCTGGTTGGAGTTTTTGGGCAATTTTGTTGGAAGTGTCCATGTTCGTGACAGGTTCTGCATTTTAAAGGCAGTTGCTCGTAATCCAATTTTTGATAGTGATGCCATTCTCTGACTGTAATTTTTACTGCTTCGGGCAGTCCAGCTTCCAGATCAACTTCCACACAGATTCTTGTGTAGGTATATTGGCCCTTGTTATCTGCTTTGTCAATGAAACAGCCTAGGCCATTTCCAATCTTCTGCAAGGTGTGATAGCTCCAGCAATGGATCAAAAGATTGGGAAGCCGGACCCAGATTGGGACCTCTATATGGGTATCGATTGAGCGATCGAAGTTGGGGGTCCACTTATTAAGATACAGACCCTGATTTGCCATAAAATATAGACCGTTGCTGAAAACCAAATCTCGATCTTCTTTGGAGGTGAACTAGAAAATGAAATACCCTCTTTCGACAACATAGCAGATTACATTATTTTCCAGCTGGGGTCTCCAGTTGCATTGGATCCAGTCATATGTTATTTTTGTAGAGAGCCAGCATCCCATAAATTGTCCTACCAACCCTCTGTCAGCCAGGGCTAGGTCGATTTTTATCGGTTGGTCTTCAAGAAGGGCGATCTCAGGAATTTCCTCCAGTTTTTTTATGAATTTCAGGACTTCTTGAATCAAAAGTTTCTTCCCTTTTTGTGAGATCAATCTTCTGAATGCTTCTTCTGAATAGATTGGTGGGGTGGGAGAAGGCTCCCCACCCCCAGGCGCACTCATGGTGGTAGCTACACTCCTCTGTGATCGCAAAACCCAGACGCGGACACTGTGCCAGCAGCAGCACTGGCCGAAGGAGGGAGGCAGAGCCCGATTGCGGGGATGCCAGGAAGGATTGAGAGCCCAGCAGCAGGGGCTGCCAGGCAGGGGGCCTGCGGAGGGCTGCAGGGGCCGAGGAAGCAGGGGCGCGGGAGCTCCAGTTCAGAATGCGTGCGCAGATCACCCTGAAACTCAGCGCTGCCCTCCATTTTCATTCGAAGTGAAATATCATATTAAACATAGGTTTGATCTAAAGTGGTCATTGTATTAAATATAAATTTTTGTCTTAAAATATTTTTGTCTCAAAATGCTTTTGTCTTAAATATAAAGTTTTGTCTTAAAATAATTTTGTCTTAAATTGTTTTTGTCTTAAATATAAAGTTTTTTCTTTAAATTTTTGTCTCAAACTACTTTTGTCTTAAATATAAAGTTTTGTCTCAAAATATTTTCGTCTTAAATTATTTTTGTCTTAAATATAAAGTTGTGCCTTAAAATATTTTTGTCTCAAACTACTTTTGTCTTAAAATATTTTTGTCTTAAACTATTTTTGTCTTAAATATAAAGTTTTGTCTTAAAATATTTTTGTCTCAACCTATTTTTGTCTTAAAGTCTATATTTAAGACAAATCAATTGATATTAATTTTTAATGTAAAATAACTAAAATAAAAAATGAGTTTTTGAGACAAAAGATTTCTTTTGTCTTAAAAAAATGTCTCAAAAGTGCCCATGGTGTAGTAGTGCATGAAGGCATAATAAAGTTTGCATGATTAATGGGTTTTGGAGGACACATTTTTATTTTTATATAAGTGAAGATATGACTAGCCACATCATTCACCTTAGAGGGATTTAACTTCCACTTAAAAAATATGACACACTTTTAGATATGATTTTTGGTAACCTCTTGTAATCACCTTTAGAATTAGTTGAATCATAGAGGGGTTTCAATGAGTGTGGTTTGATTGGTATAATTATATCTATAGATTTGATGAGTGGAGTCCCATCTAGTAAAGACATGGCCTCCACCTAGGAAGGGATGGGATTATCAGGTTCGAGGAATGCCAAAAATCATAAAATGTGTTTCAAGATTGCAGATGCCATCTCTTCTCTCTCTCTCCTCAAAATAGAACCATTGTGGAGTACATGTATTAAGTGGAAGAATATGTCTCTAAAAGAAGCTACATGGGAAAATGAATATTGGCATTTGGAGGGCTATGTTAAGGCCCTAATAAGCATTCTTTATTAGTTTATTTGTTATGTTAATAGGTCTATTAGAACATTTCACTATACCATTTCATTATAATTGAAAAAAATGTTGTCTCTGCATGTCAAACATCACAACGAGGGAGAGACCAATACAGGTTAAGTTAGTTTTAAGAGGATGTTGGGAGTCATGTTGTTAATTTACATAGTGTTGGCACATGATAAATTTTGGCAAAATTTATGCCCTGGACATGCTTAGTTTGGTATGCAGAGTTTGAAGATAATTTATGAGGGTCCAACAAAATAAACAAAATTTGCTTTTATACCCAATTTTCAATTGTCCTCGTCAAAGTTTTATTCAAGTTTAAATTAAATATATTTTGAATATAAAATTATTACATTTCAATATTATTTTGGTTTTATATTGTAAATAAAATAATATTTTATAAAATAAAACTTTACCTTACATTATCTTATACTCCTTATTTCTTTCATTTCCACACTACCATTAAAATTACCATATCCATTAAATTCCCACTTCATAATCATATTACATACGTCAAATCACTAGTCAAATCCAAAAGTCAAAGCCTATGGTCCACCCCACACTTAGCTATTAAATTTATGAAATGTAAAATCCTTGAGATCTATGAGTGATTATATCGATGGTTATTGGTATGTTTTGGACCCCAACCCCTCTGAAATTTAACCAAATGGGTGTCCGATTCACTTTTACCAGGTTTTATAGGTGTCATGTTCCCCTTCATTTCAGACCCCCTTTCTAAAAACTACTTCCTACCTATTTGCTCTGAAAACCATTTTTCCTATTCCATTTAAGTTATGGCATAAAGGTATATAAAGAAAAAATTCATATATTATGGAAATGTTTACTAATGAAGGAGGATGAGAAAAGTGTGACTTAGGTAAAAGGAAATTTACAACTACATGGGAAATGAATTCACGTGTGCAAGAAAAAAAATTACAAGAGAAAATGGAAATGTTTACGAATGAAGGAGGATGAGCAAAGTGTGACTTAGGTAAAAGGAAATTTACAGCTACAAGGGAAATGAATCACGTGTGCAAGAAAAAATATTACAAAAATAAAAGGAATATTTCGCGATCATATGTTTATGAAACTAATGTACAGGTACATGTGAAATAAAAGGAATATTTCGCGATCATATGTTTATGAAACTAATGTACAGGTACATGTGAATTTTAATTACAGTTGCATGTGAAAATCAAAAGGAAGGCCAATAGAAACAACACATGGTTTAGGAAATCCATCCAAATATTTACAGAAGCAAAAGGAAATTTACAGGTATGAAATGAATTTACAGAGAAAGTTAAAAGGAAAAACGGACATGGTTTTTTAAAACAACACATGGATTTCAAAATCCATGGGTAGAGAAAACAAGTCATGGATTTTGGAAATAACACATGGATTTGAAAACATGATGGATTTATAAATCCTTCAAATGAATATATTGAAATTTTGATTATGAATTCTGTTTAGAAATATCATTTAAAATATATAATTCCCCAAATATTTTCTAACAAAATAAAGTATTCAAAACATGATAAAAAGAAAAAACGACAGAAATAGAACTCAAAGGCATAGCAGTCGCATTTAAGAGGGAAGTTAGCTGATTTTGTGAAGACAGTTCAACATTTTTCTAGATTTCAAGGGCATGACGATCAATCTCAGACACTTAGACACTAAGGATGAGTACATTGAGGATCTTTTTGTAGATTTCCAACATTCATAAAACCAATTCAATTCTAGTTTAATGAATAGTTCAATGTTTCCAGCAGATAATTTGGAGATATTATTTTATTTTTAGTTATTATTGAGGATTTTATTCTAGAATTATTGTAACAATTTAGGATAGTTTTTACTCCATATATTGTTTCATTTGTAGTAAACAAAGGGTTGGGACTTGTACTGAGAAAGACTACCATTATTATAAATCTGATCACTGACTTCCAGTGGACACAATTAAGTAATACAAGCAAGTTGTTTCAAGATTCTTATGTCATATCTATGTGGTGAAGTGTTTCTTAATGTAATCAGTTTTCTCTTTGTTTCATATGTGTTTATTTTCTCTATTGTTTTAAATAAAATTATGTTTATGATTTGTTTCAAAAGCACCCTATACTAGCTTAAAACAATGTCAATTTCTTCTTCTGAATTTTAAATATAGAATTCTTAATTGCTCCATATTTAAAGTGAATCCTTATCTGTTCTTCCTTCTCCATCTCATAAACTACAAGGATCTAGTAGTATGCCCACCTTACCCTATTTCACTTAAGCTTGATATTTCTACAAATTGATCACCCCAAGTCTCTTTGATTCCATTTCCCAATGGATTTCCTTTGATGTTCCAACCAAACCATTTAAAAACCGAACTATGAACTCTCATAACTAGCTTAAAATCCTCCCAAGAAAAAAAGCTAAATATGATAGAGAGATCCTTCTCTGAAGCTGGCAACGCTAGATCCCTGCTTCCAAAGTGGCTATGTTGTTACCTTTTCAATTTATTTCACAACCTTAAGAAATTACAGAGCGCTAACACACAGAACATAGTTTTTTTTTAACCTAATATTTTCATTTCTATTTGTTTATCTTTACCTTCACAATTTTTATATGTTATTTTTTTATATATACCAAACAAACTTATATTATATAAATTTAGATATTTTCGCATCGAGAGGAGCTCTCTAGTCTGGTATTAAAGAGATGTTATAATATTGCCTTATATAAACATAAAATTACAAATACAAATAAAAATAAAATAAAACAGTTATTAGTTATAATTATTAATTATTTATGCCATGTGTTAAAATTAGAAATTAGAAATTAGAAAATACAAATAGGTTAAATTATTTAAAATAAATTAAAATTAAAAGAATATAAAAAACTAATGCCTATAAGTATTGTTATGAAAGTTTAGGTAAAATTGAGATCATATAGTTAATTTATGCGTGGGGGTTTTAGGTTATAGTTTTCAACATCCCATGGTTTTGTTAGTGGGATTCTTATATAAAATAATATATTTAAAGGTGTGAAGACTCCTTTGTAATTTGTGTTTGGGCCATGAATGACCATTGAAATAAAACTGTTTCGATGACAAGAAGATATATTTACACACACACACACACACACATAAATTATATAAAGTAATATAAATTTATAAACGACTATAACATGTAAACATCAAATATAAAAAAAAAATGTAAATTAAAAAAATATTTCTATTTTTAAATTTTATTGTCATTTATTTTTTTTGAGTGTGTGTGTGTGTGTGTTAATTTTTTATCTATACCATATACACTTAAATTATATAAATTTATACAGTTATAAATAGTTATAATAGATGTATATTAGAGAAATGGGTGAAATCATGGAAAAGAGTGATTGAGTAGGAATGGAGCCTATCATGCATCTTAGGCTTCTATTCATAGGTATGTAATGGAATACAATCACAGGTGGTCAAGATATGTAATGGAATGGAGAATTCGAGCTAGTTTTGTTATGGTATGGGTTGGAAGCGGACTATGGAGTCCCTGGGAGTTCTCAAGCCACCACTTATCTATCGCCTATATATATCTCCTGTGTACTTGGATTCCCTAGATGCATGAATAGAGGAGAAAACCATAGACAAAACTTTCAATCCATATCGAATTTTTTATACCAAAAATGCACAATTTCCTTTCATGCGAGTCAAGGTTCAACTCCACAATCTTGTTGGTTGTTTGAGTATTCCTCCTGAGTTGCTAAAGATTTTCTAGTGGTCAAGCACAACTAGAACGTTACCTAGTGTCCTCTTGCTTTTTTCTCTTACCTCTACCTTCATATGTTGGGAGTGTTGGTAGTAGGCATGAGGGTACCCATTGTTGGGTGTGAACCTCATTTTCCATTGCAGGAGGGGAGAAAATGAGCCTTCGAGCAATCTATCTTCCATATTTCATCGAGGATCTACATGGCAAATCCACCTCTTTTCTACTATTGATACAATCATTGTGTAAATACTTATGCAACATATAGAGAAGAAGCTTTGTATATTTACAAATGCAAAGTGTCTCCTTTTTTATGGAAATATTCTTTAGGATTATTCTGAGGTGAAGGATCAAGTATAACCAAATACTCTAACATAATCTTGAAATTGAGGCTATATGGAGGTGCCCCAGGCTCGACCTCCTTCAAGGATGCAGTGTAGGGAAGGCCCATAAAATTTTTGATAAGCTCCATTTCAACCTAGAACCTTACAACATATATCAAATGGAACAAGTACAATCTATGGAGGTTAATCATCTAGAGGCAAATTCTCTATTTTTTGGCCTCCAATCAAATGTTATAATATGTAGGTTCAATGGGTTTTGTCTTGAATTTTATGCTTTACACTGGTGGGTATTTTCTTCTTGAAGCCCAAATTATGATATCTATTTATGTTACAATTGATTTTCTATTGTTTAATTCAATGCACAAAATATTTGAAGATCATCCTGAGTGATGGGCCTTAGTTTTGGGGTCAAATTGGGATTTCATCATCCCATGGTTCCTATATTTTTAAGCTACAAATATGGTGGTCTCAACTATGTTGGTTTGAGTGATACAACCAAATCTCCCCCTCCCCTTCTGGCACCATACGGTGCTAGAGGAAATGGGAAACACCTTGGGGACATTAAAAATGATGCAACTAGAAAGAAAAACAAAGGTATTTTCACTTTTTCCAAAATTTTGTTGAGGTAGACCTTAGCAAAGGTCCACATGATCACATTCAACTAAATCACAAAAAAATTCAGTGGACCCAAGTATTATACTACAAGAAAAAATATTTCAATGTCAAGCATGCTTTCAAATAGGACATCTGCAGAGCACATGCCCATGCGAAATAAAGGTATCAAAAAAGAAAGAGGCGAGCCCATAAACCAAAAGGATGGAAGGATTATGATCCCCTCCTTTTAGAGAAAGAAGAAGAACAGACCATGGAGAACCAAACAAATCAATCAAAATTCGATGCTTAGTCTCAACAGAGTCTATATCCCACATGTAGAATGAAATTGAATAGAAGGAAAATGAGAATCTTATAGAAGATGGGATGGGGGATACAAAGAGACCCCATGTTTTGAAATCTCTAACTTAGAAAAATAATCCCTTTTGGATAATACAAGTTGCTAGCTAGCAATGGTTCCTATTGGTCCAAATACAGGGACATAGCTGAAATGGTTCCTATTGGTCCAAATACAGGGACATAGCTGAAAGTGCAGAAAAAGAAAGGCAAGAAAGATAAGTTAAGTAGTTATTAGCACACATTATGCCTTTTTTGTTTTCAAGCCAAGACACTTATTTTTTAGAATTCCTTTTAGCATATGTAGAAAGTGATTTTGTTCCATTATTTCATGATGAATAAAATTATGGGTGTTTTTCTTCTAAAAATAAATAAATGTATATTAGAAAAAAAATTGTTGATATGTGTGCGTGTGTGTGTTAATTTTTTGTTTGTAGTATACACACTTAAATTATACAAATTTATATATTTATAAAAGCTTATAAAAAAGTGTAATATTTCAATAAAATATAAAAGTTAAATATATAAAATAAAAACATGTGTGTGTGTGTGTTCTAATCTTTAAATTTTGTTATTATATATATATATATATATATATATATATATATATAAACATTTATAATAGAAGTGTAATATTTCAAGAAAATATAAAATTTAAATATATAAAAGAAATATACGTAAATTAAAAAGATAAATCTTTTTTATATATACATAGTAGAAGTGCACCTATCTTTTAAATTGGGGATAAAAAAATTCCCTCTAATTACATAACCATTATGATTAGCCAAATTTTAGCCAAATTGTGAGGCCATGTCTTAGAAAAGAAGATTGGTGGTTAGCTTGATAACCAAGGGAAAAGAAGTAACGTACAAGATGGATTTAGGAGAAATCACTCAACTATACACCCTCTTGGTACTCTTAAGATCATTGTAGAGGAATGTTGTAATAATAAAATTGATATATTCTATTGCTTTGTTGACTTTATAAAATCATTCAACTTATTCCCTCGAGAGACGTTATGGAAGAGGCTAGAAGAGCTAATGGTTCCTCTTGAGTAGAGGGTTGTTGTGACTAGGTTATATGAGAATGTTATTGCCAAGATTAGGACCACTAAGGGTTGGTTAGAATAAATTAAATGCGATATTAGTTAAGAAAGCGTAACCCCTATCCCATACCCTTTTTTCATTTATATTGATAAGATAGAATAGTGTTTGGAAGTTGCAGGATGTGATGGTCCCAAGCTAACTAGTATGGTCATTACTCTTCTCCTTTATGCTGACGATATCATTCTTCTAGTCATCAGCCTTGATGATATCGATCCTCCAATATTATTGCTATAATATGAGTATCATTGTTAATACTAAAAAGACTAAAGTCATGTTAATCTAATCCAAAAGGGCCAACTATGATAATTTCATGTATGACAACAACTATTTGAATAAAGGTTTTTCATATAAATATCTGGGAATTGACATTCATCATTGGCTCAACTAGAATTATAGAATTGGGAAAAGGATTATTATAAGTTGTAAAAGCTTATTATGTTATCGAAAATAATTGTAAGTTAACGGATGTTTGGGTATGGAGTAAAAAAAAGTTCCTCTTTGAGATCCTTTTCACCCTCATTATTTTATATGGATGTGGGGTTTGAGGTTGCAGTATATCCATAGAATCATGGAGGAATATTGAGATGATCCAAAAGAAATTTATAGTTTATAGCCTCAAGATTAAATAATATACTCCCTACCCTATCCTCTTGATTGAAGTTATCCTTCCCCCATTAAATTCATGGCTATGATTAGGTATCTCATGTGTAAGAAGAAGCTATACAACATTGAATCCAAGAGGATCCCCAAAATTTCTTCTAACTCTATCCGAAACCCCCACCACCGCTCAAGCGAGGTTGGCATAAGGATTCCTAGTATTGGCTAGACCATTAGGGGTAAAGGAGATCATCTTGGAGAATAAGGATAATATTAAAAGTATTATTACTTCCAAATTTAAGGATAAATTTTGGTATAATAAGGATTTAGAAGGAGAAAGGAAGCTAAGTTATCAAAAGGAGGTAATCAACCCCAATATTGATAACCAGACTTATCTTTCTGCCTTGGCCATTGCTAAAAGGAAAATGGGCATTTCCACTATAAGAACTAATTCTCATTAGCTTTTAAGTGAACTTGCGCATTGGTCAATTCCCAAAAAACGTTGGAATGAAAGAGTCTGTAACCTTTGTGATACTAAGAGGGTTGAAGATGAAAAATACTTTCTATTGGATTGGCCAACGCTTACTCACATTTATTCTAATCTTCAAAAATTTTGCTACAATACCAATATTTTTTACTTGTTAAGTCAAAAAAACTATGATGATATGGGAACATTTCTCTCCCTTCTTTTCACTCATAGAGATAAAATATTACTAATATCTTATTTTCTTAAGGTCCAAGAGACCATATTGGTCTTTGTGGATGTTAATCATCATCATCATATATATATATATATATATATATATATATATATATATATATATATATATATAATATTTCTTTTTTACTTGTTTGTCAAGTGGCCTGAGTTCATCATAGATTACATTAGGCTTGACCTATGGCTTGAGAAACAACGACCCAAGGGAATCAAATCTATCAAAATCGCGTGATGATCACACCTAGCCTGAGTCACACCAAACCTTAACATGACCTCATTTTTACCCATGGAGTTTCGAACCAGTAACCATCACATCACGACTTAATAATATACCCCATCACCATCTATTATATGCCCCGTGGGAAATACTAATATAATATTTCAATAATATATAAAAGTTAAATATATAGAAGAAACTTATGTATATTAAAAAATATATATTCCTTAACTTGTGTTGTCATTTATTATTTTTGAATATGTCTATAAGAGTTACAATAATTGTTAGCATTTTAGCATGTACATTTTCACAGTTATACTTGTGTGTGATCTGGTTAAGGTGTTTGAGGTTTTGGGTGAATACTTTACCCATCTTGAGAGACATAAATCTTAAATTATAATATGAAGAGCACCAAACCAAGAATAAATAAATAATTAAGTAAGCCAAATAGCCATTAAAATAGTAAACGTTAAAAATAATAAAAATGAAATAAAAAATGAATTCAGGGGAAATGAATTCAAGGGTGGAAGAAAATGAATTTACAAGAGAAAATAAAAGGAAGATTTTGTGATCATATGTTTATGAAACTAATGTAAAGGTGAGAAAAAATGAGTTTCATGTAAAACAAGACTTACATATGTAAAAGAATTTACAGGTACATGTGAATTTGAATTACAGTTGCAGGTGAAAATCAAAAGGAAGGCAAGTAGAAACAACACATGGTTTTGGTAATCCATGAGAAGTAAAAACAACACATGGTTTTGGAAATCCATCCAAATAATTACAGGAGTAAAAGGAAATTTACAAGTATGAAATGAATTTACAGAGAAAGGTAAAAGGAGAAACACGACATGGTTTTTTTTTTTTAACATGGATTTCAAAATCCATGGGTAGAGAAAACAAACCATGGATTTTTGAAATAGCACATGGATTTGAAAACATGATGGATTTGAAATTTTAATTATGAATTTCATTTGGAAATATTATTTAAGATATATATTTCCCCAAATATTTTGTGACGAAATAAAGTATTGAAAAGATGATGAAAAGAAAAAAACAACAGAAATAGAACTCAAAGGCAGAGAAATCAAATTTAAGAGGGTAGTTAGTTGATTTTGTGAGGACAATTTCAACATTTTTCAAGATTTCAAGGGCATGAAGATTAGTCTCAAACACCTGGCAACATAAGATTAGTAGATTGAGAATCTTTTGCAAATTTCCTGCATTCAGAAAACCAATTCCATTTTAATGAACAGTTCAATGTTTGCAACAAATAATTTGGAGATATTATTTTGTTTTTAGTTTTATTTAGAATTTTATTCCAGAATTATTGTAACAGTTTAGGAGATTTTTTATTCTATATATTGTTTCTTTGTAATAAACAAAGGGTTGAGACTTGTACTGAGAAAGACTACCATTATTATAAATATGACCACTGAGTTCCAGTGGACACATTTCAGTAATACAAGAAATTTGTTTCGGGATTCCTGTGTCATATCTATGTGGTGAAGTGCTTCTTACTGTAATCAGTTTTCTCTGTTTTTCATGTGTTTCTTTTCTCTATTTTTTTAAAGAAACTTAGGATCAAGATTTGTTTCAAAAACACCATGTTCTGGCTTAAAACAATATTAATGTTTTCTTTTGAAGTTTAAATGTAGAATTCTTTAAAATGAATCATTATATATTCTTCCTACTCCATCTTATAAACTAAAAGGATCCAGTAGTATGCCTACCTTGGCCTATTTCACTTAAGGTTGATATTTCTACAAATTGATCACCACAAGCCTCTTTGACTCCTTTTTCCAATCGATTTCCTTTGATGTTCCAACCAAACCATTTGAAAACTAAACTATGAACTCTCATAAGTAGCTTCAAATCCTACCAAGCAAACAAATCTAAATCTAACATAGAGTTCCCTCTCTGAAGTTGGTAGGGTAAGATCCAGCTTCCAAAGAGGTTTTGGTTACCTTTGCAATTTATTTCATAGCCTTAAGGAATTATAGAGTGCTAACACACAGAACATAGTTTTCTTTTAACCTAATATTTTTCATTTCTATTTGTTTATGTTTATCTTCACAATTTTTATATGTTATTTTTTTTTATATACCATAAAAACTTAGATTATATAAATTTATATATTTTCACATCGTGAGGTGCTCTCTAGTCCGGTATGGAAGAGATGTTATAATGTTGTCTTATATAAACATAAAATTATAGATAAAATAAAATTAAAATAAAACAATTATTAGTTATAATTATTAATTATTTATGCCTGCTCAGTGTTAAAATTAGAAATTGGAAAATACAAATAGGTTAAATTATTTAAAATAAATTAAAATTAAAATATTATAACAAACTAATGCTTATAAGCATTGTTATAAAAGTTTAGGTAAAATTGAGGTCATACAGTCGATTTACCCTTGGGGTTTTTAGGTTATAGGTCTTAACATCCAATGGTTTTGTTAATGGGATTCCTATGTAAAATAATATATTTACACGCATGAAGACTCCTTTGTAATTTGTGTTTGGGCACAAATGATCATTGAAATAAAACTATTTCGATGACAAGAAGATATATATATATATATATATATATATATATATATATATATATATAGACACACACATAAATTATATAAATTTATAAATGACTATAAAATGTAAACAGTAAATATGAAAAAAATTATGCAAATTAAGAAAATATTTCTATTTATAAATTTTATTGTCATTTATGTTTTTTTAGTGTGCGTGTGTGTGTTAATTTTTTATCTATATCATATACACTTAAATTATTTAAATTTTTATATTCATAAATAGTTATAATAGATGTATAGTAGAGAAATGGGTGCAATCATGGAAAAGAGTCATTGAGTAGGTATGGAGCCTGTCATGCATCTCACGGTTTTGTTCATAGGTATGGTCTATAGACTTTTGTTCAGTGAGGAACCAGACAATACGATCACAGGTGGTCGAGATATGTAATGGAATGGAGAATTCAAGCTAGTTTATTTTATGGCATGGCTTGGAGGCGGACTATGGAGTCTCGGGGAGCTCTCAAGCCACCACTTATCTATTTCCTATATATATCTCCTGTGTACTTAGATGCCCTGGAGGCATGAATAGAGGAGAAAACCACAAACAAAAATTTCAATCCATATCGACTTCTTTATATTAAAATGCACAATTTTCTTTCATGTGAGACATGGTTCAACTCCATGGTCTTTATTGGCTTGATGGGGCCTGACCCAGGTTTGAAGTTATTTAGTGAAACAAATCCATGTACTACTGATCCTTTCAGCAACAACCCATGGAGCGCCGACTGAGGTCTCACCCGAAGCAGTATGGGGGGATGATAGAACCAAGTTTCCACACTGTTGAGATGTCTGAGGGGTCATTTTAGTCCAACTGTAAATGCCTTCACACAAGTCACTTCACGCACTATCCTAACCTGCGAGGCCTTCGTGATATGTTATAATCACCTTTGTGCAACCCTAACCAAGGGCTGAGGTGCCTTCGCGCTGCCCTAGCAGCGATTTTCACTACTTTCCCAAGTTACACCACGTAGCTTACTTATCTTCTTATAACAGTTAGTTATCTTCGCATAAACAGATACTTTATATTATATTCACTTTATCAACACATTCATATAAGTTCACGCATCATATAAATAATAGAAATGAAATTTATATCTGATACATTCAATTCACAAAACAGGAAAAAGATACACAGAATTGATGTAAAACTTCTCTTTATTGCTTCTCTAAAGGTTACAGACTCGACCCGCCCTGCGCACTCAGCTGTAGGAGTTCACGCACTTCGCTGCAGACTACTAGGCTGCCACGCATCTTCTCCTAGTTTCCCTGGATCTATTTGTAGTCTCGCGCCTCCTTTCAACTGCCTAGAGCGCTAATAATGTGCTTTTGTTGGCTAGTCAGATAGTTGAGCCACCTGTGTATGGCTTCAACCAACTTCCATTCACTTTTCCTGGGAAAGGTTCTTCATTTAACTTTACCAACTACACCGCGCCTCCATCTATGACCTCCTTAATAACATACAGTCTTAGCCAATGCATTCTGAATTTTCCCAGGAATTTATCAAACTTACTATCATACAGTAACACCAAATCATTCACCTTGAAGGTGCGCAACTTAATATGGCGATCATGCCAGACCTTCTTGCACTGCTTTTGTACATGCTGATGGAATCCAGCTAAAAATTGTTCTTCTTCAAGTTCCTCCAACTGCACGAGTCTTTCCTCCAATGCTCTGTAGTCCATCATACCTATGAGCGCTGCTATGCGCAGACTAGGCACGATGTATTCCATTGGCAATACAGCTTCCACCCCATAAACCAGCCGGAAAGGTGTCTGTTCCATCAGTTTCTTGCATGTTTTCCTATAAGCCATAGACTGCTGGTACGCGTAGGTCCCAATCACTTCGCTACGCATTACATACCTTGTTCATCGCTCCACACACCTCGTTAAATGTTCCGCGTGGATAACCTTCTGCATGCTCATTCTCTCCACAGTTGGTCGTTCCAACTTGAGGGACCATTCGTGCATTCCCCCCCCAACACATGCTTATTGACCGTATCTCCCAACACGAATTTCATGTGCACCCACATAGGTTGTTTACCATATGCCTGTACCCACCTGGATAGATGCACGCGCGGACCATTTCGTCCATTGTATTTATCTGCCTATTGCAATATAGATTTCCCAAACCGTATGTGCATCATACTCCTGCATTTATGCCAGTCCTCAAAGCTTCCTTGGTGTGTACCTGACCACCTTGCAAGCGTAGTGTGCAGTACCCAATTCAAGGCCTAGAAACGTTGCTTTTCCGGCACCTCCCTTTCGAATCTGTCCAAGAAAGCATCTACCTCACCTAATCCATCATACATAGGTAGATCTCTCACTTCTGTCGATACACAGCGCAATGATCTTGTCATCATATTACAGTTCAGTGTGGTTACCTCGTGTAACCAATTCTGCCATCGTTCTAACTCCTCATCTGAATCTGAAGTACAAGAGCTTTCGCGCTCCCATGAAATCTGTCCGTTGTGATGGTATTTACCCAATGTTGCTCTCATGCGGTTATCTTGTAGATGCAGTCCAAATCATCATTGCTTTCATAGTCATGCACCGACTCAGTGTAGCACGATCCTTCAGGGTCCAAGGGTATAACTACGCACAAAGACTTCTTCTCAAAAATCATCTTGCGCTTCTTCAGATTAATCACCCCATTCATGTCAGTGGCCCAATCAATTCCTAGGAGCACGGGTAGAGATTGTTGTCATCAACAATCTCTATCACTTCAAAGTCTGCTAGCGCGCTCGCTCCCTCAATATCCATAGTGATTCCCTGCAATCGCCCCATGGGTATTATCTTCTGCTAGTTCGCCATTTGCAACTAAATAGGAGAACATTGCAGCATAGGCCTTCCCATGCGCTCCCATGTCTGCTTCGGCAGAATATTTTCATCCGATCCTAAGTCCAAAATTACTTGGTCCATCTCATATTTTCCAACCTGCATGGTTAGCCTCATTTCTCTTCCCATCCTCGTCGAATGCTTTCTGATCTTCCTGACTACGCGCGGTTCTCCTGTTGTAGTCCCAGTGCATCTGTTAATGAGTTCCTATAGTCCCTTTACAACTTTAATGTCGCGAAGTAGCTTCATGCATGTTTCCAGGAACGTCGTAATCATAGATGGGTCCATTTCCGACTCCGGTCTATCTTTGCTTCCTAAAGTGGAGGAATCAACGAAGCTCTTCTTAGCTTCCATGAAGGTTTCCTTAGCACACTCCAAATCAAACTCGGCTTCTTTCGTTGGAGCCTTGCAAACCCAAGTACTATCTTCGGGTTTTTTTCCTTTATCATCCCCCATCGTGATTCCACTTCGGAGCACAATGTTCACATTTGAATGTTCCTCACGTGGCTCAGGCCTCATCATCTACAGGTTCTGAATCAGGGGAGGCGGTAGCGCTCCCTTGTCGCATATCCTAGTTATCAGTGTAGAACAATCCTCTGTCTCATGATCAAACAAGCCACAATATAGACATGATGGGCACACTAGATTCATACAATCATGGGCATAACGTCCTAGCCCTCCGCAATTGTAGCATATCAACTGTCCATGACCTCTTTCAGGTCCTCCTCCACCTTTTCCTTGTCCGCGCCCCTGAAATCCAGTTCATGCCACTCTTTTGTTCTAGTCTAGGGGTTGCGTTTCGGCCTAAACTCTATAGGTGGGAGTTCTATCCATCATCAGCTCATAGCTTCTACAAGTGCGTTGATCGTGTCTAGCCAATCTAAAAAAATTACAAAACAAATATTGCGAATTCTGTGTGTACATCTGTAACAAATGGCAGTTGTCTGTAGCATGCTTTCCTCGTATTTGACAAATCGCGCACCACAAATCAGGTGTTACGCTAGGTCTTGCTTGCGCTTACGACCATAACGACATCTGTCCTCCTCCTGCAAGGTAGTTCATGAATACAGGGTAGTGGTCCTTATCATGACCCTACCCTTACATTTTATGCACCACACCTCTTCACGCACTTCTGGTCGGGCTGTCACGTTTTGTTTCAGACTCTGTGTCTCAAGGCATAAAATTTTCAACTACGCGTGGATTTGTTGAACTCCCAAGTTAGGATCCTGCATTTGGGTCTCATGTAGCATCATCGCGATCTCCAATGCCTTTGCCTGAGTCATTAGCCTCTATTGCGATAGCGCATTCCTCAAATGCGATGTTAGCGATGTTACAAACCATTCACAGTGTTCTTCATCCGTCAAAGTCATATTAGCTTCATGAATTGTACACTTTAGTCTTTGATCTAGCCCCCAAGAAGTCTAGCCTGGTAGCATTGTGATCTCTTTGAATCCAATGATCAACTGCACTTCTGACTTTGGCCTGCTAAATTCTCTGTTTAGCACAATTTGGATATTTGTGATTCCCGCATTTGGATTTTCATTAGAATGCTTAACATACTAGGTCAACGCACGATCCTGCAGATAACTAACTAGCGTTGCTTTCTTTATATTATCATCTGTAACTCCCTGCGCTGCCCATACAGCTCTTATCACAAACCAAAACTGGTCTGGATCTTCATTTCCTACTCCCTTGAACACGGGCAACTTTATCGTGTTTTCCATATTGACTCGCGGTGGTAGTGGAGGTGGTATGGGTGAAGATGGAGGTGAAGGGTTAAACTGGTGGTGGTGTGGGTGGGGGTGGTATGTGTGGAATCCTTTGCCTTATCAAATTGATCGCACTTCACAGCGAGACCTTTGCGACCTCTTCCTCGTCCTTCGTGAAGGTGAAATCAAAGGGCTATTCTATGGTCCCTTACTTCCTTCATTTCTATAGGTTTTTCCACTTCGCATAGCTCCAGACATCAAGGTAATTGCATAACCCTCTTTTCACACAATAGCATTTTAATCCAAGTATTCAGAGACTTTACGTACTTACCTCACGGCCCTTTGGGAAAGCGTCGCTTTGCTTCACTATACCTGACTAAAGTATCTACCGTGAACTCAGTAATGAATCCTCCTATAATCTGATTGAGCTAGTGATCAACAGCGTGTGCGATATTATCCTCTGATGCTTCCAATCTGCACACCAACTCTGGGGTCCACACAATAGGATTGTCAAGTTTCCACCTTCCTTGGTTATCTGCTAGCTTCGCGATCCTCGTATAGCTCAGTAGGGAAAGATGTGGAAAAGATTTCGTGGACCTCTGTGCACAGGTAGCAATCTAACCACTCTTCTTTTCTCAATCGTAGATTCCTGTTCTCCTACGCCACGAACTCATGAATTCTTCTCTCCAACCAACCTTTGATTTCCTTCTTAGTTGGATTCCAATGATACGACATTAGACATATCTATGCAGATTCTAGTCCCGGCAACGGAACCATTTGTTGGCTTGATGGGCCTGACCCAGGTTTGGAGTTATTTAGCCAAACAAATCCCTATACTACTGGCCCTTTCGGCAACAGCCCGTGGAGCGCGGACTAAGGTCTCACTCGAAGAAGTATGGGGGGATGTTGGAACCAAGTTTCTACACCCTTGAGATGTTTGAGGGGTCGGTTTAGTCTAACTATAAATACCTTCGCGCAAGTCACTTCGTGCACTACTCTAACCTGCGAGGCCTTCATGATCTGTTATAATCACCTTAGCGTAGCCCTAACCAAGGGCCAAGGTGCCTTCATGCTGCCCTAGCAGTGATCTTCACTACTTTCCCAAGTTACACCGCGTAGCTTACTTATCTTCTTATAACAGTTAGTTATCTTCACGTAAACAGATACTTTATCTTATATTCACTTTATCAACACATTCATATAAGTTTGCATATCATATGAACAATAGAAATGCAATTTATATCCGATACATTCAATGCACAAAACAGGAAAAAGATACACAGAATTGATGTAAAAATTCTCTTTATTGCTTCTCCAAAAGTTACAAACTCGACCCGCCCTACGCACTCAGCTGCAGGGGCCCGCGCACTTAGCTGCGGACTAATAGGCCTCTACGCACTCAGCTGCAGAGCCTTCTCCTACTCTACGACCCAAAGACACAACTTGACACTTAGATCAGACTCAATTCTTCGTCATTAGATCTTCCTTCCTTCTGTTAACTTCACTTCTTTACAACTTAGAGCCTCACTCTATTTATACAATCCCATGGTCCACGAACCATGGGTAGATCTCTAAAGCCGACATTACATTACAAAAATGAGGGCAAAAAACCCTATGACTCATTTACAATCTTCACGCTCCGTGCCCGCAAAACGTGGAGTCTTTACATCAGATTTGGTCAAAATTTGGGCTTTAAGCCCCAAAACACGCCTTGGGGGATCCCCGACCACACAGTCTTGTTGGTTGGTCAAGTATTCCTCCTGAGTATCTAAATATTTTGTAGTGGTCAAGCACGACTAGAATGTTGTCCACTGTCCCTTTGGTTATGTCTCTTATATCTACCTTGATATGTTTGGAGTGTCGGTTGTAGGCATGAGGGTACGCATCGTTGGGTATGAACCTCATTGGCCATTGCGGGCGAGTAGAAAAGGAGCCTTGGAGCAATCTATCTTCCATATTTCATCACGGATCTACATGGGAAATCCACCTCTTTTGTAATATTGATTCAATCATTGTGTAAATACTTATTCAACATATAGAGAAGAAGCTTTGTATATCTGCAAATGCACATAGTCTCCTTTTTTATGGAAATATTCTTCAGCATTATTCTCAAGTTAAGGATCAAGTATAACCAAAGACTCGGCCATAATCTTGAAATTGAGGCTATATGGAGGTGCCATAGGCTCCACCTCTTTCAAGGATGAAGTGTAGGGAAGGCCCATAAAATTGTCGATAAGCTCGAATTCAACCTGGAATATTACAACATATATCAAATGGAACAAGTACAAACTATGGAGGTTAATCGTCCAAAGGTAAATTCTCTATTTTTTGGCCTCCATTCAAATGTTATAATATGCAGTTTCAATGGGTTTTGTCTTAAATTTGATGCTTTACACTAGTGGGTATTTTCTTCATGGAGCCCAAATTGTGATATCTATTTATGTTACAAATGGTTTTCTATTGTTTAATTCAATACACAAAAATATATGAAGATCATCCTGAATGATAGACCTTAGTTTTGGGGTAAATTTGGATCTTCATCATCCCATTAATCCCATGGTTCCTATATTTTGAAGCTACAAATATGGTGGTCTCAACTATGTTGGTTTGGGTGAGACAACCAAATCTCCCTCTCCCCTTCTACCACCATAAGGTGCTAGAGGAAATGGGAAACATCTTGGGGACATTAAAAATGATGGAACTAGAAAGAACAAAGAAAGGTATTTTCACTTTTGCCAAAATCTGTGTTTAGGTGGACCTTAATAAAGGTCTACCTGATCACATTCAACTAAATCACAAAAAAATTCAGTGGATCCAAGTATTATACTACAAGAACAAAATATTTCGATGTTAAGCATGCTTTCAAACAGGACATCTGTAGAGCACATTCCCACACAAAATAAAGGTATCAAAAAAGAAAGAGGAAAGCCCATAAACAAAAATGATGGAAGGCTTCTGATGCCCTCCTTTTAGAGAAAGAAGAAGAAGAGACCATGGAGAACCAAACAAATCAAGAAAAAGTTGATGCTTAGTCTCAACAGAGTCTATATCCCACATGTGGAATGACATTAAATAGAAGGAAAATGAGAATATTATAGAAGAAGGGATGGGGGGTACAAAGAGACCCCATGTTTTTGAAAGCTCCGACATAAAAAATAATCCCTTTTGAAGATTACAAGTTGCTAGCTAGAAATGGTTCTACTTGGTCCAAATACAAGGAGATGGCAGAAAGTGTAAAAGAAGAAAGGCAAGAAAGATAAGTTAAGTGGTTATTATCACACTTTAACATTATTTTGTGTTTTTCTTTTTTCTATGAAGCCAAGAGACTTATTTCTCAAAATTCCCTTTAACATATGTAGAATGTGATTTTGTTCCATTGTTTCATGATGAATAAAATTATGGGTGTTTTTCTTCTAAAAATAAATAAATGTATATTAGAAAAAAAAATTGTTCATATGTGTGTATGTATGTGTTTATTTTTTATTTATAATATGCACACTTATATTATACAAATTTATACATTTATAAACACTTATAATAAAAGTGTAATATTTCAATAAAATATAAAATTTAAATATATAAAAGAAATATACGTAAATTAAAAAGAAAAATCCGCTTGATATATATATATATATATATATATATATATATATATATATATATATATATATATATATATATATATATATAGAGAGAGAGAGAGAGAGAGAGAGAGAGAGAGAGAGAGAGTACCTATCTTTTAAATTGGGGATAAAAAAATTCCCTCTAATTACAGGACAATTATGATTAGCCACATTTTAGCCAAATTGTGAGGGCATGTTTTAGAAAAGAAGATTAGTTATTGGCTTCAGAAACTAGGGGAAAAGAACTAATGTGGAAAATGGACTTAGGAGAAATCGCTCAACTATATACCATCTTGTTACTCTTAAGACCATTGTAGGGGAATGTTGTAATATTAAAACTCATATCTTCTATTGTTTTGTTGACTTTATAAAATCCTTCAACTTAGTCCCTCGAGACAAGTTATGGAAGAGGCTAGAAGAGCTAATGGCTCCTCTTGAGTTGAGGGTTGTTGTGACTAGGTTATACAAGAATGTTATTACCAAGCTTAGGACCACTGAGGGTTGGTCAAAAGAAATTAAATGCAATATTATTTAAGAAAGGGTAACCCCTATCCCCTACCACTTTTGGCATTTATATTGATAAGCTAGAATAGTGTTTGGAAGTTGCAAGATGTGATGGTCCCAAGATAACCAGTATGGTCATTACTCTTCTACTTATGATGACGATATCAGTCTTCTAGCCATGAGCCTTGATGATATCGACAAGGCACTTAAAATCCTCCAATATTACTGCTATAAGATGAGTATGATTGTTAATACTAAAGATACTAAAGTCATCATAATCTAATCCAAAAGGACCAACTATGATAGTTTCATTTATGATAACAACTACTTGAATAAAGTTTTTTCATGTAAATATCTAGGAATTGACATTCATCATTAGCTCAACTAGAATTATAGCATTGAGAAAAGGATTATTATAAGTTGTAAAATCTTATTATGTTATCGAAAACAATTGTAAGTTAACGAATCTTTGGGTATGTAGTAAAAAAAAGTTCCTCTTTGAGATCCTTGTCACACTCGTAATTTTATATGGATGTGAGTTTGAGGTTGCAGTATATCTAGAGAATCATGGAGGACGATTGAGATTATCCAAAAGCAATTTATAATCTATACAGCATCAAGATTAAATATTATACTCCCTACCCTATCCTCTTGATTGAAGTTATCCTTTCCCCCATTAAAATCATGGCTATGATTAGGTATCTCATGTATATTAATACGCTATACAACATGGAATCCAAGATGATCCCCAAAATTTCTTCTAACTCTAGCCAAAACCTCCACCATTGCTCAAACGAGGTTGGCATAAGGATTCCTAGTCTTTGCTAGACCATTGGGGGGTAAAGGAGATCATCTTGGAGAATAAGGATAATATTAAAATTATTATTACATCCAAATTTAAGGATAAACTCTGGTATAATAAGGAGTTAGAAGGAAAAAGGAAGCTAAGTTATTAAAAGGAGGTAATCGACCCCAGTCTTGATAACTAGACTTATCTTTCTACCTTGGCCAACGCTAAAAGGAAAATGAACATTGCCAATATAAGAACTAATTTTCATTAGCTTCAAAGCAAACCTGTGCATTGGTGAATTCCCAAAAAAAACTTGGAATGAAAGAGTATGTAACCTATATGATACTAAGAGGGTTGAAGATGAAAAATACTTTCTATTGGATTGGCCAGCGCTTACTCACATTTATTCTAATCTTCAAAAATTTGCAACAATACCAAGATTTTTGACTTCATAAGTCAACAAAACTATGACGATATGGGAAAATTTCTCTCCATTCTTTTCACCATAGAAATAAAATATTAAATAATCTCAACTAATCTCTTCTTTTCTTAAGGTCCAAGAGACCATATTGGTCTTTGTGGATGTTATCATCATCGTCATCATCATCATCATCATCATCATCATCATATATATATATATAGGCTTGACCTATGGCTTGAGAAACCATGACCCAAGGGCATCTAATCTATCGAAATCCCTCAAGGATCGCACCTAGCCTGAGCCACACAAAACCTTAACATGACTAGATTTTTACCCATTGAGGTTCGAACCAGTAACCATCACATCACAAAATGACTTAATAATATACCCCATCACCATCTATTATATGCCCCGTGGGAAACACTAATATAAATAATATTTCAATAATATATGAAAGTTAAATATTAGAAGAAACTTATGTATATTAGAAAATATTTTATTCCTTAAATTGTGTTGTCATTTATTATTTTTGAATATGTCTATAAGAGTTACAATAATTGTTAGCATTTTAGCATGTAGATTTTCACAGTTATACTTGTGTGTGATCTCGTTAAGGTGTTTAAGGTTTTGCATGAATACTTTACCCATCTTGAGAGACATAAATCTTAAATTATAATATAAAGAGCACCAAACCAAGAATAAATAAATAATTAAGTAAAACAAATAGCCATTAAAATAGTAAACGTTAAAAATAATAAAAATGAAATAGAAAATAAATTGAACGTAAGACACAAAGTAATAAAATAAAATAAAATTGATCGAAATAATTTTAATACTAGAAAAGAAAAGTTAAAAATATGCATATTAAATTAGTAATATAGATTTAATATATTATTAAATTAGATGAATAGGATAATTAATAATTTACGTCAAAATGGTATTAATACTAAAATATAATTATTTTATTTTAAATTACTATTTAAATAATATTAAATTAAAGTAGAATAAGAACAAATTTAGGATTAAGAATAAAAAATAAGAAAAGAGAATATGACCGATGGGAAAGGAGAGAGAATGTGAGCATGACTAATTAAGAATGGTTAGAATAAATGCAATATATTAATTAATCAAAAGAGTTTTATTAATTAATCAAAAGAGTTAGAACAAATAAGGGAACAAATAAATTAATAAAATAATTGTTTAAAATTAATATTATTATTAAAGAGGAAAGTGTAAACATATATATTAAATTAAATTATTAATTTAAAATAAGATTGGATCAGAGAAATAAGAAATTGTAGGTCAATGGAAGAAGTAATATGATACAATGATTACTTAATTCTAAAGAGGACAGGGATACATATCATTTAAACTAGTACAACCACATTAAAATTATTAATGTGGTTGATATAGCTGAGGGCTTCATTTGTATCTACCATAGATAAATATATAACAATAGAAATAATAATACAAAAAAATTATTGCAATAATAATATTATTATTATCATTATAATTAATAATATAAATTAATTAATAATATAAGTTAATTGGGTTATCTGGGATGGCTGAGTGGAATAATTGTTATTTTTCCCACCTAAATTGAAATCATCTTCATTTTCCCCATCCAAATTAGAATCCTCTCTAGTAATTCTAGCTATAATGCTTTGATAAATATATTGTAATGACTTCCTCATTAAATATTGTTGTAATGGCTTTGAGCCTTGTTAACTCCTAATAACATTTTTGTATTGGCTTCAAGCCTCAACTTTTCAATTAGTATACATGTAAGCTAAGTCACCTAGTTCGACAAACAAAATTGATTAAATTCGAAATTTTCTGAATTTCATTCCTAGGCGAATTTATTTGATGACTTTTATAAATCCAAAGCAGAACACGAACATTAATAATTTCACAAAATTCATCTAAAATTCATTTGAAATTTGTTTCAAATTCTTCATGGAATCAAAATATATTCAAAAAGGTTCTTAAAAAAACAATGAAACCTTAGAGGCTAAATGTTGGGACAGGATCCCTAAGGTCAATTTTGGGACAAAAGCCCAAGTTTTGGGGCTAAAATCCCAAGTTTTTGTCATGTAAAGTGTAAATTCTCTTCAAGTTATGATCGCGGAGCGCGTAGATGTAAAATGTCATAAAAGGTTTTACCCTTTGTTTATCTAAGTTGTGTCGGCTTTAGTAGACCTACCCATTGTCCGCGGACCATGGGATTGTATAAAAAGGAGAGTCTTAGAGAGTCTAAGGCAGTTCAATTCATAGAAGTTTGAAGACGAATGTAATGGGTCAATAGGAGCTAAGAGAAAAGAGTCTTAGAGTAGAAGAGAGGCTCTACAGTTGTGTGCGCAGAGGCCTAGAGTAGAGTATACCATTGAGTGTGCGGACCCCTGCAGCTGAGTGCACAGGGTAGTTTTGAGTCTGTAAGAAAATCTAAAGTATCAATAAAGAGACTGTTCTGGAAATATCTATGTTTTATCCATTTACTTCTGTTATGAATGAATGCGTTTATGTTATGATGAATAATGGGTTTATGATTTAATGTTGTATTGATGCGTGAATTTGTATGTTTTACATTGTTATATGAATGCAAGTAATAATATTTGTTTACGCGAAGAATATCTTAATGCATGCTAAAGATATCATACACTTAAGCCGATTTGGGTAATAACAGACTTAGGAGTGATTACGGAGGCACATCAGTGGTTTTTTCCTATTCAGTCTGCACAAAAATAGATAAAGGGTATAAAACGACATCATAACCATCTCTAGGTGCGGAAACTTGGTTCAAGCATCCCCCCATACTACTTCAGGTGAGACTTTAGTCCGCCTGTGCAGATTGATGCCGAAAGAGCCAGTAGTATAGGCATTTGTTTGGAAAACTTAATGCTGAACCTCGATCACGACCCCCTAAGCCAACAAATGGTTCCATTGTTGGGACCAATATCTGCATAAAAAGATGTGTGATGTCGCATCACTGGAATCCAATAAAGAAAGAAATTGAAGATTAGTTGGATAGGAAGATCCACGAATTCTGGGCATAAGAAAACAAGAACCCGCTATTGACGAAAGAATAGTAGTTGGGTAGGTATATGTACATAGAGATACATTTTATTATGTTCCTTCTCGGTCAAATTATATGAGTGGATCTCTAAATTAGCAGACGGCCAAGGAAGGTGGAGGCTTGACGGTCCAATAGTGTGGACCCCGGAGTTAGTGAAGAAATTGGAAGCCTCTAAAGATAATATCACACGCGCTATTGATCACTAGCTTGATCGTATCATAGGAGGATTTGTGACAAAGTTCACGGTAGATACCTCGGTGAGATATAGTGAAGCAGACCGACACTTCTTCAAAGGACCACGAGGTAAGTATTTAAGGTCTTTCAATACTTGGATAAAAATGATCTTGTGTGAAAAGCAGGTTATGCAATTACCTTGATGTTTGGAGCTACGGGAAGTGGAAAGATCTTCAGGGATAGAAAGGGAACATGACCTGAATATAGCCTACTGATTGAGCCCCCTCTGAGTGATGACGAAGAAGCAACACATGCATCTCTGCAGAGCGTTGTTCAGTTAATAAGGCAAGGGTTCCCAAGAATACCAATCCACCCACACCACCTCCATCTTCACCTCCACCGCATACACCTTCGCCCACACTGCCACCACCTCCAACACTGATAAATATCGTGAATTCAATAAAATTGCCCATTTTCAAGGGCTTGGGGAATGAGGACCCGGACCAGTTTTGGTTCATCGCGAAGGCTGTATGGGAAGCCCAGGAAATTACAAATGATCAGATGAAGAAAGAAACGTTGGTTACTTCTTTACATGAACATGTGCTAACATGGTACATTAAGTACTGCACTGATAACTTGATGGCTGTGTTGGAAGACATTCAGACTACGCTGAATAAGGAATTCAGTAGGCCCAAATCTGAAGCGCAATCAATCGTTGGATTCAAAGAAACGAGGATGAAGCCTGGAGTGACACCCTGGGAGCCAGATAATAGTTTGAAGTGCAAGATCCATGAAGCTAACATGAATCTTACGGATGGGAAGCACTATGAATGGTTTGTGGCTTCGCTCTTGCCTCATCTAAGGGTTGCTTTATCATAGAAAAAGATTGGGACCCAGGCGGAGGCCGTAGATATTGCGATGAGATTGCACAAGACTAAAATTCAAGACATTGATTTAGGAGTTCAAAAATTCACATTGAGTTGCAAAACCTTTGCCTAGAATTCTAAAATCTGAAGAAGGATAGAGCAGCTCAGCGAGAGGTGTGTGAAGAGGTTTGGTGCTTGAAATGTAAGGGTCAAGGGCATGATAAAGATCATTGCCCTGAATTCACGAATTATGTTGCAGGAGGAAGGCTGATTCCTCTGATGCTAGAAGCTCAAGCAGGGCCAAGTGTAGGGCCCACGCTATGGTGTGCTATCTGTCAAGTAGTTGTAAAACATGTGATAGATAATTGCCACTTGCTGTAGAAATTTGTATAGACACCACAACAACGCTTCTGCAACTTCTGCCAATCAGTAGGTCACGATGAGTACAATTGTCATAGTTATGAGTTAATGATGGAGAGAACGCCCGCGTATCGAATGAAGAAAAAAACTCGGCCTTCGAATCAAGGCACTGGGGGGTGTGAGGATGATATTAGGGGTATGAACGAGGTCGAGGTGGAGGAGAACCTGCGATAAGTCGGGGGCAAGTTATTTGCTATAATTATGGAGGTACAAGACACTACACACGAGAATGCATGAACCCAACACGCCTGTCATGCTGATACTGTACCCAGTTTGACCATGTGACAGAAGACTACCCTGTATTAATAGCTAAGATGCATGAAAATGGGATGCAACCTCAGTAGCCTACGCAGAACCTGCAGATGATGAGGGTTGAACCCCGCGAAGAGGAACCCAATGTGAATATTGTGTTGCAAAGTGGAATGATAATTGGCGAAGACAAGGGAAAGCATCCTGAAGAAGGTGAATGGGTCTGAGAAGCTCTAGAAAAGGAGGTTGGCTTTGATTTGGAGTGCGCGAAGGAAACCTTCATGGAAGAAAAGAAAAGCTTCGCTGAGGCTTCTACCTCAGGAAGTCAAGATAAGAAGTCTGAAGAAATGGACCCATCCATGCTTACTACCTTTTTGGAGATCTGTATGAAGATCATATGCGATAGCAAGGTCGTAAAAGGATTACAGAAGTTTATCAATAAATGTGCTAGTAGTGCTCCTGAGGGACCGCGCATGGTCAGGAAAATTGGTAAGCATAAGGAAAGAACAATCATGAGATGAGGCTCACTACAGGAATAGGAGAATATGAAGTGGACCAAGTCATTCTGGATCTTGGGTTAGATGCGAATGTTTTTCCGAAACAAACATGGGAGGGAATGGTGAGACCTGCACTGTAGTGGTCTCGTATTCAATTGAGGATGGTGAATCAGCAAAACATTATCCCCATGGGACAATTGCAAGGAGTGATAGTCGATATTGAAGGCATGAGCACATTAGCAGATTTTTAAGTAATAGAGATTGTCGACGAAAACAACCCCTACCCCGCGCTCCTTGAGATCAACTCGGCTATCGGCATGAATGGGGTGATCAATTTGAAGAAGCGATGATGTCATTTGAAAGAAAATTTCTCCGTGTAGTAGTACCGTTGGACCCTGCAGAAGGACCACTTATACTGAACGTGTCCGCGATTATGAAAGTGATGATGATTTGGACCAAATTTATAAGATAACGGTGCGAGATCAAGATTGGGTGAATCTGACAACAGAGGGATGTATTTCATGGGACCGCAAAAGGTCCTGCACCTCAATTCAGATGAGGAATTGGAACACTGGCAGAATCGATTGCACGAAGTGTCTACTCTATGCTGTAACATGATGACCAAATTGTTGCGGTGTGTATCGTCAAAGGTAAGAATTCTGCCTTACTATGATGGTTTAACTGACGTTGATAAATTTTTAGATGCATTTGAAAGGGAAGTGCCAGAGAAGCATCGCTTCCAAGCCTTGGACTTAGCGCTACGTGCTACGTCTGTAAGATGGTGGAGTATGGATAAAGGCAATTTCAATGGATGGCATGAGTACAGAAGACTGATGAAAGTATGGTTTGGTCGCCCAAAGGTACAATTGATGGAGAAATATGATGGAAGGAGTGATCTGCGCTATCACTTAGCCAAATGGACTGATGCTTATGGAGAAGAACCGCAACTGGAGTGGGTGCATCTGTTCTATCACACCTTGGATGTAATACCTATGAATTGGTACTTGGAAACAGAGCTCTGCCATGGCATAGACGAATGGGATATTTTTAGGCAGGGATTCTTGATGACATTTAGCTTTGAATATGGATTTGAGTGCGTTGATGAAGCACTGCAGGAGGTCAAAGCAATGATAATTAGAATCCTGTGGGATCCCTTAGATTTGATTTAACCAGATTGGACCACCTAGCTACACCATGCGCTATAGTGCTACAATGTGACTGCTGAAGAAGAAGAAGAGGATCCAAGGAATGCTAATATTCCATAGACAGAAGGTCACCGCAAATTTGACGGGCCATAGATAGAGAATCCTAATATCACCACGTTGTTGAAAACAAGATAAGTGAACATTGGGACAGAGGCGGAGCCGAAGTTTGGGAAGATAGGGAACTACTGGGATGATGCCACAGTGGATAAGGTCACTGAATTCTTCCACGAGTACTAGGAATTGTTCCCTACAAATTTTCATACCTGAAAGGGATAATAGGAAATTTAGGAGTAATGAAGATAATGTTGAAACCAGACGCAAAGCCTGTGAAACAAAGGCCATATCGCCTCAATCCTAAGTACAAAGAAAGGATCCGCTTAGAATTGGAATAAATGTTCGCAGCAGGAATCATTGAACTAGTAGAGGAATCCGATTAGGTCAGTCCTATGGTAGTTTAGGAAAAGAAGTAGAAGGATGAAATAAGGATATGAGTAGATCTTAGGAAACTGAATGATGCTTGCTTGCATGATCCTTTTCTAACCCCATTCACGATGAAGTGTTGGATAATGTAGGAGGACAAAAAGCATATTCATTCACTGATGGGTTCTCTGGGTACCATCAGATCAAGATCGCACCGAAAGATAGGAATAAGACTACCTTCGCAACCGAGTGGGGGATGATTTCAGTATATTGTAATGCCTTTTGGATAGAAGAATGCGTCGGTGATATTTTCATGTGTAGTCATTGCGGCATTCAAGGACTTCATTCAAAAGTTCTTAGAGGTATACTTTGATGATTGGACGGTGTTTGGGCGGGTAAAACGCCATATAGCTAGTCTATGCTTGATGTTGGATACATGCCGGAGGTATTAGATCGTGCTAAATTGAAGAAATGTTTGTTCTGTGTTCCCTT